>CM034404.1:18752449-19966199 GCA_019925095.2 Dendrolimus kikuchii | reverse complement strand
GTGAAGGAAAACGTGATGAAACCTACTCGAGATAATCGATGTGTCAAACCTACCAAGCTGCCTTAGACAAGTGTGGCAGGTGTACTGTCCAGTTCCCAATAGAGGGAGTCCCTATGGCCTGTTATTTATTTATTAAGTGGAAATTGTAACTAACATCCCAATACAAGATGTAAAAGTGTGTAAAATTTTGCATAATCAACTAGCCTGTAAGTAATAAGTAAGACAAAATCTTTAGTTCATACTGGTATGGACCTTAGAATGCAATATTGATGAATACAAAGGTAAAGATAGACCAAAAAAGAGATGGATGGATTGTGTGATGGGTGAGATGACGATTTGTGGGGTGACAGAGGATGTCAGAAGTCAGAACAGAGGAGCGTTGAAAAAACGACATATTGTGCCGACCCCAAATAATTAGATAGATAACATTTTATTGTACACCATTACAGAAAACAGAAAATCTTATAGCCTAAAAATATTCTAAATGTGCACAATGGGCGGTCTTATCGCTAAGAAGCGATCTCTTCCAGACAACCCGTAAGGAATTAGGGAAAGGTGAAAGCAAAGAGAGGTATGGACCTTAGAGTCTGAAATTTTTTTTTAATTTGTTTATCAAGACAACAAAATGATTACAACTTGTTGAATTTATACATAGCATAGAAAACCTCTGGGGTTTATATTAGTGCTATGGGCATTTACATTCGTAGTATTTAACAATTTTAACATTATGTTTGGTTTAAAAAGTGCATTTTAAGTTTATTTTTAATATTTATTGATGTGACGCTTTCCCTAAACTCGACAGGTAAGTCATTTAACAAGCGCGGAACTAAATATGCAGTTGTGCGCTTGCCGTACATGTTGTTTGCCCGACTCGTGATGAACCGGTTTTGTGTTTGTAGGTCTTTGTTAAAACATTGCTGTTTGAGCATCATTTTCTTAAACTGGTTTCCTACGGGTAAAACTTTACAGTGTTTAAAGAGACCTTTTTCATCGTTACATATAAGAAAGCTGTGATAGCGTAATGGCCGGAACGCATGCACCGCTTAGGCAGTTTTTTGATCTAATGTGAATATTGTTACAATTACCACGTGCTAATAACGGTGAAGGAAAACATCGTGATGCAACCTGCACATCGAGATAACCGATGTGTCAAACCTGCCAAGCCGCCTTGGACAAGCGTGGCGGGTATACTGTCCGTTCCCCTATAGTGGGAGGCCCGAGCCCAGCAGTGAGATAATATAGATACATACATACATAACTTCACGCCAGTTCCCTTACGGGGTAGGCACGAACAACAGAGCGCCATTCAGGCTTATTCTTACACACCTCATTTGCTTCTTTGACGTTCATAACTCTTGTCATGCACGCTCGTCTGTTCTTAAGGCTCCTGACATAACCTTCTGCTAATACACGATTAATTTGATCATGGAAGGTATGTCGTGGCCTTCCACGACTTCTGCATCTATCCACTTTTGCATTTACCTTTTGGGACATTTATGGTCTGCTATTATTATTATCATTGTATAAGAAAGCATAGAATGCGATCACCTTAACGCAAATATATCAGACTAACAACGGTGTTAGTTCAACGGTATCATTGATTTATGCATTCCCTAAGTAATTGAATTTTGGAAGTTCTATGGTGTACCCGAATCCCGGAGGTAAGCTGGATTCAACGTTTCCTACTATCCTGTTATATAATGACGTTAGGGACGGTAAGCCTTTCACCATAAATTCTAAGTTACTCTAAGCCCAAGGCAGGATAGAGACCTTCATCATCAAAGAAGATAACTAAGAATTGTGGGACGCTGGGCTTCAGAGATATACAATGCAGGATACATACATACATACATACATAACTTCACGCCAGTTCCCTTGCGGGGTAGGCACGAACAACAGAGCGCCATTTACGCTTATTCTTACACACCTCACTTGCTTCTTTGACATTCATAGCTCTTGTCATGCACGCTCGTCTGTTCTTAAGGCTGCTGACATCACCTTCTACTCATACACGATCAATTTGATCATGGAAGGTGTGTCGTGGCCTTCCACGACTTCTGCATCCATCCACTTTTGCATTGTATATCTGTTTAGTCGTTCTTTCATCATGCATTCTTTTCACATGCCCAAACCACCAGAGCATTCCTTTCCTTACCATCACCCCGACACTCTCTTTCAGACCAACTGTCTTTCTTACTTTGGTATTACAAACGCGGTCCTTCGGTCGGCGTGGCCTTCTACGACTTCTGCATCCATCCACTTTTGCATTGTATATCTGTTTAGTCATTCTTTCATCATGCATTCTTTTCACATGCCCAAACCACCAGAGCATTCCTTTCCTTACCATCACCCCGACACTCTCTTTCAGACCAACTGTCTTTCTTACTTTGGTATTACAAACGCGGTCCTTCGGTCGGCGTGGCCTTCTACGACTTCTGCATCCATCCACTTTTGCATTGTATATCTGTTTAGTCATTCTTTCATCATGCATTCTTTCCACATGCCCAAACCACCAGAGCATTCCTTTCCTTACCATCACCCCGACACTCTCTTTCAGACCAACTGTCTTTCTTACTTTGGTATTACAAACGCGGTCCTTCGGTCGGCGTGGCCTTCTACGACTTCTGCATCCATCCACTTTTGCATTGTATATCTGTTTAGTCATTCTTTCCATGCAATGCAGGATACCAACAATTTATTTCATTTTCCACATCTAAACACAATTCCAATTGTCGACTTTATACTTCACTTTGACTATTACTGGTACATAGATTGCGATCAAATAATCGTTTCCAACAATGTTGATATAAGCCAAAAGGTTTGCCGATGACTAAATGGCTATCTGTTATTCGCACCTAGGATTGCAAGGGAACTAGCGTGAAGTTATGTATGTATGTATGTATGTATGTATGTATTATATTAGTTATTAATATATTTCATCCGTGCAGGAACGGAGAAAGAATACAATTTCCTGCGGCCGGGCGGGCTGTCGTAAAAGGCGACAAAACAGCCCACAGCCAGATGGTAGGGCATTTGCCCGACTGGATGGCTATCACCGCTGGTCTAAAGTATGTCGCCATAACAACCTTGAGTTGTGTTCCGGCATTAGTGACCAGGTTCTAGTCTCCCTTAAGAGAGCAGCAGCGCATTTCATCAAGTGGGCCGTCTGCCTGTTTGCTACCTACGTATTAGATCTCTCGCGGGAGTTATGAGAGAAGGGAGACTAAGTGGTATGTAATTTGAGATTTGGCGCCACAAAGTAACTACTACATCTGATTCTGAAGATATAAGATCCCTCTTTACATAGAATCATACTGTATAATAGTTATTTCGCCATCTATTGTGTCATGATAGAGGACAATCCCTATTTTTTATAAAGTTCTTATTAATTTGCTGAACTCCTGCAATAATAAAAATAACTTACACAGCCGTACGTGATTCCTCTCCTCAGGGTTGCCCCTACACGCACAACTAACGACGCACTGTCTCAACGATAAGATGTCTCACTCACAATACCGTCGCCGATATTACGTAGACCACCTCCGGCTACTGCAGTGCTCGCCTCCCAATTTACCGCGTGTAACTCGCTTCCGGATCTTCTCTTAAACTACGCTACACTCTTCCTTCACTGAACTGTGCACTAAACTTTTCACTAAATTCACCACTAAACTCGCCACTGTCTCCTTTTAAACTTCTCTTCTAACTTTTTCGTATCAAACTTGTTGCTTTGTTGTCTTGAACTGAACTCAAACTGGCCAGTAGGTGCGCTGCTTATATACTCGGAAGAATTTTCTGGAACCCATAATTTCGATCTCGTTGTTATTTTATTTACTAACCATCCCTTTCTAAATATCTATCTAGCTCTGTCTTTTCCTTCCCGAACATTCTATTCTAGAACTTTCGTTCATCGTCTATCCCCTTTCTAAAATGTATCTGACCTGGTCTTTTCCTTACAGAATCTTTTACCTTTTTCTAAAAGTTCTTAAACCAACTAGATGGTTCCACCATCACTCGCCACACTATTATTATATTGCATTACTTACTATTATTGTATTTATTTATGTAAAGTATATTTTTAACTTTATATTATAAATTTCTTTTTCTTTCTTTTTATTTCTCCTCCCACCCATTTTGATATTGTATAAAATTATTAGAGGTAGGCATATTTGATGAAGAGTTTTTTACGCCGCTTTTTCTCATCAAGCCACAACATGTTGCGAAGCTATGGTAAATTAGATTAGGCTCCCGTAGAGTAAATAATAACCATAAACAAAATTAAAACGAAATAATTAAAATGAAACAAGTTGACGGTAGGCTAAATAAAACTTTAAAGGCTGCTACACACGTTACGAAAAATCGTTGCAATCGGACGGTACAGTTTAAACCGCACAGTTTTCGTAGTGCCCACACACGTTGCTAGAAAACTGTACGATTATTCATTCCTGGAGCTATGGCTTCGACTGAAGACGCGTTAGCAGTTGTTGGTTTATTATTCGACATAAGTTCCCCTAGCAACGACCCAGTTTGTGCGTAAATCGGTTAAGCATTTTCCCTCGCCTCAAAACAAAAAAAAAATAAAAAAATATTCGACATAAGCCTTCCCCGAAATGCCGCCAGTGCGGCGCACCCGACACGGCGTTTCACACGCTAGTCGAGTGCGCGGCATGGGCGCCGCAGCGTTTCGAACTCGAGACACAAGTAGGAGCGATCGACTCGCTCTACAGTCTGGTGAAAGCCATGCTGCATAGCAGCGATACCTGGGGGGCTGCGGTTACTTTTTGTGAGACGGTAATGTCTCTCAAAGAGGCCGCCGAACGAGATAGGGAGAGGAGTATTATTGCGCGTACTAATGCGACTCCACGCGGACGCCGGCGGTTGGCTGGCATCCGGAGATGCAGGTATGCCCATGACTTCCCACCCTGAATAATACTGCTTAGGGGGGCCTTTAGCTATCAAGGGAGCAAAGGATTCATCACCCCCGCTGACGAAGTGGATGTGTTCTGATTCCCGGGGCACATTCAGGCACTTTTTGCGCTGGATCGGACTGGGCGTAACTACGTTCTAAGTCTCAGCCTTTCCTACATAAAAAGCGCGGGGCACATGGGTGGTTTTAGTGGGTAGTAGTCTCCACACAAGCTGGTTGATTACTGTTTGGATTGCTCCTTATTAAAGGGTAAAGCCTCCATGATCAACTATGGTCTAATCCTTTGCAAAGGACCCGGTATTGTGCGTAAATAGCATTTCCCCCGCCTTAAAAAAAAAAAGAAAAAATTAAATATTCGATATAAAAAAGAAAAAGGAAGAAAAAATCAAGAAAAAGAAAACACGTATTTGGTGTAAAGAATGGCTAATGAAAAGAGAAGCTCATTCCCATGTTAATTTATTGAAGGAACTAAAGGTATTTCCTAAAGATTAGCATAATTTTTTAGGAATGGATATTGATACTTATTTAAACTTTTTCTTTTATTGCAGGAGATCAGCAGACAGGCAGACGGCCCACTTGATGGAAAACGGTTACCATCGCCTATGGACATTTGCAACACCAAAGTTGCTACAAATGCGCTGCTGCTCTCTTAAGGGAGACTGGAACCTGGTCACTAAACTGAAGAACAACTAGCACACACGTTACGATTATCGACACAGTTTCATCCGATTCCGATGTATCTAACCAAAACTTCATACTGCTGCGTTCGACTGTACAGTTCTATAAAATCGGACAAACTGTACAGTTTTCCTCATACACACATGTAAATTTATCGTTGCAGTTTGAACTGTACAGTCAAACCGTAATGATTTTTCGTAGCGTGTGTGGCTTGCATAACAATACTCATTGACACTTGACATTTAACTAAGTAATAGTCGTGGTAGCGTAATGGCTAGCGCACGCGTCCCGAACTCAAAGGGCGCGGGTTCGATCCTGGCCGGAACGCATGCACCACTTAGGCAGTTTTCGGACCTAATGTGCATATTGTTACAATTACCATGTGCTAAAAACGGTGAAGGAAAACATCGTGATGCAACCTGCACATCGAGATAACCGATGTGTCAAACCTGCCAAGCCGCCTTGGACAAGCGTGGCGGGTATACTGTCTATTCCCCTATAATGGGAGGCCCTAGCCCAGCAGTGGGACATTTATGGGCTGTTATTATATTATTATTTATTTAACTAAGTCGTGGTATCTTAATGGTCGTGGTTAGCGTATCCGTGCAGGAACGGAGAAAGAATACAATTTCCTGCGGCCGGGCGGCCTGTCGTAAGAGGCGACTTAACAACCCACAGCCAGGTGGTAGGGCATTTGCCCGACTGGATGGCTACCACCCATGGTCTAAAGTATGTCGCCATAACAACCTTGAGTTGTGTTCCGGCATTAGTGACCAGGTTCCAGTCTCCATTAAGAAAGAGCAGCGCATTTGTAGCAACTCTGGTGTTGCAAATGTCCATAGGCGATGGTAACCGCTTTCCATCAAGTGGGCCGTCTGTCTGTCTGCTGATCTCCTGCAATAAAAAAAAATAGAAAAAAATAAATAAAAAAATTTGTCCCAAACCCAAAGAGCGCAGGTTCGTATCCTGGCCGAAGGCATGCACCACTTAGGCAGATTTCTGACCTTAATATGCATATTGTTACAGTCACCACGTGCTAACAACGGTGAATGAAAACCATCATGATGAAACCTGCACATTGTGATAACTAACGTATGCTATTCATTCCCGAATAGTAGGAGGGCCGAGCCCAGCAGAGGGCCGTTTATGGGCTATAATTATACTGTATGTCTCTAGAAACCACGGGCCATTAAAATAGCCCAGAGTTTTGGAGGGCTTTTGGGGCTATGGGAAGGCTAAGACGTAGAGGCCCCTTGACAAATTTAATGTAAATATGACGTGACATTGACGGGCGATTATCCCTGTCTACACCATATAAAAATGCACCCAAGGACAAGCCCCGGCCAGTGTAGGACTATTGTGGGAAATGAGGACAAAAAGTACAGGGCGATTGGGGTGAACTGCTAGTGGTACTAGGTCTGGGAAAATGGGACTATGGCGTCTACTCGTCGCAATGTTCAGGGAACACGGAAAAATGGGCAGACGGTTACTCGCCACTCCCTGCGCGGGCCCCAAAAAATGCGAGGTGGGCTGCAGGTCCAACGAAGCTACTTCTGACGTGATGCCATTTATCACTCTCACCTCTGGAGCTTGAGTCTTAGCTCTAGTGATCTCCACTCTGTGCCGGCTGGCTAAGACAAGCACGGAGTCGGTGGCCTTGCCTTGGCCCCCGGAGTCAGGTACGAGGTGTCGCTACTCACCTAAGGCTTCGCCATAAAGCCCCCCTGCGGCTTTGCGGCATTATTATATCCAACCAAATGGTTATCTTTGATATAATTTTACACCACATTGCATCCACATCATCATCACATCACACATTCGTAGTGGTGCCGCGCAGCAGCACGAAAAATGCTCTTGGTCCATATAAAATTGTTCAACTGTTACAAACAAGCGCTAGTAGTTGTAAATAAACTAAACTACCCCGTGCCAAGTTTCACTGGTCCTAATTCGTATATTTCGTGTTTCATATGTAAATGCTTTATTCTGGAGGAAGATTTACGTATGCCAAGTTTAAACATTAGCAAGCAAACTACTATGTATACGACCGGACTTGTGTAAGCGTCAGTCGGGGCATTGAGATATACGTTTATATGATCTAAGCGTGGGGGTATATTGTTCATTCCCCGTATAGTAGTGGGTGGCCCGAGCCCAGCAGTGGAACATTTATGGGCTGTTATTATTATCTATGCTAAAATTATAAAGAGGGAAGATTTGTATTTTTGTATGTTGTTTGTTCAAGATGTTTTGAATACCTGGAGGTTACTTTTTGAATTATTCAAATTGGAAATTCCGTTCAAAAGATATTACGAATTTAAAAATGGCAATCTAATCACAATACTTGGCGCTGGAATCGGGTTGTAGGATTTTGATGAAATTTTATGTGTTTTGAGTGGGTCCCGGGATGGTTTAGAGTCCTAATTAGAACCGGTAGGTGGCGCTGGAATACTTTATTACATTACTTAAAATCTAAGGCTTATCACTACAGTTTATTACTTCTGATTTTTATGTTTACAAATATATACTACATTATTATATTATAAGTCGTGGTAGCGTAATGGCTAGCGCACGCGTCCCAGACCCAAAGGGTGAGGGTTCGATCGTGGCTGGAACGCATGCACCGCTTAGGCCATTTTCTGACCTAATGTGCATATTGTTACAATTACCACGTGCTAATAACGGTGAAGGAAAACATCGTGATGCAACCTGCACATCGAGATAACCGATGTGTCAAACCTGCCAAGCCGCCTTGGACAAGCGTGGCGGGTATACTGTCCGTTCCCCTATAGTGGGAGGCCCAAGCCCAGCAGTGGGACATTTATGGGCTGCTATTATTATTATTATTTATACTACATTTTAATAGCTTTTATTTCGTTTTATAACCTTTTCTACTATTACTGTCACATGAAGTCCTCGACTTTCCTTCTGCTCATGAGTTCTTCAACATTCTTTTACGTGACGTCCACGTTCAGGGTGCTGGCGAAGTTGTGCTGCTCCCTCATGAAAATGGAGCATTCGAATAGGGCGTGTAGGGGGGTTTCTGGTGTTCATAGGGGCACGAGGGCTCCTCCTTCAACTTGGATCGAGCCAAGTTTCCAAAAAACCCTCCGTGCGCTGTTGTATGATTGATTTGGATATAATTACAAAAACAAATATCTGCGAAGTGACGCTCGCGGACCGCGTTCGTAATACCGAAGTAAGAAAGAGAGTTGGTCTGAAAGAGAGTGTCGAGGTGAAGGTAAGGAAAGGAATGCTCCGGTGGTTCGGGCATGTGGAAAGAATGCACGATGAAAGAATGACTAAACAGATATGCAATGCAAAAGTGGATGGATGCAGAAGTCGTGGAAGGCCACAACACACCTTCCATGATTAAATTGATCGTGTACTAGCAGAAGGTGATGTCAGGAGCCTTAAGAACAGACGAGCGTGCATGACAAGAGTTATGAATGTCACAGAAGCAAGTGAGGTGTGTAAGAATAAGCCTGAATGGCGCTCTGTTGTTCGTGCCTACCCCGCAAGGGAACTGGCGTGAAGTTATGTATGTATGTAACAAATATCTGTATGTACGACAGGGTTTTCGTTTCTCATTCTATTTACAAAACCAACCACCATCAGAAAGTTTGCAGGCTTTTATATTATATTCAAGTTCTTTATGTTGCAGATATATATAAAAAAAAATATTGTATTTTTTTATTGCCTGAAGCCGGCAAATAGGAAAACGGCTCACCTGATGGAAAGTGGCCACCGTCGCCTATGGACGTTTGCAACACCAGGGGTGTCTCTAAGAAATTTTTTAATGCCTTTCTTCTTTTTCTTCTGTAAGTCTTTGTAGTCAAATTAAGTCCCTTATGAAATCATCATGTTCGGTCTATTGTATGTCTAGTCTTTTTATGTCACAGTTAGTTTGCTGAGAAGACTCTAGACTATTCATGAAGTTCTCCTAATTGAATTTACTAAAATATTACAAGAGCCATAAATAATCACGTAATGACACCGTAGTAAAAAAAAAAAAGTAGTGACTGCTGTACAATGTATTGTTACGAGCTACAGAACTCGAATTAAAATGCCGTTGGAATTACTATAGAATTTATTAGAACTATACAAACATGTATAACACAGGTACAAATATAACTGGACACAACCAGTGTAAACTGCATGATTCAATAACACGCGCAAAGTCCGTCACTATATAGCTTGTCGAATGTACACACGTCTTGCTAGTATCGTAATCGTCGCTTGACTGCCTCACCCCTCCGTTCGGGCCTTCCTTTTATCCTGTACAAATACAATATGTCTCGACGCAAAGCAATAATTCCCAAGAATTAGTTCGACACACCTGTCTAATGACTGCCATAAATTATTACAATACACAATAGACTGTTTTTCTTAATTACAAATTTTAAACACAAACTAAACAAAAGAAGTCCAAATGCGGGAAGGTAATAAACTGTTCTTTATGGCAGGTAGGTGTGCATTTACTTTTGTCCGCATGTAACAGTATGAATGAATGAATGAAAACTCTTTATTGTTCAGCATAAACTTAAATCTAGACAATTTATATGAATAGATTTGCATTAGAACAAAGGGCGGCCTTATCGCTTATAACGATCTCTTCTAGGCAACCCAGGCCCTTACTTATGCTAGTTTTTTAAATTTAAAGAAACTGCTTAGCAACTGATTAGTGAAATTCTTACCCATAAACTCCTCTTTAGTCGAATATTTTGGGTACAACCTACGTTAATCATTCAAATTTCGTATATATGTGCTCCTCTTAGGTATACAACAGGTAATACACGTTTATAAGTGAAAAAAGATATTCTTTGATTATGGTCCCAGTGTCTAAGAAGATTTTAAAGGAAATTTCAATATACGATTTTTGGTGGTGTACTAAATGAAAAGAATAAACGTAATAAAATCACAATCAATTACTATTGTACACTTGCTCTTGCTTGTAGTGGTGGATGCTGATAATAGTTGGTGGAGTGCTGGTGCTTTCTTATAGTACATACATACATACATACATACATAACTTCACGCCAGTTCCCTTGCGGGGTAGGCACGAACAACAGAGCGCCATTTAGGCTTATTCTTACATACCTCACTTGCTTCTTTGACATTCATAACTCTTGTCATGCACGCTCGTCTGTTCTTAAGGCTCCTTTCTTATAGTACAGTGAAGAAAATACACCTTGTTGCTTTCAGGGATTTATTCTCGTACTATTTATTAGATTTTGGATACTGATCCCTGGGTCCAACGTAGTAGTGGTTGAAGTCGTATTTTACGACTAATAGCAACTCGTAGCGACTTGATAGGAACTCAATCACGAAGTATTTGTGAGCATTATTTATACTAATATTATAATACTAGCTTATGCCCGCGACTTTGCCCGCGTGGTGCGGCTTTTTAACTATCCCACAGGAACTCTTTAAGTTTTCGGGATCAAAAGTATCCTATATGTTGACCAGGGATATAAGCTACCGCCATACAAAATTTCATTTAAATCGGTCCAGTCGTTTCGGAGATTAGACGGTACAAACAGACAAACAGAGAAACAAAAAATTTGAAAAAATCTAACTTAGTTTTATTTCACTTCTTACATCCCCCTGACTCGGTTTTTAGCATTTTATTTCATTATACAGAAATTTGACTTCTACAATTTTATTATATGTATAGATTAATGTAGCCTAAAGTAGGCCGCAGCGTCAGGGAAACGCTGTACGTTGAACCGTACAACTATTAAAAATAAAATAAAATATAAATAAACTATATTTTACTATGTTAACTGTATATATACTTATATATACAGATATTCATATATCATTAGATATACAATGATGTTATAAAGTAGATATATCTATGTAATTAAGGGTTTAAAAGTTTTTATTTGCAATATAAGCAGTCATTTGGGGTATCTTTATTTATCAGATCAGACAGATATTTTTTGTATAGTTATCTATACTAATATTATAAAGAGGTAAAGTTTGTGAGTTTGTGACGTTGTAGGGGGTAATCTCGGGATCTACTAAACCGGTTTTAAAAATTCTTTTACTGTTCGAAAGCTACGTTAACAGGGAGTGTCATAGGCTATATAATATGACGCTATATACCACGGGAGCGGGACAGAGCGCGGGTGAAACCGCGCCGGGCCGCTAGTTTTATATATTTTGGTCGTTGCCTCTACCAAACCCTTCAAACTGCGTGTTCTGGTACGACGTGTACGAATTATTCAAGGTTAAGTTAGTCAAATGCAAAATAAAAGCCGCGCGCAGAAGGTTTGCCGATGACTACTTACTATAATTGCATTGTATTACTTACTATTATTGTATATACTTGTGTAAAGTATACACAATAATAAATAAATTATTATAATAAACTGAAAACTATGCTATCTTTTAAATAAACCTAACTTAAATATATATATAATACTTATAATAATTGATCGTGTACTAGCGGAGGGTGATGTCAGGAACCTTAAGAACAGACGAGTGGTCATGACAAGAGTTATGAATGTCAAAGAAGCAAGTGAGATGTGTAAGAATGGGCCTAAATGGCGCTCTGTTGTTCGTGCCTACCCCGCAAGGGAACTGGCGTGAAGTTATGTATGTGTGTATAATAGTTAAAAAAAACCTATATTAAAGCCCGTCCAGACTCACCGAACCACTGTCGCTGGGGCTAATTAATTAAGTAACTAATAAATTATTAATTTAATTAATAAATTATTAATTTAATTAATAAATTATTAATTTAATTAATAAATTAAAATAATAGATTTATTACAACAACTATTTATGTAACCTTTTTTGTCAACCCTACCGACCATCGACGCGTGACATCATGACGCTATCGGCAAACCTACTGCGCACGGGTAGTAAGGTGACTATTGCGATACCAATGCTCTTACTATATCTTACTGACCGTTATTATTACTATTTGTTAAAATTTGACATAAGGTTTATACATCTACGGCCTTACTTATAATAATCTCGTTAAGAAACGATTAGCCATCTCTTAAGTAAGAGAATCAGAATCAAACCCTAATCAATGAATATCTTTTTTCCCCACTTATAAACGTGTATTACCTGTTGTTTACCTAAGAGGAGCACAGATAAACGAAATTTGAATGATTAACGTAGGTTGTACCCAAAATATTTGACTAAAGAGGAGTTTATGGGTAAGATTTTCACTAATCAGTTGCTGAGCAGTTACTTAAAATTTAAGAAACGATTATAAGTAAGGCCTCTGATGTAAAAATTTTACCAAGCACTGGGTCCTTTGGAACACTCGTTTAATTTTTTTTTTTTTTAATTGCAGGAGTTCAGCAGACAGGCAGACGGCCTACTTGATGGAAAGCGGTTACCATCGTCTATGGACATTTGCAACACCAAAGTGCTACAAATGCGCTGCTGCTCTCTTAAGGGAGACGGGAACCTGGTCACTAATGCCGCAACACAAATCAATATAGGCATAATAATACAGGCAACCTAAAATATCTCCCTAAAATCGGTAACCACTAGAATTTAAAATAAAAAAAGTACAAAAATGACTCTCATGCAACATACGGTACGGGTTTTTGTCGAAATACCCGTGTTAATGAACCACCGGCGACACCATACGTTCGGGAATAAAGCGCAGAGCACAATCCATCACGGGGCGCGTGCGAGTTGGTCCGACATTGATGTATTAGCTTATTTAATCATCCCAATCTACTTACGGCGACTCACCTTTTTATTAATCAACATTTTTGTTTGGATTTTTTGTGACAGACCAATTTGTCACTGTATGTCTAGGTTAGGACAAAAGGCCTAAAGAGGTCGGTTTCGCAGATTCGTATGATGAACGTGACAAGTATCAACATACAGTGGAGTTTTATGCTATGTCTTACAATTACCAGTATATCTAGACACGTGTCTAATTCATTAGAACGCGTAAGCGCAAATGTTCCATTCGCCAGGTCGGGGTGGTAGTAGCATCTCCATGTAGAAATAAAGATGCTAGTGTCACTCCACTGTTAGGGATACCCACTAAAATCCCTTGGTGTTCCGTTCTTCGCCTTATGCCAGGGCTATAGGTACATGGCTGAGCTCCTCCGCTAGCCCTGGCCAGAGGTGGCCAATCGGACTCATCCCCTGCCGGGGGACTACTTTTTAACCGACTTCAAAAAAGGAGGAGGTTCTCAATTCGTCGGGATCTTTTTTTTTTTTGCTTTTTTTATGTATGTTCACCGATTACTCCGAGATTTATGATCCGATTTACGTGATTCCTTTTTTGTTCGACGCGGAATAGCTTTCCTTTGGTCCCTTAAAAATTTGACATAGTTTGGAGCAGTAGTTTTCATTTTATGAACATTTTTATGACAAATTTTCCATTCCGTTCCATATGTACACCGATTACGCTGAGATTTATGATCCGATTTACGTGATTCTTGTTTAGTTTGATGCGGAATAGTTGCCATTTGGTACCCTAAAAATTTAACATAGTTTGGTCCAGTAGTTTTCATTTTACGAACATTTTTTTGTTCCCGTTTCTTGGGACCTATATTTTTTAAGGAGCGCGGCACCTTTCATAGGTCTACCCATACATAGCTAGACACTAAAAAGTAACAAATAAAAAAAAACGTCGTTTAAAAGAACCGACTTCAAAAACTAAAAAGCATAAAATAACTTATTTCTAAAGCTATTATTATTAATATATATTATCTAAAACATCTTGAAGTCGGTGCAAAGTAAAACATAAAAATTACTATATTTTTTTAAAAATTACTAAGCACAGACTTTAAAATGTTTTTTTAAACGAAGTTTTTTTATTTTTTATCCCTCGGCATCTTCAAACTCTTTACATGTGGGGCGGTTTGTAACTCGCCGTCGTGCCCCCATCTCGTCGGCATAACGGCGGGTGAGAAAACTTTTCCCCAAGGGAAACACCCGCGTCGCCCGCTTACAGCGTGGAGCCGGGCAGCGAAGGTCCAATCTGGCCCTCCATCGTTGACGTATCGTTCTTTTTTTTTGGCCCAGGCGAACTTTATATGCCCGAGTCTAATTACAGTGTTTGTCTTATAGCTACTTAATTATGACCTACTTATATGCTAGTGTGTGCATGTGTTAATACTGTGTGTTTCACATGTTTTGGGACTCAAGTTGGGATATGTTGGCTTGGGTTGGGATTGATTTTGGAAGGATGACGCAGGTCCTGACAGGGCATGGTTGCTTCGGAAGGTACCTGTGTCGCCTCGGCCGCGAGGCCACGTCAGGGTGCCATCATTGTGACTCAGGCGACGAGGACACGGCGCTGCACACACTCCAGGAATGTCCAGCCTGGACGGAGCAGCGCCGGGAACTCGTCGCCCATACCGGATTTGACACCTCGCTCCCGGCCGTGGTACGCACCATGGTCGGGAGCTCCACCGGATGGGACGCCGTCTCCTCCTTCTGCGAGCAAGTTATGTTTGCGAAGGAGGAGGCGGAACGGGAGCGTGAGCGTAATTCCCTGCTCCGCTCCCGCCAAAGGAGGACGCGCCGACGCCGGAGGTCGGATAGTGATCTTCGGCCGCCGTAAGCGGGCGGCGCGGGTGAGGCCCCTAGGGGTATAGGGGTTCTCACTCACCCGCACATGCCGTCGAGATGAGAGCGCGAGTGTTCCGCGCGCGCTCATCTCTCTTCCCGTGGGGCGCGTTACAGACCGCCCCACGCACGAAAGAGACCTAATAGTAGCCGGGGGACACGTCCTCTGGCATAGGAAGAGGCCCAGTGAGGGGGGCCCACGCCTGCCAGGGCACGCGGAGTTGGGAAGCCCGCATTCACGTAGCCCTGGCATAAGGCGCAGGACGGAACACCCAGGGGTTTTAGTGGGTATCCCTAACTGGGGCGTGGCAATAGCGTGGCACCGGTTCTGACCGGGCACGCTAGTGCCACCCCCGATCTGGCGAATCCCACACACTCACACGGGTCGCGAACATCCCCCCAGGCTTCTGTGCCTGTCGCGGCTTAGTCCTCAAACGGATTTCCCCTGGCCAAAAAAAAAAAAAAATGATTTTGGAAGGATCTGCCAGGGCACTGCGGAGTCGGGCGGCCCATTTCCCGTAGCCCTGGCATAAGGCGCAGGACGGAACACCCAGGGGTTTTAGTGGGTATCCCTAACTGGGGAGTGGCAATAGCGTGGCACCGGTTCTGACCGGGCACGCTATTACCCCCTATCTGGCGAATCCCACACACTCACACGGGTCGCGAGCATCCCCCCAGGCTTTTGTGCCTGTCGCGGCTTAGTCCTCAAACGGATTTCCCCTGGACAAAAAAAAAAATGATTTTGGAAGGATAGAGTTGTGTTGGAAGTTGTATTTATAAACATACATATTAATATTCAATATTTTTATACTTAGACTAGCTGTGCCCGCGATGTCGTCCGCGTGGAATTTGCTTTCAAAACCCTCCGATTTTGAAACATTCTTCATTGGTGCTCCGCTCCTATTGGTCTTAGCGTGATGATATATAGCCTTCCTCGATAAATGGGCTATGCAACACTGAAAGAATTTTTCAAATCAGATCAGAAGTTCCTGAGATTAGCGCGTTTAAACAAACAAACAAACAAACTGTTCGATAAATGGGCTATGACACAGAAAGGCGGACGGACAGACGAGCACACAAACATACATGACTAAAAGGTCAAAATTTTTTTTTTGCCAAAAATGATTTCGAAGCATCCAATATAGATAATCCTAATTGTCTAAATGAATGATAGACTAATTAGTAATTGTCTTAATAAGGACTCTTGTCAAGCAGTAGTTAAGTTTAAGACGTCATCGCGTCACCTGGGTGTTGGGTATGACAAGTACTCAACCCAGTAATGATCGTCAATTAAACACAATTAATTAATCTATACATGACAGGTACAGTGTAATAGGCTTCAGTATGAAATTGTCCAAGGTAAAGGAATTAAGAGATTTAAACAATGACCAAAATGTAATTTATTTATTTATTTGGTTTACCAACACTTACTTGCACTAATACAAAGGATGTACATTGTTTTATAAAAAAAAGACATGACAAATGCAGTAATCACTTATAGGCAAACACTACATGCAATTTAATATTTTGTAGTTTGAATAAACTATAATATAATTTGCCAGGTGGTAGGGTATTTGCTCGACTGGATGGCGACCACCCCTGGTTTAGAGTATGCCGCCATAATAACCTTGTGTTGTGTTCCGGCATTAGTGACCAGGTTCCAGTCTCCTTTAAGAGAGCAGCAGCGCATTTGTAGCACCTTTGGTGTTGCAAATGTCCATAGGCGATGGTAACCGCTTTCCACTAAGTGGACCGTCTGCCTGTCTGCTGAACTCCTGCAATAAAAAAAAAAAATTAATTTAAAGAAAAAGAAAAAAAAATATAAGGCTTTAATAGCTATTAAGTTCCAAACATAAAGAAATTAAAAAAAAAGAGAAGTTAATTAGCAATGTGGAATGCAATAATTCGACGAAATTTGTAATATGAGTTTGCATGTAGATCAGTAATATCACTATAAAGGTTTATTAGTTTACATAGTCTTTTTTTTTTTCGCCTCCTCCTCCATCATAAGTCAAGATAGAGGTCTTTTTATTCTTTTATTTTTTTATTTATCTTATAACTACTATACACAGGGTAAGGGGTTCTTTATTTCTTAATTTTTCTTACTTTTTCTTTTCTTTCTTACTTGCTAAGGTTATTTGTATTTATTTATTACTTTTAAAACTAAACACTGTTGATAGATATATAGAAATATGTGTACAGTGTTAGTTGTGTGCGTTTCTTTTGACCACGGTCTCTATTACATTAATCGCGTATTTTACAAACACCTCGCTCTTTTTCTTGCCTAGTAGCTCATGTACCTCCTCTCCACATATTCTTGTTTGTAAGGCGCATTCTGCGTTATATCGCTTTCTCGCAAAAAGGGGGCATTCAAATATTACGTGAAGGGGCGTCTCTTCCTCTCCTGTATCGCAGGAACACGGAGGGTTCCCCTTTAACATGAAACGATGCAAGTATTGGGAGAACCCCCCGTGCCCTGTGAACATTTGGGTCATCGTTCCCATCGGCTTCATTGCTCTGATAATTTTATATGCACACGTCGTTTCCGGGAAGAGAAACTTAGTGACGGACGCTGTTGGCTCGTCCCTGTATCGCCGGTTCCATTTGTCAAGCGTATCCATACGGATCATTCCCTTGACAAATGAAACCGAGTTTACATAGTCTAGGTATGGGAGAGTTGGCGCCAAGAACCGTGCGACGTAATGGCGGACACAGAGGCGTGATAGGTGCTCGAGGGCATCTAGTCGGTACTTTAAAACTAAAGCTATTAAGCAAATCGGGACAGTCAATCAATCCATTAAATATTTAAACAAAAATTGCATATCCGAAATATCCCTGCGTTTGTTTAAAGAAAATATTTTGAAATGCAGCAGCCTATCCTTATATGAGAATGATCTTCGCGCCCTTCCTATGCGAGATGCAAGATGCCAAAGAAATGTTTTCTGTATTCTCTCTAGCCTCAAAGAGTGTGTTGCGTAATGGGGTCGCCATACTACTGTACAGTATTCTAGTATACATCGAACCAGACTGTTAAAGAGAGTTTTATGGATGTTAATATTATTAAATATTTTGCTGTGCCGCAAGACAAACCCAAGCATCCTAGATGCATTTTTTGTGATATGATCTATATGAGGAACAAAAGTTAATTTGCTATCGAATATTATGCCTAAATCTTTTATATCGTTTAATTCTGTTATCTTATGATCCCCTATAAAGTATTGACGTTTTAAGACTTGTAGTTTTCTTGCATATACTACTTGGTAGCACTTTCCACGATTTAAGCACATGCTAGTTTCCTTACACCAGTAATGAAGGATATTAAGTCCGACCGATCTTCAATCAACCTCAGCATAGATGGCGTCTGTGGTAGAGCAGGCTAAGCTTTTGACGGTTTACCTCACTGCAACGCAGAGGCTCCGGGCTTGATTTCTGGTATGGTAAATTTCGGACACGAATTTTCTTCCTTATCTACTACAGTATTTTTGTTGGACTCTCCAGCTAACATCCTCTCTTTTTGTTGGACCTTGTTGGTCTGGTCCAACAAAAAAAGAGGATGGTATCTGGAGGGTCCGAAGTAACCTCGAAATTGGGAATCTCGTGGCCAAGCCTAACATAATAGAAGAAATAAAAGCTCATCGCCTCTGCTGACTCGGTCACGTAGAACGGGACGGCCGGTAGGTCGGCGTCCGGTCGGCCGTCTTAAATATCGCTGGAAGGACAGAGTAGAGGCGGACCTGTCGGAGCTAGGAGCCAGTAATTGGCAAGAAACCGCACAGGACCGAGAAAAGTGGCGCATGCTCGCATTTCGGAGGCCAAGACCCACTTTGGGTCGCTGAGCCAACGAAGTAAGTAAATATCTACTACGGTCTGGGTATCTGGGATCGGCCCCAGAGTAGTCCGTTGTTTATTACCCATAATACAAGCGTAACTTGCTTAATTTGGAGATATACAATATGTGTATGTTTGCCGATTAAAAATTCCCAAAAAAAAATTAACTTGAAATTTTACGGGCAAGTTTTCAAATTTGACAAGTACATCAACAATCTGCCCGTAAAATTTCAAGTTAAAATTTTGTTGCGATTCGTTTTGCCACTTGTCCAACCATTAAACCATTATAGGTTAGAAGGTTCGGAAAGGAAAAGACAGAGATAGATAGATGTATAGAAAGGGATGGATAGAAAATAAAAGAATAAAGAAAAGAAAATCGAAATTATGGTTTCCAGATTTTTCCGGGTATATAAGCAGCGTAAGGCGCACCTATTGGGCAGTTTAGAGTTGAGTTCAGTTCAAGACAGCGAAGCGACAAGTGCGATACGGAAGAGTTGGAAGAGAAGTTTAATAGAAGACAGTGACGAGTTACGTGGTGAATTTAGTGACAAGTTTAGTGGACAGCTAAGTGAAGGAGGAGTGTAGCGTAGTTCGAGAGACGAACCAGAAGCAAGCTACACGCGGTAATATCGGACGTGAGCACTGCCGCAGCAGGTCTACGCGATATCGGCGACGATATTGTGAGTGAAATACCTTATCGTCGGGACAGTGCATCGTTAGTTGTGCGTATAGGGGCAAACCTGTGGAGAGGTATTACCTGCGGCTATGTAAGTCAATAAAGGCGTTACTTAAAAGAACTGGTGTTTCCTTCTAATCCCGAGTGCGTACCCCCGCTCGCACGTAACAATAATATTAGTACAGATTGTTTCAGAGTGTATTGTTACACATGTCAACTACACAATTATAGCCCGGTTTCTATATCTTACCGACCGGTGACCGTCCATTTTTTGCCTTACTATCGGTTAAAATTTGACACAAGCTCCATACATCCAATGTCATATTTCAACCGATGCTTGGGCAAGTGAATGAGTAGTAAGTATATAGGAACCGGCCAGATATGTCTCCGTACTCTTCAAACTTGGACCTCATTACAAGAGAATCGAAATTGCTATTATTATGTACTCAAATTAAGCTCATTTCGTAACATCAGACATTACTAGTACGGTTAATTAGTTTTGAAATTGCGATGGGAGAGATTCAGATCTGCCTAGTTATACAAATAGGCTTAATTTTGAAAAGGTGTTTGATTTTATATTTCGTCTCTTTGCTTCAATAATAAATCTTGAAAATTGAAATATTAATTATATCAAAACAAATAATAACCTTACATAAATTCGATGTAGAGTTTCCTTATATCAAGTTTGGTCAAGACTTAAAATACTTTATGGTGCTCCCTCACGACGAGCATTCATCTGTTATGTAACGTTACAGATCCGAGCATTCTCAATGAGGGAGGAGAAACAAGTATTACAGAGCGCAACCTGTAATGATACAGTTTGTAGTATTTTGATACAACTTGTAACACAACGACCGCTTCGTTTGACATTCTGGAATCAACTAAATGCTCAAAATCAATCAATCATAAATGTTTCGTTACAGGCGAATGCTCGTTAGTTAAGGAGGTAGTATTGTAACGTAATGCTCGAAATCAAATCATAAATATTGTGGTGACCAAGGATAGAACGTTCTGGCAGCGTAAGCCGCTCTCAAAAAAAGGAAAAGAAGAAAGAAAAAGGTAGAAGATTTTGGAAAGAAAAGACAAGTAGAGATACATTTTAGAAAGGGATAGATGATGAACAAATGAATAATGAAGATCAAAATTCTAGAACAGAAGGTTCAGGAAAGTAAAGACAGAGATAGATAGATGTTTAAAAATGGATAGACAGTAAATAAAAGAATAACGAAAAGAAGGTCGGAATTATGGGTTCCAGAAGATTCTTCGGGATATATAAGCAACGTAAGGCGCGCCTATCGGAGAGTTCAGTTGAAGAAAGCGAAGCCACAAGTGTGATACAACAGAGTTGGAAGACAAGTTAAATAGACGACAGTGAGAAGTTTACAGAGTAGAAAGTTTAGTAGAGGACACTGACGAGTTTAATGGTAAATAATTTTGTGGGCAATTCAGTGAAGGAGGAGTTTAGTGTAATTTAAGAGGAGATCCAGGAACGAACTACGTGCTATAAATTCTGAGGTGAGCAGAGCAGTAGCAGGAGGTGGTCTACGCAATATCGGCGACGGTATTGTGAATGAGACATCTCATAGTCGTGACAGTGCGTCGATAGTTATGCGTGAAGAGGTAACCCTGCAATCACGTACGGCTGTGTAAGTCAATAAAAGCATATTGTTGAAAAAAACTGGTTTTGTCTTCCAATGCGGGGGTATTGGTATTCGCATGTAACAATATCTACATTACAGGCGAATGCTCGCGGTGAGGGAGGACTTTTAAATAAATTAAAAAGTCTTTATTTCTCCCAGTCTCTAGATTGTATAATTTTTTACTTCTTCTTATTTTAAAGGGTCCATACACTGTCGAATAAAGGCCTTCTCCATCTCATGCTATGTCTCTCGTTCTTTAGCTTTCTGTATCATAATATCCCTGCTACTATATCTACCCTGCTAATTACACTAACACTTGCAACACTTGCAGTAATCGACATTTTTGGGTGATTCATTTTTTGTAGAACTAGTATCCCAAGGTGCTCGTCTATATGATATACCTATATATCTCACCTTTTAGTTTGAGTGGCATTAGTTTTTCACATGTCACACCGGTTACCTCTGTCCACTTTATCCATGGCCATGCTACATTTATTTTTCTTCTTACATCCTTTTCTATATCTCAATGTCTCTGCAGACCATGGGTCTTAAAAATGGCTCGGACTTTTGAAAGGCTTGCATGGCCAACACGTAGAGGCCCCTTGATAAATGTAATGTAAATATGGCGTGATACTGACCAGCGTTTATCCCTGTCTACACTATATAAAAATGCACCCAAGAATGAAACGAGAATAAACAGTACCGGGCTATTGGGATGAATTGTTAGTGGAGTTACAGATCGAGGACTATGGCGTCTGCCCGCCGCAATGTTCAAAGAACATAGAAAAAATGGGCAGACGGTGACTCGCCATTCAAAGTATGAGCCCCCAAAAATACCAAGATTGTCGAGGAGCAACATGGGTGTGAGTGGCTAAGGGGTGCGGAAAGGTGGGCTGCAGGTTTACCAAAGCTACTTCTAACGGTATATCATTTATCACTTCCACTCCTGGAGCTTGAGTCTTAGCTTTAGCGATCTCTACTCCGTGCCGGCTGGCTGAGGCAAGCACTGTGGCGGGGGCCTTGCCTTGGCCTCCGGAGTCAGGTTTCAGGTGTCGCTACTCACCTAAGGCTTTGCCACGAAGCCCGCTGCTGTCACAATGGTAATGTTATTAATTTTTAATTAATTTTATGAACTCAACACCCCAATTTGTTATAGTACTGGTATATATAGATTATTTTGACAATAAGGCAGTTAATTTCGGAACGGACATCATTTGTATCAAGAACAAATGTGTCAGTGCAAAAGCTTAGATTACAGACGTCGTACCCTTATCATTGAGAAGTCAAGTTCGTTTGGACTAACGCCTAGTGAAATGTGTTGCTGGAATTATGGAGATTACTGACACAACGATAGGACACTTGAATTATCGCAGAGTCAAGTTTGATACGAATTACTATAGAATAATAAATTTTTGGAGTTTATTTATTAAGAATCGATTTTCAAATAAAGCCCCAGGTATGAAAATTGGTTTTTGGTGGTTTTCAATTCTCTCGTTTAAACACCACCGGTATTAGTGCAAATAAAAATGAAACTGGTCAAGCCATTTTTGTTAAAGTGATACCAACTCTTCTGTACTAGCTTGCTTATCAAGATGAGTTTTAGCGGAACTACTATTATATTTCTATCAAGCGATCGAATATTCATCTGCTATTCGGTATTCGGCCTATTTAGCCACTTTTTTTAACCTTTCTTCGGCCAATGCCGAATATGAAATCCGGAAAAAATCACACATATTGCTCAAAATTTAATATATTTCCATCAAAGAATGATGGATGATGGATGATGGAAAAACTTAAACTACGTTTTAACCGTGTGAATGCGATTTTAATTAACTTATATGATATTTTCTTTAATTAATATAATGAAACTACGTTTTAACGGTTTTAAGCGCAATAATTTATTTGATTTTTATTATTCCGAATTTTCGGCCACTTTTCAGCAGCCGTAATCACGGAAGACATAGATATCAAGTGTCAATGTGTAATTGTTAAAGTTTTATTTAGCCTACCGTCAATTTGTTCATTTTAATTATTTAGACTTAATTTTGTTTATGATTAGTATTTATTTTATGGGAGCTTAATCTAATTTACCACCGCTTCGCAGCATGTTGTGACTTGAAAAGAAGAAGCGGCGCAAGAAACTCTTCAGCAACATGCCTAGCTCTAATAGTTTTATATAATATTAAAATGGGTGGGAGGTAAAATAAAAAGAAATTGTCAATCAATTTAGTTTGTGTTTCGGTGCGTGCAGAAAGAGCTCACAGTGTCTTGAGGTCTGACAGTTGGTATTTGCTGGGTTTGGGTCTTAATAGTTTTGATGATCGGATTTCAAACAGGTGGTACTTGCCATCTTCTCTATTGAAATTTGGGTGGTTTTTGATTTCAATAGCCTAGCGCATCATTCTAGGTATTTTCATACCTATTCTTTTTTGCGAGGATTTGTGGTTTATTGAATCTGATGTAGTGATTGGCTTTATCCAGCGTGTGTTCACTGATCGCAGACTTCGTAGACCTTGTGTGTTTCATGTCAGCAATGTGTTCTTTTACCCGTGTTTTTATGCTCCTCTTTGTTTGCCCAATGTATGATAATCCACACTCACAATCGAGCTTGTAGACACCTACATTCTGGAGTGGGATATTGCATTTCACAAGTCTTAAAAACTAATACCGAAGTAAGAAAGAGAGTTGGTCTGAAAGAAAGTGTCGGGGTGCAGGTAAGGAAAGGAATGCTCGGTGGTTCGGGCATGTGGAAAGAATGCATGATGAAAGAATGACTAAACAGATATACAATGCAAAAGTGGATGGATGCAGAAGTCGTGGAAGGCCACGACACACCTTCCATGATCAAATTGATCGTGTACTAACAGAAGGTGATGTCAGGAGCCTTAAGAACAGATGAGCGTGCATGACAAGGATTATGAATGTCAAAGAAGCAAGTGCGGTTTGTAATAATAAGCCCGAATGGCGCTCTGTTGTTCGTGCCTACCCCGCAAGGGAACTGGCGTGAAGTTATGTAGGTATGTATGTATGTTAAAACTGGGTAATCTTTTTATGCGGTTTGAAATATGTTTTGATTGAAACCCGCCAGAGGATATGACCAATTCTGTCCGTGCCTCCATTGATGTAGGGCAGGGTAGCACGGCACCGCTCAACTGAAGGTGTTTTGGAGCACTATAATTAATATGTCTGTGAATGTGTTTAAATGTGTATTTTTCGCTTGCTAAATAGTTATCTGTCTGTCCGTAAGTTTTTTCTTTTGTTATAAGCGCCCTTATTCGGCCGCATTTGGCTGCTGTCGTTGCCCATGTGCAGATGTTTTTTAATGTTAAAGGAGTAACGGCAGTCGTGTGTCGGAGCTGACATATAAAAGTTTTTTTCTTTTCGTTTTGGTAACACGGCAAACGGAAGATTTGCACCGAAATCAGAATGGTGTCGGCTATAATTCCGGAACAGCATTGTAATAACAACTCGTTGAGTTAGCTAAAATCATGGGGCGCGTAGTACATTATATTATACAATACAGTGTCGTTAAATCGAGTGACGTTACATGGAGTTTACTCCATGTAACGTCACTCAATCTAACGGCAGAACTCCCTCCCTGCCTTAAGCGTCGAAATCACTTGGCTTTAGTTGGTTTAGCTTGCTTTCATTTCCTGCCAGAGCTGCGGAGGGGCTAGGTCATATACCCGTAGCCCTGGCATAAGGCGAAGGACAAAACACCCAGAGGTTTTAGTGGTTATCCCTAACCGGGGGTGGCAACAGCATGGCACCAGTTCTGACTGGTCATGCTGGTGCCACCCCCGATATGGCGAATCTCACACACGGGTCGCGAATTATTCCCCCAAGGTTCTGCCCTTGTCGCGGCTTATGGTCCTCAAGCGGATTTCCCCTGGCTTAAAAAAAGCTTGATTTCATACAATGATACATTCTATATAGCATTAGACCCACTCTTAATAACGACAACAATTAAGTAATAAAAAGTACCTTTTAAGTTGCGAAAATCAGTAAAAGCTGCGCAGCTGTGTAGTTCTATTATCGCTTTATTATCCTAGCCCCTAATAAACTCGACTGTCGACATCATGCATACCGAAATTTCTAAGAAATTCCGAAATAACAAAATTTCTAAGTAATTCGTTTATAATAAAGATGCGTCAATATCGCAAAATATGAATAAAATAAGTAAAAATATACAACAAAATTACTGACTTTTGTTCGATTAACGATAACTCTCTATAACGCCATAAAATGTACAGTCCCTTCAATGTCGTTACATAGAGTTTACACTGTATTTAAAATATTATACTTTAAATTAAAATTTGTTTGGACAAAATCTGTTGAGTAGATTCTTTTATACAGTGATTTACGAATAAATAATTTAAGTAGGGTTCTGTGGACAAATAACAAAACTAACACGCACTTGGCCGATTATTGGAAGTAAGCGTTCTCTTAGCGCCCCCTGTACAGTGTCGATTAGAAGAACAATACAAATAAGCAAATTGTAACACCCTTTAATCTGCTAACAGGTGGTCCGTAAGAGATTTCCCAAGTTTTGATTACCTTCAAAATGTTCTATTTACGTTGTGCCTCGTACTGGCTTCCTGGCTTCAGTTAAATATTAAACTCCTAAGGATTAATTCTGTAAGGCTGTTTGTACATAGTTTTACTTGTTTTACCAGTTGATGCAAGATTTTATATGTATAAAGGTGAGTTCACATTGAGACACGAGTTCAACTATACAATTGTTTTTTTTTTATATGGTAGTTGATATTATCAACAAAACGCCGTAGTCACGATGTTTTACAAACGTTGCAAATTATGACATCATTTCTATAATGAGTCAAATAGCGTATTAATTATATTTTAAATAGTAATTATTTTTTTTTTTTTATTCCAAGAGATCAGCAGACAGGCAGACGGCTCACTTGATGAAAAGCGGTTACCATCGTCTATGGACATTTGCAACACCAAAGATGCTACAAATGCGCTACTGCTCTCTTAAGGGTCACTGGAACCTGGTCACTAATGCCGGAACACAACTCAAGGTTCTTATGGCGGCATACTCTAGACCAGGGGTGGTAGCCATCCAGTCGGGCAAATGTCCTACCACCTGGCTGTGGGTTGTTTAGTCGCCTCTTACGACAGGCCGCCCGGCCGCAGGAAATTGTATTCTTTCTCCGTTCATGCACGGATAAAATGTCATATATGATATTGTTATAAACGAAGACATGCGGTTGCCAGACAGTTACTGTAGGCCATAACTTTCGACAGACACTAAAAAAAAAAAGGGAACTTACGTCATTTTAGGAAGGCTGAATTTTATATATATTATCAAGTATAATATTTTCAAATATTATCCAATGAGCCAGACAAATCTGACGCGCTAAACATCTTCCCATGGTCATTTCCCACATTTGATAGCTGCTACCTGAAAAACGGCCCCGGTTTTATATTTATATTAAACTACCGATCCTAAAAATTTCATCTACCCTACAATGACGTAAGTCTGGGGTGACTGGGATCTCTATCTATAAGACAAACAATGATGTACAAATTCGATTTGAAAATAGAACGAAGATGTTCGTTATAAATTAGGCCGTTCTCAATTTGAATCCGTACGAGACAGACCGATGTCCCACTTGACAATAATTTATTGAAAGTGGTTTATTTAAAAGGACGCAATAAAAGATGACAGAATTAACTTTCAGATATTTAAATCAAGTTCACGACTTTTTTGAGCAACAATGTAGATTGGATTATAATATACACATAGATGAACAAATTATAATAGGGTGTGTGGTGGATGTATGAAATTAATTTCAATAATCCAATGTATTGTTACATGCCGACAAAAGCAAATGCACACCTGCCTGCCATAAAGCACAGTGTACTGTAAATTAGATTTTACTGTAAATAGATGTTTATTGTAAATTAGATTTTTTATAATTGTAATTTTAACCGAAGTAAGAAAGAAAGTTGGTTTGAAAGAGAGTGTCGGGGTGAAGGTAAGGAAAGGAATGCTCCAATGGTTCGGGCATGTGGAAAGAATGCATGATGAAAGAATGGCACTGGCTTCAATGGCTGCCCACGCCTGTTAGTGTCGTTTCGATTACTTTACTGGTTAGAGCTCTCGCAAAAAAAATAATTATGCCGGCCTGCGCTATTAAAATGTGTCGGAACTATTTTAAAACGGGAAAGGATAAGTATGAGATGTCATTTAATCGGAAAACTTAACATTTTTCTCATGATTTCTTTGTAAAAACGTGAAATTTAATTTCGACATTTTCAAGGTTATCGAATTGATTGATGTTGTCAGGTGAAAAGTGTGACTTATTTTCCAAAATTTGGGGACTTTTGTTACGATTTTTTTTTATTTATGAAATATGAATAATTGAAAAAATCTATAGAAAACAGACATGTAATGTTTGTGTATCCGGTTTTCTTAAACTAGTTTATATTACGTTTTAGACTTCCTACGGATTCAATTGTAGCATATTTTTGAACAAAGAGATGGATTTTGAAAGAAAATATTTTGAATCATTTTCGGAATTATTTTTGCACTATGTTTTTTATATTTTCTTATCAACGGCACAGTTGTATTGAAATAAAGTACCTGAAATAATTATATATGATCGTGAACGATAAGATGTAAGTTGTGTGAAGGATAATTAGAAAATTTAAGAATACTTAACCATCATATAAAATTATTTCTAATCTAACCTTAGCGCTTTGGACAATATAAACTTTTCAATGTAACCTTATGACGTTTGACATAGAATTGACAGAATGCGTGCTGCAAATATCGTCAAAGAGGATGTAAAAAAAACTGAATATCGTTTAAAGCAGATGCTTCTGTCGGAGTTATCTGTACTAATATTATAAAGAGGTAAAGTTTGTAAGTTTGTGACGTTGTAGGGGATAATCTCGGGATCTACTAAACCGATTTAAAAAATTCTTTTATTGTTGGAAAGCTACGTTAATAGGGAGTGTCATAGGCTATATAACATGACGCTTTATACCACGGGAACGGGACAGACCGCGGGTGAATCCGCTCCGGGCCGCTAGTAATATTATAGATAACTCTTTATTGTCATAATTAAGATATTAAATTTTGTCTATATTCTGTTAGCTGCATCTCCATTAATTCCTAATAAAGAAATAATTTAATATATTATATATATATAATTATATAGTTTTTTTAGAATTATTACATTAGTATTGCTAATTAACAGACTTATAAATATGTACTAATTATCTGTACAAGCAGTTTATTGCGAATTAAAATTACTACATGTGCTAAAATGTGTTATGAATTCATTTGTGCATGTATTTTTTTATGGTTCGTTCCAAGACGCACAACTTTTGTTGCTAATACTTTATTTAAAAAAAAAACTAAAACCTCTGAGTAATATTAAATTATATCACATAAAGCGATTAAATCGTAACGATCATTTAAACTTTTCACTTACATAAAAAAATATTTAATTATAAAAAATGGGGTAATATTTTTTTCCTGATATCCCGAAAACGCAGAGTGAATTTAGCAACGCTTCGCGTTTTTGATGCCGTTTTTGCCGGTGTTGTTTGTTAGCAATTCTTGGGAATTATTGTTTTGCGTCGGGACATATTGTATTTGTACAGGATAAAAGGAATGCCCGAACGGAGGGGTGAGGCAGTGAAGCGACGATACGATCAAGACGTGTATATTCGATGAGCTATATAGTGACGGACTTTGCGCGTGTTATTGAATTGTGCAGTTTGTACTGGTTGCGTCCAATATTTGTACCTGTTTTATACGTGTTTGTATAATTCCAATATATTCTGTAGTAATTCCAACGGCATTTTAATTCGAGTATTTTACAAAATATAAACTAAAACAAATTAATAACACCGGCCAACCTGATATTTGTTTCTTGATGGTCGGTGGTCGCTTGTGGTCGAATTTCCACCACGAGCGACCACTAGTTCAGGATAATTATGCAAAATTAACACTAACAATTATCATTAAAATAAACACAATACTCCGAAATTTGTAATATGGTAGGCTTTAACTCTTATATTTCAGATACATACAATTAACTGAAAGAATATCATCAAGCGTCATTTTGATTCATATCCTTCTTATGTAAACGGGCTATCTTATACTAACATATAAGGCTGAAGAGTTTGTTTGTTTGAACGCGCTACTCTCAGGAACTACTGGTCTGATTTAAAAAATTCTTTCAGTGTTAGATAGCCCACTTATTGAGGAAGGCTATAGGCTATACATCATCACGCTAAGACCAATAGGAGCGGAATGAAGAATGTTTCAAAATCGGGGGGTTTTGAAAACAAATTCCATGCGGACGACGTCGCGGGTACAGCTAGTTTGTTATAAATGTACAACACAGGACGAGAATATTAGTAAAGATTATATAAACGGATTATTAAGATATAATAAACGAATACAATAACTAAAACTTAACCTAATGTGATAAAACTACGTTTTAACGGTTTTAAGCGCGGTAATTTTATTTGATTTTGGTTTTTCCGACGTTTCGGCCACTTTTCAGTGGCCGTGATCACGGAAGACAAAGATGTCAAGTGTCAACGAGTATTCTTAAAGTTTCATTTAGCCTACCGCCAACTTGTTAATTTTAATTTTGTTTATGGTTATTATTTACTCTATGGGAGCCTAATCTAATTTACTACCGCTTCGCAACATGTTATGGCTTGAAGAGAAGAAGCGGCGCAAGAAACTCTTCAGCAAACATGCCTAGCTCTAATAATTTTATATAATATTAAAATGGGTGGAAGGAAAAATAAAAGTAATTATCAGTCAAGTTGGTTTGTGTTCCGTTGTACGCAGAAAGAGCTCATAGTGTCTTGAGGTCTGGCAGCTGGTTTTTGCTGGGTTTGGGTCTTAATAGTTTTGATGATTGGATCCCAAACAGGTGGTACTTGCCGACCATCTTCTCTATTGAAATTTGGGTGTTTTTTGATTTCAATAGCCTCACGCATCATTCTAGGTATGAAACGATTCTCTTTCGTAAGGATTTGTGGGTTATCGAATCTGATGTAGAGTACATCCGTGATCACGGCCACTGAAAAGTGGCCGAAACGTCGGAAAAACCAAAATCAAATAAAATTACCGCGCTTAAAACCGTTAAAACGTAGTTTTATTATGTATACAAGTCGCGAAAGCTTAAGAAAATATTAACCTAATGTCTTAATATTAGTTATATTGTATTTTAGTTTATCATCCCTTAAGATTATAAGTAGAATAACAAGTCTAGGTCATCGTCTTCTAGGGGTGAGGTAGCCAGAAGGCTGACTACGTTACTTTACCGGATCGCTTCATTGATACATACATACATACATAACTTCACGCCAGTTCCCTTGCGGGGTAGGCACGAACAACAGAGCGCCATTTAGGCCCATTCTTACACACCTCACTTGCTTCTTTGACATTCATAAGTCTTGTCATGCACACTCGTCTGTTCTTAAGGCTCCTGACATCACCCTCGGCTAGTACACGATCAATTTGATCATGGAAGGTGTGTCGTGGCCTTCCACGACTTCTGCATCCATCCACTTTTGCATTGTATATCTGTTTAGTCATTCTTTCATCATGCATTCTTTCCACATGCCCGAACCACCGGAGCATTCCTTTCCTTACCTTCACCCCGACACTCTCTTTCAGATACTTTCATTGATACGTTGTCACTTAAAAAGTCGAGGCATTTAGACCTCTTTTTAGAGGACCATGTCTTCAGGACCCCACGCTCCTGGGTACTTAGCATACATTAATCTCATTACTTAACATTTTTACAGTCGGTTAAAAATTCAGCAATGTCACTCCCACTAAATCTCATTCCTTAATTAAACCCAGTATTAACGTTCCGATTTTGTTAACATACAATGTTCTCATCGTTGCATACGAAAATGAGCCTTACCCCCAAGATATACGGAGAAAAATTCTTCGACCTTACATACGTAGGCCACGGCATACCTTTGGACATGGAAAGTACTTTGTCAGTGAGACAAATGTGTCTCATATATACGTAGTGTGGTATCGCCTTTATGCTGATTAGGCTGTAAAGAAGCGACAGTGCGCTGTAAAATTTTAACGCTTTGTAATGGAAATTTGTAAAATGGATTTGAACGTTAAATGAGATTTAGTGGCAGTGATATTGTTGAATTCTTACCCAACTGCAGAAATGTTGGGTAATGAGGTTAATGTATCCTAAGATACCAGGATCATGAGTTTGAAGTGGCAGTGGGCCAGACCGACAGCCGGTGAAGCAAACGTGTCCTGGACCTGATCTGAAGACCACGTCTCGTCAAACGTAGCGTAGGACGCCTTCCAGCCCAAACTTGGTGAGGCCTACGTCCAGCAATGGACAGGGACTGGCTGAAGAAGAAGTCACATACATAAATATGAGGTAAATACGTGTTGTCTGTACTGATATCCGTTTATCCGTGCAGGGACGGGGAAAGAATACAATTTCCTGCGGCCGGGCAGCCTTTTTTTTTTATTTTTTTATCAGCAAACAGGCAAACGGCTCACTTGATGAAAAGCGGTCACCATCGCCTATGGACATTTGCAACACCAAAGGTGCTACAAATGCGCTGCTGCTCTCTTAAGGGCGACTGGAACCTGGTCACTAATGCCGAAACACAACTCAAGGTTGTTATGGCGACATACTCTAGACCAGGGGTGGTAGCCATCCAGTCGGGCAAATGCCCTACCACCTGGCTGTGGGTTGTTAAGTCGCCTCTTACGACAGGCCGCCCGGCCGCAGGAAATTGTATTCTTTCTCCGTTCCTGCACGGATAGAAAGCCTGTCGTAAGAGGCGACAGAACAACCCACAGCCAGGTGGTAGGGCATTTGCCAGACTAGACGGCATTTGTAGCACTTTTGGTGTTGCAAATGTCCATAGGCTATGGTAGCCGCTTTCCATCAAGAGGGCCGCCTGTCTGCTGAACTCCTGCAATAAAAAAAATCATAAAGAGGAAAGATTTGTGTTTTAGAAAGAAAGAAGAAAGAAAATCATTTTATTCAGGAAAAAATTACATTGGTGTAGTGTAGGTATAATTGTTAACAAATTTAAAACTAACAACATAATCTTGTCCTGAAAGGGGCATCAGACAGACATCAGCATAATGCTGGTCTTTTAAAACCAGCGCTGATCTTCCGCTGAGCCCTTAAGGCACTGTCACGGCAGACATTACATCATTGCAAAGCATGAAGGGAATCCTAAATAATATATATATACATACATACATACACACATACATACACACACATACACATACGTAGTATATACAAGAAATAGGGAAAATAATAATAATGAATAAATATATTAGTGTTTTATAATGTATTGCAAAAATAAATTAAAAGAATCGAATTAACAATTAAATTAAATACCACTTGTGTCAAGTTTTAGGTGGTGTTGTGAAAGCTGGTGCTCTTTTAAAAATATCTTTAATTGAGTTCTGAACCCATTAATATTTTGTAGATTTCTAATGGGTGGTGGAATATTATTCCAGCACCTTGATGCTGCGTAACGAAAACTCTGTATGTTTGCAACGTCTAAACGCAAAATGTACTGGACCGATAACAAAAATTCTTTCACGATTAGAAATCTTTTTTTAAGGCGGAGGAAATGCATTTCGCATACTACCGGGCCCTTTACTAGGAATTAGACCAAAGCGACTAGAGGTGACACCATGAATGGACACCAGAGTCAAATCGCCGGCTTGTGTAGAGACTCGACTAATCAATACTCCACTAAAACCACCCTCCTCCCACATGCCCCGCGCTTATGGCAAGAAGAGCGTGAGACTTAGAACGTAGTTACGCCCACGCTGATCCTAGTGCATCAGTGCTTGAGAGTGTTCCGGGAATCAGGGCAAACTCACTTCCTTAACAAGGGTGAAGACTCCTCCGCTCCTTAGATGCTGGAGGGCCTCTGCAGCGGAATTTACGGGAGGAGATCTTGCGCATATCTGCGTCTCTGGGCCACCATTAGAATGCTAATTATCCCTGAGTAACATAGGCTATATTTAATTTAAATATTCAGGTTCTAATATTTTTTCAAGGCAGGGCAATGGCTATAATGGCATCGCCTATGGACATTTGCAACACCAAAGGTGCTACAAATGCGCTGCTGCTCTCTTAAGGGAGACTGGAACCTGGTCACTAATGCCGGAACACAACACAGGGTTGTTATGGCGGCATACTCTAGACCAGGGGTGGTCGCCATCCAGTCGAGCAAATACCCTACCACCTGGCTGTGGGTTGTTTTGTCGCCTCTTATAACGGGCCGCCTCGCCGCAGGAAATTGTATTCTTTCTCCGTTCCTGCACGGATGAAAGAACGGAAGAAATAATATACAAATTGGAGGGTTCCATAGGCAAGATGATTGTCAAATGTTCTTATGGTTTAGGTACGAAAGTCTATAAGCACAGACATAATAATTTCACAAGGTTTCCAAAGGGATCATTTTTGCCAAAATGACTACCGAACTTTAAAAATATAATTAACTAGCTTCTGCCCGCGACTTTGTTCCTTTGAATTGAAAAAAAAGTAAGTTAAAAAAAATCCCCGATTTTGAAACATTCTCCAGTGGTGCTCCGCTTCTATTGGTCTTAGCGTGGTGATATATAGCCTATAGCCTTCCTCGATAAATGGGTTACCTAACACTGAAAGAATTTTTCCAATCAGACCAGTAGTTCCTGAGATTAGCGCGTTCAAACAAACAAACTCTTCAGCTTTATATATTAGTATAAGAGTATAAGATAAGACGTCAGGGAAATTATAAGAGACAGATCTTGGTCTCTACGCCAAATCAACGCCACGTATCCGTTTGGCGTAGATTTTGAGGGGCGAATGTCCAAATGGCGCTCTGTTGTTCGTGCCTACCCCGCAAGGGAACTGGCGTGAAGTTATGTATGTATGTATGTCCAACAGTGAACATTAATTGCCTGAAGAAGAAGAAGGGAAATTATAGTTACTACTGGTCGCCTGTGCTCGAAATTCGACCATAATAATTAATGTCAAAGACTATAACTTCTATAATAACAGATTTCGCTAAGGCTACACTGTTAATTTGACTTGAACAATAAACAAAAGAGTATATATATGCGTGTGTGTGTCAAATACATGGCAGTGTGTGTAATGTATTTTTTATGCATAATTTTAAAAAAGTAGTAGCATTCGTCGCTTCTTCTCTGTATAAACTATAAGTGTGCGAAACTTCATACTCCTCCGTTCGCGCAATTTTCGTAAAAAGGGGTACAAAGTTTTTGCTTCACGTATTAATATATAAATTATTAATCCTTTACATTGGCTACGGTTTTCATTAAATTTATGTTTAAAATTACTTAATTTTAATCCAGGATTAAAATCCCCGGATCCGGGATTAATGCCCCGGTTTAAAATTACTTGATTTTCATTCATTAATTGAAATTATTTCACTTTATCCCGGAAACATGCTCGGAATTAAGATTACATACATGCTAAATTTCAGTCGGAAAAGTCAAGTAGTTTTTCCGTAAAATCGTAACAAACATCCCTTCCTTTCCCATGTATAATATAGTATCTAACAGTCTTATTCATAATGAGTTGAAGTAAGTTTGTAGGCTTTTTTAAGAACCTTAAAGAAACCTACTCCTAAACTTACTATAACTTAATAAGAATAAGACTGTAGTGTGTAGGTATCTAAAATTAACTAACTAACCCATGCCCACTGCGCTGGATATTAGGAAAAAATTAAAAAATACTTATTAATAATCACAATCAAATATACCCTATGTCACTCAAGAATAATGTAGCTTTCCACTGGTGAAAGAATTTTCAAAATCGGTTCAATAGATCCAGAGATTACCCCTGACAACGTCACCAACTCACAAAGTTTACCTCTTTATTTTTTGTTGAGTTTAATTACTTACTAAGCGAATTTAAAGTATTTCCCCTCCCGTACTGCCCGTACCCCAGTGACGCCTACATCGTATAAGCCTATCTAGACGATTACGGTGCGCGGCGACCACGCAACTTTTTTCTAATACTTACATTTTTAAACTCGTGATATCTTTCGAATGGAATGTCCGAATGTAATAATTCAAAAAGTTATAAAAAGGTATTGAAGCAATATTGAATATGAAGTAATTTATTTTGATAAGGATGAATACCAAGATACAAATAAAGAACCTTTTCCAGCGGCGAAATATTGATTAAATTTTTAAAATAAAAGAACACTTATTGCGGCATAACTATAATAGTTAGACATATGCTGTCCCGACACTTTTTGTAAATAATGATGTGTTCTGTAAAGTTGTTGTACATTATTTTATTCTATCATCAATAGTTTTCGCAGCGCACGCGATTTTAGGTATTTTTTTATACCTTGGGTTACACAATTGGAGTTTCAGTAAGGATCCCTAATTTTTTTGATAATATAATATAGCTTATGTCAACCAGGGATAGTGCAGCTTGTCAACAGTGAAAGATTTTTTGAAATCGGTTCAGTAGTTTCGAAGATTACCCTCTACAACGTCACAAATTCACAAACTTTACCTCTTTATAATATAAGTATAGATATGATTTTTTTTTGTTATAAATGAATGCAGATACATAAAATACAATGATATTTTATTTATTTATTTTATTTTATTTATTTATTTATCCCAAAAATATTAAAAAAAATTGAATAGAAAATTAGAAAAACTTATTTACAGTGGGAAAGACAGGAGCCCAAACTAGATTAATTTGTTTTTGTGATTGTAATTATACAAGTTTTTGAAAATTTAAAAAAACAATGGAAACTACACACTACCTAGGTTATGAAGTATATGGGGGACTGATGACAATAAATCGCAATATACTAGCGATAATATTCTATAGGTAAAAATACCCTCTGTTACTCAAATACTCTTTGGCAAGCACTTCACTCTCAGTGACAGTGAAGCAGACATGACACAGAAGTGAAAATTAAATTGCCAAGCAATTGACAGGAATCTCCATTTCGAAAACGTTGTGTTTGGAATTATTATAATGAAAGCGTTGGTTTTGTAATGATAAATCCATTAATGTACCAGACATAAATGTGAGTAAGGATTTTTTTCTTATCAGGTTTCGATACGATTCGATAGGTAAGTTATATCAATTTAAAACCCAAATTAAAAAAAATGTAATTTAAAATAATCCAATTAATTACACTTTTAAGAATAATGCAGTGACTCACACTTTTTATAATAATGCAATGACTCACACTTTTTAGAGTAATCCAATGACTCACACTTTTTATTCTTTCCTTTTTTTCTCTCTACTTTCTTAGTAATTAATGTGGTTATATTTTGACATATTATTATGACTATATTTTCGTGACATATTTTTTTCAATATTGAACTAATTTAAATAGACATTTTTATGTAATTTTCGTATAATTGTAATTTGATTTTATTGTATTTAATTATTTGAGCCAATTTAATTTTTTTTAGTGGAAACTTGATTGATGATTAAGATGATTAATTATTCTATGTTTCCCATACAAATTAAATAAATAAATATGTCCATTTTCTGACGTCCCACCTGGTGGAAATCCATTACCGTCGCCTAAGGACGTTTGCAACATCAGAGATGTCACCAACGCGCTGCCGGCCTCGAAGAAATTTTATGACACCCTTTTTAAAAAACTCCATATCGTAGCGCTGTGGGAAAACCTTGACTGGGAGCTTATTCCAGATCCCCACGGTACGCAAGGGAAACGTTCTACAGAACCGTTGCGTACATGAGCGAAGCGCAAGGAAGTGGGGGTGTACTCCCAACCGATGGCGAGCGGTGCGATGGTAGAAAGAGGACGAAGGCACCAGTCTAAACAGTTCTTCGGAACACTCCCCGATATACAGTCGGTAGAATACGCAGAGAGAAGCAAAATCTGTCTTAATGCCAAGCGTATCTAGACCGTCTGTGAGTATGGGATCATCAACAACGCGAATGGCTCGACGTTGAATACTGTCCAGGGGATTCAGTCGGTAGGCAGGTGCTCCAGCCCAAAGGTGTGAGCAGTACTCCATATATGGCCTCACCTGGGCTTTATAGAGCACAAGGCGTTGCCGCGGTGCGAAGTACTGCTTGGACCGGTTTAGCACTCCCAGCTTCTTGGAGACAAGTTTTGCCTTGCCTTCAAGATGGCCCCTGAACTGTACATCGTTCGCGATGTCAACACCGAGGATCCCAATACTTTTGGAGGTGGTAAGGGGAGTTGCTTGGTGCTGAAGCGCTTGCTCGAATGGAGTTTTTGGCAGAGAACGCGCAGACCTCTGTCTTCTTGGGGTTGAAATGGATAAAATTAACTATATTTGTATTGTGTGGCTTTTTTTAAGCAATCATTATTATAACTAAGGTTTTTTTCTTACATTTAGTTTTGTTCCACCAGTGCTTTACACGACTTATGTTCCCCTTCATGCTCAGGATTGCGCTGTGATTTTCATACAAAATTGCGTTAACTTGAAAATGATTAAGCATTATCCGTGCAGGAGCGGAGAAAGAATACAATTTCCTGAAGCCAGGCGGCCTGTCGTAAGAGGCGACAAAACAACCCACAACCAGGTGGTAGGGCATTAGCCCGACTGGATGGCTACCATCCCTGGTCTAAAGTATGCCGCCATAACAACCTTGTGTTGTGTTCCGGCATTAGTGACCAGGTTCCAGTCTCACTTAAGAGAGCAACAGCGCATTTGTAGCACCTTTGATGTTACAAATGTCCATAGGCGATGATAACCGCTTTCCATCAAGTGGGTCGTCTGCCTGTCTGCTGAACTCCTGCAATAAAAAAATAAAGCAGTATAAAACTCGCACTAAGCACACTGGTGTTGAATGATAAGCTGGTCTACGATCGAACACGCTGATCTAGAAGATATCTATTTACTCGTGACTTTAAGACGACTAAATTGTATTTGTCACCAAAAACAGACTCCGGCAAATTATATTATTTTTCAACATGGCGTAGCAGAAATGTTCAAGTGCAGCGCTTCGTCCTGACTAGTGGTGTTATATACCATGTGACCCAACCAATGCATCTGATTGGCTGATGGTAAAACGGGAACTAGCTTTTACAGTTCTGCGAGTCTTTTTACTACACGATGTATATTCAAGTTAACGCAATTTTGTATGGCACGATTTATGTTTCCCTTCATACTCACGAAATGACGGAAAGTTATTCTCATACAAAATTGCGTTAACTTGAACGAGATCAAGTAGTAAAAAAACTTTTTTTTTTGAGGCGAGGGAAAATGCTTAACCGATTTACGCACAATCTGGACCGTTGCTAGGGGAACGACACGCGTCGGTCGGGGGTGATAACACTGCAGCAATAGTATGCTCTTGGTAGTGCTCCGTCCGCGATCGACGTCACAGAAGAGTGTGGAAGACTCCGAGCGTTTCTACACGAGCGAGCAACCCCAATACCCACTAAAAACCCCCTCCTACCTGTCAACCCTGCGCTTTGGTTTGTATTGGAAAGGTTGAGATTTAGAACATAGTTACACCCAGTCGATCCAGCACAATAAAGTGCCTGGAGTGTGTCCTGGGAGAACACACCCCACTTCGTTGTGCGGGGGTAGAAGGTCCTTTGCTCTCCTAGCAAGCTAAAGGCCCCCCGCGGTAAACGGAACCTAAATAGTAAAAAAAAAACTTACAGTGAACACACCCAAGTGTATTCGACATAGGCACGTAGAGTGACAAGACTATGAAGTTTTAATCCGGCCGGGCGGCCTGTCGTAAGAGGCGACAAAACAACCCGCAACCAGGTGGTAGGGCATTAGCCCGACTGGATGGCTACCATCCCTGGTCTAAAGTATGTCGCCATAACAACCTTGAGTTGTGTTCCGGCATTATTGACCAGGTTCCAGTCTCCCTTAAGAGAGCAGCAGCGCATTTGTGGCCACTTTGGTGTTACAAATGTCCATAGGCGATGGTAACCGCTTTCCATCCAGTGGACCATCTGCCTGTCTGTTGATCTCCTGCAATAAAAAAAAGTCGAGCATTAAAAAGACGAAGATTGCCAACTTGGCTCTTTCCAATTGTCTCCAAACTAGTGCTTGGTCGAACCATTTCCAAGATGACAGCAGTAGCGCGGAGTGGAAACTCGGCTAGGGTAAGCCGATTGAAAAAACATACATATATTACATATTATGAAAAAAAAAGCCGGTGCCCGATCGGGTTATGGGTTGCTATTTCATCTAATACGCGTGGAAAGCTGCCGAGCGTAAGAGACTGTAGTAATATATGCACGAATGCTAGTTAATGTATAGAGACACTAGTAATAATATGTTTGAACAGAAGCCGTAAACATTAATGAATGCATGGCGCTTTCGACCTTTTGGTCGCTAGTCGCTAGGTAGGCTATAGGGTATCGAGTTATATGAAGTCCACGCCACAGGTGTATACCTAACTAAAGGTCTTTATACGTGTAACAAAAGGTTACCGAAAGTGTGTCTGTAGTCTGTATATATCACTACCATATATAATCTTATGTTAATGAAGGTTTAACGAAGTAACGGGACAAAGAGAGGATAAGGGTTGACAGGCTTGACAAACTCTACATGACATACGATATACGCGTAGTGTAGGACAGACGAGCGTGCAGACAAGAGTTATGAATGTGAAAGAAGCAAGTGAGGTGTGTGAGAATAAGCCTGAATGGCGCTCTGTTGTCCGTGCCTACACTGCAAGGGAACTGGCGTGAAGTTATGTATGTATGTATGTAGTGTAAAAAAATAGTAGGGACACGATCTTCAGATTGGGAAAGTTTTGGCAATCTTGAAAAAGTTTTACGGCCAGATTTTTAATGGACTTGTCCAATTTGAAAATCTGCCCGTAAAACTTCAAGTTAAAATTTTGTTGCGATTCTTTTTTTTAATTTTTTTTATTGCAGGAGATCAGCAGACTGGTAGACGGCTCACCTGATGGAAAGCGGTTACCATCGTCTATGGACATTTGCAACACCAAAGTTGCTACAACTGCGCTGCTGCTCTCTTAAGGGAAACTGGAACCTCGCCACTAATGTCGGAACACAACTCAAGGTTGTTATGGCGACATGCTTCAGACTAGGGGTGGTAGCCATCCAGTCGGGCAAATGCCCTACCACCTGGCTGTGGGTGGTTTTCGTTTTGCCACATGTTCGTTGCCATTCGTTTTTCCACCTGTCCGTTGCGATTCATTTTTCCACTTATCCGTTGCTATTCCTTTTTCCACCTGTCTGTTGCAATTCGTTTTTCCACCTGTTGAAGTTTCACTTCTACTATGTGTCCCAGCACACATTTCGATTTTTCGCAGGTTTACTGCAAATTATGATTTGATTAGGTTAGGTACATTTTAACGAAAGCATTTTTTATTTAAACATATTTTATTTTATCAAACAAAGCACTCAATTCGATCCGGAACCAAAAAAACATCCATAGTCTACTCTAAAATTATACCGCCACTCCACGCGGCCGTAACGCTTTTTCGTGACAAAAAAAAATTATAATACTCTCCGTCTATATAGAAGTTTCGTTTCAAAAAATGTTGTATTTTTTTAATTTCGGTAAATTTTTAAGGAAACGAAACTTTTCCGAAAATTTTTGACAAATTATTTTGCTTAACAGTTATTTGTACGCCATGGTATTACATTGTATATACTGTTAGCTGTAGAGACGTTTGGGCCGTCGGGTATTAAGGCAAAGATCCTTTACGATGACCTTTCAAAACACCTAGCCGAATACTCAGATGATCAGAGGGCTGGTTCCTACCTCGGACAACGGATCAATATGGCGATCCAGCGAGGTAATGTAACCAGCCTTTTTGAAAACTTACTCATTGATAAGCATACATCTGGTGAATTAAAGGAATAGGTAGGTTTAAAATATGTGAGGAAAGTTGCCTAAATAATATCATTTTAGGCTCACAATCAGAAGAGATAAAAGTACAGACGGAGCCTACGTCAACGATAGCGACAAATCAAGTGAAGCATTTTTTTTAAACTTGTGTGAGTAGACTTACGTTGCAAGCACGAGGTTAACGTCTGTGTGGTTAATAGCAAAGTATTTACTAGAATCTATTTCACTGTATCTGTATTGTAAGGTAATACCGTATCCTATTCCGAGGTAATTCCGTATCCTATTCTCAGGTATTTCCGTGTTCTATTCTCAGGTAATTCCGTGTCCTATTCTAAGGTAATTCCGTGTCCTATTCTCAGGTAATTCCGTGTTCTATTCTAAGGTAATTTCGTACCCTATTCTAAGGTAATTCCGTGTCCTATTCTCAGGTAATTCCGTGTCCTATTCTAAGGTAATTCCGTGTCCTATTCTCAGGTAATCCGTGTTCTATTCTAAGGTAATTCCGTGTCCTATTCTAAGGTAATTCCGTGTCCTATTCTCAGGTAATTCCGTGTTCTATTCTAAGATAATTTCGTATCCTATTCTAAGGTAATTCCGTATCCTATTCTAAGGTATTTCCGTATCCTATTCTAAGGTCGGCAACTGTTGCGAACAAAGAACACCCCCCTGACCCGCCCGCCGGAGCACATGTACTCTCCGCGCCCCGCATACCGCCGACGCCCATAGCTCGCATAATTAGCAGCTAGGCGTCGGACCGTACGCGGGATATAGGAGCGGTCTTGGACGCAAAACATTCAGTTCTCATTGACAACTTACCACTCTCTCTCTCGACTCTCTCGCACAATTTGTCATTTTCATTACTTACTTCTTTATTTATATTCTAAGTTATATAAATAGTTTAATAATAATCATACAGTCCAATTTTATATCGAGATTCATTTCCAAAGAAGAAGTAACTACCACCAATAGTAACCTTTAGCCTTCAGTTCGAAAGTCCGAGACTCCGTTTATCTATTAATTTAAACATTAAAACTTAAACTGTTTTTATTGCATGAGTTCACCAGACAGTCAGACTGCTACTATCGCTTATGGACATTTGCAACATAAATGCACTGCTGCACGCTTAAGGAAAACTGGAACCTGACTACTAATTTTTTTTATTGAAGGAGATCAGCACACAGGCAGACGGCCCACTTGATGGAAAGCGGTTACCATCGCCTATGGACATTTGCAACACCAAAGTTGCTACAAATGCGCTGCTGCTCTCTTAAGGGAATCTGGAATCTGGTCACTAATGACGGAACACAACTCAAGGTTGTTATGGTGGCATACTCTAGACCAGGGGTGGTAGCTATCCAGACGGGCAGATACCCTACCACCTGGCTTTGAGTTGTTTTGTCGTCTCTTAAAACAGATCGCCCGACCGCAGAAAATTGTATTCTTTCTTCGTTCCTGCCCGGGTTTTCGTGGGACATTTTCAAAATATCGCTTAAAACAAATAGCTTTCCCCACCCTCGATATATAATATATTTTTTACTGAATCTGTTTAATATAAAACATAACAATAGCACTTAAACCAAACTCAGTGAAACTTGAATCATAAACTCCGGCAAGCGGTTTTAATATGAACATATTCTAAAATAACTTTGTTTTCTCAGCGGTCGTAAATCTCGAACACTAATAAAGCGGACAGACAGACAAATGTACATATGGGTATATATAGAGAACAATTTAAATTTCTTTACGGCTCCCGGGAGGATGCCGAATTTTAGAGTTATTTCAGGAACTTTATTGAAGTATTTTTCCAAGCTTATAAGTTGAAGACCTTTTTCGTTTGAGTTTTACAATGGGCTTACTATTAAGTCTTCTTAACAACCATTCCCCTTCTAGCAGAGGCCCGATTCTTCTTTTACGATCTCGTTAAAATCGTCGGACACTGCCCTCTCAATCGTAGGTTTTATCCGTGCAGGAACGGAGAAAGGATACAATTTCCTGCGGCCGGGCGGCCTGTCGTAAGAGGCGACTAAACAACCCACAGCCAGGTGGTAGGGCATTTGCCCGACTGAATGGCTCTACTCTAAAGTATGTCGCCATAACAACCTTGAGTTGTGTTCCGGCATTAGTGGCCAGGTTCCAGTCTCCCTTAAGAGAGCAGCAGCGCATTTGTAGCGCCTTTGGTGTTGCAAATATCCATAGGCGATGGCAACCGCTTTGCATCAAGTGGGCCGTCTGCCCGTATGCTGAACTCCTGCAATAAAAAAAATAAAAAAATGTGCACCATGATATAGCACTGGTATCATGAATAAGATGCAAGATGGCGCTGCGATCGCGTCCTTTTTGGAAACTAATGAACCTAGGCAAATGAATGAAACTCCACACAAGACTGGCTTATGACCCAAATCAACACTTAGGATATATTTTATTCCGATAAATCACGTCGTTTCCGTGGAATAGACGGATTAGTAAAAAAGGTGACGCTGCAGTTGCGATGTAGACCACCATCAATTCAATGACAAATACATTCTCAGGTTGCCCACATGTCATTAATTACGTATTAGGTACTTCTAATCAGGTTGGCTGCGACTTTTCTTTCCGTATTGCTGTGCAGTTGCAGTTTTTATCCGTGCAGGAACGGAGAAAGAATACAATTTCCTGCGTTAGGGTGGCCTGTCGTAAGAGGCGACAAAACAACCTACAACCAGGTGGTAGGGCATTTACTCCACTGGATAGCTACCACCCCTGGTCTACAGTAAGCCGCCATAACAACCTTGAGTTGTGTTCCGGCATTAGTGGCCAGGTTCCAGTCTCCCTTAAGAGAGCAGTAGCGCATTTGTAGGACCTTTGGTTATTTATTATTTATTTCGGTTTATGGCTTGGCAGCTAGGCCTTTAAGCCAGATCTTAGTTTACAATATAGTTTCTTCATTTTCTTAAGCCTATGTGTAGCACAGCTGAACTCTAGGTAATCAGCTAGTGCCATTCAACGGAGTTCTTGTGACAACTCAAAAAGCCACATTTGACTATACAGTTCACATTTCTCGCAAAACACATAATTACTACTCAAAAACTATCAATATCCTACAACTATTGTTCATTTTAGAGTTATTTTACACATTTTTAGAAAATAAAACTGCACAGCACAACATCTCCTTTCAGTTCCCGCCAAAAACTCCGTAGCACCTTTGGTGTTGCAAATATCCATAGACGATGGTAATCGCTTTCCATCAAGTGGGCCGTCTGCCTGCCTGCTGAACTCATGCAATAAAAAAAAAGAAAATATACGTAAAAATATCAAACATATCACAACAATTCTAAAGAAGTTTCCCTCCAAAAAGTAAAAGATGAAAAACAAAACAATACCAAAAGAAAACTACGAAGCTCTAATATACACAAAAAGATAAATCAGAGTTTAAATAAAATTTAACAAGTAAGTGAGGGTAGTATAAAAATAGTTCGTTCAATTTATAGTGAAGGTGAATCTACCAAGATTCACCTGTTATACGACAACAGCGAGGGTAGAACTAAATAATGGTTCGTTGACACGATCTAAGGAAAGGAACTTGCAGTACTAATGACATTGCGGGCGCGATGCGATGGCCGGGAGAAGGCAAAGGGACGTGGAGAAAGAAGCAAGGAAGTACTTACCTCGCCACTGGTCCGCCGCCACACTGCACTCGTCCCCCGGGGGTTATCCGGCTCGAAGGACCAACAAATGCGGGCGCGATGCGATGGCCGGGAGAAGGCAAAGGGACGTGGAGAAAGAAGCAAGGAAGTACTTACCTCGCCACCAGTCCGCCGCCACACTGCACTCGTCCCCCGGGGGTTATCCGGCTCGAAGGACCAACAAATGCGGGCGCGATGCGATGGCCGGGAGAAGGCAAAGGGACGTGGAGAAAGAAGCAAGGAAGTACTTACCTCGCCACCAGTCCGCGGCCACACTGCACTCGTCCCCCGGGGGTTCACACACTCACTAGGATGTTGGTTTAATGTGCTTTGAACGAAATTATAAGTTTATTTCCCTTTATCGTGTTCCAATAATTTATATATATATATTTTATTGCGGTGACAGCCGTGACAATCACTTAATGTCTCTTATTCTGCGCATTCTTCTTTTAAAAGTTTACTCTTTTCTTGATGGCGAGGATGGGGAGGAATAATTTACAAGGAGGTGTTCCTCGGCGCAACCAGACATCCTTAGGATAAACGGCGTTTCCTATACCTATTTACGTGCTTAAGTCCCAAAATATATGCACCATTGCAAATGTTTATTAACTTTGTTAACATATTTTAATGTTGAAATCCTTATTAATATTATAAATGCGAAAGTAACTCTGTCTGCCTGTCTACTAGACCTACTGGACCGTTTTTACTGAAACTCAGTATATATATATATCTTCGATGCCGAGGATGTACATAGGATACTTGTTATCCCGAAAAATGGGATAGTTTCCGCGATAAAAATATATATATTGTCTCTCTGTTTGTTATGCTTTTACGGAAAAACTACTGGACCGATTTGGCTGAAATTCGGTATATATGTAATTTTAATACCGAGGGTTGACAAGGGATACTTTTCATCCTGGATAATGGGATAAGTTTGGGGATAGATATATGTAAAGATTATCCCAGAAAGTAGGATAGGTTTTTATTTTGTGATTTGCCATTTTCGCCATTTTGGTTAATTTGGTCATTTTGGTCATCTTGGTCGATGTGGTCGGTGTGGTTGATTTGGTCTATGTGGTCTACATATGTAGTTTTACATACATACATACATACATAATTTCACGCCACTTCCCTTGCGGGATAGGCACGAACAACAGAGCGCCATTTAGGCTTATTCTTACACACCTCACTTGCTTCTTTGAGATTCATAACTCTTATCATGGACGCTCGTCTTCTTTTCGTTCTTAAAGCTCCTGACATCACCTTCTGCTAGTACACGATCAATTTGATCATGGAAGGTGTGTCGTGGCCTTCCACGACTTCTGCATCCATCCACTTTTGCATTGTATATCTGTTTAGTCATTTTTTCCACATGCCCGAACCACCGGAGTATTCCTTTCCTTACCTTCACCCCGACACTCTCTTATGTAGTTTTAATACCGAAAATTGGCATAGATACTTTTTATCCGGGAGATGGGATAGTTTGCGATATGAAATGAAGTGAATCTTCCAGGCAAATAGCAGTAACATAAAAATGTAATACAATGTAACCTGTGTTGTAACCCCTTTAAACAAGAGGCACGCAGTAGAGGTTGGCCCGGGGCGCTGCTGCGCTGCCAGGGCTGCGGAGAGGCCAGGTCATATACCGTAGCCCTGGCATAAGGCAAAGGACGGAACACCCAGGGGTTTTAGTGGGTATCCCTAACCGGGAGTGGCAATAGCATGGCACCAGTTCTGACTGGGCATGCTAGTGCCACCCCCGATCTGGCGAATCCCACACTAGGTCGCGAATTATCCCCCCAAGGTTCTGCCCTTGTCGCGGCTTAGTCCTCAATCGGATTTCCCCTGTTAAAAAAAAAAAAAAAAGGGGCGCTGCTGCGAAGTAATTACACATAAGTGTGATATATACCAAATTGATGTAAATATTATTAATTACTAAATATATAATACAAACAATTTGCTACAATTTAAAATTTAACAACATCGAAATGCATTTAAATCGGTGATTTTGGTAGGATATCGAAATATTAAAATTAATTCGTGAGTCGCCCCTGGCCACAGTGAACGCCATAATCGTAAAAGATAATAATCATCGAATACCAATATGGCCGACAAAATGGCCGCGACACCAATTATTGGCGGGAACGAAACTGGATTTAACCTACAATGTTTTTACATTTTAAAAGCCTTTTTAATTGGCTTCGGAGGTGTATTAGGTAGAACGTGTAAGATTATTACGGGTATATCCATTAATTCTTTGATATGTAATTATATGATATAATTAATTCTGTATTTAATTTTAACACACAAGGTCTACGAAGTCTGCGATCAGTAACACACGCTGGATAAACCCAACCACTACATCAGATTCGATAACCCACAAATCCTCGCGAAAGAGAATCGTTTCATACTTAGAATGATGCGTGAGGCTATTGAAATCAAAAAACACCCAAATTTCAATAGAGAAGATGGTTGGCAAGTACCACCTGTTAGGGTCCGATCATCAAAACTATTAAGACACATACATACATACAAACATAACTTCACGCCAGTTCCCTTGCGGGGTAAGCACGAACAACAGAGCGCCATTTAGGCCCATTCTTACACATCTCACTTGCTTCTTTGACATTCATAATTCTTGTCATGCACACTCGTCTGTTCTTAAGGCTCCTGACATCACCCTCCGCTAGTACACGATCAATTTGATAATTGAATATTAAGACACAAACCCAGCAAAAACCAACTGCCAGACCTCAAGACACTGGGAGCTCTTTCTGCGTACACCGGAACACAAAACAACTTGACTGATAATTTCTTTTATTTTTTCTTCCACCCATTTTAATATTATATAAAATTATTAGACTAGGCATTTGCTGACGAGGTTCTTGCGCCGCTTCTTCTCTTCGAGTCATAACATGTTGCGAAGTGGTGGTAAATTAGATTAGGCTCCCATAAAGTAAATAATAACCATAAACAAAATTAAAACTAAATAATTAAAATGGACAAGTTGGCGGTAGGCTAAATAAAACTTTAACAATACTCGTTGACCCTTGACATCTTTGCCTTCCGTGATCACGGCCACTGAAAAGTGGCTGAAACGTCGGAATAACAAAAGTCAAATAAATTATCGCGCTTAAAACCGTTAACATGTAGTTTTATTATGTACTAGCTGAGCCCGCGACGTCGTCCGCATGGAATTTGTTTTCAAAACCCCCCGATTTTGAAACATTCTTCATTGATGCTCCGCTCCTATTGGTCTTAGCGTGATGACATATAGCCTATAGCCTTCCTCGATAAATGGGCAATCTAACACTGAAATAATTTTTCAAATCAGACCAGTAGTTCCTAAGATTAGCGCGTTCGAACAAAAAAACTCTTCAGCTTTATATATTAGTATTAGATATGTAAGGTTTAATGTAAGTGATATGATAACAAACAGTGTGATAAGAGAATGTTGTGGATTGAAAGAAGACGTAGTGACACGAGTTGAAAAAGGAATGTTAAGGTGGTTTGGACATGTAGAGAGAATTAATGAAAGCAGAATTACAAAACAAGTATATGACAGTTATGTGAGTGGTAAAGTCGGTGCCGGTCGACCGCGACGTACTCATCATGATCAAATTGAAGATATTTTGAAGAAAGGTCACGTGAAAAGCACTTTAAATAAGCGTATGTGTATGAACAGATTAATGAAAGTTGTTGAAGAGAAAAGTATTTGTCAGGATCGTAGCAGGTGGACATCCATCGTCTCTGCCTACCCCTACACCAATGGGAAACAGGCGTGACAATATGTATGTAATTTAAAAAGCTGTCATTCCTAGAACTGCACATCAAATGTAGAAATTTTATATCTGAGCGTGACAAATACGCGAGTTCAGTGCTTTCGGGAGCGGTTTAGAGAAACCCTATTATTTATTATTTGAGATATAAAATGAATTTTAAACAAGAAATGTATTTTGGTTTACTTTGCAGTCTTCAATACAATTAAAGCATATTATATTACTTAGCGAGAGTTGAGTATGGAAGATAGAGCATGAAAGTAGAGTAAACGCGGTCGAGATGCGAGCACTGCGCAAAATCTGCGGAGTGACGCTCGCGGACCGCGTTCGTAATACCGAAGTAAGAAAGAGAGTTGGTCTGAAAGAGAGTGTCGGGGTGAAGGTAAGGAAAGGAAAGCTCCGGTGGTTCGGGCATGTGGAAAGAATGACTAAACAGATATACAATGCAAAAGTGGATGGATGCAGAAGTCGTGGAAGGCCACGACATACCTTCCATGATCAAATTGATCGTGTACTAGCAGAAGGTGATGTCAGGAGCCTTAAGAACAGACGACCGTGCATGACACGAGCTATGAATGTCAAAGTTGGAAGTGAGGCGTGTAAGAATAAGCCTGAATGGCGCTCTGTTGTCCGTGCTTACCCCGCAAGTGAACTGGCTGCAGAAATCGTGCAGAATAAATTCATGCGCAGAGCCGTCGGTGCTCCCCTCTATATGCGTAACGTCGACCTCCACCGCGATCTGGAGCTTCCCTACATCAAAAACTACATTACGTCGCTCTCGCGTAAGTATTTCGATCTCGCGCCGCACCATCGAAATCCGCTTTTCGGCTCTTGTGCGACGACCGCGTAACGTCCTGACGGACAGAGTCGACGTTATTACGAAACGGCTGGCCCGAATCAGTCCGCTCACGGTTAGGACGGTAGGCTGGCAGGCACCGACAGACAGACACAGACGGCGGCGACTCAGACGCCGCCGTCTGTGTCTGTCTGTCAAGATCTCTCCACGTCCCCGCGAGGGACGCTAGGAGACATAGCTCCCCCCACAGGATAGACTAGGCGTTTTGCTGGGAAGTTTCTTTCGCCGTTTCTTCTCTCCCAGCCATAACACGTTGCGAAACGGCAGTAAGATAGCGTAGGCCGCCGCGAACCACCGACCCCGCCCGCCGGGATCCTTCCCCTCGGGCCTTATATTATCTGTCGCCCGTTCTCAATTAGTGCTTTGTGTCGTCCTATGGTGGGCATCATTAAATTCATCCCCCTCTCATGGCAACAGTCCACCCGAGGTAAAACTCCTTAGGGAGCTCCCTCGAGCAAGTTGCCCCCCGGGCTCGAGCGCCTTCGCTTCGCGAAACTGGCGTGAAGTTATGTATGTATGTATGTATGTATATTACTTACCTGGTTGCGCCGAGGAACACCTCCTTGTAAATTCTTCCTCCCCATCCTCGCCATCAAGAAAAGAGTAAACTTTTATGGGTTGTTTTTGTCACCTCTTACGTATATTACTTACCTGGAGACTAATAATGGCTATGGGTTATTTTTTCACCTCTTACGACAGGTCGCCCGGTCGCATTAAATTGTATTCTTTCTCCGTTCCTGCACGAATAGCACGAATTTTATAATATTATTACGTGTGGGATTCAATATTAAAATGCCGTTGGAATTATTATAGAGTTTATTAGAACTATACAAACACGTATAAAACAGGTACAAATAAAACTAGACACTACTTGTTACAATCTGCACGATCAATAACACGCGCAAAGTCCGTCACTATATCGCTTGTCGAATGTACACGTCTTGCTTGTATCGTAATCGTCGCTCGACTGCTTCACCCCTCCGTTTGGCCATTGTTTTATAGTAAACTGTACAATACACAATGGAAGCTCGTGGGCTGGGTTCTTCCAAGAAAATGTAATTTGCACACCTGCGAACGGCCAACAAAGTTGAAAACAATAACAATAAAGATTAGTTCGACACTAATGACGGCCATAAAAGAAGTAGAAAAACAATAGCATGTTTTTCTTAATTACAAATTCTAAACACAAAGTAAACAAAAGAATTCATAAATCCGGAAGGCAATAAACCGCGCTTTTACGACAGGGAGGTCTGCGCATTTCTTTGGCGGTATGTAACAATATTATAGATTTTAATAATGAAACAGGTTTAAAAGCCCAACACTAAAATTCGGAGCTGTATGTAGACCTCGATAATAACTAGGATTAATACTTGCCAGACAGAAAGAACCATAGATTAAATAGAATGAAGTACTTAATAATAGAATAGGTAGTCGAGGAATAATAATTGGGTTAGTAAACGTTAGGGTATTAATTACGGGTCCACGATGCCCAAGAACATATTTAGGACAGTTTAATCAAAGGGCTACCAAGGATTAAAGGCGTTTAACTTTACAATTGGATAGTTTAGTATTACATTGAAAATTCGTAGTCATCATTTTTGATTTATAAATATAGTGTAAACTCTATATAACGTCACCGAAGGTATATGCATTATATGACGTTATAGAGAGTTGTCGTTAACTGGAGAAGTCTGTTATTTTTGTCTGACGTCTTTTGCTGAACCAGTATTTTTTTCCTTATTTTCTTCATAATTATTATATTGAGGCAACTTGGTTATAAATGAAGTACCTACTTAGAAATTTCGGTATACATGATGCCGACAGTCGAGTATATTACGGGCTAGGGATAATAAAGCGATAAAAGAACGTATACAGCTGCGAAGTTTTTACTAATTTTGGCAACTTAAAAGGTGCTTTTTATTATTTAGTTGTTGTCGTTATTGAGAGTGGGTTTATTGCTATATAGGGTGTATCATTGTATGGAAGACAAGCTTTTTTTTTTGTTTTTTTTTTCAGGCGGGGGAAATGCTATTTACGCACAATACCGGGTCCTTTGCAAGGGATTAGACCATAGTCGATCATGGAGGCCTTCCCAGAAGGGGCAATCCAAACAGTAATCAACCGGCTTGTGTGGAGACTCGAGCCCAAATGGCTAAAACCCACTAAAACCACCCGCCTCCGATGCCCCGCGCTTATGGCAGGAAAGGCATGAGACTTAGAACGTAGTTACGCCCACGCCGATTCTAGCGCAATATGTGCCTGAGAAAGCCCCTGGAAGAGCTAACTCACTTCGACGACAGAGGTTTTTTTTTTTTTTTCGTTTTATTGCAGGAGATCAGCAGACAGGCAGACGGCCCACTTGATGGAAAGCGGTTACCATCGCCTATAGACATTTGCAACACCAAAGTTGCTACAAATGCGCTGCTGCTCTCTTAAGAGAAACTGGAACCTGGTCACTAATGCCGGAACACAACTCAAGGTTGTTATGGCGACATACTTTAGACCAGGGGTGGTGGCCATCCAGTCGGGCAAATGCCCTACCACCTGGTTAAGAGGTGAAGACTCCTCTCCTCCCTTGGCGCATGAGGGCCCCTGAAGCGGTATTATCCTAGGGAGGGAAGTTATGCGCGTATCTGCGCCTCCGGGCTCCCTTTTTTTCAACGCAGGGGAAATGCTATTTACGCACAATACTGGGTCCTTTGCAAGGGATTAGACCATAGTTGATCATTGAGGCTTTACCCTTTAGTAAGGGGCAATCTAAACAGTAATCAACCAGCTTGTGTGGAGACTCAGAGAAGTTGCACGGGCAACAACCACTACCCACTAAAACCACCCTCCTCCCAATTATAACTAATTATGCACAAAAGGCGGTGTTATCTCTTCCACACAACCCCAGGAATGACCTGAGGATGATAATGGTGTTTTACAGTTATTTAGTAGCATAGTTGTTCTTGTCATGTTTCTGTTTAAAGTTAATAATTAATTTTGTTATGTACCCTCTTATTTCTAAACGATACAATCGGCCATTGCCTTAATTGAATAATAATGTTATATTTTTATTTATTCTGTGATTAGCGCCTGTTTTATATTGGGTAAATAGTTCTCTATAATTTAACATAATTTTATGTATTAGTGTTTGTCTCTAACGTATGATCATTGTGTACAGATTATAATTCAGATTATATCCGTGGAGGAACGGAGAAAGAATACAATTTTCCTGCGGCCGGGCGGCCTGTCGTAAGAGGCGACTTAACAACCCACAGCCAGATGGTAGGGCATTTGCCCGGCTGGATGGCTACCACCCCTGGTCTAAAGTATGTCGCCATAACAACTATGGGTTGTGTTCCGGCATTAGTGATCAGGTTCCAGTCTCCCTTAAGAGAGCAGCAGCGCATTTGGTGTTGCAAATGTCTATAGGCGATGGTAACCGCTTAACATCAAGTGGGCCGTCTGCCTGTCTGCTGAGCTCCTGCAATAAAGAAATTTAAAAAAAAATCAAACCTCTCAATTGTATATTATTATAGACGGTATTCACTACATTTTATTTTCATTTTGGCAGACGCGATAGATGCATACTGTGTTCGACTTATTTTATTGCATATAAAATTTTAGGTATAATATGTTATTAGTACATTATGGTACTAGTGTGTAACATTGGTGATTACCGCCGATGCGCCATTGAGACTCGAGCCGTAGGCGAGGGTCTTAAGAGAGCCGAGGACGGTAATCATCAATACACACGTGTATCATACGACGTTTTTCAACACACTTGTGAATAAAATAACAACAAAAACTCATTTTATTTAGTAAATAAAAAAGTTATATATGAGTAAAAGTTTTATTTGTTAAACACGTACGAGTTAAAATTATCTATTTAAATAAGAAATTGCATGAAATGAGCAAGCAATAGGAACATTAATTTATTTGGTCTATAGAACACGATCTTTTTCTTTGAATAAAAGCTTTTTTAAGAACAAAGCAACTCAACCAATAAAATTAAAAAAAAAATCTATAACTCACTAGTGAGTTATAATGTTTTTTACTCACAGTTTGGTTATGGATGTCATTCTGTGCCTAATTGCGGTGACCATAGAGCCACTTTATGAGCAAGTGTGTTGAAAAAAATATTATCTGGGATATTCTAGATAATAATGTATTAAATTCTTGTCATGCATAACCCTTTAATTAAAATAGTTTATCAATGACTTCAGTCCGCTATCGGTTGTGCCGATATGATAAGTTTCTAATACTGTTAACTTGTTGGAGGGATGGCGAGGTGTTCTAAAAATGCTTGTCGAGTGTTCAAAGTTAGTGTATGTAATATGTTGAAACCGTAAGGTTCTCTGATTATAAAGTATTGTGAGCAGTTGCTGTTCTTTTACTACGTTGTACAAAGAGAAGTAAAGCTTCATTTACAGATACATCTTCGAAATAAAACTATTGTTTACTCAAGTGCGGTGCACAAGTCTATACGTAATTGGACAGATCTCGAAACGCGGCTATTTACGTCGAAAGAGGAATAAAATGATGCACCCGGCGCCATCGCTACATCAGTATTCTATGGACGGGACACACAGACACATAAACCGGAAACCTATATTTATTCACTACTAGGATATGCCCACGGATTCCCGGGACACGAAGTATCGCAGAACTTGTTGGTTATGGACTGGGAAATAATACTTTGACATTCATAACTCTTGTCATGCACGCTCGTCTGTTCTTAAGGCTCCTGACATTACCTTCTGCTAGTACACGATCAATTTGATCATGGAAGGTGTGGCGTGGCCTTCCACGACTTCTGCATCCATCCACTTTTGCATTGTATATCTGTTTAGTCATTCTTTCATCATGCATTCTTTCCACATGCCCGAACCACCGGAGCATTCCTTTCCTTACCTTCACCCCGACACTCTCTTTCAGACCAACTCTCTTTCTTACTTCGGTATTACGAACGCGGTCTGCGAGCGTCACTCCGCAGATTTTGCGCAGTGCTCGCATCTCAACCGCGTTTACTCTACTTTCATGCTCACGGGAAATAATACAGCACATATTATGAATACTAGCAGAGTTTTATTCTTACATTCATATACGCGTTGCGGAGTACAGTTTACTTGGTAACCTAATCAACAATAAACGCAAAGACGTACGATATTTTAATATCATTTAAATATAGAAGACGCTCTACAAAAAGGTTCTTGTTGAAATGAAGAGGTTTATTTCAATAGCACTTAAAAAAAGAAATTCAAATCAAATCATTTTTATTGCGAACTAAGTGTATACATAGGTCTTATTCAATATAACTGAGAACTTATTACTTGGCTGGCCTTTCATAGCATCGCAATATAAAATTACTTAACCTATCTCTATATAATATTTAATTTGGTGCCTTATAAATCTTTTATTTTATTTAAACAACACAATATCTTCTTAATTACCTCTCACTTAAATAGTCTTGGACGCTATAATAGGATTTTTGTCAACCACTCGAATATAAGCTTGGTTATCGCTTTAGTGGAAACTGCATCAAAATTATCAAGTTTTTATGCTTCTAAACAACTTCTAATCGCTACCGGGAAAGTTCTCGCGGGATTCTCGGGATAAAAAGTAGCGCAGATTTTTAGTCTAAGAATTACCTGTCGGATTGACCTGGCTTAATACTTTCTACGTGAATCCCCAACAAACAGACGAACCGACAAACAGACCAGAAATCTAAAAAAAACTGCATCGTATTCTACGTCGTTTAGTCTATTATGTAGTAAGGTTATTTTGTAACATTCTAATGCTTACAGTATTTAGAATTCTTTGCAATGCTTATATATTAATGAACTCGACTGTACTATAACCTGTATATTTAAACTCCTGATAGCTTAATGACTAGCGCACGCGTCTCAAACTCAAAGGTCGCGGGTTCAAATCTTGGCCGGAACGCATGTACCACTTAGGCAGTTTTCTGACCTAATGTGCATATTGTTAAAATTAGCACGTTCTAACAACGGCGAAGGCAAACATCGTGATGAAACCTATACATCTAGATAACCGATGTGTCAAACCCGCTAAGCCGCCTTAGACAAGCGTGGCGAGTATACTATACGTTCCCTAATAGTGGGAAGCCTGAGCCCAGCTGTGGAACATTTATGGGCTGTTATATAACATTTTAAAAGCATACAACAGTGTGAACTCATAGTTGACATATTCTCACATAAATAACATTAGTAACTCATATCGGGACCATAAAATTGTATCACAACACACATTACTTTGCAGCTTCATGCGTATTATTGGTTTGCCATCCCAGACAACAATGTGTCTAATATTTATTATGTTTATATTAATTGTATGTATATCTATGTATGTAATTTATATTATTCAGCTATATATATACATATATATAAATAACAGTGCGACATCCGTCCGTCCCACAGTTGAAAACCAGCGTCAGGCACCTGTTGCCTGGCAAATGCTGAACTGTATTGTATTGCGAGACTTTTTGGTATATATCACCGTACAATTCATTCATTGCTATAGTGATGACCAAATCAACGTTTTTTCTTTCTTTCCGATTGCACTAGCGTTTATTTTTAGATCCGCTGTGCTTACAGTTATTTTATTGTATGATGTGAAGGCAAAAAAGTGGAAGAATTTTTTTTTATTGCAGGAGTTCAGCTGACATGCGATGGCCCACCTGATGGAAAGCGGTAACCATCGCTTATGAACATTTATAACACCAAAGGTACCAATGTGCTACCGCTCTTTAAATGGAGATAGAGTCTGGTCACTAATGCCGGAACACAACTCAAGGTTGTTAAGGCGACATACTCTAAACCAGGGGTAGCGATTCAGACGGTTAAATATCCTACCAACAAGTTGCGTTGTTTTATCGCCTCTTATGACAGGCCGCCGGGCCTTAGGAAATTGTATTCTTTCTCCGTTCCTGCAGGACTAAGAGCAAAAATACAATTTCCTTCCAAAAAAAATTAACTTTAATCCCATTGTGAGAATAATAATAATAATAAGTGTTTTTTTTTCAGGAGATCAGTAGACAGGCAGACGGTCCACTTGATGGAAAGCGGTTACCGTCGCCTATGGACATTTGCAACACCAAAGTTGCTACAAATACGCTGCTGCTCTCTTAAGGGAGACTGGAACATGGTCACTAATGCCGGAACACAACTCAAGGTTGTTATGGCGACATACTTTAGACCAGGGGTGGTAGCCATCCAGTCGGGCAAATGCCCTACCACCTGGCAGAGTGTCACGCCACATTTACATTAAATTTGTCAAAGGGCCTCTACGTGTTGGCCTTTCCATGGCCCCACGCAAGCCCTCCAAATGTCCGGGCCATTTTTATGGCTCGTGGTCTCGAAAGACATACAAATATAATAATAATAATCGGCAGACAAACACACATATTGTATATCCCCAAATTAAGCAAGTTACGCTTGTGTTATGGGTAATATACAACGGAGTACTCTGGGGTCGATCCCAGACACCCAGACCATAGTAAATAAAGGAGAAAATACGTTTCCATAATTTACTATACCAGGAATCGAACTCGGAGGCTCTGCGTTGCAGTGAGGTACACCGGCAAAGGCTTAGTCCGCTCAACCACAGAGGCCGTCAAGAATGGCAAGATATATATACAATGCAAAAGTGGATGGATGCAGAAGTCGTGGAAGGCCATGATATACCTTCCATGATTAAATTGGTCGGAAGAACAGACGAGCGTGCATGACAAGAGTTATGAATGTCAAAGAAGCAAGTGAGGTGTGTAAGAATAAGTCTGAATGGCCCTCTGTTGTTCGTGCCTACCCCGCAAGGGAACTGGCGTGAAGTTATGTATGTATGTATTAAAAAATATTCAACAAAGGTTTAATAATGTTTCCAGTTAATCACACAATAGAGTTAATTAGATAGTAGCGTCTGCGTGCGTGTGTGTGTGAGTACTATCGTATTATATACTTAATATTATTATATATACTTATATAAACTGTATAGAATAATAAATTTATTGCAACAAGTATTTATGTAATCTTTTTTTGTCAACCCTACTGACCATCGACGCGTGACGTCATGGGGCTATCGGCAAACATTCTGCACACGGGTTGTAAGATAATGAATCCAGTTGGCCTCTCCCACGTCAACATTGTTTCGTTTTAGCCAAAATGGCTACTTACATCTTAAAAATAAAATAAAAAATATATAATATTTTCTTATTTTTATCCGTGCAGGAACGGAGAAAGAATACAATTTCCTGCGGCCGGGCGGCCTGTCGTTGGGGACAAAACAACCCACAGCCAGGTGGTAGGGCATTTGCCCGACTGGATGGCTACCACCCCTGGTCTAAAGTATGTCGCCATAACAACCTTGAGTTGTGTTCCGGCATTAGTGATCAGGTTCTAGTCTCCCTTAAGAGAGCAGCAGCACATTTGTAGCACCTTCGGTGTTGCAAATGTCTATAGGCGATGGTAACCGCTCTCCATCAAGTGGGCCGTCTGCCTGTCTGCTGAGCTCCTGCAATAAAAAAAAAAGCACTCGCGACTTGTACACAGTTTCGGGCACTGAAGAGTGGCCGAAACGTCGGAATAACAAAAATCCAATAAATTACCGCGCTTAAAACCGTTAAAACGTATTTTTTTAAAATATATCCTTTATTAACTAAAATACCTTTGTAAAGGCCTTTCGATAATCAAGTTGTGACAGGCCGGTTACCGGATGTATATGTAGGCGGATCTAATTATTTTCCCACAAAGTTATCGAAGTTATGAAGTTTCCTGTACACAAGATGCTGTTGATCATATTCTGAACTTATTTGCTTATGTTAGGAAAGTTTGTTAAGCCTCCAGCTTTTATCGTTTGTGAAAGGTTTTATTTTGTCAAATATGTTAGGAATTTATGGAAGAAAGAAAGAAAATCATTTTATTCAGGGCAAATTACATTCGATAGTGTAGGTATAATTGTTAACAAATTAAAAACTAAAGTAACATAATCATGTCCTAAAATCATCAGTCTCGGCATAATGCTGGTGTGGGGCGCTTATAGCCCACGGTTAATATGGTTCGATTTAAATGGACTGTATGAGAGAGATATGACCTAGAACCCTTGCACTAGTAAAGTAGAAGCTCCACCAACCTTGAGATCCGCCCTCTCCTGGCTCGGTTCAGGTTACACACAGGAACAGCGCTACACAGCGGCACTAGATTCCACCTTAGAGCTAACACTTTTAACAAAGTCTAAGTATCGTAAAAGTTTTTGGCACGGCCAGTAATCACAATTAGCTGAAGTTCAGAATGGTTGATAATTAAAGGTGAGCGCACGGCGCAGTGTGTTCTTTATCAAACGTTGACTCCGAATGATCAAAAATGGCTGCCTATACCCTGCTGCGTTAGTCGTCGCCTCACACAGAAAAGAGGGTAGACAGCAAAATTGATGGAGCGATGTTTTACCTACTTTATACTAGGCAAGGACGGAACAGCTGGTCTGTTAAAACCAGCGCTGATCATCCGCTGAGCCCTTAAGGTACTGTCACGGCAGACATTACATCATTACGAAGCATGAAAGTAGAATCATAAATAATACACACACATACATACGTATTATATACAAGAATTACGTTAAATAATAATCGTAAATAAATGGATATGGAATATAGAGATATTTTGCATTGTGAGTGTATAGTAAGTCACCTCTTCATCATCATATTCTACGTCACCGTGTCATGATCTGATTAATGTATCAGATTTGGACATGGTGATGAAGAGACCAATTCGGGAGTGTAGCCTTTCCATTAAAAGAACAATTTTCAAAATCGGTCCACAATTGACGGAGAAATCGAAACATACAAAAAAAAACATAGAGGAATTATGAACCTCTTCTTTTTGAAGTGAATTAAAGAACAAGTAGCTTAAGTTACTCGTCATAACATCAGCTATCTGCCAGTGAAAGTCCTGTCAAAATCGGTCTAGCCGTTGTAGAGATTAAATGCTTTTGATGATATTGAACTTAGGGGCCAACCACGAAGTATGTCACAGCTGGTCACATTTGTGGGACCCCCCCTTCCTTTTTTTTAAGAGGTGTAATCCATCATGGACACCCTACCGCTCGGGAACAATAGCAGGGTAGTATTGGACTCTCGATAGCATGCTCGGTCCTACCAACTAAACCACCTCTTTGACCATCTCGACGCCGTATGTCAGGATCTTGAGAACCAAAGACACATCCAATGGTATTGACGGCGACGGCTCATAGAGCCCCTGGTATAGAGTTGAATGTTGGTCCACCACCATTCTTGATAAGTTACGCCTGCAAGCTCAGCGCAGCGCCATCTCTAGACTAGTGTGTGAACGGATTGGAAGGGATTGGTGATAGTCTCTTCTTTGAAGCCCTGGTTTACGGCGGCGGATCGGGGCCGAAGAAGCTGCATCCTCCCGGTCCCTTTCCGCTGCCTCCTTCCGTGACATCACCATGTCGCAGAAAATTTGGACCGCCTCCCCCCCCCCCAGTGTAACATCACCATATTATAGACATATATAGAAATAAGATAGAATAGACATTAGAATGTATAAGATAGTTAAGATTTGTAAAAAAGAAAAAGAAAAGAAAACAAAAAGAAAAAAGAAAATAAATAAAAATACGGGGAGTCTTTACTTATTTTCCTAAATAGAATTAAGAACTAGGCTAAAAGAGACATGAAAAAGCATAGCTCTGTCTTGCGCAATGACGGAGTAGAAGGCGAATAAAAAAAAAACATCACCATATTTTACACTGTTGAAATAAACCTCTTCATTTCAACAAGAACCTCTTTGTAGGGTCTTCTATATTTAAATTATATTATAATGTAGTACGTCTTACGTCGTACGTGTAAGTAATCGTACGATAATTATGTATACCACCATCGCCACTGCTAATCAGAATATTCTTGCCACGGGTTGTCTGGAAGAGATCGCTTTTTAGCGATAAGACCGCCCTTTGTACCCAACTAGACTAATACTAGTTCGTAAGTTTTTCTGTAATGGTGTACAATAAAGTGTTATCTATCTATCTATCTGTCTTAGCATCTGTTGTTTCTTAGGTATCCAAGTATCCGCTACGCGTTATATGCAAGTTGAAATAAAACTCTGCTAATATTGATAATATGTGCTGCATTATTTTCCGGTCCATAACCAACATACACCAAGAAATTATTAAACTAAAACAGCAGTTCCGCAATCAGTTTTATGTCCATTTCAATTATTTTTTAATAATTTAAATACTATGATCACATAGATAGAGTTGGAAATGTTTTGAAGGTTTTCGTTAATAGTTCAAGTTTCGCATTTTAAAGCTTAAATGTATTTATTAGATTTAGAAATGTGTCGTCACGAAATTTAGGACCCCTTCGACCTCCTATCATACAATGTCACACTTAGTGAACCCCCCCCAATAACGTGTGACGTAGCTTGTGGATAACCCCTTATTTGTGTTAAGAAATTTTGTTATAGTCTCCAGCCTTTCATTTATAGATAGCCTCTTATTTGTGTTAAAAAAAATATTATATTCTCCAGCCTTTTATTTATGGATAGCCCCTTATTTGTGTTAAAAAATGTTGTTATAGTCTCCAGCCTTTCATTTATAGATAGCCTCTTATTTGTGTTAAAAATTTGTTTTATAGTCTCCAGTCTATTATTTATGGATAGCCCCTTATTTGTGTTAAGAAATTTTGTTATAGTCTCCAGCCTTTCATTTATAGATAGCCTCTTATTTGTGTTAAAAACATTTATTATAGACTCTAGCCTTTTATTTATGGGTAGTCCCTTATTTGTGTTAAGAAATTTTGTTATAGTCTCCAGCCTTTCATTTATAGATTGCCTCTTATTTGTGTTAAAAAAAATATTATATTCTCCAGCCTTTTATTTATGGATAGCCCCTTATTTGTGTTAAGAAATTTTGTTATAGTCTCCAGCCTTTCATTTATAGATAGCCTCTTATTTGTGTTAAAAACATTTATTATAGTCTCTAGCCTTTTATTTATGGATAGCCCCTTATTTGTATTAAGAAATTTTGTTATAGTGTTCAGCCTTTCATTTATAGATAGCCTCTTATTTATGTTAAAATTTTGTTTTATAGTCTCCAGTCTATTATTTATGGATAGCCCCTTATTTGTGTTAAGAAATTTTGTTATAGTCTCCAGCCTTTCATTTATGGATAGCCTCTTCTTTGTGTTAAAAACAATTATTATAGTCTCCAACCTTTTATTTATGGATAGCCCCTTATTTGTGTTAAGAAATTTTGTTATAGCCTCCAGCCTTCCCTTTATGGATAGCCTCTTATTTGTGTTAAGAAATATTGTACAGTCTCTGTACTTAACAGAACTTTACGAACTTGTATATTTGGTGAGCAATAAAGTGTTATCTATCTATCTATATCAGAGGCATTTTCAGAAACTATTAATACTTACAATAAGATAACAATTGACAGGAAGTATAGAGAAATCGCGAAAAACCTACTTGTTACTTGATGTGAGTTAATTGTTTATTTTGGTCTGTTACACTCAAAATATAGTTTCTGTCATAAAACCAGGTTTACGTACATTCACAAATAATTTGTTTTTTAAAATAGAAAACCAAAAACTTAAAGTAAATGCTGTTGCGGGGACATCCAACCCTGTACATTTAGTCGCTATCGTCAGCTATTGAGTATAACAAAATGTGACGAAAGACGCGTTATCAAAAAATGGCATTGCGTTACACCGTAGTGTAATATCATTTTGTCGTAGTAGAATTTTTTGTCAATACACGATTATCTAATGTCTGAATAGAAGGATGATTTGTGTTTGTGTTGTTTGTGTGAATGTCTGCAACACCAGAGATATCGCCAATGCGCTGCCGGCTTCGAAGGAATTTTATGAGAGCCTTTTTGAAAAATTCCGCTGTGGAAAAATTTCAGCTGAGAGCTTATTCATAATCCCCAAGTTCTTGGGAAACGTTATGTTACACCGTGTGGGTATAAGCTGTACTCTGTATGAGGCATGGATTTTAAAATTTAAGAATATTTTATAACATGCTACAACGTGCAATGCACGGCCTTCGCGCTCCTGGTAACTGCCTAATTGCCTAAACATTGTTGTATACCATTGCATAGGTCGCGACTGCGACAATTCAGCATGAATCATCCATTAATCGTGCAACAATCTATATTTAGAAATTTAGTTTGGGGTCATAAGCATGAGTGCTGATTCGAGATTGCTCCAAAATCAACGAAGGACGTCAAATTATGAGAGATGAACGTTTGGATGAATTCCTACAAATCTGCCTCTTGACAACTTGTTGTTTTCGGTTCTATGTATCCTTTTAATTGCTGAAATATGTCTTGGTAATATATAAAAATGAACACGGAACGAGCCAGTATATACCCAACCGGCACTTTAAACACTGCACCTTCCGTACCGCTACCGTCTTATTTTATGTATCTATATACTTAGAATAAGAGGTAGACTTATTTTTAACTTATATTTACTCGTATGATTTTCAAAACTTGTACTCCAGTGGAACATACTTTGAATAATCATCCGTGCAGGAACGGAGAAAGAATACAATTTCCTGCGGCCAGGCGGCCTGTCGTAAGAGGCGACTTAACAACCCACAGCCAGGTGGTAGGGCATTTGCCCGACTGGATGCCTACCACCCCTGGTCTAAAGTATGTCGCCATAACAATCTTGAGTTATGTTCCGGCATTAGTGATCAGGTTCCAGTTTCCCTTAAGAGAGCAGCAGCGCATTTGTAGCAACTTTGGTGTTGCAAATGTCCATAGGCGATGGTAACCGCTTTCCATCAAGTGGGCCGTCTGCCTGTCTGCTGATCTCCTGCAAAAAAAAACTGTATTTTTTTAAAACAATTATTTTATTACATGTAGAACTTTAAATTAATATTAATCACAATGAAAGAAAAGAAAATAAAATTATAAATTAATCTAAACACTTAAAAATAACCTAAATTATAAATAAATTAAACTGTGTAATTTAAATTTGATACGCATCGGTGTAATAGCAGTCCAATATCGTCCGTACTTCAGCTGATGTCGTCTAGACATGGCGTCTGGGAAAATAATACTGGATACGTACTATATATCGGATGAAAGATGTAAGAATAACTTCACTCGGGAAATTGAACGCAGTTGGGTTAGGAAATGGAATGGATTGGGTACATATCGCGGAATTTGTTAGGTCCTCGGGTCTGAAGAAGTGGGTCGTCTATGAAATATTGTCCTGGAGCGTTTGGTTTTGTTTATGGCACTATATCAAAGAGCTTTTTTTTTATTAATGAGGCGAAATCCTTTTGAAGACTATCTACCGCGGGCGGTGGGGAGTGCGGGATTCGTCACGTTGGGGTGGCACCAGCACCTAGGGTTGCCAACTATTTATAAGAAAAATAACGTCTCATATTTTTTAAGTACCGTCAAATCTGGCAACTTAACCAACGGTTGATAATTTGCCATTATAGGTCTTCAATTTTCGTTTACAAGATTACAATTAGGTACCTGTAACAAAATTACTTTTTTGAGCAAATAACGTCACGTATGAGTCATATACTCAAAAAAGACATTTTTGAGAAGAGTGAGAAGTAACAGTAATCTCTAGATAGGACTATATATAAGTATAGATATAAGGCCAACACTGCACATGCACTTCCTCACAACACCAGCATGTAACAGATACACTCTACATTAGTATAAGTTTAGTATTAAAAATAGGATAAATTAATATAATAAGTTATTCTTAAGGTACACCAAAACATAAAAATTACTACATATAATGTCACATACACTAACAAAAATAAACAATAAGCGTGTATGGAGTCTCAAATTTTTCATAGAAATTAAGTAGTAAAAAAGGGTACGGAACTCGAGTCCGTAGAGATATAAATAATAATAATAAAAAAAGTTGTATGGAAGCGAGAGTTGGGTATGGAAGAGAGAGCATGAAAGTAGAGTAAACGCGGTTGAGATGCGAGCACTGCGCAAAATCTGCGGAGTGACGCTCGCGGACCGCGTTCGTAATACCGAAGTAAGAAAGAGAGTTGGTCTGAAAGAGAGTGTCGGGGTGAAGGTAAGGAAAGGAATGCGCCGGTGGTTCGGGCATGTGGAAAGAATGCATGATGAAAGAATGACTAAACAGATATACAATGCAAAAGTGGATGGATGCAGAAGTCGTGGAAGGCCACGACACACCTTCCATGATCAAATTGATCGTGTACTAGCAGAGGGTGATGTCAGGAGCCTTAAGAACAGACGAGCGTGCATGACAAGAGTTATGAATGTCAAAGAAGCAAATGAGGTGTGTAAGAATAAGCCTAAATGGCGCTCTGTTGTCCGTGCCTACCCCGCAAGGGAACTGGCGTGAAGTTATGTATGTACGTATGTAATAAAAAAAAACAGTAATCTTGTAAACGAAAACATATAATGGCAAAATTGACAACCATTGGTTAAGTTGCCATATTTCACGGTAGGGGAAAAAATGTGTGCTGGGACACATAGTAGAAGTGAAACTTCAAGGACAAGTGGAAAAACGAATCGCAACAAAATTTTAACTTGAAGTTTTACGGACAGATTGTGAAGCGTAAGCTTCTTCAATAAGATTCCAATCTTGGGGGTTGGTATACACCAACCCCCAAGATTGTATCTTTCAGCACCACATGATAAATGTAATAATTGCAAATAATTGGAGTAAAACTTCATAAGCGATATAAGCGAGCTTCATATGCCAGGTGGTAGGGCACTTGCCCGACTGGATGGCTACCACCCCTGGTCTAAAATATGTCGCCATAACAACCTTGAGTTGTGTTCCGGCATTAGTGGCCAGGTTCCAGTCTCCCTTAAGAGAGCAGTAGCGCATTTCTAGCACCTTTAGCGTTGCAAATGTCCATTTCATCAAGTGGACCGTCTGTCTGTCTGCTGATCTCCTGCAATAAAAAAAAGCGATTCATATCTGCCGGCCACTGAAATAAGATCCCTTTAAACACCAAGCTACCATGACTTTTTGAATAATGTAATATTGATTTCTACCCTCAAAGATAACAGACGTAGAGAAATTATATGGAGGCAATAAACATCGCCATAGTTGGCATGGTGGGTAATGTTTTTGGATTCCGTAATAGCATAATGGTATGGCCGCCATTATAGGCGTTCAGCGTAACTTGGATGTACAAAGGAAGTATATTTGACACAATTTCCAAATTACTTTGCACGTAACAGGGATCTTGATGTCAGTAGTATCGTAACGGTTAGAAGACCCCTGGTTCGAATCCTGGACGGAACGCATACACCACTTAGGCAGTTTCCTGACATATTGTGCATACTGTTACAATTACCACGTGCTAACAACGGTGAAGGAAAACATCGTGATGCAACCTGCACATCGAAATAACCGATGATTCAAACTAAAGCCGCCTTAGAGAAGCATGGCGGGAATACTGTCTGTTTCCCTATAGTTACATGAGCCCAGCAGTGGGACATTTTTATTCCAGGAGTTCAGCAGACAGGCAGACGGCCTACTTGATGCAAAGCGATTACCATCGCCTATGGACATTTGCAACACCAAAGGTGCTACAAATGCCGGAACACAACACAAGGTTGTTATGGCGGCATACTCTAGACCAGGGGTGGTCGCCATCCAGTCGAGCAAATACCCAACATCAGGCTGTCGGTTGTTTTGTCGCCTCTTACGAAAGGCCGCCAAGTCGCAGGAAATTGTATTATTTCTCCATTTCTGCACGGATATAATTATGTTATAGGGATATTGATACAGGTTATAATAAATTCTCGCATGATGGTCAACAGTCTACTGTAATACTTGCAACAACTCAGAAGGGTTTATGGTAATAAAAGAACAGCAACTGGTCACAATACTTACAATCAGAGAACCTTACGGTTTTAACATATTACAGACACTAACTCTTCACACTCTACAAGCATTTTAGAACACCTCGCCATCCCTCCAACAATTTTACAGTCTATCAAACTTAGCAAATTGGCACAACCGATAGCGGATTGAAGTCATTGATAAACTATTTTAATTGACAAAGTAATGAATGAAAAGAATTTAATACATTATTGCTTGGAAAATTTAGACAATATTTTATAGAGGATATATACATACATACATAACTTCACGCCAGTTCCCTTGAGGGGTAGGCAGGAACAACAGAGCGCCGTTTAGGCTTATTCTCACACACCTCACTTGCTTCTTGGACATTCATATCTCTTGTCATGCACGCTCGTCTGTTCTTAAGCCTTCTGACATCACTTTCTGCTAGTACACGATTAATTTGATCATGGAAGGTGTGTCGTGGCCTTCCACGACTTCTGCATCCATCCACTTTTGCATTGTATATCTGTTTAGTCATTCTTTCCACATTCCCGAACCACCGGAGCATTCCTTTCCTTACCTTCACCCCGACACTCTCTTTCTTACCTTCGGTATTACGAACGCGGTCCGCGAGCGTCACTCCGCAGATTTTGCGCTGTGCTCGCATCTCGACCGCGTTTACTCTACTTTCATGCTCTCTCTTCCATACCCAACTCTCGCTTCCATGCGTGAGCGTAAGTACCAGCACCGCGTTGTGTATGGCAAGCTGGGCCTTCTGGCTGAGGTTCTTAGCGCCTAGAAGTTTACCTAACGCTCCATTCACACTATTCCCCAAATTCGAAATAAACCGAACACAGCACAAATGTATCGCGTCTGCCAACATGATAATAATATGTAGTGAATACCGTCTATATACAATTGAGAGACCCTGAATTATAATCTATACAATTACCGCATCATATTATAGATAATTATTGTTACATAAAATGGAGGTAAATTATGAAGAACTACTCTATATAACAGTTTAGAAAAAAACTAAAAAAATACGCTTTTATAGAAAATCCAACTGAAAAAGAGAAATTAAAATTTTAATAAATTTTAATTAAAAATAGCGTAAGAAAAAATAATTTTATTGTAAAAAAGCATGGGGTGCATGGTATCAATAGTTTGAAAAGCAAATTTATTTTCTATTATTTAGTTGGATTTTCTAAAAAACGTATTTTTAAGTTTGTTTAAACTGTTATTTATTTTTCATTTTTTAGTGATTATTTAGTAATTCAATTCCCTTCTTCGTGGAAACTTTCAAAAAAGAATTAAATACACTCTTATGATAAACTGGAACGTTATTTAAAAATGAGCTTTTTCAAAAAGGTTTTTAAATACAAGCTTTTGAGATCCTGCATATCATGTAGCAGCAGAGTTCTATCCAAGACAAGTAAAACGAGCCCAAACACGACGGGTCTATCTTGTTTAGGACAGGAGTTCCTATGGCCACCTTCCGACTCCATCATCAGATCAGCTCCATGGTACCATATTATTGCATTGTCACGCGATATGCACATACGTGCAAAATTTCAGCTCAATCGGAAACCGGGAAGTCGATTAAAAACTTGAAAGATTCCGTTACATATTAACATACATACATACTAACATACGTATGAAGCTAATAAAAAGCGTATAATAACCAGGCGCTAATCACAGAATAAATAAAAATATAACATTGAAGGGTGAGCCCCGATAGGGTGTAGGAGCGAGATGGAATGCTCCTCCGTCTCAAAGGAAGATCTTCCAGCGAGGCTAATGCTGTTCCTCGCAGGCCTAGGCCCATCTGTTATAATTAAAAATTTGTATATATTCTTTCTATGTTTCGGGAAACGTTTGTGACATCAATTATTGCACAGCGCCATCTATTGGCTTGTAAGTGTTCCACTATAACATTATTATTCAACTAAGGAAATGGCCGATTGTATCATTTAGAAATAAGAGGGTACATAACAAAATTAATTATTAACTTTAAAAGAAACACGACAAGAACTACCATGCTATTTAATAACTGTAACACTACAACAAGAGTCAAGAGTAGAGTCAGAATCTTCGTAGATCGGTGTTCGGACACGAACTGAGGCGATGCGCGGGTGGCACGCCGCCCACCCCGATTAATCGGCCGTGAGATATTGATTAATTAGCGGCACGCTGACCGATCGCCCCGCGAACCAGCGCTAATGCACCTCGTACACGTATTGTGTCTGACAGTACATGGAGCCGCTTAATTAAATCAATGTTCATTACTAATACACTATGTTAGCTACATCGAGACCTCGCATAGTATATATATTAATACGTGAAGCAAAACTTTGTACCCCTTGTTACGAAAAAAAAGAAAGAAACAACACACATGGCACTAGATAGGATTATATATAAGTATAAGGCCAACACTGCACATGCACTTCCTCACAACACCAGCATGTAACAGATACACTCTACATTAGTATAAGTTTAGTATTAAAATTAGAATAAATTTATATAATAAGTTATTCTTAAGGTACACCACAACATAAAAATCACTAAATTAATGTCACACACTAACAAAAATCTTTCATAGAAATTAAGGAGTAAAAAAGGGTACGGAACTCGAGTCCGTAGAGATGTTAATAATAATTTAAAAAAAAACCCTTGTTACGAAAATTGCGCGGACGGAGGAGTATGAAATTTCGCACACTTATAGTTTATACAGCGAAGAAGCGACGAATGCTAATGTTTAAAAAAAAAAAAATGCATAAAAAATACATTGGATCAATAAAAAAAACATTACACACACTGCCATGTATTTGACACACACACGCATATGTTAGCTTGCATCCAACAACAGTCTTACATTTGCTTTTATCAGTAAATAATAGCCTGTGTTTGACGGCTGGTAACACTGTTTTTATTTTTAATAGAGGGTATCAAAAAAGATAATTGAATCGATACCGTGAGATACACTTGATCATTGATGTTTCGACCTCTAAACCTAAAAAAGAGCCTTTATCCTGTTCGAAACGTGCAAGTAGACATAAGTGCCCTGATCATTGCGAATAAGACAAATTGGAAAAGGAGGAATACAGTTAAAGAGTCTATGACTAAGTTGTAGGGGCTAAATTGTGAACCGCTTGTTAAAATGTAAGTAAAAGCCATGCTAACTAAGTGTTTTGTTACGTATTATGGTAAAGGAAATAGATGATTATGTTCATAAATATGAAATAGTTGTTTTTCTATTGCGAACCCATTAAACTTGAAACTGTGACTAACACATATATATACTCTTTTGTTTATTTTTCAAGTCAAATTAACAGTGTAGCCTTGGTGAAATCTGTGACAATAGAAATATAGTCTTTGACATTAATTATTATGGTCGAACTAAGTATAGGAATAAATGCATATATTGCAACAACAGAAGTAAGAGAAGGGATATCTCTAGCAATTCTACTCAATAATTTTATATCAACATATTTGCGGGAGTTTTTGGCGGGAACTGAAAGGAGATGTTGTGCTGTGCAGTTTTATTTTCTAAAAATGTGTAAAATTACTCTAAAATGAACAATAGTTGTAGGATATTGATAGTTTTTGAGTAGTAATTATGTATTTTGTGAGAAATGTGAACTGTAAACGGCACTAGCTGATTACCTACAGTTCAGCTGTGCTACACATAGGCTTAAGAAAATGAAGCAACTATATTGTAAACTAAAATCTGGCTTCAAGGCATAGCGGCCAAGCTATAAACTTAAATAAAATAAAAAATCAACATATTTGCGTACTGTTACATTTAGTTACCTATATGTATGGTTATTCTTGTCATGCTTTTATTTGATTTCTGATTTTGATGAAATTTATAAAAACGATTAAATATTTTTTTATATGTAATAATACTTTCTTTTATATTTTATAATATTAAAATAACATTTTTTACTTTATATAACATGGGTATGAACGTAATAAAATTATTTTTTAATTGGATATCTTAAAAGATTGCGATCCTCTAAACACTCGCGCTTGCACCTACAGCGGACTTGAAGTGTCTAGCATACATACTTACATACATAACTTCACGCCAGTTCCCTTGCGGGGTAGGCACGAATAACAGAGCGCCATTCAGACTTATTCTTACACACCTCACTTGCTTCTTCGACATTCATAACTCTTGTCATGCACGCTCGTCTGTTCTTAAGGCTCCTGATATCACCTTCTAATAAATAGTACACGATCAATTTCAGTGTCTGGCAAGATGTAAAAACCATTAAAACTGTCCGGCTATTGAGGTAACATTTTTTATAGGTCCCCAAGTAACATATATAAAGTTTAGCTTTTATTTAACTTGCAATAGATGTACCTATGTATGTATGAAAGTTCGGGTGGCATCTTACATGTTAAATTTCACCAACTTCCCGGTTTCCGATTGAGCTGAAATTTTGCACGCATATGTATATCGCGTGACAATGCAATAATATGGTACCATGGAGCTGATCTGATGATAGAGTCGGAAGGTGGCCATAGGAACTCCTGTACTAAACAAAATAGATCCGTCGTGTTTGGGCTCGTTTTACTTGTCTTGGCTAGCACTCTGCGGCTACATGATATCCAGGATCTCAAAAGCTTGTATTTAAAAACCTTTTCAAAAAAGCTTATGTACTATAACGAAAGTATAATTACAATTTATTAAAGTTTACCAATTATGACCAAAATTCGCTTAAGTCGAAATCTTCCAAAAGTCTGTTACAAATCAGGTCCCGACAAAAACAAAATCCACCTGCATATTTGAAACAAAACACATTTTATTACCTGCCGGTATTTAAACTAGTTGTAATTCTTTTATGGTAGTTTTGCGGCTGAGTCATTAGCCAGGTGTGGCGGATTAAGTCGACTTAAATACGGGAACATTGCATTTGTGCAGTATAAGACGACGACCTGATGGAGGGGGAGGCAGTCAAGCGAGAACCATGAGTGAAGCGAGACGTGTGTACTATAATCGGGAATCTAATAAGCGACGGACTTTGCGTGTGTTATTGAATTACGACCTTCTGCATTACGTTTAGACTTGTTGTATTCGGTTATGTTTGTACCTGTGTTATACGTTTTTGTATAGTTCTAATAAATTCTATAGTAATTCTAACGGCATTTTAATTCGAGTCTCGTGACTCGTAACAAGACATGAACGCTATAACACGATTTTTTTGACATCTCCCGTCAAGTCTCGTATGGCAACGTCCATACCACGTTGAAAACACCGGTTCTCGTCCGATCACCGAAGTTAAGCAACGTCGGGCGCGGTCAGTACTTGGATGGGTGACCGCCTGGGAACACCGCGTGACGTTGGTTTTTATCCGTGCAGGAACGGAGAAAGAATACAATTTCCTGCGGCCGGGCGGCCTGTCGTAAGAGGCGACAGAACAACCCACAGCCAGGTGGTAGGGCATTTGCCCGACTGGATGGCTACCACCCCTGGTCTAAAGTATGTCGCCAGAACAACCTTGAGTTGTGTTTCGGCATTAGTGACCAGGTTCCAGTCTCCCTTAAGAGAGTAGCAGCACATTTGTAGCACCTTTGGTGTTGTAAATGTCAATAGGCGATGGTAACCGCTATCCATCAAGAGGGCCGTCTGCCTGTCTGCTGAACTCCTGCAATAAAAAATAAAAAAAAAAGTTCGACTTAAAGAGATTCTACTGTATATATTTTTCTTACATCATTAATGGCTTCGACAACTGCAATACAAAAATCAAATTACAATAGCTTTTTAATAAACATGAAACTAGATGTATATCTAAAAGTAAAAGAACCAAGAATCAATAGAAAAACAATAAAGTTCCCATCATAATTTAATTTAAATAAAAGATTTAAACTTCGCAGTAAAGAGTTGTCGGCCTGAGTATTGAGTCCTTTGACTAACAAACGACTTAAAGAAAACAATAGGGAGGCAATCAGCCACGATTGTTTTGCATAATATCAAAAGGATTTAGAAGGGTAGGTTAAAAAAGGGTCAGTTTCTTTGTCTTCAGAACAAATTACGGACATTTCCGAAATTTATTCCGCGACAAAATACAGGTGGAACTTTTCACGTTGTTCCCGTGTATTTTGACGCATTAAATTCTATTGTTTTTTTCTAATTTATATTTATAAAATATAATAAATAAATCTGTTGGTGTCTTTGAACGCCACGGGCCATAAATATGACCCGGATTTTTGGAGGGCTTACGTGGGACTATGGGAAGGCCAACACGTAGAGACAAATTTAATATAAATGTGGCGTGACACTGACCGGCGATTATCCCTGTCTACACCATATAAAAATGCACCCAAGGACAAGCCTGTGAGCTGCTTGTGGTACTAGGGTTCTGGGAATATGGGGACTATGGCGTCTGCCCGTCGCAATGTTGGGGAACATGGAAAAATGAGCAGACTGTGACTCGCCACTGTCTGCATGGGCCCTAAAAAATGCCACAGAAGACAGCGGCAACATGGGTGTGAGTGGCTAAGCGGTGGGCTGCTGGTTCACCGAAGCTACTTCCGACGTTATACCATTTATCACTGCCACCCCTGGAGCTTGAGTCTTAGCTCTAGTGATCTCCAGTCCGTGCCGCCTGGCTAAGGCAAGCACGGAGGCGGGGTCCTTGCTTTCGACCCCGGAGTTAGGTCTAAGGTATCGCTACTCACCTAAGGCTTCGCCACAAAGCCCTCCTGCGGGTTATTATTACGGCATTATTATTATATATACATTAGTACGGCAATTACCTAAAGCAAATAAGTGACATTTACGCGTCTCCTATTTTATTACAGTTCTAGGTACAGCCATTGAGTTATATGTACTACGTACTAGAAAAGCTATTCAATACAAAAAATATCGAACTTGATGAAAGTGGGGCCCTGCGAGAGGCGAGCGTGCCGTGGACTGACTCATGTATTTGCTGCAGCGCTAAAACACTAGTTATGCCGTTTAACCAAATTATTAAAACATGCAGCGCTAGATCGCTTAGAGAGTATAGTTCTCTCGCGATCGTACATTGAACATGGCCGCAGCGATGACGCGTAAAAATAAGATGTTTTATCGAGAATACAACAAACTTATCGGTGAAAAGTCACTCCTTGACTTTTATTTGACTTTCTTGAGTGTGAACAGTTCCTTAGTACACATGAAGGCATTTTTTAAATAGTTACTTATCACTCAAACACGTAAAGTATCGACAACAGCCCGGCGCAAACTAAACGAGTTCTTGTGCATGGACCATAACGAGTGTTCAAATAAGATAGTTACGGACGCTTACTTTAGTACGTGGTACAATTCGGCGACGAGGATACGGCGCTGCACACACTCCAGGAGTGTCCAGCCTGGACAGAGCAGCGCCGAGACCTCATCGCCGTCACCGGATTTGACCTCTCGCTCCCGGCCGTGGTACGCACCATGGTCGGAAGCTCAACCGGATGGGACGCCGTCTTCTCCTTTTGCGAGCGCGTTATGCTAGCGAAGGAGGAGGCGGAGCGGGAGCGTGAGCGTACGTCCTTGCTCCGCTCCCGCCAAAGGAGGACGCGCCGACGCCAGAGGACGGATTTCGACCTTCAGCCACCGTAAGCGGGCGGCGCGGCTGGGGTCCCTTGGGGTATAGGGGTTCTCACTCACCCGCACATGCCGTCGACATGAGAGCGCGAGTGTTCCGCGCGCGCTCATCTCTCCTCCTGTGGGGCGCGTTACTGACCGCCCCACGCCTAGAGAGCATGATGATGCCGGGGGATAAGTCCCCCGGCAATGGAAGAGGCCTCGTGGGGGGGGGGGGGGGGGCACGCCTGCCAGGGCTGCGGAGAGGCTAGGTCATATACCCGTAGCCCTGGCATAAGGCGAAGGACGGAACACCCAGGGGTTTTAGTGGGTATCCCTAACCGGGGGTAGCAACAAAATAGCACCAGTTCTGACTGGGCATGCTGGTGCCACCCTCGATCTGGCGAATCCCACACACGGGTCGCGAATTATCCCCCCAAGCTTCTGCCCTTGTCGCGGCTTATGGTCCTCAAGCGGATTTCCCCTGGCTAAAAAAAAAGTACATAGTACAATAAACCTAAAATACAATTACAGTGTTTGTTGACAATCTTGTAAAGAATTTTATCTTCCAAGAACAGTCGTCTAGATTCCAATGTTAGCCTACAGCAGCAGCGGCTTTATAAAAACAAACTTAATATGGCGTTACGATGAGGTTATATACATATAACCTTTGGTTACAATAAAACAACACGTCATATCGCTCCAACTAAATTTTTAATGAGGTAAATATATTAATTAACAATTTCTCGTTAAGCCCCGGTTCGGGGTTTATTGTTCTAATTAAAACGAGAACCGTAATTATTAATTATAAGTTGTAATAACTAGTTTTGTGATATGATGTTTGCATTTGCGTGTCGGTCTAGTAGTATTTAATTAAAATTAACTCAATTAATAGCAAGAATGTAGTTTTATACAGATTAGTGGTCGCCCGTGGTCGAAATTCGACCATAATAATTAATGTCAAAGACCGTATTTCTATAATCACAGATTTCGCCAAGGCTACACCGTTGATTTCACTTGAACAATAAACAAAAGAGTATATATGCGTGTGTGTGTCAAATACAAAATGGTAGTGTGGGTAATGTTTCTTTTATTGACTTCGTGTATTTTTTATGCAAAATGTTAAACAAATATTAGCATCCGTCGCTTCTTCTTGTAAACTATAAGTGCGCGAAATTTCATACTCCTCCGTCTGCGCAATTTTTGTAAAAAGGGGTACAAAATTTTTGCTTCACGTATTGAAATATTTCCTATTTGCAGCATATTTGACACAAACCAACAGACTGACAGACAAAATATAAAATTGATATTGTTATAGTTTTTAAGCTCTATGTTCCTTATTCCATCATTATGTTCTTCTTTATAAATTCGCTTCGTAGCATTAATTTTTATATCAGTTTTTTATATTATATATTAATTTTTATATTTGTTGGCAATAGATTTCGTCATATATATATATATATATTTGTTTGTTTGTTTTGATTTGTTTGTTTCGTTTTGTCTATCCGTGAGTCACTTGAACGGCCCTAACGGAAGACCAGCGCTGGTTGAGCCAACCAGCATCATGCTGAGTTAGGACCGATTCAGAACTTCATTTCTATTGTATTGTTTTATTTATAAGTACGTTTCTGTGTGTATGTAGTTCTGAATAAATATTTTTCTTTCTATTGTTTAAAACGTATCGTTTGTGTAAAATGTTCTAAGAAGCTAAAATCCGTAACCGACTAGTTGTTTTATTTGGCTATTAAAATTATCTGTAATTATTGTAAAGGTTGTCTTAATTGTTCACTGCCATTTGTTTGCGTTAATTTTCTAATTGTTCGGAATACAGATATTGAGCGCCGGTTTTCGATTGTTACGCAGTACTTTTTTTTATCGCGTCGAAAAGCGGGTATGTCGGTGATTTGCCTTGAAGACGCACGATGATTGCTCTCGCGCAATATATTTAATAATAGGTTGGGGAAAAAATCTTTTTTATATAGTATGTATGAACTTGTAATAAGATCTCTTTGGCTATACCATCTGGCTGGTTTTGGTGTCATTAAAAAGTTTTAATTTTAAAGAAGACAATTCCAAATTCAAATTAGGAAAATGTGTGATTTTCATTTGTTTTTCTTATTGTTAAAATGAGTGAATCTAATGAAGAAATTCGATAAATTTTAACATTTTACTACAAAAAAGGTAAAAATGCAACACAAGCCACGAAAAAAAATTGTGATGTTTATGGACCTAATGCAGTATCTGTGAGAGTAGCGCAAATTTGGTTTAAGCGTTTTCAATCCGGAAATTTTGATATCAAAGATGCACGTCGCTCTGGTCGCCCTGTTACGGACAAAAGTGATGCCATTTTTGAAAAAGTGGAGCAAGATCGGCATATTAGTAGTTAAGATGTAGCTGGAGAACTGGGAATAAACCGTGTACTCATTTGTGATTTTTTATTACGACGTAATGAAACCGAACCATTTTTGAACAAGCTGATAACTGGTGATGAAATGTGGCAAAAAGTTATCCAACAAAATGGCACCTACATACTTTAGTCAATTGTAAATAAACTTTATAAAAAAAACCTTTTGAATTTTTATATAAAATACGAAGAAACTTTTTCCCCAACCTAATATTAAATTATTTATTGAGAATTTCTGATAAATAACAGTGAGTGGAACAATGTAATAGTTAATATACTCAATGAACAAGTGGTTGTGATGAAATAGGACGAGGCGCGGGGATTTATTTGGACAGACATTTTATCCAACCTCCGTAGTGTTTCCCTTGTAGTAGTAGTTTGGTAAGATATTTTATATATTTCCTCTCAAGGGGCGCCTCTCCTTTAATATTTTTTTATTGCAGGAGTTCAGCAGACAGGTAGACGGCCCACTTGATGGAAAGCGGTTACCATCGCCTATGGACATTAGCAACACCAAAGGTGCTACAAATGCGCTGCTGCTCTCTTAAAGGAGACTGGAACCTGGTCCCTAATACCGGAACACAAAACAAGGTTGTTATGGTGGCATATTCTAGACCAAGGGTGGTCGCCATCCAGTCGGGCAAATGCCCTACCACCTGGCTGTAGGTTGTTTAGTCGCGCTTTACGACAGGCCGCCAGGCCGCAGGAAATTGTATTCTTTCTCCGTTCCTGCACGGATAAAAATACTGACAGATTAGTGTTCCCCCTTGTTTCTGTTCCCACCACTGCCGGTTGGAGTACTAGGTAGGTACTTAGCACCTAAGCACTAAAAATTTCCTTGTGGGTTTGTACCGTCGGGTTACCGATCCCGCCGTGTACGTGTGAAATGTAACCATCTATTGTCAATCGCTAATCCTTTTGGGCGTGTGGCCGGCCTTCGACTAAGACATCATAAACTGATTTTTTGTTTAAATGTCGCTGTAAGTTTTGGATTAAACTTACAAGATTGATAATTGTAATAAATGGTGTGTGCATATTTATTGGGGGATCCATGTCTATTTTGTGAATATATAAGGTTGACCCGTTGAGACGGGGTTAGTTGAGTTTCAACTGTGATCGAGCTGTTATTAACATGTAGATTCGCAGCGCAAATCTCACACTGATAGACTGTGCGTTTTGTGTTATTACTGTCTACCGTCTTACTATGTGGACTAGTTGTATATCTAAGAGCTGTAAATTACGCGTGTGTACTTCTAATAAAGTTTTTGATAATACCAATGGCATTTTAAATGCGATTCACGCAAACGTGTAAAGTATTTAATATAAAGGCATTCTTTGATCAGTCAGTTTTTAAGACTCCAGTAACCTTCCTCGTCGGTACGTTTATAATTTCATCGGGCAGAGAGTTATATAAGAGTGATTGAACAAATTCCTCCTGAGTGCTAATTTATATACCAACCAAGTACGTCAAAGTTCTCAAAGTATGAGGATTCCGTAGAGGTAACGAAAATCATAAAATAAAAATTAATCGAAAATACTCCATATCTCAAAAACCATTGATTTGAAGCTTGAACAACAGAAAATTACTGATGTTTTTCAGAATTTCACTGCTGGGCGTAGGCATCTCCATGTTTGCGCCATATACCCCTGTGCTCAGCTTTCATCGTTCAGACCCCACATGTGATCTTACCCAGGTTGGTTGTTGGTCAGTTAGACTTGAAGGCATCATATACTACGTTTGCCAAGACGCAAACTTCACTCTAAGACTAGCCTGCACCATCGGCCATCAGTCCTGCAATACACAGTAGGTATTGGCCAACCTTGACGGATATCACCCCTGGTCTAGTGCTGTCATAATAACCATGAGTTAGTTTCACCTTCGAGTCCAAAAGCACATTATTTATCTTCATTTGGGATTCAATCCCTTGTCAAACATTTGTAATTCTTTAAAATTTCTTAAACCTCCAGATTTGCAAAGGAATCGACTCAAAAACTTATCCTTCTAATTATATTAAATGAAATCATACGGTTTACAGGGGTTTAGAGCGGTTCAGAGCTGTAATCCGCACTTGATCCGCCAGAAGTTGAATATTGCTGGCTTTTTGTGATTTTACGATGACGAAGCCGCGGTTGCATTTTGACATTTTAAGGACTTAGATTTGATTGTGTTTTGGACGGGTTGTAAAAACGGAAATTAAAATTCTAAGTCATGTTTCTTGTAAATTCCAGAAGTTTTACGGCTTCGAGATGTGTATCAAAGGGCCCATACTTAAATGAGCTAAAATTTTCCGTAAATCACTCAGGTATATAAGTTATCTTAAAATAGCGTTAAATAAGCATCTACGCATAAATTTTACCCCATCAAAGGTATCTCTATGAAATACCTTTTGATGAGCTAACTTCTCTAAGTGAGGTAGGGGCTTGGAGGGTCTGAGCCTTATTAACTGTTATTTCTTTGCATTTTCTGAGAACATTTACCATAGTAATGTATATGTTTTTTACACCATCAGAAAGTAGAAATTTCAAGGAACACATTTTGAGGCGAGATTTTTCAATTGAAAATTAGGGTGCTTTTTTGATATTAAGTCAAAATAAGGTGAAAAAATAAATATTTTAAATAAAATAAAATACAGTATATTTGGGACATAAAAAAGTAAGTTTTCATAATATTTTCTTAAGTTTTCGCGACTTGTATACATAATAAAACTACGTTTTAACGGTTTTAAGCGCGGTAATTTTATTTGATTTTGGTTTTTCCGACGTTTCGGCCACTTTTCAGTGGCCGTGATCACGGAAGACAAAGATGTCAAGTGTCAACGAGTATTGTTAAAGTTTTATTTAGCCTACCGCCAACTTATTAATTTTAATTATTTAATTTTAATTTTGTTTATGGTTATTATTTAATCTATGGGAGCCTAATCTAATTTACTACCGCTTCGCAACATGTTATGGCTTGAAGAGAAGAAGCGGCGCAAGAAACTCTTCAGCAAACATGCCTAGCTCTAATAATTTTATATAATATTAAAATGGGTGGAAGGAAAAATAAAAGTAATTATCAGTCAAGTTGGTTTGTGTTCCGTTGTACGCAGAAAGAGCTCACAGTGTCTTGAGGTCTGGCAGCTGGTTGGCAGTAAGTTTTCAGCCAATATCGTGATTTTTTTTTGTAAAAGATAAAAATAAAAAATCCAAAAACTTGGTTATTTGAATTTTTCACATAAATTTTGATGTTATGTGATAAAAGTGCAAATACAAAAGTTGTAGATCTTTTTATTACCTACAACTTAGCCATTTAACTTTTTTCCATAGAACCTGTAGTTTTGCCGGAAATAGAGACAAACCGTTTTTTACCCTTAAAAACTCACCCCGTAGGGGGTGAATTTTTTTGTAGATGGCGCTGAGATCAGGTTCTAGAATCCTCCTAATCACCTGGACCGATGTTGCAGATTTTGTTTTTATGTGTTTGAGTGGGTTCCCGGATGGTTTAGATTCGCAATTAGAACGGGCAGGTGGCGCTGGGTTCGGGTCCTAGATTTTTATTTTTTCAGGGCAGGACAACGTCTGCCGCGGCCGCTGGTTATTTATATAATTAATTTGTAAAATCAAAGTTTATATATACTGTGGCTGATGAGGTTTGTCGTAAACACATTCACGCATCGCGCGCGCATTTAAGATATCCACCCAACTATAATACTAACCAAGTTCCAAGAACTTAGTGATAAGTGGCAAGTGAATCTAGTTATAAAACAAGAGAACACGCACTGCTGCTCCTGTATCGCAGACACTCCGGTTACTCAGCTCATATTATTACAAGTAAGTCCATTTATCTCCATTCCCTCTTACCCTTGCACCCTTGAAATCTGGCAATCGGCCAGATCATATGGTCTTTCGAACCGAATATTCCAACTGGCGACCTATTTATACAGTCTGCAACAACCGTATTTTACCATTTTATGGTTAATTCAAACCAAATTGTAAATTTTCGCATACCTAAAAAGTTAAATAAACAATCATTATCAATCTACCCATTTACCCGTTTTCTGCCCTTGTTTTTTCTTTTTTGTTTTCTTATAAACATATTACTTCTGCCCTTATATATTTAAATACCCATTCCACATTCCTCAGATAATTACGCAAATTGCTACACGATAACTATTTTTTGGTACGTAGGTAGGTTAATATAACCTCGAGTACGTATTCTGTACTTTATTCAGCACACCTATTCTCGAATACTTGCACTAAACGTGATATCGGATCGATATAATAATATTGAATATTATATTCGTTTCACTCGGTGTGGTTAGCTTGCCGTGCAACTTTTATAGCTTATATATAGCTTCGTGTTTATTAAGACTCAGCGCACACGACAGTTTGATATATATTTTTTTTCCTAATCATTTTTATTTATTTCGTATTTTTTACGTTTCTCTGGCTGCTTTCTTGCGTGTTCTTTATTAGCATTAGTAAAAAAAAAAAAAAAAAATTTTTTTTTTTTTTTCGTTTGCTTTTCCTTTTCTTATTGTGCACTTCTCATCGTCATGCCTACCAAATCGCAATCTGCCATCTTTATGCAAACCCATAAGTACATAACTTCCCTATTAGAGATAGCTAACCTTATATTAAAAGGAGACAAAAAGTATAGTGTAAACGATTTCATAGGGCGCTTTACAAAATTGGACGATATAAAGGGCAAGTTGGATACAGTATATTATGAGATCTTGGACTCTAAAGACCTTGACGACAAAGTGGAAAAATGGTACTTTGACTACTACACCTCGGCTATAGAAGCATATGAAAAAATTTTGGTGGCAAACATCACCATCAGCTCAAGCATCAAACCAAGCTCGCCCACATTCTCCACGTCTACTGTTCTGCCCAAAATAGATCTACCCAAATTTTCTTCCAAGCTTGAGGATTGGCCATCTTTCATAACTATTTTCAAAAGCCTTACGGACACTGCCGGTAATTTGTCAGGTGCAGTTAAATTACACTATTTATTTTCTTGCCTCTCCGGAGAAGCTCTCAGTATGGTATCACACCTCAAGGTTACCGATGAGAACTACGATGTAGCGATGACAACACTTGCCAATCGCTACGAAAATCGCCGAGTTCTCATTGATAGGTTTATAGATATGATACTAGAGTTACCCCACATCACCACCCGCTCACAAATCAGACAGTTATTTTTAGCCCCTCTTATTTCAGCCCAATCGGCGCTTAAAAACCTAAACTTACCACTACATGACTCAGACTACGTCCTAGTGTCAATAGTAGTGCGGAAGTTAAAGGGCGAGCTTCGCACATTATTTGAACGAACGCATGGGTCTTCAGACACTCTGCCCACCTTAAAGGATGTAATCACATTCTTAGAAGACCATGCACGTTGCACAGAAACTGAGACATATAACCCACCCCCCCCTCCCCTCAGCCCGACATACAGACAAACTGAACGTGCTTCTCCCTCAGCACGGTACCAACCACGCGCTTCTGCACCCAGACCAGAAATTCGGCACGTTCGTTTTCAGCCCACTACTTCCGTCCGCCCACCTTTAACGCGCCCTGCATATCCTCTACAAAGTCAAGCGTACCCTGTACAGTACGCTCAAGGATACCCACAGTCTACACAATATTTCGAGCCCATAGCACAAGATTCCGCCCACCCACCAGCACCGACCAATAATTATTACTGCCCTTGGTGTCACGTTAGAGGACACAGGTTGCTGAACTGCGGTGAATACCTAAGACAGCCTACGCAAGGGCGCTGGGATTTTATCCAAGCTCATGAACGGTGCCGTAAGTGTCTAGGACCCCATTACTCTGACGAGTGCAGATCCACAGGACGGTGTAGAGAATGTGATAGCGAGAAACACCATACCACCTTACATCGCAGTGGCTTTGAATCACCCACATATGACAATTCTCACCTCTTGCCCCCACAACTAAGAGGACAAGAACACACCCGCCCAACCACGGAATCAAGAAACTCTTCTCGTCGTAATTCACCTATTAATTCACAACAATGACTACCTGCTACTCACTTACACAATACTACGCTACACCCACCCATACCATCGCTACAATATACACCATCCACTACATCACGTAAACAAAATAAATCCCAGTTTCATACTCAGCACTATGATAATAAAGTTTATCATAATAATCACTTGCCCGGCAGCCCTGTTACTTCCTCTGATAAAGCTAACCAAAATGACAGTCATATTTCAGCACATACTCAGCACATTACAGTACACGATCCACCAGTTTTATTACCCACTGTGTCCCTAGAACTAGCAGACAACACTGGAGAATTTCATAAGGCAAGAGCATTATTAGACAGCGGTTCCATGCTAACCTTGTTAACTAAAACTATGACACAAAAATTACGTTTGCCTGTCGAGCACACAGAACTAAAAATTACAGGAGTCGGTAATCAGCAGACTCAAAACTCTAGTTCTTCAACTACCATCACATTCCGCCCTATTCACACCGAAGTCCCAGTAATTAGCGCAAAGGCATACATTCTACCAGATTTGACAGGTCTTTTACCATTAACAATGTTACCTGACGTTGTTCCACTCCTCGACTCGACACAGCTTCCCCTAGCAGACTCGTCTTATCGTTTTCCAGCCGCTATTGACTTGATTTTAGGTTCTGATGTCTTGGGCCAAATTTTGGATGGTAACAAAATTTTTTTAGGCCCCGGCAGGCCAATAGCCTTCGGCACGATCTTCAATTTCGCTCTTTTAGGTCCTATCAATCCAAACTACACAAAGCCTGAGCCTCAAGTTAATTCAGCACTAGTAAATATTGACTGTTTACAACCCCAACACTCAAATAAAGAAATACACTCCGCTCTGGAGAGATTCTGGGAAGTCGAAGAAGTGCAATCAAAGGACAACTCAACCTCTGACGAGTGTGAGGAGAACTTTCGTTCTACCACCACACGTGATCCCACAGGGCGATACATAGTATCCCTTCCCTTTCTTACAAAGGCACCTAAGCTCGGTGCAACCCACGCTATTGCACTACGACGATTCCTTAATTTGGAGCGCAAACTCCAAAGAGATCCTACCCTCCGCTCAAAATATATCGACTTCATGAAGGAATACATTGACATGGGCCACATGGCTCTTTGTCACCCCAGCACATTCAAAGGAAAAGACCATTTTTACGTCCCGCATCATGGCATCTTCAAAGCCAACTCTGAAAAACTTCGCACGGTTTTTGATGGCAGCTGTAAGAGCTCTAATGGTGTCAGTCTTAATGACTGTCTGCACACTGGCCCACCGCTCCAACGTGATATTACTGACATCATTCTAAATTTTCGTACTCACAAAGTGGTCTTTAGTACAGACATCCAGATGATGTTTAGAAATATACTAGTTCACCCAGACCACAGACGGTTCCAACTCATTCTATGGCGCTCTTCTCCAGATCAACCTCTGCTCACTTACGCCCTGTCCACTGTCACGTATGGCCTACGACCCAGCCCCTTCCTCGCCAATCGATCTATTATACAGCTGGTCACTGATGAAGGTCACCGTTTTCCCCAGGCTGCACAGGTTCTTACGCACTCCATATTCGTGGATGACATTCTGACTGGGCATGATTCAGTTGACAAGGCAATAGCTCTGCAGACTGAACTCATTGAGTTACTAGCCCTAGGGGGATTTCATTTGCGAAAGTGGACCTCAAATTCTCGTCAGCTTTTAGAACGCTTCCCGGATGATCAATGTGACATACCTAAGGATTTTGATGTTGTACCCGACTCCAATGCAATCAAGGTACTTGGTATGCAATGGATACCCCAAACGGACGAATTTACATATCACATTTCGGTACCTACACTGGAAAAATTTACCAAAAGGTCAATACTCAGTACCATCGCTCGTTTATACGATCCTAGTGGATGGATCAGCCCAGTTATTTTCCGCGCAAAACTGCTCATTCAGCACCTATGGACTCTAAAGTTAGACTGGGATGAATCGGCTCCCAATGATGTCACATTTCAATTTCAGCACATTTTTGAAGACTTACCTCTACTCTCTGCTCTTCGACTCCCCAGAACAATTTGCACCAGCAAAGATTCCACCTACACCCTACACGGTTTTGCCGATGCATCCGAATCCGGATATGCAGCCGCAGTCTATCTTCATGAAACGAATATCACGGGTCAGGTACACGTCAGACTACTTGTTTCTAAATCCAAGGTAGCCCCCATTAAAACCCGACAGACTATACCAAAGCTGGAACTTTCAGCTGCACACCTCACTTCGCTGCTCATTTCTCGCGTCTCTGTTCAACTTTCTGCCCACATTACCATTCAGCAACACTTTTGTTGGTCAGACAGTACTATCGTACTCGCCTGGCTTAAAACTCCTTCTCAATCCCTACAGGTCTTTGAGGCCAATCGAGTCTCTGCCATTGCAGCCAATCCATGTAACCCCACTTGGAGACATGTACCCTCAGCTCTTAACCCTGCCGACTGTGCTAGCAGGGGAATATCAGCACAGGAACTCTTAGCCTATGACCTATGGTGGTCGCCTACTTGGCTCAAGGCCCCACCTGATACCTGGCCCACGATGCCCCCTGCTTTGGGTCATCACGTACTGCCTGGTCTAAAACCAAGAAAAATGGTAGCTCACATCGCGGTTCCTGATCTAGACACGGATTTACTCACGAGATTCAGCTCCTTAGACACACTTGTAGGCGTAACCGCATGTATTAAACGTTTTGCACACAATTGCTTGGTATCTTCTCACTCTCGCATCGTTGGTCCCATTACCGTAGACGAACGTAAGAAAGCGCTCTTACACTGGGTACGCTCAGTCCAACAAAATATGTTCGCTGAAGACATCCACCGACTGCAAACTAACAAATTATGTACAGTGCGAATACAACGCCTCTCGCCCTTTCTCAAGGATGGTCTTCTTAGAGTAGGAGGGCGCTTGTCCAACTCAGCCCTTAGATATGACACACAACATCCCCTCATCTTACCCAGTTCAAGCCCCCTTGTGGACCTAATTATAGATCATTTCCACACTATACACTGCCACCCGGGCGCAGATACACTACACGCACTACTCCGTCAACAATACTGGATTTTATCTGGAAGGCGAGTCATTCGTCACCGTGTCTTTAAATGTGTACGCTGTTTTAGGCATCGAGCTCAGCCGAATCCCCCTTTTATGGCCGACCTACCGGCTGATCGAGTCAGCCCACAACCGGTGTTTAGTCAAGTGTCCACGGATTTTGCCGGACCATTCCTAATTAAATCAAGTACTCTACGCAATGCCAAACTTCTCAAAGGCTACTTTTGTGTTTTCGTTTGTCTCGCCACCAAGGCAGTGCACTTAGAGGCTGTCTCGGAACTTTCTACGGACGCCTTTTTTGCGGCATTGCAAAGGTTCGTTAGTCGGCGCGGAATCCCTACCCTAATTCGCTCTGATTGCGGTACAAACTATGTCGGCGCAAGAAATCAGCTCATAGAAGTACAAAACTTCTTAAAGGCCAATGATGATAGAATTACGCACAAGCTAGCCACACAGCAGATCACATGGTTGCTCAATCCGCCCTCAGCTCCTTCTTTTGGCGGTCTGCACGAGGCAGCCGTGAAATCTACTAAGCAATTACTCTATCGCGTATTAGGTGAGCAGCATCTGACCTTTGAAGAATTTTCTACACTCTTAGCCCGTATTGAGGCCGTTCTCAACTCTCGACCACTCTGCCCTCTGTCTTCAGACCCTACAGACTTCGAAGTCCTAACCGCTGGTCATTTCCTTATAGGTCGCCCACTTACCGCATTACCCGAACATTCCCATGAATCCTCTCCTCCATCAACCCTACGACGTTTTCGCTTAGTGCAAGCGTTGGCTCAGCGATTTTGGACCTTGTGGTCGAAATCCTACCTGCACACTCTCCAATCCCGATCTAAATGGACTACGGAAACCAGTCGACCCAAGATTGGTGAGCTGGTACTCATAAAGGAGGATAATCTTCCCAGACTCCAGTGGAAGATGGGAAGAATAAAGAAGATTCTGCCCGGAAAGGATGACGTCGTCCGAGTCGTAGAACTCAGCACCAAGGATGGCAGCTTAACGAGACCAGTCACAAAGATTGCTCGTCTTCCCCTCGACGACAACAGCACTTAGTCAGCACTATAAATGGGAGCCGTCACCTTTTCCCCGGGCCCCAGGATGTTCACGCCACCGCGTAACGAACGATGATTCCCCGAAAAAGTAATTTACCCCGCACTTCCGCGTCTCAACGATCAGTCTGAATCGATCCGTCGTAAACACATTCACGCATCGCGCGCGCATTTAAGATATCCACCCAACTATAATACTAACCAAGTTCCAAGAACTTAGTGATAAGTGGCAAGTGAATCTAGTTATAAAACAAGAGAACACGCACTGCTGCTCCTGTATCGCAGACACTCCGGTTACTCAGCTCATATTATTACAAGTAAGTCCATTTATCTCCATTCCCTCTTACCCTTGCACCCTTGAAATCTGGCAATCGGCCAGATCAAATCCTTATCCAAATAAATACGTTATTCATCACAAGTATTTAATTTAAAACAAAATTCCCATTTACATCATTCGATTTCAATGAATATCTTAGGAGATATCGCAGTTTTAAAATAACATCGCAGCAAAATAGTGATCAAGTACTGCGCGCGCATTTATGATGTGCAAGGTCGGCGGGCAGTCATTAAGATTTAAAAATATTTTCACCTTCTACGTAAACAAAGTCGCGGGTTAAAGTTAGCGTTAGCCCAAAGTAACTATTCCACGCGGACGAAGTCGCGGGCAGAAGCTAGTAGTCTTTAAATTAGATCCACAAAATATTCAAGTCTTTTTAGTATCATGCCAAAAGAAAGGTATGCACTGATTTTTTTTCAATAAAAATGACTTCAAACTAAAAAGCAAAAAATAAATATCTAATCGACTTCTTTCTACAACAAAGCACCGACTTCAAGATGTTGTAGAAACATGTCACTTTTGTTTTTGTTAAAAAAAAATATTTTAATTTCAGTTGCGCAAATACTTAAATAGTTTTACAAATAATATAGAATTAAATAGAAATGTAGAAATTATAATACTGGCACACGTATACAGAGTTGCTTCGGTATAGATGCTCGTCAATAAGCGTTGCTCTCAATTGCCCTGGGATCCATTCATCAGATTCTGACTTGTTGACCATGGGACCACCTCGGGAGTATAGACAATCGAATATATATTTTTTTTAAATCGGCCCACAATTGACAGAGAATTTGCGTAACATGCATACAAGAAATTAAGCGCCTGTAGAAAATGTAATACTGGCACGCGTATATAAGCTTTTGTTTCTAAGAATGTAGGCGCTCGGCCGTCTTTAATAAGTAAGGATTACTCTACATTACTTTCGAATCCACTCACCAGATCCTGACTTGGTGACCATAGCTACACCTCGGGAGTCTAGACTTACGAATAAAGAAAATAATTAAAATTGCTCCACAATTGACGAAGATATCGGGTAACAAAGAAGTCGGTTAGCAAATTTCGAGGGTTCTATTTTGTTTATCTGTACATATAGATGAGTTTTGACGTTTTATAATGTAATCTCCAAACTCATTATGTTGGAGTTATTTGTTTGTTTTATTAAACGTAAGATGTAATAATACACCCAGTTGGGTATATACCCAATATAATATACCCAACTAGCGACCCGTCGCGGCTTCGCATAGGTGGACATTTAAATTTTTTTTTATTTTTTTTATTGATCAGCAGACAGGCAGACGGCCTACTTGATGGAAAGCGGTTATAGCTATGGACATTTGCAACAGCAAAGTTGCTACAAATGCGCTGCTGCTCTCTTAAGGGAAACTGGGACCTGGTCACTAATGCCGCAACACAAGGTTGTTATGGCAGCCATCCAGTAGGGCAAATGCCCTACCACCTGGCTATGGGTTATTAAGCCGCCTCTTACGAAAGGCCGCCCGGCCGCAGCAAATTGTATTCTTTCTCCGTTCCTGCACGGATAATGATTTGAGATAAACGTATAAACATAGCCTATGTTACTCAAAGATAATGTAGCAATATAATGCTGAAAGAATTATTGAAATCGATCAAGTAGTTTTTGAGTTTATTCGGTACAAAGCTACAAAAATACAAATCTTTCCTCTTTATAACATTAGTATGATTTAAACAATCTTACACACTATTGACACGAAACGAGAGACTTCCAAATAAATGGTCCCTTTCGCAAGAGGACTTAACAAACAAGCAATTAAATTAATTACTCGTTAAACTGATTACACTACAATGATACGCTACGAAAAACATTGTAACTTAATTAATTTGCATTAACGATCGTATTCTGTTTACATAATCGTATTTAAGCTGAAATTTTAGTAGGCAATGTTTTGAGTTCTGTGATGGCGAAGGGAAGATTTGATTTAGTTGAAATTCCTTTTGTTATATTAGATAAGACGTAACAAAATAATGTGATTATTGGTGGAAGTTGCTTCTTCCAAATGAAACTCGGTATGGACTGTATGACTATTATTTCGTTAATTACAATTAAATTGAATGGCACAGAGTAGAATAGTACGATTAAGTGCCATTAAGAGCAATATGTATGTGAGAATGGCCGTTTTTTTGGACCCAGCTGAATAACCGCAGATGGCTGTTTTAGCGATACCGGACTTAGGGAGCTTCCCGACTCCGTGGGAGCGGAGGCGTTCAGCCCGGAAGCAGCGCGCCCGAGGAGGCACCTCCTGTAAGGTTCGACCTCGGCTCGACCGCTGCGGGGGATTGACTCTATATTGAGAATTACCCGTAAAGGGCTGAATGAGCTAAGCCAACAGGCTGAAGTGGTTATTTGGGGACTAACTATCAACTACGCCGGCGGAGCCGATCCTAGTCTATCATCGCTACCGCTTCGCAACGGGTTATAGCTGGAGGAGAAGAAGCGGCGGAAGAAACTCTCCAGCAACACGCCTAAGCTAATCTTGTATGGCTACTTGTGTCTGTAGTGAGTGAGTGTGATTGGTGGGTCTTACCTTTGTGTAAGAGGATCCGGAGCCGGGGTCTCTCCGGCGTCTGTTTGTGAGAATGTCCGGCCTCCGAGACCGTTTCTATATCCCACGTTTTGTCCGACGCCTAGCTGCTAACTGTGCGAGCTACGGGCGTCGGCGGTATGCGGGGCGAGGAGTGGTGCCCTTCGGCGGGCGGGTCAGGGGGATACTCTCTGTCCGCAACAGTAATTTAACGCAGAATGTGATTTTTCGAGGATAAAAGCTCTATTGCTATAAAGAGTAACTCTTATATTTTATAGAGCCTATAAACGTCCCACTGCTGGGCTCGGGCCTCCCACTACTGGGTAACGGACAGTATACCCGCCACGCTTGTCCAAGGCGATTTGGCAGGTTTGACACATCAGTACCTCGATGTGCAGGTTTCATCACGATGTTCTGCTTCACCGCTGTTAGGACGTGGTAATTTTAACAATATGCACATTATCTTAGAAAACTGCCCCTTCGAGCCTGAGACGCGTGCGCTAGCCATTATGCTATCAAATTTGCAATATTATTGTTGTTGTTTTATACTTTACTTTGCATCAACTTCAAGATGTCGTAGAAAATATTGATTTCTTGCTTTTAGTTACTCTTAAAGTCGGTTTCTTTTTTCTATAAAGCTTTTATGTTTCACTTTTAAATTACATATGGCATTCAATAACAATAAAATATATACGAAACTATCTTGAAGTTGTATTGAATTTAACACAAAAAGAATAATCAAAATCAGTTCATATACAAAAAAGCTATGGCTGAACAAGGTACATAAAAAAATTCTTTTGCTGAAGTCAAAGTCCTTTCCAACACGGAGAGGCCCCTTGACAAATATAATCTAAATGTGGCGTGATAGTGACCGGCGATTGTTGCTGTCTACACCATATAAAAATGCACCCGATTTTCGCGATCGCCGATCGATTCGCCATATGATTCCCGATGCTTTTTGTTGTTTGCACTCATCTGTCACGATTAGCGTATTAGCATTCGATTCTTCAATACAGTCCCATAAGTCCTCGTGTATTAAATACATACGCATCATAAATTTCCACGTGCTATAATTTGATATTCCATTTAGTATATCAAAATTAAATGAAGACACACCAACATTTGCACAGTTTCCGTAAGAACTCGCCACTGTGAAACTTATTTATTTTTTATTGTTTTAATAGTGAAATAAATAATTAATTATGAGTATATTATGGCGAGTGTCGTAAGCCCTATTGTAGCAAATAATACAAGATCACAATATTGGTTTTAGCAAATGAATTTTTAGAGAGTGACAATTTCATTTTTAGCTTTTCATAAAAAATTATAATTTAGATTAAAACCTAACAGGTGGCACTAGCACCTCACGTGTGAGATGCTATTGCCATGCCGCGGTTAGGGATACCCACTAAAACCCCTGTCTAATCCTCGAGCGTCCTTCGTGCGGGCTGTGGGCTCGCTGCGCATTCACCACCAGCCCGGACGGACGACGGCCGGCTCCTTTGCGGACTGGCCGCACCATTTATTAGCCGGAGATCTGGGTCTCTCCGGCTGCTCGAACTCACCGCGAGATGAGAGGGGGTGCGTCACTCCTCTCCGGCTTTATGTGCGGGCGGGTCCGGTTTCCCCGCCGGTCGCCCGCACGTCCGTCGCCTCCTTCGAAAACATGACGGTCTCGCAGAAGGAGACGGCTGCGTCCCTTATCCCTGCCGACCATGGCCTTCACCACGGCCGGGAGGGATAAACCACCTCGGTGGCCGCGACGAGATCGGGGCGCTGATCGTCCCAGGCTGGACACACCTGGAGGGTGTGCAGCGCCGTGTCTTCGTCGCCGCCGACGCATTGGTGGCACCCTATCGTCTGTTCACGCCTTGTTTCACACAGGTAACACCCGAAGCATCCGTGCCCAGAGGACCTGCGTCAGGTGGAACGTCAGGATGTCGTGACGCCTCTGCAGCCATTCTGGCATGATCGGCCTCATCGCTTGGATAACGGCGAAGCCGGCGCTGGGGTTTAGTAGGCGGTCCGCCCACTCTGCCACATATAAAATTGCACCCAAGGACAAGCCCCGATAAGTGTTGGACTGTTGTAGGGAATGAGAACAAAAGATACCTGGCTGTTGGGATGAACAGCAAGTGGAGTTACAGATCGCGGACTATGGGGACTATGGCATCTGCCCGTTGCAATGTTCGGGGGACATGGAAAATTGGACAGACGGTAACTCTCCACTCACTACATGGGCCGCTAAAAATGCCGTACAAGATTGGCAAGGGGCAACATGGATGTGAGTGGCTAAGGTGGGCTGCGGGTTCACCGAAGCTACTTCCGACATTATGCCATTTATCACTCCACCCCTGGAGCTTGAGTCTTAACTCTAGCGATTTCCACACCGTGCCGGCTGGCTAAGGCAAGCACGGAGGTGGGTCCGAGGTGTAGCTACTCACCTAAGGCTTCGCCACAAAGCCCCCGCTAGGGATTATGTCGATTATTATTATTATGTCGATTATTATTATTATGCCGATTATTATTATTATGCCGATTATTATTATTATGCCGATTATTATTATTATGCCGATTATTATTAGTATTATTCCGATTATTATTATTGTGCCGATTATTATTATTATGCCGATTATTATTCGTGTGATACTATAATCTAATAGTACTGCTTATATTGTAACATTATTAAAGCGAGCTTATTAAACCCACTTGAAAAAAGGTAAACACAATGTTTACGTTTTTACACGATCGGATATTGGATTTCGCAAAGTAAGATATTTTTAATTGAAATTGGAATTTTAGCCGAGAATAAAGTTGTATTTTTTTTATTGCAGGAGTTCAGCAGACAGGCAGACGGTCCACTTGATGGAAAGCGGTTACCATCGCCTATGGACATTTTCAACACCAAAGGTGCTACAAATGCGCTGCTGCTCTCTTACGGGAGACTGCTGGAACCTGGTCACTAATGCCGGAACACAACACAAGGTTGTTATGGCGGCATACTCTAGACCAGGGGTGTTGGTCATCCAGTAGAGAAAATACCCTACCACCTGGCTGTGGGTTGTTTAGTCGCCTCTTACGACAAGCCGCCTTGTAGCAGGAAGTTGCATTCTTTCTCCGGTCCTGCACGGATTGAACAGTTGAACGAATCTGGACGAAATTTGGCACTGGGATAGTTTGTAGTCTGGAATAGCACATGGGCTATTTTTCATTCCGGAAAACGTATGGTTCCCGTGGGATAGATTTGTTTTTGTTTTTCACAGATGGCGTGTGGTACTCCCAGAGGCAGTTCCTCCATTCCTTCTATAAAATACATTAAAGCGAACGATGCCACGGGTTAAAGCTTGTTTACTATATAATAATTGGCCTCTATGTTTGTCTTCGTAATTTGTTTTGATTTCCAAAGCAGGTAAAATAGAAGGTCCGCGTGATGGAAAGTCACCATCGTTTATGAAGGTTTGAGCCACCAAAGACGTTGTCAATAAAATTGCTAAAGAAACATAAATTCTACGATTGCACAAAGTCAATATTACATGTCTCCTCTGTATAGTACCTTGATCTTCGCAGCGCACTTTATCCGGGATTTAAAGATGAAAAAGTGTTTTTAAAAAATGTGTATACATTTCACTTTTCACCATATTCCGTCATCAGAGCTATGATTAATTAAGTTTACAATCTCTCGTATTTCATGAATAAACCAATGAATGAGAAGCTATTTTTCTTTTATATTCATTAAGCTCGGTGGTTTTTTGAATTTTTGTTTAATGAACTCCGTGTTTGGTTTCATGTTTTAATTTAGATGGCGCAGATAGTTAACACAGAAAGGGGTGTAATTAATCAATTTCTTTAAAACTTATTAATGTTTGCTAAACGACTTATTTTAAGCTAGGAACAGGTCAGGAAAATATTATCGAAAAAATATACTAGAACATTCCCTTGTTTCGACGCTAAGGCCGTTTGTACACCGCCGCCGTCACCGGACCGTCACCGAGAACGAGAATATTTCGGGCCGAGTTTAAGATGACGTGACGGCGATCGTGTGTCCACCGCGCCGATATATCGCTGGAGGAAATGTACCTCAAGCTGGGCGTACTGCTAATGACATAAGAAATAACTTTGCTGATTACTTTGTAAGCTCAGAAGGCTCTTTACCGTGGCAGATGAATAAGACCTAAGAAACCTATTTTAAATAATAAAATTATTAAAACATGTGTACTTACAAATCTCGTCTTTGCTCTTCCTTTATTTTTTTATTTTTTATTGCAGGAGTTCATCAGACAGGCAGACGGCCCACTTGATAGAAAGCGGTTACCATCGCTTATGAACATTTGCAACACCAAAAGTGCTACAAATGCACTGTTTCTCTCTTAAGGGAGACTGGAACCTAGTCACTAATGCCGGAACACAAATCAAGCTTGTTATGGCGGCATACTCTAGACCCGGGGTGGTCGCCATCCAGTCGAGCAAATATCCTACAACCTGGCTGTGGGTTGTTAAGTCGCCTCTTACGACAAGCCCCCAGGCCGCAGGAAATTGTATTCTTTTTCCGTTCCTGCACGGATAAAGTGTGAAAGTGATGTGTATAAGTAAATAACATAAATCATTCAATATCTTTATTTTCAAGAATGTATTGTTACAACTCAGATCCCGACAACACAAAACCCACCTGCATATCTGAACAAAGCACATTTATTATCCGTCGGCATTTGAACTAATAACATTTAAGTTATTTTATGACCGTCTTCTTTTGTTTACTTATTGTCATTAGGCCTATTGTTGTATTGTGATCATTAGCCAGGTTATACTGATTTAAAGTACACGCTGATTCTAGGAAATTCAATCCACGCGGCTGGGCGGACATATTGCATCTGTGCAGTATAAAGCAATGGCCCGATTGAGGGAGAAGTAGTCAAGCGATAACCACGAGCGAAGCAAGACGTGTGTACTACAATCGAGTATCTAATAAGTGACGGACTTTGCGCGTTTTATTGAATTACGACCTTCTGCATTACGTTTGGACTTGTTGTGTTCGGTTATATTTGTACCTGTGTTATACTAAATAAACTCTATAGTAATTCTAACGGCACTTTAATTCGAGTCTCGCGACTCGTAACAGTATTATAGTTTGTACAGATGTTATAAAATTGTAGATGCACATTGCTTTCTACCATTAAGGCTACGTTCCATTAGAAACTCACAACTATCAAGTTCACGACCGTGATTTTTCCAGTTCCACTTGCTCGCCGGCGTTACAACCGTAAACCCAAGTGGAACGACTATTCGACCCACCTCTTGTCATGGGTCGTTGTGAGCGTTGTGTGATCGAAAATGATGACATCATTAGTGACGTTTTCGCCACGACCACAACGACCGCGGTCGCCTTGTGGAACGGCTAACGGAGCTTTTTGGGCGTTGTGAGCTATTGGAACGCGCTGATAGTGCTAGATGCTGAACGCGCCGATTAAGGCTGTCCAACTTTGGAATCCATTGCCTGTTGCTGTCAGACAAGCAATATCCCTAATAACATTTAAGAACTAAGTCAGGAAATTCTATCTGCAATATAATGATATGTAATTTTATATAATTAGTAGATATTATATTGTATATAGTTATATGTTTAAATAGTTGCATATTATCACCATATCTTGTATATGTATATAACTTATGTGTATATTTGTATATATAGTATAGTTACATATTTATTATTAAAATGTAAGTAATCGTACAATAATTATGTATACCACCGTCGCCACTCGTAATCAGAATATTCTTGCCACGGGTTGTCTGGAAGAGATCGCTTTTTAGCGATAAGACCGCCCTTTGTTGGGTAACTAGACTAATACTAGTTCGTAAGTTTTTCTGTAATGGTGTACAATAAAGTGTTATCTATCTATCTATAGTTGTATACAAATATCTAAAATACTATATTCTAATTTCGGAACATGTGAACTAAGCTTTATTGATAAATAAAAAATACATACATACATACATAACTTCACGCCAGTTCCCTTGCGGGGTAGGCACGAACAACAAGCTTATAGGCCATATAGGCTTATTCTTACACACCTCACTTGCTTCTTTGACATTTATAACTCTTGTCATGCACGCTCGTCTGTTCTTAAGGCTCCTGACATCACCTTCTGTTAGTACACGATCAATTTGATCATGAAAGGTGTGTCGTAGCCTTCCACGACTTCTGCATCCATCCACTTTTGCATTGTATATCTGTTTAGTCATTCTTTCATCATGCATTATTTCCACATGCCCGAACCACCGGAGCATTCCTTTCCTTACCTTCACCCTGACACTCTCTTTCAGACCAACTCTCTTTCTTACTTCGGTATTACGAACGCGGTCCGCGAGCGTCACTCCGCAGATTTTGCGCAGTGCTCGCATCTCGACCGCGTTTACTCTACTTTCATGCTCTCTCTTCCATACCCAACTGTCGCTTCCATACGTGAGCGTAAGTAAATAAAAAATGAAGCCATTTATTAATTAAATCCATTAGAAACTATTATAACTTGTGTCCGCATCCTTATTTAATGCATAGTTTATCAAGTTTAATGAAACTAAACGAAGATTCCTGGACTGTTTTAATGAATACCAAGTTTTAAGCCTCTTAAATAGATGGCGCTGCGCGCCGTGCCGTTGCAGTCCCGCTTCCCAAGTTAAAACTTTAAGTTGTCTTTTCAAGTTTCAAAACTATCAAAATACTGTGACGACTGCTTAATTGGGAAGTCTAACTGCATTTGCACGGTGACGATTTAAAATTTAAATGTTTCAACTTTTTTTTTTATTGCAGGAGATCAGCAGACAGGCAGACGGCCCACTTGATGGAAAGCGGTTACCATCGCCTATGGACATTTGCACCACCAAAGTTGCTACAAATGCGCTGCTGCTCTCTTAAGAGTACACTGGAACCTGGTCACTAATTCCGGAACACAACTCAAGGTTGTTATGGCGACATACTTTAGACCAGGGGTGGTAGCCGTCCAGTCGGGCAAATGCCCTACCACCTGGCTGTGGGTTGTTTTGTCGCCTCTTACGACAGGCCGCCCGGCCGCAGGAAATTGTATTCTTTCTCCGTTCCTGCACGGATAAAAACGTCAACGTCGTCGTCAGCCAATAACTGTCCACTGTTAGACGTAGGCCTCACTAAGTCGGTGCCACTCATCACAGTCCTCTGTCTTCCCCATCCAGCGCCTACCAGCAACCTTGCACAGGTTGTCAGTCTATCGGGCTGGAGGTCGTCCGACTACGTTTACCGAGACGCGGTCTCCACTCCAGGACTCGTCTGCTTCATCGGCCATCGCTCCTACGACGAATGTTCCCGCCCCACAGACACTTCAACTTGCTAATTTTGCGAGCTATGTCGGTTACCTTGGTACTCTTCCGTATATCCTCATTTGTAACTCTAACAGATATACAATGCAAAAGTGGATGGATGCAGAAGTCGTGGAAGGCCACGACACACCTTCCATGATCAAATTGATCGTGTACTAGCAGAAGGTGATGTCAGGAGCCTTAAGAACAGACGAGCTTGCATGACAAGAGTTATGAATGTCAAAGAGGCAAGTGAGGTGTGTAAGAATAAGCCTAAATGGCACTCTGTTGTTCGTGCCTACCCCGCAAGGGAACTGGCGTGAAGTTATGTATGTATGTATGTAACTCTAACCATAAGAGAAATATCCAACATAGCTCGCTCCATAGCCCGTTGAGCGACTTGAAATTTGTGGACCAGTCCTACCGTCAGGGTCCATGTCTCAGCCCCATAGGCCAGAATGTTTACAGTTAAACGGTTTTAATACCCCTCGTAAGGTATAAAATCTGCGTGGATACGTTGGCATCATTCTGTTTACCAAATCTAGCTAGATCAGCTGATTTAGTGGCGGAAACAGCTAAATCTCTTATATGGTGTCTAGGCTTTGAATTCCCGCCAAGAATGTATGAAAAAAAATGATTTATTATTTATTGTCTCTGGCAACTTTTGTTTTTACTTTTAAATTATACAAATGTAAAATAGAATAGAATATTCTTTACTGTAACATAGGAAATGAGTTTACATGAGTATTGTTACGAGTGTAGGACTCGAAAAACTATACAAACACGTATACCGCAAGTACAAATATAACTGGACGCAACAACTACAAACTGCACGATTCAATAACACGCGCAAAGTCCGTCACTATATAGCTTATCGAATGTACACGTCTTGCTTTGATCGTGGTTCTCGCTAGACTGCCGATCTCTCCATTGGGCCATTGCTGCACCGATACAATATGGCTGCCAGCCCGCATAGATCGGATTTCTTAGAATCAGTTCGACACACCTGCCTAATGACCGCCATAAAAGATAACAATACACAATGGACTGTTTTTCTAATTACGAATTATATAAACACAAAGTATACAAAAGAAATCCAAATGCGGAAAGGTAATAAACTGCGCTTAATGGCAGGCAGGTGTGCATTCACCTTTGTCGGCAAGTAACAGTATTAACAATAATTTAAATAGTAAAATCGGCGATCTTATCGCTTACAGCGATTACTTCTAGACAACCTTCTGAAAATAGACTTGCTTAAAAGAATGTGTCGGTAAGCAGTGCGCAAGACACCTCTAAATACTGATAATAAAATTAGACATTAAATTAATTAGATTCTAATTATACATAGACAAGTACAACGACTTGCGCTGTACAAATCGCAAATCAGACCGCATAAGACTGACCCTCTCGGCTCCTTCCAGCGTTGCGCCGTTCGCATCGTCCACTGTCCCATACTAACAGGCGGATTAGAATCGCTTAGCCTTCGAAAAGACTTTGCGTCCCTCTGCGTATTTTACATACATACATACATACATAACTTCACGCCAGTTCCCTTGCGGGGTAGGCACGAACAACAGAGCGCCATTTAGGCCCATTCTTACACACCTCACTTGCTTCTTTGCCATTCATAACTCTTGTCATGCACACTCGTCTGTTCTTAAGGCTCCTGACGTCACCCTCCGCTAGTACACGATCAATTTGATCATGGAAGGTGTGTCGTGGCCTTCCACGACTTCTGCATCCATCCACTTTTGCATTGTATATCTGTTTAGTCATTCTTTCATCATGCATTCTTTCCACATGCCCGAACCACCGGAGCATTCCTTTCCTTACCTTCACCCCGACACTCTCTTTCAGACCAACTCTCTTTCTTACTTCGGTACTGCGTATTTTACCGCCTGTATAACGGGTAGTGTTCCGAGGAACTGCTTGATCTGGTGCCAACGTCTCACTTATACAACCACACCGCTCGCCAGTGACGGGATATTCACCCCCATTTCCTTAAGCTCAACTACGCAACCGTTCTCTAGAATATTTATTCCACGTACTACAATGATCTAGAGGGAACTTCCCGCCGCGGTTTTCTCTTTGCGCTATGACTAGGGGTTCTTTAAGAAGGGCGTTATAAAATTTGTTACAAGTCGGCAATGCGTTGGCGACATCCTTGGGGACACACCAACGCGCTGCCGGCCTCGAAGAAATTTTATGACACCCTTTTTTAAAAACTCCATATCGTAGCGCTGTGTAAAACCCTCGGCTGGGAGCACATTCCAAATCCCCACGGTACGCAAGAGACACGTTCTACAGAACCGTTGCGAACATGAGCGAAGCGGCTCAAGGAAGTGGGGGTGAACTCCGTGAACCGATGGCGGGTGGTGCGATGGTAGAAAGAAGTCGAAGGCACCATTCTACTAAATAAAAAACAGTTATAGCAAAGCCAATGTAATATTTAAATATTTGTCTAAAAATAGAAAGAAGAAAGAAAGAAAGAAAAATATTTATTGTCGCGAATGAATGCACATGAAACTAAAAAATAAACTAAATTAACAGAATATCACTCATAAAACATAAAGCCATTAGAATTTTATAAAATATACAACTTTAAAATATCAATGTACATAACACTCACGGCAATAAGGCTGGTAACTCAGCGTTATGCTGTGTCAAGGACTGACACGGCGCTGATTTTCAGTACCAGCCTCCATCAAGTCACAAGTGACCCAAACAAATAACTTCTTTTTGCCCTTTTGAAGCAAATTTAAAACATACACACATACATACATAACTTCACGCCAGTTCCCTTGCGGGGTAGGCACGAACAACAGAGTGCCATTTAGGCTTATTCTTACACACCTCACTTGCCTCTTTGACATTCATAACTCTTGTCATGCAAGCTCGTCTGTTCTTAAGGCTCCATCACCTTCTGCTAGTACACGATCAATTTGATCATGGAAGGTGTGTCGTCGCCTTCCACGACTTCTGCATCCATCCACTTTTGCATTGTATATCTGTTTAGTCATTTAAAATTTAATTTTATTCAAATTTAAAACAATTTTACTTAACACTAACAACAATCAAACATCTCCTATAGTCCAGATATTGTACTTTCGCATAATAATAGTACATTATGGTACTAGTGTGTAACATTGGTGATTACCGCCGAGGCGCCATTGAGACTCGAGCCGTAGGCGAGGGTCTTAAGAGAGCCGAGGACGGTAATCATCAATACACACGTGTATCATACGACGTTTTTCAACACACTTGTGAATAAAATAACAACAAGAACTCATTTTATTTAGTAGATAAAAAAAAGTTATATATGAGTGAAAGTTTTATTTATTAAACACGTACGAGTTAAAATTATCTATTTAAATAAGAAGTTGCATGAAATGAGCAAGCAATAGGAACATTAATTTATTGGTTCTATAGAACACGATCTTTTTTTTTTGAATAAAAACTTTTTTAAGAACAAAGCAACTCAACCAATAAAATTAAAAAAAAAAATCTATAACTCACTAGTGAGTTATAATGTTTTTTACTCACAGTTTGATTATGGGTGTCATTCTGTGCCTAATTGCGGTGACCATAGAGCCACTTTATGAGCAAGTGTGTTGAAAATGTATTTTTTTTTAAAATAATATGTAATGATAAAAATCGCCAGTGCTTTGATAATGTCAGGTAAGATTTTAACAACAATCAATTCGAATCTTGTCCAATTAAAAACGTTACGGGCAAAATACTCCCGTACTATTATAAACTTTTATAATATCGAAATTGCCGACATACAGCAGACAAACTGCTAACAGGTTTTTGTGCTCATGTTGCCAAAACGTTAAACGGTTCGTAAAACGCTTCTGTAATTGAATAAAGCGCTGTACATCTCTCGCTATGTTTTATTTTATACGATTCGAAGCAAATACGCCATAAATATAGCAGAAATGATATACCTATGTGAAACAAATAGACGCATACCTATCAATACCTAATACGAAGTCGTGGTAGTCGTGGAAACTCAAATGGCGCGGGTTCGATCCTGGCCAGAACGCTTTCAACACTTAGTCAGTTTTCTGATCAGTGCATACTGTTTCAATACCACGTGCTACCAACGGTGAAGATATACATCGTGATGAAATCTGCACATCTAGATAACTGATGTGTTCAAACCTGTCAAGCCGCCTTGGACATGCGTGGCGGGTATACTGTCCGCTCCCCCTATAATGGAGGCCCGAGCCCAGCAGTGGGACATTTATGGGCTGATATTATATTGTTACACGCCGACAAAAGTGAATGCACACCTGCAGTTTATTACCTTTTTGGCTGTAGGACTTCTTTTGTTTACTTTGTGTTTAAAATGTGTAATTAGAAAAGCCGCTTATTGTGTATTGTAATCCTTTATGATGGTCGTTAGCCAGATGTAATTCTTGAAAAATTCAGTCCACGCGGTCGAGTTTTGTATTGTATAGTTTAGTATAAAACAATGCCCGAACGGAGGGGTGAGGCAGTCAAACAACGATTACGATACGAGCAAGACGTGTGTACATTCGATATATAGTGACGGACTTTGCCCGTGTTATTGAATCGTGCATCATGTTTGTACTGGTTGCATCCAGTTATATTTCTCCTGTGTTATACGTGTTTGTATAGTTCTGTGCTTTTAGCAGGGATGGAAGGTACACCGCTGATATAGAAAGAAGAGTGAATTTGGGGAATAGTTTGAATGGAGCCTTAGGTAAACTTCTAGGTGCTAAGAACCTCAGCCAGAGGTCCCAGCTCGCCGTACACAACGCGGTGCTGGTACCTAAGCTCACGTATGGAAGCGAGAGTTGGGTATGGAAGAGAGAGCATGAAAGTAAAGTAAACGCGGTCAAATGCGAGCACTGCGCAAAATCTGCGGAGTGACGCTCGAGGACCGCGTTCGTAATACCGAATTAAGAAAGAGAGTTGGTCTGAAAGAGAGTGTCGGGGTGAAGGTAAGGAAAGGAATGCTCCGGTGGTTCAGACATGTGGAAAGAATGCATGATGAAAGAATGACTAAACAGATATACAATGCAAAATTGGATGGATGCAGAAGTCGTGGAAGGCCACGACACACTTTCCATGATCAAATTGATCGTGTACTAGCAGAAGGTGATGTCAGGAGCCTTAAGAACAGACGAGCGTGCATGACAAGAGTTATGAATGTCAAAGAAGCAAGTGAGGTGTGTAAGAATAAGCCTAAATGGCGCTCTGTTGTTCGTGCCTACCCCGCAAGGGAACTGGCGTGAAGTTATGTATGTATATATGTATGTATAGTTCTAATAAATTTTATATTAATTCTAACGGCATTTTTGATTCGAGTCCCGCACTCGTAACAATTAAAAATGCCGTTGGAATTACTATAGAACTTATTAGAACTATACAAACACGTATAACACAGGTATAAATATAACTGAACACAATCAGTCCAACGTAATACGCGCAAAGTCCGTCACTATATAAGTTATCGAATGTACACATATCTCGCCGTGATCATGGTTCTCGCTAGAATGAATCCTCTGTACATCCTGCCGTCGTTTTATACTTCACAAATATAAGTGTGCCCGCCCGTATCGTCGACTTAATTTCCTAGAAATCGTAATCCGCAAACCTGGATAATTATCCCTGCACACGGTCATAAACGAGTACAATAGGACAATGGCGCGTATGCCAATAAATAAGTAAACAAAATAAGTCTAAATGTGAGAAGGTAATAAACTGCAGGTGTGAATCGGTCTTTGTCGGTCGTAACAATATCCATTACATTGATATATTATCATAACTTCTTTGTGAGTATCGAATTGACACGCAACCTATAGCTCAGTGTTGGTGCGAATTATAGCACTCTTCTTGTATGACTAAATATTACAGTAACAAACTAAACTAAGTTTAAACATCATACATTAAACAAACCAACAAATCTTAAGACGTGCCAGAAGAATAATTACAAGGAAAGGACAAACAGCGTCCTCGTTACATACCCAAACATGCAAACACAAATAAATCTGGAAACTTGTTTGCTATTATGATATAACCTTTGCGAAAGGAAATGTTGGTGTGTTCCTTCTATGCACGTCGTTCCTAAAGTCCTTAAAATATAAACCTGATATTACACGATTAACTTCTGCCTTTTGGCATTGCCTGATATGGATAAAACATACAATTGAGTCATGGTAGGCACGAACAACAGAGCGCCATTTAGGCTTATTCTTACACACCTCACTTGCTTCTTTGACATTCATAACTCTTGTCATACACGCTCGTCTGTTCTTAAGGCTCCTGACATCACCTTCTGCTAGTACACGATCAATTTGATCATGGAAGGTGTGTCGTGGCCTTCCACGACTTCTGCATCCATCCACTTTTGCATTGTATATCTGTTTAGTCATTCTTTCCACATGCCCGAACCACCGGAGCATTCCTTTCCTTACCTTCACCCCGACACTCTCTTTCAGACCAACTCTCTTTCTTACTTCGGTATTACGAACGCGGTCCGCGAGCGTCACTCCGCAGATTTTGCGCAGTGCTCGCATCTCGACCGCGTTTACTCTACTTTCATGCTCTCTCTTCCATATCCAACTCTCACTTCCATACGTGAGCGTAGGTACCAGCACCGCGTTGTGTATGGCAAGTTGGGCCTTCTGGCTGAGGTTCTTTTTATTTTTGTGAATTTCAATCAAAATGATTTATTTTGATTGATTCGTGTAATTCAGATGTAAGATGTCTTCCACATCTGTTTCGTTTGAATGGATGCATTACAAATTAGACCGACACATATTTAGGCAATTTGTTTGAAAATATTTAGTAGGCTACCTATTTTTTTTTTTTTTGCGAATCTGCCAAAGATGCACAGGACTCATCTGACGTTTGCAAACCCAGGAACAAAGCCAACGCTTTGCTAGGCTTTTGGATGGAATAGGATTAGAGGGCCACCAGCAAAAACTGTTGGACCGATTCTATGAGTCGGTTATGACCTAGAAGGAGGCGTTAGAGAGGCAAAAGGAGGAAAGTGCGTATGCGGCTCCAGGGTCGAAGCCGTCGCTAAGCGCAACATATCCTCCCTCCGTGATTCCAGCACAGAGTTCCACACACGCACGCAACTGGGGATGCCGCAGACTCCCTCCCCCCCGCGCTGCTGTTGAAAAGGGTCTCCTTCCCCGCAGGACAGACAAGCGTTAGGACGTCACAAATGCAGCACCTATTGGTTTAGTTCATGTGGCGTCCCGTAAAAGCGTGTGAGATAAAAAAAGGACAGGAGGGACGGGTTACAGGGATAAAATAAAGGGATCAGCCAGGAGAATAGGGTACAAGGGATGTATTAGGCAAATGAAATAGGGAGATTGGGTAGGTGGAGGGAGAAGTGGGCCACCGGAACTTTTACTCATCGTGCAAAACATGATTAGCTTAGAGCTAACCGTTTCACGCTGATATTCTGTGAGAGCGTGGTATCACACCGATCGTACCGGCCCAGCGAGCTGTAATCATCTTTATTTTAGTACATATGGAGGCGACTTAACAACCCACAGCCAGGTGGTAGGGCATTTGCCCGACTGGATGGCTAGCACCCCTGGTCTAAAGTATATCGCCATAACAACCTTGAGTTGTGTTCCGGCATTAGTGACCAGGTTCCAGATTCCCTTAAGAGAGCAGCAGCGTATTTGTAGCAACTTAGGTGTTGCAAATGTCCATAGGCGATGGTAACCGCTTTCCATCAAGTGGGCCGTCTGCCTGTCTGCTGATCTCCTGCAATAAAAAAAAATAAAAAAATATGTGGGTAATATTTTGACTAACTAGGATATGCCCGCGACTTCGTCCACGCTTGATTTGAAATTCTCGTGGGATTCCCCGGACAAAAAATACCACATATATTTGAAAAAGAATGTAAGTTATTGTTTTTGTGAAAACTGTTGGTAGAATAATCAAATTTTACTCACCCGAACAACTACAAATCGCTCCCGGGAAATATCCCGCGGGATTCTCGGGATAAAAAAATCACAACACATTTTTTACATTAAATTTGCTATCGATCAGTAAAAACCACGTTGGAATTCGATTTTTTAATCTGGCCATTTTTAATCATTCCCAGAAAAAATCCCGCCAGATACCCAGGATAAAAAGTAGCGCAGAGTTTTAACCCTTCAGCTCTTCCAAAAGCCGCAAGACTAACACTATCACTATCTCGTAATATACCAATAAAATATATCCATTTCATACAAATCATACAACTCCTATATAAACAGAGTGAGACAACAACACAATTAACGATCACGTGCACAATCGCGATCTGCACTCTCATCGCGGACACATATGTTCTAATAGTGAGCTGAAGGGTTAAGTCAAAGAATTAATGGTCGATAAACCGCATCAAAATCAGCTCAGTAGTTTTAACGTGAATCTCGAACAAACAGACAATAAATCTAAAAAAAAGTGTATCGTTTATATTGTCTATTCCAGTTGTTTTTTTTTTAATAGCTTCAATGTACATACACGGCTTAGTTATAATTTTACAATATCATAGACAGACAGTTAAGGTGAATTAATTTAAACAAGAAAACTCTTATCCCTTTTAATTCCGTTAATGTTGCTTAAAGCTGTGTTATTATATGAAAAACTGATTTTATGCTGTAACAAAGTTACATACATCCTTCGGGCTGTGAAATGCGAGTTTTATCAATTTCAATAAAGTTACTGTTTTGTATATAAAGAAATGAGACAGAAAGACAACATTGGTTAAAAACAAACATTGCATATTCTGTGTTAGTATATATTGTTACGTGCGAGCGGGGGTGCGCACTTGCGATTGGAAGGCAACACCAGTTCTTTTAAGTAACGCTTTATTGACTTACACAGCCGCACGTATTATCCGTGCAGGAACGAAGAAAGAATACAATTTCCTGCGGCCCGGCGGCCTGTCGTAAGAGGCGACAAAACAACCCACAGCCAGGTGGTAGAGTATTTGCTCGACTGGATGGCGACCACCCCTGGTCTAGAGTATGCCGCCATAACAACCTTGTGTTGTGTTCCGGCATTAATGACCAGGTTCCAGTCTCCTTTAAGAGAGCAACAGCGCATTTGTAGCACCTTTGTTGTTGCAAATGTCCATAGGCGATGGTAACCGCTTTCCATCTAGTGGGCCGTCTGCCTGTCTGCTGAACTCCTGCAATAAAAAAATAAAAAAAAAGTAATACCTCTCCGTAGGGTTGCCCCTATACGCACGACTAACGATGCACCGTCCAGACGATAAGGTGTTTCACTCACAGTACTGTCGCCGATATTGTGTAGACCACCTCCTGCTACTGCAGTGCTCACCTCGGATATTACCGCGAGAAGCTCGCTTCTGGTTCGTCTCATGAACTACGCTACACCCCTGCTTCACTTAACTGTCCACTAAACTTGTCACTAAATTCACCACTTAACTCGTCACTGTCTTCTATTAAACTTCTCTTCCAACTCTTCCGTACCACACTTGTCGCTTCGCTGTCTTGAACTGAACTCAACTCTAAACTGCCCGGTTGGCGCGCCTTACGCTGCTTGTATACCCGGAAGAATTTTCTGGAACCCATAATTTCGATCTTCTTTTCGTTAATCTTTTATTTGCTATCCATCCCTTTCTACACATCTATCTATCTCTGTCTTTTCCTTCCCGAACTTTTTATTCTAGAACTTTCGTTTATCGTCTATCCCTTCCTAACATGTCCTTGTCTTTTCTTCCCAGAATTTTCTACCTTTTTCTAAAAGTTCTTAAACCAACTAGTTTGTTCCACTATCACTCGCCACAATATCTATTCACCTCCAGGGGGTGCCACCTGATGGACAGTTGCTCGTCCAGCAGTGCATTCGGGCAAGCGAACCCGGGGCCCCAGCCTCACTGTCACACTACATTTGTTCCGTAGCAGTGGCGTCCCACCTCTCCTTGTTTCTATTTATCCGTGCAGGAACGGAGAAAGAATACAATTTCCTGCGGCCGGGCGGCCTGTCGTAAGAGGTGACAAAACAACCCACAGTCAGATGGTAGGGCATTTGCCCGACTGGATGGCTACCACCCCTGGTCTAAAGTATGTTGCCATTCATGACCAGGTTCCAGTCCCCCTTAAGAGAGCAGCAGCGCATTTGTAGCACCTTTGGTGTTGCAAATGTCCATAGGCGATGGTAACGGCTTTCCATCAAGCGGGCCGTTTGCCTGTCTGCTGAAGTTCTGCAATAAAAAAAAATAGTTGCCTTTCCTCTTTATTCCCTTCCTTCCCATTCCCCTTGTCACATCGCCTTCACATCCTAAGTATCCCTCCTTTCCCATCCAAACCCTCCTCCAGTCGTAGCGGTTCCCGCTCCATTAGACCCAGGAGGGTGAGGACGAGTGTGACGCACTTGATCGCTTCCTTTTTACACTCATGAACGTCGAACAGCCAATAACTAAATCGTTCGCCATAACCGAAATCGGTTAGGACGACATAATATATTGCATTTATATATTATTACTAGAATCGTATTATGTATACCACCATAGCCATTATAATCTCAATTAATTCCTCGGGTAGTCTGAAGGAGACAGCTTTTTAGCGATAAGACCGCTCTTTATGCATAATTAGACATAGAATCTGTCCAGAGTTATGAATGTCAAAGAAGCAAGTGAGATGTGTAAGAATAAGCCTAAATGGCGCTCTGTTGTTCGTGCCTACCCCGCAAGGGAACTGGCGTGAAGTTATGTATGTATGTATGTAGTTAGAACCTGTAAGTTCATTTTTGTATTGATGTATAATAAAGTGTTATTGATTGATTGATTGTGTAAAAACAATCCATATATTGGTTTTTAATACGCTTTTATTAGTTTCATACGTATGTTAGTAATGTATGTATGTATGTTAGTATGTAACGGAATCTTTCAAGTTAAATTTGATCGACTTCCCGGTTTCCGATTGAGCTGAAATTTTGCACGTATGTGTATATCGCGTGACAATGCAATAATATGGTACCATGGAGCTGATCTGATGGTGGAGTCGGAAGGCGGACATAGGAACTCCTGTGCTAAACAAGATAGACCAGTCGTGTTTGGGCTCGTTTTACTTGTCTTGGATAGAACTCTGCTGCTACATGATATGCAGGATCTCAAAAGCTTGTATTTAAAAACCTTTTTTAAAAAGCTTATTTTTAAATAACGTTCCAGTTTATCATAAGAGTGTATTTAATTCTTTTTTCGAAGTTTCCGCGGAGAAGGGAATTAAATTACTAAATAATCACTAAAAAAGGAAAAATAAATAACAGTTTAAACAAACTAAAAAATACGCTTTTTAGAAAATCCAACTAAAGAATAGATAGATACATAAATACATAACTTCACGCCAGTTCCCTTGCGGGGTAGGCACGAACAACAGAGTGCCATTTAGGTTTATTCTTACACACCTCACTTGCCTCTTTGACATTCATAACTCTTGTCATGCAAGCTCGTCTGTTCTTAAGGCTCCTGACATCACCTTCTGCTAGTACACGATCAATTTGATCATGGAAGGTGTGTCGTGGCCTTCCACGACTTCTGCATCCATCCACTTTTGCATTGTATATCTGTTTAGTCATTCTTTCATTGTGCATTCTTTCCACGTGCCCGAACCACCGGAGCATTCCTTTCCTTACCTTCACCGCGACACTCTCTTTCAGACCAACTCTCTTTCTTACTTCGGTATTACGAACGCGTTTTTCTATTCAACTAAAGAATAGAAAATAAATTTTAATAAATTTGCTTTTCAAACTATGATACCATGCACCCCACGCTTTTTTTACAATAAAATCATTTTTTCTTACACTATTTTTAATTCAAATTTATTAAAATTTATTTTCTATTTTTTAGTCGGATTTTCTAAAAATCGTATTTTTTAGTTTTTTAAACTATTTGATAACGTGGAACTATTGTTTTTTATTGCTAAACTCGCAAAAATTATCAATATCGACTACCTGATATGTGACGTGACATCACTAGAAAATTGCCTTGTCAACCTGTCGCTGCAGTGCATATAAATTTCGTGTAATACAAATAATCTTAGAAACAATCGCTGTTTTGATGGCCCATATCCCCCTATGTGGAGCAAGCACGATTTTATCTCCACACATTTATAGTACTTGGCAAACATCCCGGTCGGTACGATGCATCTAGTCCACTTTTGGGAAAATTACATATTTACTAAGTCGTGTTTTCTGTACACATTGCCCACTGGCATTTTGTAACACTTTATTCTGTGCATTATATTTTTTTGGAGTGATAACTTCCTATGGGAGGGTAAACCGCTTCGTTACGTAACGCGTTACGGCGCCATTCTGTCCGGCTTCCCTTTCTTTCACGCATACGGCAGCGGTACGCAGGCTCCTCCTCTCTCACTCTAACCCACAGCGCTAGCCGTATTTCGGTAATTAGATTAAATAATACATACATACATACATAACTTCACGCCAGTTCCCTTGCGGGGTAGGCATGAACAACAGAGCGCCATTTAGGCCCATAAATTATTAAATAGATTAGATATAGTAGATTAAATAATACATACATACATACATACATAACTTCACGCCAGTTCCCTTGCGGGGTAGGCACGAACAACAGAGTGCCATTTAGGCTTATTCTTACATTCTTACACACCTCACTTGCCTCTTTGACGTTCATAACTCTTGTCATGCAAGCTCCTCTGTTCTTAAGGCTCCTAACATCACCTTCTGCTAGTACACACACACGATAGATTAAATAATACATACATACATACATAACTTCACGCCAGTTTCCTTGCGGGGTAGGCACGTACAACAGAGTGCCATTTAGGCTTATTCTTACACACCTCACTTGCCTCTTTGACATTCATAACTGTCAGATTAAATAATGATACTAATAATGTACATACACAAAATTCTAATGTACATATTTAAGAATTATAACTAATAATAAAATATATTTTATAATCAATAAAAGATTTTATTAAAAAATAACCATTCCTTACATTATCATATTAATATACATAAAATTTAAGTAATAACCGAAGCTTTTCTCAAGTTAAACAATTTCAATATTAAATAGTTCAGCTTAGATTAGTTTAACTTATCACTTCTGTCGGGCGTCCCAAGACGCACACGTTTTTTTTTACAAGCTTTTATTTAACTTGCAATGGATGTACCTATGTATGTATGTAAGTTCGGGTGGAATCTTGCAAGTTAAATTTGACCAACTTCCCGGTTTCCGATTGAGCTGAAATTTTGCACGCATATGTATATCGCGTGATAATGCAATAATATGGTACCATGGAGCTGATCTGATGATGGAGTCGGAAGGTGGCCATAGGAACTCCTATACTAAACAAGATAGACCCGTCGTGTTTGGACTCGTTTTACTTGTCTTGACTAGCACTCTGCTGCTACCTGATATCCAAGACCTCAAAAGCTTGTATTTGAAAACTTTTCAAAAAAGCTTAATGTCTTAAAAAATGGAATGCTTATGCAATAATTACTTCTTTCTGTCTATCCGATATATCAGCTAAAAATAGCATGAAAAATTCGCTGTTGCTATTATTACAGCAGAGCTTGGTACTACATAATAAATTGCAAATCTGACTATCCGGGATTTTTTATATTAATAATAATAATATTAAAAATCAGCAGACAAACACACACATTGTATATCCCCAAATTAAGCAAGTTACGCTTGTGTTATGGGTAATATACAACGGACTACTCTGGGGCCGATCCCAGACACCCAGACCATAGTAAATAACGGAGAAAATACGTTTCCGAAATTTGCTATACCAGGAATCGAACCCGGAACCTCTGCGTTGCAGTGAGGTAGGCCGGCAAAGACTTAGCCCGCTCCACCACAGACGCCGATATTTCCCGGGATTTTTTAATTTTGAAATCGCGTGATTTTAGGATTTGCTTTATATAACAGTTTCGATGTTTATTAGACGTCTTTAGCAGAACAGTTGCCGTTGTGTGTGACTTTAATAACGTTACTTATCCTGGGGTTTTACGGCAATTTCCAGAGTTCATGTATTTCCATACTCAAAAAATCCATTATCCTAGTTTGATTTATATTTATACCAAACATAATATATTAATCTCTTCTTAGAATATTAATAACTAGCGGTCCGGCGCGGTTTCACGCACGCTCTGTCCCGCTCCCGTAGTATATAGCGTCATGTTATATAGCCTATGACACTCCTTATTAACGTAACTTTCTAACAGCAAAAGAATGTTTAAAATCGGCTAAGTAGATTCAGAGATTACCCCCTGCAACGTCACAAACTCACGAACTTTATCTCATTATAATATTAGTGTAGACTAAGCGGACTGTAAATAATTTAATAATAAAAACTGCACGTGCGTGATATTGACAATTTATTGGAGCGAAAAATATACATATAGAAGACAGAAAGAAAGAAATAAAATCATTTTATTCAGGAAAAAATGACATTGGTGTAGTACATACATACATAAATACATAACTTCACGCCAGTTCCCTTGCGGGGTAGGCACGAACAACAGAGCGCCATTTAGGCTTATTCTTACACACCTCGCTTGCTTCTTTGACATTCATAACTCTTGTCATGCACGCTCGTCTGTTCTTTAGGCTCCTGACATCACCTTCTGCTAGTACACGGTGTACTAGCAGAGTGGTGTAGTAGTGTAGGTATAATTGTTAACAAATTTAAAACTAACCACATAATCTTGCCCTGAAAGGGGCATCAGACTCAGCATAATGCTGGTCTTTTAATACCAGCGCTGATGTTCCGCTGAGCCCTTAAGGTACTGCCACGGCAGACATTACATCATTGCGAAGCATGAAGGCAATCTTAAATAATATATATATATATATATATATATATATATATATACACACACATATACGTACGTAGTATATACAAGAAATAGGGAAAATAATAATAATGAATAAATATATTTGTGTTTTATATATGATGTGCCGTACACGGCGGGATCGGTAACTCGACGGTACAAACCCACAAGTTAAATTTTGGTACTTAATATGCTAATAATATAATTAAAAACTCAGCCTGAAGGCCCAGCTCGCCATACACAACGCGGTGCTGGTACCTACGCTCACGTATGGAAGCGAGAGTTGGGTATGGAAGAGAGAGCATGAAAGTAGAGTAAACGCGGTTGAAATGCGAGCACTGCGCAAAATCTGTGGAGTGACGCTCGCGGACCGCGTTCGTAATACCGAAGTAAGGAAGAGAGTTGGTCTGAAAGAGAGTGTCGGGGTGAAGGTAAGGAAAGGAATGCTCCGGTGGTTCGGACATGTGGAAAGAATGCATGATGAAAGAATGACTAAACAGATATACAATGCAAAAGTGGATGGATGCAGAAGTCGTGGAAGGCCACGACACACCTTCCATGATCAAATTGATCGTGTACTAGCGGAGGGTGATGTCAGGAGCCTTAAGAACAGACGAGTGTGCATGACAAGAGTTATGAATGTCAAAGAAGCAAGTGAGGTGTGTAAGAATGGGCCTAAATGGCGCTCTGTTGCTCGTGCCTACCCCGCAAGGGAACTGGCGTGAAATTATGTATGTATGTATGTATGTATGTAATATGCTAGGTACTGACCTGGTACTCCAGCCGCCGGTGGAGGGAACAGGCACAAGGGGGAACACTAATCTGTCAGTATTTTAAGGGAGGGGCGCCCCTTGACAGGAAATATATAAAATATCCTACTAAACTACTACTACAAGGGAAACACTACGGGGATAGATAAATGTCTGTCCAAATACACCCGCGCCTCGTCCTTTTCCGACATAACTCTCTGAGTATATTATAGTCACTATTATAATGTTCCACACACTTGCAAATACGTGAAATTCGCAATAAATAATTTAAAATTAAATATATTGCGCGAGAGCAATTTGAGGCAAATCACCGACATACCCGCTTTTCAACGCGATAAAAAAGCGTACCGCGTAACAATCGAAAACCGGCGCTCAATATCTGTATTCCGAACATATGAGTATTGCAAAAATAAAATAAAATAATCGAATTAACAACTAAATTAAATACCACTTGTATCAAGTTTTAGGTCGTGTTGTGAAAGCTGGTGCTCTTTTAACAATATCTTTAACTGAGTTCTGAACCCATTAATATTTTGTAGACTGCTAATGGGTGGTGGAGTATAATATTTTTTTTTTAATTGCAGGAGTTCAGCAGACAGGCAGACGGCCCACTGGATGGAAAACGGTTACCATCGCCTATGGACATTTGGAACACCAAAAGTGCTACAAATGCGCTGCTGCTCTCTTAAAGGAGACTGGAACCTGGTCACTAATGCCGGAACACAACACAAGGTTGTTATGGCGACATACTTTAGACTAGGGGTGGTAGCCATCCAGTCGGGCAAATGCCCTACCACCTGGCTGTGGGTTGTTTAGTCGCCTCTTACGACAGGCCGCCAGGCCGCAGGAAATTGAATTCTTTCTCCGTTCCTGCACGGATTCCAGTGCCTTGGTGCTGCGTAACGAAAGCTCATGGCGTTGCGAAGCAAGTTGTGTCGCACATGTCCTAGAACTGACCATTCTACGGCTTGATACCCAGGAGAGCTTTGCATATAAATAATGTGGGGTTTTGTGTTTAATGACCCCGATGAGAAGATATGCTAGGTGAAGCTTGCGACGGTGGAGCATTTTCATAATTGAATGCGTGATCTGGCCGATTGCCAGATTTCAAGGGTGCAAGGGTAAGAGGGAATGGAGATAAATGGACTTACTTGTAATAATATGAGCTGAGTAACCGGAGTGTCTGCGATACAGGAGCAGCAGTGCGTGTTCTCTTGTTTTATAACTAGATTCACTTGCCACTTATCACTAAGTTCTTGGAACTTGGTTAGTATTATAGTTGGGTGGATATCTTAAATGCGCGCGCGATGCGTGAATGTGTTTACGACGGATCGATTCAGACTGATCGTTGAGACGCGGAAGTGCGGGGTAAATTACTTTTTCGGGGAATCATCGTTCGTTACGCGGTGGCGTGAACATCCTGGGGCCCGGGGAAAAGGTGACGGCTCCCATTTATAGTGCTGACTAAGTGCTGTTGTCGTCGAGGGGAAGACGAGCAATCTTTGTGACTGGTCTCGTTAAGCTGCCATCCTTGGTGCTGAGTTCTACGACTCGGACGACGTCATCCTTTCCGGGCAGAATCTTCTTTATTCTTCCCATCTTCCACTGGAGTCTGGGAAGATTATCCTCCTTTATGAGTACCAGCTCACCAATCTTGGGTCGACTGGTTTCCGTAGTCCATTTAGATCGGGATTGGAGAGTGTGCAGGTAGGATTTCGACCACAAGGTCCAAAATCGCTGAGCCAACGCTTGCACTAAGCGAAAACGTCGTAGGGTTGATGGAGGAGAGGATTCATGGGAATGTTCGGGTAATGCGGTAAGTGGGCGACCTATAAGGAAATGACCAGCGGCTAGGACTTCGAAGTCTGTAGGGTCTGAAGACAGAGGGCAGAGTGGTCGAGAGTTGAGAACGGCCTCAATACGGGCTAAGAGTGTAGAAAATTCTTCAAAGGTCAGATGCTGCTCACCTAATACGCGATAGAGTAATTGCTTAGTAGATTTCACGGCTGCCTCGTGCAGACCGCCAAAAGAAGGAGCTGAGGGCGGATTGAGCAACCATGTGATCTGCTGTGTGGCTAGCTTGTGCGTAATTCTATCATCATTGGCCTTTAAGAAGTTTTGTACTTCTATGAGCTGATTTCTTGCGCCGACATAGTTTGTACCGCAATCAGAGCGAATTAGGGTAGGGATTCCGCGCCGACTAACGAACCTTTGCAATGCCGCAAAAAAGGCGTCCGTAGAAAGTTCCGAGACAGCCTCTAAGTGCACTGCCTTGGTGGCGAGACAAACGAAAACACAAAAGTAGCCTTTGAGAAGTTTGGCATTGCGTAGAGTACTTGATTTAATTAGGAATGGTCCGGCAAAATCCGTGGACACTTGACTAAACACCGGTTGTGGGCTGACTCGATCAGCCGGTAGGTCGGCCATAAAAGGGGGATTCGGCTGAGCTCGATGCCTAAAACAGCGTACACATTTAAAGACACGGTGACGAATGACTCGCCTTCCAGATAAAATCCAGTATTGTTGACGGAGTAGTGCGTGTAGTGTATCTGCGCCCGGGTGGCAGTGTATAGTGTGGAAATGATCTATAATTAGGTCCACAAGGGGGCTTGAACTGGGTAAGATGAGGGGATGTTGTGTGTCATATCTAAGGGCTGAGTTGGACAAGCGCCCTCCTACTCTAAGAAGACCATCCTTGAGAAAGGGCGAGAGGCGTTGTATTCGCACTGTACATAATTTGTTAGTTTGCAGTCGGTGGATGTCTTCAGCGAACATATTTTGTTGGACTGAGCGTACCCAGTGTAAGAGCGCTTTCTTACGTTCGTCTACGGTAATGGGACCAACGATGCGAGAGTGAGAAGATACCAAGCAATTGTGTGCAAAACGTTTAATACATGCGGTTACGCCTACAAGTGTGTCTAAGGAGCTGAATCTCGTGAGTAAATCCGTGTCTAGATCAGGAACCGCGATGTGAGCTACCATTTTTCTTGGTTTTAGACCAGGCAGTACGTGATGACCCAAAGCAGGGGGCATCGTGGGCCAGGTATCAGGTGGGGCCTTGAGCCAAGTAGGCGACCACCATAGGTCATAGGCTAAGAGTTCCTGTGCTGATATTCCCCTGCTAGCACAGTCGGCAGGGTTAAGAGCTGAGGGTACATGTCTCCAAGTGGGGTTACATGGATTGGCTGCAATGGCAGAGACTCGATTGGCCTCAAAGACCTGTAGGGATTGAGAAGGAGTTTTAAGCCAGGCGAGTACGATAGTACTGTCTGACCAACAAAAGTGTTGCTGAATGGTAATGTGGGCAGAAAGTTGAACAGAGACGCGAGAAATGAGCAGCGAAGTGAGGTGTGCAGCTGAAAGTTCCAGCTTTGGTATAGTCTGTCGGGTTTTAATGGGGGCTACCTTGGATTTAGAAACAAGTAGTCTGACGTGTACCTGACCCGTGATATTCGTTTCATGAAGATAGACTGCGGCTGCATATCCGGATTCGGATGCATCGGCAAAACCGTGTAGGGTGTAGGTGGAATCTTTGCTGGTGCAAATTGTTCTGGGGAGTCGAAGAGCAGAGAGTAGAGGTAAGTCTTCAAAAATGTGCTGAAATTGAAATGTGACATCATTGGGAGCCGATTCATCCCAGTCTAACTTTAGAGTCCATAGGTGCTGAATGAGCAGTTTTGCGCGGAAAATAACTGGGCTGATCCATCCACTAGGATCGTATAAACGAGCGATGGTACTGAGTATTGACCTTTTGGTAAATTTTTCCAGTGTAGGTACTGAAATGTGATATGTAAATTCGTCCGTTTGGGGTATCCATTGCATACCAAGTACCTTGATTGCATTGGAGTCGGGTACAACATCAAAATCCTTAGGTATGTCACATTGATCATCCGGGAAGCGTTCTAAAAGCTGACGAGAATTTGAGGTCCACTTTCGCAAATGAAATCCCCCTAGGGCTAGTAACTCAATGAGTTCAGTCTGCAGAGCTATTGCCTTGTCAACTGAATCATGCCCAGTCAGAATGTCATCCACGAATATGGAGTGCGTAAGAACCTGTGCAGCCTGGGGAAAACGGTGACCTTCATCAGTGACCAGCTGTATAATAGATCGATTGGCGAGGAAGGGGCTGGGTCGTAGGCCATACGTGACAGTGGACAGGGCGTAAGTGAGCAGAGGTTGATCTGGAGAAGAGCGCCATAGAATGAGTTGGAACCGTCTGTGGTCTGGGTGAACTAGTATATTTCTAAACATCATCTGGATGTCTGTACTAAAGACCACTTTGTGAGTACGAAAATTTAGAATGATGTCAGTAATATCACGTTGGAGCGGTGGGCCAGTGTGCAGACAGTCATTAAGACTGACACCATTAGAGCTCTTACAGCTGCCATCAAAAACCGTGCGAAGTTTTTCAGAGTTGGCTTTGAAGATGCCATGATGCGGGACGTAAAAATGGTCTTTTCCTTTGAATGTGCTGGGGTGACAAAGAGCCATGTGGCCCATGTCAATGTATTCCTTCATGAAGTCGATATATTTTGAGCGGAGGGTAGGATCTCTTTGGAGTTTGCGCTCCAAATTAAGGAATCGTCGTAGTGCAATAGCGTGGGTTGCACCGAGCTTAGGTGCCTTTGTAAGAAAGGGAAGGGATACTATGTATCGCCCTGTGGGATCACGTGTGGTGGTAGAACGAAAGTTCTCCTCACACTCGTCAGAGGTTGAGTTGTCCTTTGATTGCACTTCTTCGACTTCCCAGAATCTCTCCAGAGCGGAGTGTATTTCTTTATTTGAGTGTTGGGGTTGTAAACAGTCAATATTTACTAGTGCTGAATTAACTTGAGGCTCAGGCTTTGTGTAGTTTGGATTGATAGGACCTAAAAGAGCGAAATTGAAGATCGTGCCGAAGGCTATTGGCCTGCCGGGGCCTAAAAAAATTTTGTTACCATCCAAAATTTGGCCCAAGACATCAGAACCTAAAATCAAGTCAATAGCGGCTGGAAAACGATAAGACGAGTCTGCTAGGGGAAGCTGTGTCGAGTCGAGGAGTGGAACAACGTCAGGTAACATTGTTAATGGTAAAAGACCTGTCAAATCTGGTAGAATGTATGCCTTTGCGCTAATTACTGGGACTTCGGTGTGAATAGGGCGGAATGTGATGGTAGTTGAAGAACTAGAGTTTTGAGTCTGCTGATTACCGACTCCTGTAATTTTTAGTTCTGTGTGCTCGACAGGCAAACGTAATTTTTGTGTCATAGTTTTAGTTAACAAGGTTAGCATGGAACCGCTGTCTAATAATGCTCTTGCCTTATGAAATTCTCCAGTGTTGTCTGCTAGTTCTAGGGACACAGTGGGTAATAAAACTGGTGGATCGTGTACTGTAATGTGCTGAGTATGTGCTGAAATATGACTGTCATTTTGGTTAGCTTTATCAGAGGAAGTAACAGGGCTGCCGGGCAAGTGATTATTATGATAAACATTATTATCATAGTGCTGAGTATGAAACTGGGATTTATTTTGTTTACGTGATGTAGTGGATGGTGTATATTGTAGCGATGGTATGGGTGGGTGTAGCGTAGTATTGTGTAAGTGAGTAGCAGGTAGTCATTGTTGTGAATTAATAGGTGAATTACGACGAGAAGAGTTTCTTGATTCCGTGGTTGGGCGGGTGTGTTCTTGTCCTCTTAGTTGTGGGGGCAAGAGGTGAGAATTGTCATATGTGGGTGATTCAAAGCCACTGCGATGTAAGGTGGTATGGTGTTTCTCGCTATCACATTCTCTACACCGTCCTGTGGATCTGCACTCGTCAGAGTAATGGGGTCCTAGACACTTACGGCACCGTTCATGAGCTTGGATAAAATCCCAGCGCCCTTGCGTAGGCTGTCTTAGGTATTCACCGCAGTTCAGCAACCTGTGTCCTCTAACGTGACACCAAGGGCAGTAATAATTATTGGTCGGTGCTGGTGGGTGGGCGGAATCTTGTGCTATGGGCTCGAAATATTGTGTAGACTGTGGGTATCCTTGAGCGTACTGTACAGGGTACGCTTGACTTTGTAGAGGATATGCAGGGCGCGTTAAAGGTGGGCGGACGGAAGTAGTGGGCTGAAAACGAACGTGCCGAATTTCTGGTCTGGGTGCAGAAGCGCGTGGTTGGTACCGTGCTGAGGGAGAAGCACGTTCAGTTTGTCTGTATGTCGGGCTGAGGGGAGGGGGGGGTGGGTTATATGTCTCAGTTTCTGTGCAACGTGCATGGTCTTCTAAGAATGTGATTACATCCTTTAAGGTGGGCAGAGTGTCTGAAGACCCATGCGTTCGTTCAAATAATGTGCGAAGCTCGCCCTTTAACTTCCGCACTACTATTGACACTAGGACGTAGTCTGAGTCATGTAGTGGTAAGTTTAGGTTTTTAAGCGCCGATTGGGCTGAAATAAGAGGGGCTAAAAATAACTGTCTGATTTGTGAGCGGGTGGTGATGTGGGGTAACTCTAGTATCATATCTATAAACCTATCAATGAGAACTCGGCGATTTTCGTAGCGATTGGCAAGTGTTGTCATCGCTACATCGTAGTTCTCATCGGTAACCTTGAGGTGTGATACCATACTGAGAGCTTCTCCGGAGAGGCAAGAAAATAAATAGTGTAATTTAACTGCACCTGACAAATTACCGGCAGTGTCCGTAAGGCTTTTGAAAATAGTTATGAAAGATGGCCAATCCTCAAGCTTGGAAGAAAATTTGGGTAGATCTATTTTGGGCAGAACAGTAGACGTGGAGAATGTGGGCGAGCTTGGTTTGATGCTTGAGCTGATGGTGATGTTTGCCACCAAAATTTTTTCATATGCTTCTATAGCCGAGGTGTAGTAGTCAAAGTACCATTTTTCCACTTTGTCGTCAAGGTCTTTAGAGTCCAAGATCTCATAATATACTGTATCCAACTTGCCCTTTATATCGTCCAATTTTGTAAAGCGCCCTATGAAATCGTTTACACTATACTTTTTGTCTCCTTTTAATATAAGGTTAGCTATCTCTAATAGGGAAGTTATGTACTTATGGGTTTGCATAAAGATGGCAGATTGCGATTTGGTAGGCATGACGATGAGAAGTGCACAATAAGAAAAGGAAAAGCAAACGAAAAAAAAAAAAAATTTTTTTTTTTTTTACTAATGCTAATAAAGAACACGCAAGAAAGCAGCCAGAGAAACGTAAAAAATACGAAATAAATAAAAATGATTAGGAAAAAAAATATATATCAAACTGTCGTGTGCGCTGAGTCTTAATAAACACGAAGCTATATATAAGCTATAAAAGTTGCACGGCAAGCTAACCACACCGAGTGAAACGAATATAATATTCAATATTATTATATCGATCCGATATCGAATGTGGAATGGGTATTTAAATATATAAGGGCAGAAGTAATATGTTTATAAGAAAACAAAAAAGAAAAAACAAGGGCAGAAAACGGGTAAATGGGTAGATTGATAATGATTGTTTATTTAACTTTTTAGGTATGCGAAAATTTACAATTTGGTTTGAATTAACCATAAAATGGTAAAATACGGTTGTTGCAGACTGTATAAATAGGTCGCCAGTTGGAATATTCGGTTCGAAAGACCATATGATCTGGCCGATTGCCAGATTTCAAGGGTGCAAGGGTAAGAGGGAATGGAGATAAATGGACTTACTTGTAATAATATGAGCTGAGTAACCGGAGTGTCTGCGATACAGGAGCAGCAGTGCGTGTTCTCTTGTGCATTATTTTAGAACAAATTTGGTTAGCATAAAAAAGGTTATAGTGAGCCAACCTTTGCAGTTTGCACTGGTTGTGTCCAGTTAAATTTGTACCTGTGTTATACGTGTTTGTATAGTTCTAATAAAATCTATAGTAATTCCAGCGGCATTTTAATTCGAGTCCTGTAGCTCATAACAATATATACCTACTTATAACAATCTATCGCATTGTAGATCGAGTTGGACCGCTGGTAACAAGCGAATGTCTAATGAAGAGCACCCAAGAGAATTCGCTCAGTGGATTTTAGAAGATTTGAAAAGATCTTCAGACTCGCCGAGGGCGATATTTTAGAGGTGAATTTTAAACCTTATTACTATGTTTATTTAGCTCTTATTTACGATGGGGTTGTTTTGACCTAGGTTCTAATGCCGAATGAACTTGACAAATGAACTTCATGTAATGATATAAACATCTAGTATTAAATTAGGGTGTGTACACATATTACAGTAATGTCTAACATTATTCACGCACAGTGGTGGGGCCTTATCTGGGATGATGTTGCAGTTATATGTGATTTTACGAAGATGTGGCGATGAATGTTATTTATGGCAGTTGCTTCTTTTAAAAATTAAACTCCTGACGAAACTGAATACTGTAATAGTACCAATACGTACTTCTTTTATGTATAATTTAATTGTAAAAAGTTTAATAATGTTACGACCTAGACGCCGACAAAGACAAATTCACACCTGCATACCTGTAGAAACACATTTTATTACATTTCGGCATTTTGATTTCTTTTGTTTACTTTGTGTTTCAAATTTGTTATTAGAAAACAGTCCATTGTGTATTGTAATCTTTTATGGCAGTCATTAGCCAGGTGTGTCGGATTTAAAGTACAAACTGATTCTAGGAAATTCGGCCCACGCGGCCAAGCAGACATATTGCATCTGTGCAGTATAAAGCAACGCCTCGATTGAGGGACGAAGCAGTCGAGCGAGAACCGCGATCATGGCGAGACTTGTGTACATTCGGTGATCTATTTAGCGACGATCTTCTGCATTACGTTTGGACTTGTTGCGTTCGGTTATATTTGTACCTGTGGTATACGTGTTTGTATAGTTCTAATAAATTCTGTAATAATTCCAACGGCATTTTAATTCGAGTCCTGCGACTCGTAACAATAATATTCATACAGTCCAGTCGATATCGAGTTTCATTTTTAAAAAGCAGCAACTGCCACCAAAAATGTATATAGTATTATTATAAAGGAAGTCGCAGCCAGAAAGCAAAAAAAAACTTGTGTACAACTAATACGGAATAAAGGAGTTATTCAAACATGTAGTTTACGTCGTTTATCTATAACAATAGCCTGATTAAAATGGATTAGCTCGAGCTAACTATTTCTCGGAGAAATTCTTTGAAAGCGTGGTATCACACTAATACGTCCTTTAGAGCTGTAATCACCATAATGATCATAATCCTTCTGAAACAAGAAGGCTAATTAGTTTAATTTTATCCTATGCTTTGATCCATGTTTACATAACCTCTGATAACCTCTCTTTGTGTGTATATTGCGACGTATTTGGCCGATTTTATTGGCCGCGACTTCGTCCGCGTGGAATGTTTTTCGCGGTACCCTAATTTTGAAAGTAGCCTAAGATACTCCTTATAACATTGGTTATCTGCCAGTGAAAGTCCCATTAAAATCGATTAAGCCGTTTCAGAGATTAACCCGAACACACAGACAAAAATTCTAAAGATTGCATTTTCGAAATTGCCTAGTCCGAATTATTTGTCCTGATTTTTTTTTACGTTTTTATTTTGACATTACAAACAAACACCTCAATTTTATTTATCTGTATGTATAGATCGATATTATATAACACTAGATGATACCCGCCCGCTTCGCGTGCCGTAAAATCGGTTCTTAGCTGACCTTTACTTGGCGAAAGGAAGGTCCATGCCAAATTTCAAGTCTATAGGTATTATATAGTTCTTGACATATCGTGATAATAATAATAATAATAATAATCCCGCAGGGGGGCTTTGTGGCGAAGCCTTAGGTGAGTAGCGACACCTCGTACCTGACTCCGGGGGCCAAGGCAAGGCCCCCGCCTCCGTGCTTGCCTTAGCTGGCCGGCACGGAGTGGAGATCGCTAGAGCTTAGACTCAAGCTCCAGGGGTGGAAGTGATAAATGGCATCACGTCAGAAGTAGCTACGGTGAACCTGCAGCCTACCTCTCTACACCCCTTAGACAGTCACACCCATGTTGTCCCTGCCTTCTATGGCATTTTTTGGGGCCCATGCAGGGAGTGGCGAGTCACCGTCTGCCCATTTTTCCGTGTTCCCTGAACATTGCGACGGGTAGACGCCATAGTCCCCATATTCCCAGACTCGTAGTACCATTAGCAGTTCACCACAATAGCCCGGTACTTTTTGTCCTCATTTCCCACAATAGTCCTACACTGGCCGGGGCTTGTCCTTGGGTGCATTACTATATGGTGTGGACAGGGATAATCGCCGGTCAGTGTCACGCCACATTTACATTAAATTTGTCAAGGGGCCTCTACGTGTTGGCCTTCCCATGGCCCCACGCAAGCCCCCCAAAAGTCCGGGCCATTTTCATGGCCCGTGGTCTTGAAAGACATACAGTATAATAATAATAATAAATATTGTATTGATCTAAAGAAACACATAGCACAGGAAACATTTCAAATATAATGAACTTAAAACTAAGCATAGAAAATAACAAAAAAATAACGAACTCAGGTGTCGTTCGCGGCTATGAGCGCGCGACGTGTGTGTGTGTCTCTCTCTCTCTCTCTCTCTCTCTCTCTCTCTCTCTCTCTCTCTCTCTCTCTCTCTCTCTCTCTCTCTCTCTCTCTCTCTCTCTCTCTATCTCTCTATCTCTCTCTCTCTCTCTCTCTCTATCTCTCTATCTCTCTCTCTCTCTCTCTGCGCGCGCGTGTGTGTGTGTGTGTGTGTGTGTGTGTGTGTGTGTGTGTGCGTGTGCGCGCGTGCGCGTGCGCGCGTGTGTGCGTGTGTGGGTGAGTACTGCGTGCGTGCGTGCGTATGTGTAGGTGTGTTGCGTATACCTTAATGTGACTGAGTATTAGTGCATGTATGTAAAGTAAGCAACATAAATAAATCCTTTCTCTTATAGGTTAATAGTTAAAATGTTTTCCGTTTGTATATAATCCAGTGTACACAGCCAGGTCATAGTTTTGGTTTTACAGCAGCGAGAGGTGAGGGGATAGATATTTAATATTTGGTTGCGTTTATTGTAAATTTTGGTACTGAGGTGATGGTAATGTCTAGAAGCAATAGATGTGCGTCTAGATTCAAACTTGCAAACACGATCCGATCTGCGACCACTGAGATAAGAAGGATCATATGGCAGTTCAGCATGTTTCCTCATAACTATAACTATAAATTATGAGTCACTATATAAGTGGATATCAATTATATATATATAGATAAGCAAAACAAAAATATTTTTTAAAATAAAAATATTGAAGTTTACTTGTGTGGAACCGACACGCACTTGGCCGATTTTTCCAATTGACAATTTAGAATTCAGACCCTCTAATACTTCGACCTAACATTTGGTGGTCACTTCAGAATGAGGAAAATAAATTGAGGTTTCATGTAACCATCGTATGGAGTCTTCTATTTCAGGTACTGAGGTAAAATGTAGTATGCGCCGAAATGTTACTTTTTGGAACCTGTGCCAAGTAAGAAAAAAATTAAAGATTGACAATTGCTCGACAAAAAACGAAACTCTTAACACAGTCTATTTCTTAACATACTTCTATCCATGCAGGAACGGAGAAATAATACAATTTCCTGCGGCCGGGCGGCCTGTCGTAAGCGGCGACAAAACAACCCACAGCCAGGTGGTAAGGCATTTGCCCGAATGGATGGTTACAACCTCTGGTCAAAAGCATGTCGCCATAACAACCTTGAGTTGTGTTGCGGCATAAGTGACCAGATTCCAGTCTCCCTTAAGAGAGCAGCAGCGCATTTGTAGCATCTTTGGTGTTTCAAATGTCCATAGGCGATGGTAACCGCTTTCCATCAATGGGCCGTCTGCCTGTCTGCTGAACTCCTGCATTAAAAAAAGCACTCTACCATCAGCGTCACCAGTCCTTTTTTAGATTTATAGAAAATCTCAATTAAAACTCTCAATCGAGGTCTTAAGGTGCTCTTACATGGGCGATTTGTTCAGAAATTATTGCTTGACATCAGTAATGGAAGAATCTGGAGCAATTAAATGGAGCATTGCTATAATATGCGGCAATTTTTTCGAGGATCTTGTTTCTAATTCTAATTCTGAATTTCGTTAAAAACTCACGTGGCTCCCTATTCGCTTTTGCCGGAATACTCATATTATCACACTACTTTATAATTATAACATTATTTATTCCTAGTAGTTCTACTTACCTTAAGGAACGTTTTGATTCCTGTGCCTTTCTATTTCCTACAATTTGCGCACTCATACGTATTGTAAACTCATTACACCTCTACACACTTCATCCTTTTATGATAACTCTTTTACAGTGCAGGCTGTCAAACTTTGGAATGCGCTGCCTCTTACTGTCAGAGAGGCCAAAACATCGCCTACATTATACATATTTATATATATACATATATATATATATATATATATATATATATATATATATATATATATATATATATATATATATATATATATACATATACATACATACACATACATACATAACTTCACGCCAGTTCCCTTGCGGGGTAGGCACGAACAACAGAGTGCCATTTAGGCTTATTCTTACACACCTCACTTGCCTCTTTGACATTCATAACTCTTGTCATGCAAGCTCGTCTGTTCTTAAGGCTCCTGACATCACCTTCTGCTAGTACACGATCAATTTGATCATGGAAGGTGTGTCGTGGCCTTCCACGACTTCTGCATCCATCCACTTTTGCATTGTATATCTGTTTAGTCATTCTTTCATCATGCATTCTTTCCACATGCCCGAACCACCGGAGCATTCATTTCCTTACACACTCATACGTATTGTAAACTCATTACACCTGTACACACTTCATCCTTTTATGATAACTCTTTTACAGTGCAGGCTGTCAAACTTATATATATATATATATATATATATATATATATATATAATATACATATTTTTCCAAGCTTTTATTTAACTTGCAATGGATGTACCTATGTATGTATGTATATATGTAAGTTCGGGTGGAATCTTGCAAGTTAAATTTGACCAACATCCCGGTTTCCGATTGAGCTGAAATTTTGCACGCATATGTATATCGCGTGACAATGGAGCTGACCTGATGATGGAGTTGGAACATGGCCATATGAACTCCTGTACTAAACAAGATAGACCCGTCGTGTTTGGGCTCGTTTTACTTGTCTTGGCTAGCACTCTGCTGCTACATGATATGCAGGACCTCAAAAGCTTGTATTTAAATACCTTTTTTGTAAAGCTTTTGTAGATAAAATTACCAATTTTTGAATAACCTACATCAATTGTTTCGCCAAATGTGTAAATTTTTGATAATATTTTTTGTTTTGTGCTATATCGTGATAGTAGTATCTACTCGTTTACGACATCTTTCAGATTTCTGGTAGTCATTTCTTGACGTTCTTAAACGAGTTAAACTGAACTTAACCATTTTTGCTATCTCGCAGTTGATATCCTAAAAATGTAGGCGACTGGATGAGGTCGGATAATGGGATGTGGAGAACAATGGGGTATAAACGTGAAGTGTGCTACGAATAAATACGTTTGTTACGCTTTTGTTATTTCATTAACTCTAATGATCTCTTACAAAGGATCTTCATTCTAATTAATATAATTATAATTTCTTTTGATGTGTATAAATTAAGTGTATAAGAAAGAGAGTTGGTCTGAAAGAGAGTGTCGGGGTGAAGGTTGATGAAATTATGACTAAACAGATATACAATGCAAAAGTGGATGGATGCAGAAGTCGTGGAAGGCCACGACACACCTTCCATGATCAAATTGATCGTGTACTAGCAGAGGGTGATGTCAGGAGCCTTAAGAACAGACGAGCGTGCATGACAAGAGCTATGAATGTCAAAGAAGTAAGTGAGGTGTGTAAGAATAAGCCTAAATGGCGCTCTGTTGTTCGTGCCTACCCCGCAAGGGAACTGGCGTGAAGTTATGTATGTATGTATGTATAAATTACATTTTTGCTTCGTAATCGTCACCCAAATACCCACTGTTCCAGTACTAGATGAAGGCAGTCTTTCACTTTGAAAATCAGTTGAAAACTGCTTATAAGTCGTGGTAGCGTAATGGCTAGCGCACGCGTCCCTTACTCAAAGGGTGCGGGTTCGATCCTGGCTGGAAAGCATGCACCACTTAGTCAGTTTTCTGATCTAATGTGCATATTGTTACAATTACCACGTGCTAACAACGGTGAAGGAAAACATCGTGATGCAACCTGCACATCGAGATAACCGATGTGTCAAACTTGCCAAGGCGCCTTGGACAAGCGTGGCGGGTATACTGTCCGCTCACAGACATTTATGGGCTGATATTATATTTATATAATGCTTATATTCCTGCTCCATCTGTAGTAATTTTATAGTTATTGGCCGTATCACGTAGATGTAGCGGTGAGTTTAATGCATCATTTATGATTGTAAGTAAAGTAATATGTCTTACAATATTTTGTTGCCAAATAAATGCTTTTGGAATTTACTCCCTAAGAATCGATTTTCATATTAAGTCCCCGGAAATTTTATGAGAAACCAGCTTCTGCCCGGGACTTTGTCCGCGTGGAATCGATAAAAAAAAGTAAGTTAAAAAAAACCCTGATTTTGAAACATTCTTCATTGGTGCTCCGCTCCTATTGGTCTTAGCGTGATGATTATAGCCTATAGCCTTCCTCGATAAATGGGCTATCTAACACTGAAACAATTTTTCAAATCAGACCAGTAGTTCCTGAGATTAGCGCGTTCAAGCAAACAAACAACAAACTGTTCAGCTTTATATATTAGTATAAGATGAAATAATACAAGCGTTAACTAAAAAGCGTTACGTTTTTCTTATTATAGAAAATCGAACTTTAATGCAATGAATTAAGGTCTCAAATAATATCCATCAATGTAAGATGCGGTTATTTGAAATTATAAGGTCTTGCAACCGCCCCTATTATTATGAAAATTCAAATTTTAATGAAATGCAAGTATGTCTTTGGGTTCCAAACTAACTTAAAAAAAGTCTTATTTGACCACCAAATTCGCCAGAGAGACCTTAAATAGGACACAAGCATTTACAGTATTACATACTTCTGCCCGCGACTTCGTCCGCGTGGAAAGCTTTTTAACTATTCCACGGGAACTCTTTAGTTTTTCGGGATCAAAAGTATCTTATATGATGACCAGGGATATCAGCTATCACCATACAAAATTTCATTTAAATCGGTCCAGTCGTTTCGGAGATCAGCCCGTACAAACAGAGAAACAAAAAATTTGAAAAAAATCTAAATTAGTTCTATTTCACTTCTTACATCCCCCTGACTCGGTTTTTATCATTTTTTTCATTGTACAGAAATTCGATCTCTACAATTTTATTATTTTGTTACGAGTCGCGAGACTCGAATTAAAATGCCGTTAGATTTACTATAGAGTTTATTAGAACTATACAAACACGTATAACACAGGTACAAATATAAACGAACACAACAAAGCCAAACGTAATGCAGAAGGTCGTGATTCCATAAAACGCGCAAACTCCGTCACTAAAAGTTTCCCGATTGTAGTACACATGTCTTGCTTCGCTCGTGGTTATTGGGGCATTGCTTTATACTGTACGGATGCGTCTGCCCGGCCGCGTGGACCGAATTTCTTAGAATCAGCTTGTATTTTGAATAAAATTAAATTTTAAACCTGGCAGTGATCATAATACAACAATAGGCCGTAAAAGATTAAAATACACAATGGGCTGCTTTTTTAATCACAAATTTTAAACACAAAGTAAACAAAAGAAGTCCAAATGCCGAAAGGTAATAAAATGCAGGTGTGAATTTGTCTTTGTCGATTGTAACAATATGTGTAGATAATATGTCGATTAGTACGATATAACAAACCATTATGAATTTATTATTTCTGTCTTGTTCGTCACTTCTGTCCGTTGTTTTTTTTTGTTAGTTTTCTTTTATTTGTAATTATAACAATGTTCATATACACTACTAATTGCATAATTTTGTAACTAATGTTTATCGTTTTTAATTTACTTTTTGGAGCTAAGCCGTGGCAACACTCAGAGCTACTTGCGGAAGACCAGCGCTGGTTGTGAAACTAGCATTATATGCTTAGTAAGAGCCTTTTTAGGACACCACAATTAATTGTTATATGTATTATCATGTAAGATTTTTTGTGTATTATTCTAAATAAATATTTTTTCTTTCTTTCTTCTTTCAATGAAACAAGGTCTAGAATAATATCCGTCAATGTAACATACGGTGTTTTGAAATTAGAAGATTTTGTAACCGTCCATATTCGGCCGCAACATTGCTTATTCAAAAACCTTAAGGAGTAAACTCCAGTCGCGTGTCGGAGTCGACACACATTTTTTCTTTCTGTCTTTGTTTCTTTTCTCTTTCTTTCAATCATAGATGGCGCTACCAGTCCGCGCTTGTTTTTATAGTAAATCTCAACTAAAACTTTCAGTCAACATTTTATTCTTAACTAGAATATGTCCGCCACTTCGTCCACGCTTGACTTGAAATTCCCTTGAATTGAAATTGAAATTGCTTGAATTGAATTTAAAAAACGTATGTAAGCGATCGTTTTAGGGAAAACTGTCGAATTAAAAGAAGTGGAGATTTTAAGTCTAAGAATGTGCTGTCGATCAGCAAAAACCTCATCAAAATAGGCCGAGTAGTTTTTCCATGAATCCCGAACAATAAAATTCCTAATTAGCTTCTATTTAATTTTGTGAAATGCGATTGCGACTCCGGCTAGCCGCATATTCAACAGTATAACTGCGGCCCGGCGGCTAGCCAGACTTTTTTTTGTTATCCTCCGCCTTATGCCAGGGCTACTGGTATATGACCTAACCTCTCCGCAGCCTCGGCAGGCATAGGCCTCGCGAGGCCTCTTTTGCTGCCGGGGGACTGGTTATCCCCGGCATCTTCAAGCTCTCCAGGCGTGGGGCGGTCTGTAACTCGCCCCACGGGAGGAGAGATGAGCGCGCGCGGAACACACCGCGCCCCCATCTCGACGGCATGTGCGTGTGAGTGAGAACCCCTATACCCCAAGTGGCAGCTTACGGTGGCTGAAGGTCCATGCTGGCCCTCCGGCGCCGACGCGTCCGCCTTCGCTAGCATAACGTGTTCGCAGAAGGAGACGACGTCCCATCCGGTATTGCTCCCGACCATGGTGCGTACCACGGCCGGGAGCGGGAGGTCCAGTCCCGTTACGGTAACGAGGTTTCGGCGCTGCTCTATCCAGGCCGGTTAGCTTACACTGCGGCTACCCACATAGTGTGTGTAAGGCAGCTGCGACATGTTCGAATGATTTACCTTAGATTCCTGGCCGGAAAATAAATACTAATTAGGCTATTTTTCTGACATACTTATAGTGCATATTGTACAAGAAATGAACGCGGTAGCTCAATTAGAGAAAACTTCGCCAATACTGAGAGATTTGTTTGTGAAAATAAAACGCACCAAATAAAAGAATACGCAAAGTAAATTCTGGAAGCTTGGCAACCCTAACTAGGACTAGAATTGTCCCAGACTTATTCCTTGTATATTACCCATAACATAATACTAACTTCTTCAGCTGAGAAATAACATTAAACTAGTCTATAATGTATTGGTCTTTTGAAAGAGCTTTCTATGAGCTATAAAAAAATTATACATAAAACACTTAACATCGCAATTCACACTCAAATATTTAATCTCAATTTTCTGCACTCAAGAAAAACCAAATCACAAAAAACGACCTTCAACAATAACTGCGTGAATATAAATAAAATAGATTTGCGAAGTTCGTGAACGATATACTATTAGGAATCAGCTCTTTACACTGAACTAAATGAAACGTTTCACATTACCAAATGTTGATGGGTCTATTAGTTTACTAGGTCAGCGCTCAGCGCGTCAGCCAGCGATCTGACAGTCTTGTGTATGTAGTTCATGAACGATGAACTATTAGGAACCGGTTCTTTACACTGAACTAAATGAATCTTTTCACATTACCAAACGTTGATTGGTTTATTAGTTCACTTGGTCAGCGCTTAGCGCGCCATCCAGCAATCTGACATTCTTGTGTAGTTCCTGAATGACGAATTATTAGGGACTTTGATTCAATTGCTAACAAAGAAGACCGAAAAATTCTAATAACCATATAGTACTATTAACAACATGACAACCTTGAGTTGTGTTTTTTTTTAAGGCGGGGCAAATGCTATTTACGCACAATACTGGGTCCTTTGCAAGGGATTAGACCATAGTTGATCATGAAGGCTTCCCCTTTGATAAGGGGCAATCCGAACAATAATCAAGCCAGCTTGTGTGGAGACTCAGAGAAGTTGCACAGGCAACAACCACTACCCACTAAAACCACCCTCCTCCCATGTGCCCCGCGCTTTTTATGTAGGAAAGGCTGAGACTTAGAACGTAGTTACAACCAGTCCGATCCAGCGCAAAAAGTACCTGAATGTGCCCCGGGAATCAGAACACATCCACTTCGTCAGTTGGGGTGATGAATCCTTTGTTCCCTTGATAGCTAAAGGCCCCCCAAATCGGTAATCTTGAGTTGTGTTGCGCCAATAGTAGTCAGGCTCCAGTCCCCCATTAGATAGCGGCAGCACATTGATAACACCTTTGGTGTTACAAAAATCCAACGTGTTGCGGACAGAATCACCCCCTTGACCTCTCCCCGTAAATCCCGTATCCCTACGCCCCGCTTGCCGCGGATACGTAGCTCGCTCCGTCAGCTGCTAAGCGTCTGCATTTTTGTAGTACCTTAGTAAGCACGGGGCGAGCCTACGGCAACCAAGTATACCTTGTTCGTTCGGTCGAATATATACACGCAGGGAAAAGTATATACCCACAAGAAAGACTAAGAAGACCAGGAAGATCAAGGAGCATTCGGAAGACTCTACAGCCAACGGACTCTCAGCGTGTCTACGTGGATATTGTAAACCACCAGTGATTGTGATTGGTGCCACTCGTATTGATCGGTGTAATCGATATAATTAGTGCTATCTACGTTCAGTGTAACGTCCGGGGCTAGTGCTAAGTTGTGTCGGTTAAACTCGAACGTGCCGTGTGATACAGTTGTGCTGATCGCACCTGTTGCTATTGTAGCGCCTATAAATATATACAGTCAACTTGCTAAGGGGTGTTTCATTTAGGGCGACCCCTGCGCCCGCACGCCCAACACAACGGTATAATCGCTTTCCATCAGATGGGCTATCTGCTTAACTCATGCAATAAGAAAGGGCTTTTGCCTATGTAGATTTTAAGTTATACCACCATGACTTTGCCAAAATTTTCCACTATATATTAAAAAAAATCAATAGTCTTGAAGTCGTTGCGATGAACTAGTTCAGTGAACGAATTGTACTAAATAGGAGCACTCGCTTGGATAATCGAATAAGCACAAGACTAATATAAAGCGTCATTACGAATTCAGTGATACAGCTGCTTAAAATAAACATTTTTTGTTACAATTTTCGTATTTCGAACGGACGCCATCTTTGAATGGGCTGTCAAAGTTTTTAAAGTTTTCAAAGGACGGGTCTAGGTTCTTGACCGTTGGGGATCAACTCAATATTAATAAAGGATTTTTCTATAAAAAAAAATGAATCTTATAAAAGTACAACTATATCGTGCGTGACGAGAGTTATGAATGTCAAAGAAGCAAGTGAGGTGTGTAAGAATAAGCTTGAATGGCGCTTTGTTGTTCGTGCCTACCCGCAAGGGAACTGGCGTGAAGTTATGTATGTATGTATGTACAACTATATCTTTTTTTAACTATAAGCTTGTGTGAAAAAACTGCATTATTCAAAAGAATTCGAATGCTTCTATTATTTTAGTGTTGTTTATCTTGGTTTACAATATTGCAGTTATATTGTACTTTTTTTTATAGCTGGAATTGAGCAGAGAGGCTGACGGCCCACTTGGTGGAAAGTGGTTACCGTCGCCTATGAACGTTTGCAATACCGGAGGTGTTACCAACGCGCTACCGGCCAGGAAGAAATTTTATGACACCCTTTTTGAAAAACTCCATATCGTAGCGCTATGGGAAAACCTCGGCTGGGAGCTCGTTCCAAATCCCAATGGTACGCAAGAGAAACGTTCTACAGAACCGTTGCGTACATGAGCGAAGGCAAGGAAGTGGGGATGCACTCCCACCCGATGGCGAGCGGTGCGATGGTAGAAAGAGGACGAAGGCACCATTCTAAACAGTCGGTAGAATACGCAGAGAGACGCGAAGTCTCTCCTAAGGCCAAGCGTATGTAGACCGTATGTGAGTACTGCATATCTCATCACGCCATCAATGCTTTTCAATATGAAATAAAAGGGATTTTGTTTTATTATTATCGTGTAAAAGTTTTACTATTCTTTATTAAGTTTTCGTTGAATGGACTAATATACTTGTAATAAAAGACAGGAGATTGTCAGAATACGATATTTACTATTATAGACTTACTATTGGTGGCAGTTGCTACTTCTTTGGAAATGAAACTCGATATAAAATTGGACTGTATAATTATTATTAAACTATAACTTCGAATATATATAAGAAGTACGTAATTAAAAATTGTGCGAGAGAGTCGAGAGAGAGAATGGTAAGTCGTCAATGAGAATTGTGAAGAAGAATTAATCATTTTTGCCTCCAAGGCCGCTCCTATATCCCGCGAAGCGTCCGACGCCTAGCTGCTAATTGTGCTTGCTAGCTACGGGCGTTGGTGGTATGCGGAGCGCGGAGAGTAGGTGTGCTCCGGCACTCTCTGTCCGCAACACTTACAATATTAGGGATGTGAGATTAATGAAAAATAATCGATTAAATACAAATCGATTTTTCTTTATTCAAAATTAATCGATTAGTCACAAATCGATTTCAATAAAAATGAATAATCGATTTCTGCGGGAAATCGATTATTTTGTATTATTTGAAAGTACATACTTTTCATATTCCAATAATAAACCTAAGAGATTCATATTAACAATTTATCAGATTAAAAATCAAATAAAATTATATGAATAAAAAAAACTAATTCAAAACTAAAAATCAAAGGCAATGTTCCTTTAAAATTTTAAGGTAAGGAATTATGAAACCAAATAGCATTAGCGATACAAATTTTAGTACTATTAAAAGTTTTTTTTATTATAATAAAAATGAAATCCCAACAAAATTAAAAACTTATTGTCTCAAAAACTAAAATATAAATCAAATAAAAAAAAATGCCATAAATATCCAGCCCTATTTTACATTTGGCTAGTTTTAAAATAAAATACTTAGTGGATCTAACATAAGATCCGATAGCGGTGCCGCAACGTATAGGTCATTTTTCATCCAACGCATAGATGGCGCTGTTTATAAAATTGAAACTTACTGCAAGATTTTTTCATCCGTCGCATAGATACGAGCTGTTTCTGAAAATCGATTTAAACACGTAATTTGTATAATCGATTTACTAAAAATCGATTAATATTACTATAAAAATCGATAATTACAAAATAATAATCGATTTAAATAAAAATTGATTATTATTTAACATCCCTATGTGGAAGTTAAAAGAAGTGTGTGGTGCGGGAGTTTTTGGCGGGAACTGAAAGGGGACGTGCTGTGCAGTTTTATTTTCTAATAATGTGTAAAATTACTCTAAAATGAACAATAGTTGTAGGATATCGATAGTTTTTGAGTAGTAATTATGTGTTTTTGTGAGAAATGTGAACTGTATACTCAAATGTGGCCTTTCGAGTTTTCACAAGAACTCCGTTGAATGGTGTGGATTGTAGCCTACAATACAACCGCGCCTGGCTTAAAGGCCTAGTTGCCAAGCCTTAAACATTAAAAAAAAGTCTTTGACAACAGAACCTTAATAATGTTCAAAGTTATAATTTAAATTAACTATGGTCGAATTTCGAACACTAGGCGACCACTAGTATCAATAAAATGGCGGATGTAACCCGACGCAACACAATACATTGAAATTAAAAAGATACTGAGTGAAGACGTGAAATCAAGTTAACCCAAACATCTTTTTATAACGCGGGGAAATCCTTTTGAGGACTCTCCACCTCGGGGAAGATGCAGTGGGGGGTGTGGTATTCTCCACATTGGGTGGCAGTAGTACCGCAAGCAAGAAATGGTATTGCCACGCCACGGTCGGGGATACCCACTATACCTTATCCAAGCATTTATTTCACTTTTGACAGCTCGATGAGGAATCAATTAGTAATGTCCCAATGCGTTACCGACTCGATTTGTTATAAAAATCGACTTCATTTATAAATTAGTTTTAATCAATTTAACTCATCTACGTATTTTTGCTACAAATATTATATCGTGTAATAATATACCCACATTTCAATGAACATATTTTAAATAAACAAAATAAAACGTCACTTATAATCATGACGGTATTATTTATCTTTAAAGTAGAACATTTTTTATTTTGTAATCGATTAATTTCGATTATTTACGAAGTGTCGATGGTTTAATAGTCTGTGCATTACATGCCTCACAGGACATCACTATTAAGTCACCCACAACAAAAAAGTATGACCATTATGTGATTCGTTTCATGTGGGCTTTACTGTCAAAAAGTATATAACTTGATAGACGTGCAAACGTCAAAAGTAAAATAATCACTCCCATGTTTTTATAATCTGCGCCCAAGACTGTATAACACCGTATCCGTCTACATTGTTCCCCTGCATAACTAGTTGGTTTCGCTAAAGCGTGACCGTAGCGACGTAGGCAGATCTATTATTCAATTTTAAAAAAATATTTATAGGTAATTCAAATAGATCAAGTACCTATTTATTCTCATAACAAAATAATAGTGTGGAAAACCATTTGTCACAGTATTTGATACCACAATGCCCCGGGGAATTGTGCACCCGGGGACAAACCTCCGCCTTACGTGAACAGAATATCAGATACGAGGGTTGTCATGTAACAGAATTCATATTTCCGGTATTTTAACCGTATATAATTTGACATACTTTGTCAGGAGCCTTAAGAACAGACGAGCTTGCATGACAAGAGCTATGAATGTCAAAGAAGCGAGTGAGGTGTGTAAGAACAAGCCTGAATGGCGCTCTGTTGTTCGTGCCTATCCCGCAAGGGAACTGGCGTGAAGCTATGTATGTATGTATAATTTGACATAATTATTACTGACAACTCACCGCCGGTTCCTATATCTTGCTGACTGTTCATTTGTCTTAAATTTGATATAAGCGCCATACAAGTAATGGCAAAATTCAACCGCTGGTAAGGCAATCGAATGAATAGACAAGGCGCTCTGCTGCTGCGCTTTCACAGTGAAAACGCCACCAACACAAACGGCACGTTTCTCCTCCACGTTCCTTCTGCGTACGGCAGAGTTGTAGAATGCACTACCAGAGTCCGTGTTTCCCGAAAAGTACAATCTTTATTTGCAAAAACATAGGTACATAAATAGGTATTACGCAATATAAAGTTATCAGTATGTCATTAACATGATGTGCAAATGCTTGTATTACCTAAATGTCTTGATACTATAACCCTACACTAATGTTTCCAAATTAATGTTAGTAAGTATACATGTAAAATAAATAAAAAAGAAATGTTAAAATTATTAAAAACATGTTACAATATTAAATTTGTAAATTTCAATTTCATTATCTTATTTTCTTGTGTTATCATTAATATATTCGTGTATGCTATAGAATAATCAATTAAGTAAAAACATTGTCATATATAATATTGTTACGAGTGCGGAACTGGAATTAATAATGCCGTTGGAATTACTATAGAATTTATTAGAACTATACAAACTCGTATAAAACAGGTACAAATATAACTGGTCACAACCAGTACAAACTGCACGATCCAATAACACGCGCAAAATCCGTCACTATATCGCTTATCGAATGTACTACACATGTGAAATGAACATAATATACATAAATAACATAAAAAACCTTCCATGATCAAATTGATCGTGTACTAGCGAAGGGTGATGTCAGGAGCCTTAAGAACAGACGAGTGTGCATGACAAGAGTTATGAATGTCAAAGAAGCAAGTGAGGTGTGTAAGAATGGGCCTAAATGGCGCTCTGTTGTTCGTGCCTACCCCGCAAGGGAACTGGCGTGAAGTTATGTATGTATGTAACATAAAATACAATGAACTATGTGTTGGTGTCTTCCACTCTGTAATCTGTTCCAGAATTCCATGGTTCGGACCGCTATTGGCGACACTACACCATTTCCTATAACCTTTGGAGTGCACCAGGGGTCTATACTTAGTCCGTTTCTGTTCTGCCTGACATTAGACGAAGTCTCAAACAGGATCAAAGACCGACATGAGCAACCACTATGGTTGCACACCACGTGAAGTGGAAAAGAAAAAGTAGGAAAGCAGAGCCTGGGCGTCGAACGCAATTGACATTTAACGCTCGGATCATGACGATGATTGAAATTTGTTCCAAAAATCTACGATTATCTTGTAATTTTTACATTGGCAACACAACTACAATTTCGAGACCCACGTAGCGGTTTGAAATCCGCGAATGCCATGTTCTTTTGAAATATTTCTGGGCGAGGGCACCAAATAATATACTATTATTATTTTTATTATATTATTTACTGGAGTTTTCCCCATGGTTACGCCGCCTGAACAACCCTAGGCAGTAGCTCTATGTTACGTATATACAAATTTAAATGAGGTTTATATAAATAAACCTTCAACACTTTAATTTCTTGTTCAATTTACTGAAATTACAAAGAAACTAAGCCAATATAACGTAGACAACTTTTTTATTTATTTATTTTTTATTGCAGGAATTCAGCAGCCATGCAGACGGCCCACTTGATGGAAAGCGGTTACCATCGCCTATGGACATTAGCAACACCAAAGATGCTACAAATGCGCTGCTGCTCTCTTAAGGGAGTAGTATAATAGTAGCGTAAGTTATAAAAGTAATTGCTTTCAAAAGACCGTTAGCAAAATATTATTAGCTAAGAGAACGTAATGAACGCACATTGCTTTATGCGGATGATGCCGTGCTTTTAGCCGAATCGCCATCAGAACTGCAAACACTAGTCACAATGATGAAAGATGACTGTCAGGCGAGAGGCTTACATTTGAATGCGAAGGCCACGACACACCTTCCATGATCAAATTGGTCGTGTACTAGCGGAGGGTGATGTCAGGAGCCTTAAGAACAGACGAGTGTGCATGACAAGAGTTATGAATGTCAAAGAAGCAAGTGAGGTGTGTAAGAATGGGCCTAAATGGCGCTCTGTTGTTCGTGCCTACCCCGCAAGGGAACTGGCGTGAAGTTATGTATGTATGTATGTAGAACGTAAAAGTTCTTCAGCTTCTTTAATTAATAGGGAATTTAAAAAATGAGTTAGGCATATACAAAATATACATATATGTATACTAGGAAACTTACCAATACAAAATTATATCGAATTATTAAATCTGAAACGGGGCAGAAAAACAAGGCATGACCAACCCGTCGTGCAAGAGCTTAGAGCTCTAAGCCCCGGCATCGGTTTACCATTCCAGATTAATTGAATACCAAACCTTTATTATAATTATTTATTAATCAATTGAAATATAATTGTACATACATATATACATAGCTTCACACCAGTTCCCTTGCGGGGTAGGCACGGACAACAGAGCGCCATTTAGGCTTGTTCTTACACACGTCACTCGCTTCTTTGACATTTATAGCTCTTGTCATGCACGCTCGTCTGTTCTTAAGGCTCCTGACATCACCTTCTGCTAGTATACGATCAATTTGGTCGATATAATATAATTGTAGCTTAATTTTATCCATCATAGTCATAGTATTAATAAAGAACCCGAGTAGGTGGCAGTATAGTGAAGCAGTAGTAGAACTAGAAGCTGTTACTCCATGTATTAATATATATAACCACTTACCAGAAAATTATAAGTCGATCCCCTTAAAAAAAATAAAAGTAGCAGAGTGGCTGATACCCATGAGATTTTATACAATTGATGAATATTTTGATTTTAAACGGACGAACAATAAGAACGTAATATAATAAATTGGCTAAATTTCATAAAATTGTTAATGACGTTACCTTAATTTAATTGTTTTATGATTAATATATAACTGAAAGAGACATAACAAATTGAATATTATATATTTATTGTAATTACAATAGCATCATAATCAATAATATAATCATAATATTGTTACGACCTAGACGCCGACAAAAACAAATTCACACCTGCAGAAACACATTTTATTACCTTTCGGCATTTGGACTTCTTTTGTTTACTTTATGTTTAAAATTTGTGATTAGAAATCAGCCCATTGTTGTATTGTAATCTATTATGGCAGTCATTAGCCAGGTGTTACGGATTTAAAGTACAAACTGATTCTAGGAAATTCAGTCACGCAACCAGCCGGACATATTGCATCTGTGTAGCATAAAGCATGGCCCGATGGAGGGACGAGGCAGTCGAGCGATAACCACGAGCGAAGCAAGACATGTATACTACAATCGGGAATCTTTTAGTGACGGACTTTATACGTTTTATGGAATTACGACTTTCTGCATTACGTTTGGACTTGTTGTTTTCGGTTATATTTGTACCTGTGTTATACGTGTTTGTTTAGTTCTAATAAACTCTATAGTAATTCTAACGGCATTTAAATTCGAGTCCTGCAACTCGTAACAATATGACATGTGACGTCACGAAATTTAGAATCCCTACCCCTTGTCACACTTTGTTTCACTTCTTCTGCGTGTGAACTGCACACACATGCAATTCTTTTCTCTTAAAAATAAGCTATGAGGAAACGAGTTGTATGAAGTCCACGCCACTGATACGTACGTACATATTTGATAATAGTAATATTCTAAAGGCAACCCAGTACTTCAAATACATAGAATGTCGAAGAATACGTGTATGTCGAAGAATAATTTTGCACAGTCTGTTTTTTTTTGTGTGTTTATGGCTTGGCAACTAGGCCTTTAAGCCAGGCGCAATTGTATTGTAGGCTACAATCGACGCCGTATAACGGAGTTCTTGTGAAAACTCGAGAGGCCACATTTGACTATACAGTTCACATTTCTCACAAAAACACGCAATTACTACTCAAAAACTATCAATATCCTACAACTATTGTTCATTTTAGAGAGATTTTACACATTTTTAGAAAATAAAACTGCACAGCACAACGTCCCCTTTCAGTTCCCGCCAAAAACTCTCGCACACTCTGTTAAAATCTATAAGGTTGCGACGTTTTGTCAAAGTAAGAAGTGGTTTTGAAGACTGTCATCCACCCATCAACCCGCTTTGGACAAGTTAGTGTTCATACCAATCATTCCCATACAAACTGAATTAAATAATGTACTTTTCAACACACTTGCTCATAAAGTGGCTCTATGGTCACCGCAATGAGGCACAGAATGACGCCCATAATCAAACTGTGAGTAAAAAACATTATAACTCACTAGTGAGTTATAGATTTTTTTTTCAAATTTTATTGGTTGAGTTGCTTTGTTCTTAAAAGTTTTTATTAAAAAAAAAAGATCGTGTTCTATAGAACAAATAAATTAATGTTCCTATTGCAACTTCTTATTTAAATAGATAATTTTAACTCGTACGTGTTTAATAAATAAAACTTTCACTCATATATAACTTTTTTTATCTACTAAATAAAATGAGTTTTTGTTGTTATTTTATTCACGAGTGTGTTGAAAAACGTCGTATGATACACGTGTGTATTGGTGATTATCGTCCTCGGCTCTCTTAAGACCCTCGCCTACGGCTCGAGTCTCAATGGCGCCTCGGCGGTAATCACCAATGTTACACACTAGTACCATAATGTACTATTATAAAGCCAAAGTAATTTATAAAGCTTCGTAATAAGTATTTTGTAGACGCAAACTGGCAACATTGTTATTCTCCATTAATTAGTGAATAGACTACTAATTCGATAACTATTATTAACAGTCGATTAATCGATTATGCAAATACATTAACGGCCAGTACTATTCGCAGGTATTCTAAATTCAAAATTCAATTAACGAACGCCGGTGCTTACTATGAATTTGGTATTTATACTCTTAATCTGAATTTAAACAGATTTAGGCATTCTAGAATTTTATATTTAAACTAGGATATGCCCGCGACTTCGTCCACGCTTGATTTGAAATTCCCGCGGGAGCCCCGGGACACAAAGTATCATAGTATCTAAAAAATAATGTAAGCTATGTTTTACGTCAATCCTGAACAAACAGACTAGAAATCTAAAATAAAATTCATTGTGTTTTTTGTCGTTAAAAATGTATAATCCAATTCCAGCACCATCTACCGGGTCCACTTACGAATCTAAACCATCCCGGGACCCACTTAAATATGTAAAAAAACATCATCAAAATCTTGGAACCCGATTCCAGCGCCACCTACCAAATCATTTTATCAAAACCGGATAACAAATATCCACAACTTTATAAAAGAGAGAGAGAGAAATATAATAAATCGTTTTAATTATTTTCTTAAATACGACTGTATTGCAATCACAATAAAATAATATTGCATCTGAAAAACGACCGTGTGTATGGGATACCCGCTATCACTCGAAAAACCCCCAACGACGTTGGCGTTCACATCTTATCTTTTATATTGTTACGACCTAGGTGCCGACAAAGACAAATTCCCACCTGCATACCTGTAGAAACACATTTACCTTTTCGGCATTTGGACTTATTTGGTTTACTTTGTGTTTAAAATTTGTGATTAAAAAAACAGCCCATTGTGTACTGTAATCTTTTACGGCCTATTCTTGTATTGTGATCACTGCCAGGTGTCTCGGATTTAAAAGTACAAACTGATTCTAAGAAATTCGGTCCACGCAGCCGGGCAGACATATTGCATCTGTGCAGTATAAAGCAATGCCCCAATGGAGAGATGAGGCAGTCGAGCGATAACCACAAGCGAAGCAAGAGTTGTGTACATTCGGTAATCTATTTATGCTGGTGTGCCCCGACATTTAACCAACGATTATAATAAAATAATCACTGTTTATGCATTTTTAGCGATTATTTTATTTTAATCATCGGTTAAAAGTCGGTGCACACCAGCCTTAGTGACGGACTTTGCGCGTGTATTTGAATTACGATCTTCTGAATTACGTTAGGACTTCTTGCGTTCGGTTATATCTTGTACCTACTTATGTTATGCGTGTTAGTATAGTTCCTATAAACTCTATAATAATTCCATGGTATTTTAATTCGAGTCCTGCAACTCGTAACAATATGTATGTATCTTATATCCATATGTGTGTATTTTATATAGCATACATTCTAATTTTTTTGTAAGTTTTTTAAATATGTATATATTGTTATTTATTTTCTTCAAAGAGATTTGCAAGAAACTCTTTGATGCCGCCCGTGATCAGAAGGCTGGCTCACATTTCGCCCAACAAATAAACATCGCCATACAGCGCGGCAATGCAGCCAGCCTTCTGGGCACGCTTCCATCTTGCAGCGATTTGTTACACAGTCTATAATCGCTTGTACTATATATTGTTGACATAATTAAATCGAAAAATACTTTAGTGTACACAACCCTGCCTGTTTGCCGAAAAAACACTCTTTTAGGGTTAAGCTTGCCTAACTGACATCACCACTATTTTATAGTTTTGTATAGATAGATAGATAGATAACTGCTACCGACCGCCATGTAACCTCTTTTCGACCTATTCATACTTTTCTTCGACATATTTAAATTCTCACTTCAAATATGACGGCGCCGTCTCTTTTCGCACGCACGTCAATCATTCATCTCATGACATCATAAAATAAAATAAATTAAATCGCTCCTTTGATAATTCTTTATGTGAGTGTGGTCTGGGCGAAGGTTCCATAGAACATATCTTTTTCCATTGCCGTAAAATTTCTACTCCTCTTTATGATATTCTTCCTGCTAATTGCCCTCGTCCTTTTAATAGTAGTGTTCTTTTAACTTTATCGCATAAATCATTTGTATATATTCTTTGTAAATTCTTGACTGTGAATAAAATTATCTTATAATAGATTGTATAGTATATATATTAATTTTATTGTATATATATATTATACTTAGATTGGCTTGAAGTTAGTTATTATTTAGTTTTGTCCTTTGCTGTTATGGTTTGTTGTAAATATTATGTTTATTGTAGTGTATTAGATTGGCAGAATTTTCTTTTTCTTTTTAATTTACCGGCCAAAATTCCTTTTTATGTCACCTGACTTTTCTATGTACTCGACATTGGCAAAATCAATGCATAAATGGCATTGCAGCCATCACCTTAAAAAAAAATCGCTCCTTAAATGTAAATATATATATAAAATAACATAATATAACATAAAATATATCGCGCCCGCAACCCTAATTAAATATAAATATATGTAACTTATAAATGACCCGCTCCGCATCGCAGTTGCAAGATATATTAAAACATATAATATTAAATAAACTATAACGTAATTAATAAATAAAGTGAAGTGAAGTGGACTAAGGGCAGAGGAGCAGCCGTATTTCATTCCCATTGACCAGGTAAGTGCGTGCTCGTTCGCAAATTCCCGTCCAAATTGTCCCACACTTCTTTTCCCGCAAAATTGACACAGTTCGCTTCCCGCTAAACCCAGCGCCGCCGGACCAATAACACTTTATTGTACATCATTACAGAAAACACAGAAAATCTTATAGCCTAAAAATATTCTAAATGCGCACAATGGGCGGTCTGTATGTGAGTTTTTATAAAATAAAATGATTTTCTTCTATATCTCTTCCTTTTGTGTACAATAAAGAATATAGAACAATCGCAATAAGACGCGTATGCTTGAAGCCACGACTCCGAGAAAGAGCTAGAAAAAATAATATTTTAATAACAGAAACGATATCGCAGATACAAGCCCGCTGGCGGCTATTGTTCGCGGTGTCAAGCGCGGCGTATAATATCCACGCAGTGCTGGGCGAACATGTCTCATATCGCAACGGGATATTCACTCGAGGTGCTATTACATGTAGGAAAATAGTTTTAATAATTCCTATCAACGTTATTGGTGGCAGTTGCTACTTCCAAATAAAACTCAATGTTGGACTGTATGACGTAATATTGGCGTTATTTACAATTCAAATTCAAATTCAAGTTTTTATTCAAAATAAGTTCCACTGGAGAACACTTTTTGAAGGTCATACATGTAAGTTAAGTTATGTACATCGCTTCGCAACGTGTTGATGCTGTAAAGGAGAAGAAGCGGCAAGAAACTCCCCAGCAACACGTCTAGCTAAATATTGTTTTTCTTTATATTTTATATTCTATTTATATCTCAAATTCTTTTTTTTTTATAAGTTTTGTACAGAAGTATGTTACAGAATCACTTTTTGAAGAATTAATGGAGTTGTAGCAAACAATGCATACTCAATAAGACCAAGACAGTAAAAGGAAAGAAAAATAATATTATAGTTATAATAATGACATGACGTGCTAAAATGTTATGCTGCAATATGTCTCCACAAATTCCTTACAAGCATGGCAAGATTAAAAAAAATAAAAACGTTATACAAAATTTAGTATAAGAGGTTGGAGCTGGGTGCTATGTAAATGAATTTTTGTCATTTAAATATTCTTCAATAGTGTAGTATCCCTGTTTTAGCAAGATGCTTTTTAATTTAATTTTAAATTTAGTGAAAGGCAGATCTAACATTTCACTCGGAATCTTATTGAAGAAGCGTATACCAACCCCCAAGAAGAGGACAGTACTTTTTGTAATCTAAAGGATGGCAATATTAGTCTATAATTAAATTAAAACTATACATAGACGAGTTACAGAGAATATAATGATGAATGGCAGAGAGTAGAGTTATGTATGTGAGCAAGTGTGCACTATTTCCAATTTTTTTTTTAATTGGACTTGAATTTATGTGATTGGTCCGAATACCTCACAACGTTACCCTGGTTTCCGGGGGACAAATTGCTCTAGGGAGCTCCCTAGGGGGCTTTACCTTGGCTGGACTGTTGCCATGAAAGGGGGATGGATCTAATGATACCGACTAGAGAGCGACACAATCTATTAATTGAGAACAGGCGACGGGTAATATAAAGCCTGAGGGGAGGATCCCGGTGGGTTCGTAATGGCCTACACTAAAGTACACTATCTCACTGCTTCTTCACAACGTGTTATGGCTGGAAGAGAAGAAACGGCGAAATAAACTTCCCAGCAACACGCCTAGTTTATAACCTAAGGGGGGGCTATGTCTCTTGGCGTCCCTCGCGGGGACGTGGAGAGCTAGTGATTGGCGGCGTTAGGCTTGTGTAGTACATGTACTATGTACTAAAAGGAATAAAATCCCGACACTGAATTGAACGAACTATTGAACCCTCTCCGTTGTAGGACATCGTTCATTTAGTACTTCGTCGTTCGTGATCGTATAGAATAGTCTGAATTCGCGATGTATTCTTTGTCAGTCGTAGTATATTACGAACTGTCGCACAACAAACACGGAACGCGGCTGACACTGACTGAACGAGCGGCAACGATATGGTTACATTCTGATTCTAAAATAACCCGACAAATCCCTATAAAATTTTGAGATCTTATATAATGCATTAAGAAAAAAATATGACAGATATTTTAATATGTAAATAACTTAGACATAGACATAGACAACACTTTATTGTTCAGCAAAACAAAAATTACAAAAAAAAATGTACAACAAGACAATAGTTACTTGGTAAAACAAAAGGCGGCCTTATCGCTAAAAGCGATCTCTTCCAGGCAACCTGAGTCAAAGCAAATTCTTAAATTATCTGTAATCATTATGCAACAAAGAAAAGGAAAAAAGAAAAATATGACACACATGGATAGCAGATTACAGTCTATTGTAAACTAGCACACACATTATTGCGTAAGACTTACATAATGATTCCTAAGTGAATTTTTAAATATGGCAAAGGATTTAGCTATTCTGACATCAGTGGGCAAAGAGTTTCAAAGTAAGACAGCCTGCATGGCGAAGGAGTTGGAATAAAATGTTGAAGAGTGTGCAGGTGCCATTAACAGGAGATTATTAGTGGAGCGCAAATTGAGTGTATGTGATGTATGAACGAAATTGAAACATTCCTTAAGATAAGGAGGGGTATAAGGTATAAACAGTAACTAACAATAACTTATGTAAAAAATAAACGGGTATTGATTAGAATGACAGTCCTAAGCCTGCAAAGTATGAAGGAAAATCAAAATATAATTCACTATTCATTCAGCATTCTTACAGGTTTCATGTTGAATACACTTGTGATGCTAAAGAGTTTTGGAACTTAATAACAATCTTGAAAGCTTAACTTTGACTTGACGCTTTGTAAAGTTATTCAGAGAGTGAAATAGTTGGATTTAGAATACCGCTGTAATGAGACACTTCACATTTAGTATTGGAATTCTACAGAGATTGCTTTGTTAGGATTACACATCCGTGCAGGAACGGAGAAAGAATACAATTTCCTGCGGCCAGGCGGCCTGTCGTGAGAGGCGACAAAACAACCCACAGCCAGGTGGTAGGGCATTTGCCCGTTATGTCGCCATAACAACATTGTGTTGTGTTCCGGCATTAGTAACCAGGTTCCAGTCTCCCTTAAGAGAGCAGCAGCGCATTTGTAGTACCTTTGGTGTTGCAAATGTCCATAGGCAATGGTAACCGCTTTCCATCAAGTGGGCCGTCTGCCTGTCTGCTGATCTCCTGCAATAAAAAAAAATGCACTAAAATATTGATTAGAATAACAGTCCTAAGCCTGCAAAGTATGAAGGAAAATCAAAATATAATTCTTATTTGTTCAGTGTACTAAATGTACTAAAAGACCGAATTAGGACATCTGACAAATTGTACTAGTACGGGTCGCTCCGTTCAGTGACCGAGCAAGAACAAGCATAGGCGGTGTCGAAAACGCCGCCGTCTGTGTCCGTCTGTCGGTGCCTGCCAGCCTGCCGCCCTTACCGCGGGCGGGCTGATCTGGGCCAGTCGTTTTGTAATATCTATATTTCCGGCCTCCAAGACCGCTTCTTATATCTCCCGTTCCGTCCGACGCCTAGCTGCTAACTGTGCGAGCTATGAGCGTCGGTGGTATGCGGAGCGTGAAGAGAAGGTGCTCCGGCGGGCGGGTCAGGAGGGTGCTCTCTGTCCGCAACAAGCGTAGAACACGAATATTAAGGACTATATAATAACAAGCATTTTTTTTTGCTGCCATCAATATCTCTGCAGCTTTCTGTTGTTTCATGATCACAGTATTCAAAATTTAAAAGAATGTTAAACTACAAGATGGATGGGTACAAATGTAACGGTAGACCAAAAAAGAGATGGATGGATTGTGTGAAGGATGATACGACGTTTTGTGGTGTGACAGAGGATGTATGTCAGAATAAAGGAGTATGGAAAGAAAAGATATATTGTGCCGACCCCAAATAATTGGGATATGGTGAAAGAAAAAAGAAAGAGAGATAGAGTATTCATGAAATTAGTGAATTGGCACTGGTTATTAAAATTTTTAAAGTGAATATGAAAGAAAGAAGATAATATTTATTTCTAATTGCAACACACGAAACATATATAGATAGATTAGAAGTTATATAACATACATAAATTGAATGCCGTAATTTTTGGAAATAAAGTTTCTTCCGACCACACCGACCACACCGACCACACCGACCACACCGACCACACCGACCACACCGACCACACCGACCACACCGACCACACCGACCACACCGACCACACCGACCACACCGACCACACCGACCACACCGACCACACCGACCACACCGACCACACCGACCACACCGACCACACCGACCACACCGACCACACCGACCACACCGACCACACCGACCACACCGACCACACCGACCACACCGACCACACCGACCACACCGACCACACCGACCACACCGACCACACCGACCACACCGACCACACCGACCACACCGACCACACCGACCACACCGACCACACCGACCACACCGACCACACCGACCACACCGACCACACCGACCACACCGACCACACCGACCACACCGACCACACCGACCACACCGACCACACCGACCACACCGACCACACCGACCACACCGACCACACCGACCACACCGACCACACCGACCACACCGACCACACCGACCACACCGACCACACCGACCACACCGACCACACCGACCACACCGACCACACCGACCACACCGACCACACCGACACCACCGACCACACCGACCACATCGACCACTTCGACCACACCGACCACACCGACCACATCAACCACTTCGACCACACCGACCACATCGACCACGCCGAACACGCCGACCACGCCGACCACACCGACCGCACCGACCAAAATGACCAAAATGAAAATGGCAAACCACAAAACATCCTATCCTACATTCTGGGATAATCTTTACATAAATCTATACCCAAGCTTATCCCATTAACCGGGATGAAAAGTATCCCTTGTCCACTCTCGGTATTAAAATTACACATTCACCGAATTTCAGCCAAATCGGTTCAGTAGTTTTTCCGTGAAAACGGAACAGACAGAGTTACTTTCGCATTTATAATAATTAATAATGGCAATTATTAGATTTTAGGATGCCAACACTATTCATATACGTAATAAGTGATTATAAGTATGTATATATGAATTGTATATCCGCTTATATCGTACTTGGTAGATTAAAATGGCGATCGTTGACACGCCAGTTCTTTAGACAATGGGCTTCTGTGTTCACTTGTACAATGCTTTTTTAATTGTGAAACTCATGGGGTTTCCATTCAGCCTATTTTCTCATACTAACCGTGCAGGAACGGAGAAAGAATACACATTCCTGCTGCCGAGCGGACTGTCGTAAAAAGCGACGATGCAACTCATAGACAGGGGTCCAATTCTGCTATTTCAGTTAATTAATTTTTTCTTCGTGTTGCGTAGATATTCAAAGTACAATTCCATTACGATAGGGTAAAAAATTCGTATTCTACTAAATCTAATCTCTTACATATAAAATTCTCGTGTCACAATGTTCGTTCCCATACTGCTCCGAAACGGCTTGACCGATTCTTATGAAATTTTTTATGCATATTCAGTATGTCTGAGAATCGGCTACTATCTATTTTTCAAACCCCTAAGTGATAAGGCGTGTCCACCCCAATTTTTTATTTTTTTAGGATACAGCATTAAAAATACATACAACCCTAAATTTTCACCCCTCTACGATCAACCCCTATTTTTTATTTGTTAATTATAAACTTTAATTTTTTTGGCAATATTTTTAATCTTATTTTGTCATGACATAGAATAAAAAAAAAATATATTACTCTTTTAGATTTACAATTTGAACCGGTAGGTGGCGCTGAGATCGGGTTCTGGAATCCTCCTAATCACCTGGAGCGAATTTGGTGATGTTGTTTTTGTGTGTTTGAGTGGGTACCCGGACGGTTTAGATTCGCGATTAGAACCGGTACGTGGCTCTGGGATCGGGTTCTAGAATTTTATTTTTTAAAGGCAGGACAACGTCTGCCGGGGCCGCTAGTAATAATATAATAATCGGCAGACAACCACACATTATATATCCTTAAGCGGAGCAGATTACGCTTGTGTTACACTCCGGGGCCGAACCCAGACACCCAGACCATAGTAAATAACAGAAAGTTCGTTTCCGAAATTTACCAACCAGGAATCCAACCCGGAGCCTCTGCGTTCCAGCGAGTTCAGCCTGCTAAGACTTATCCCGCTCAACGACAGAAGCCGTCTGACTACAGAAATCTATACATATCAATAAAATTTAATTGTTTGTTTGTAATGTATGGTAATGTCGATGTGATAGCTATTTTAAAACTCAATGTTTAAATTTTTTTTTTGTCTGAATGTTCCGCTTAAACTCAGAAACGGCTGGACTGATCTTGATGACACTTTCACTGGTAAATAGCTTATGTTGCAAGGAGTAACTAAGGCGAGTTTTAACATTAAGGTTCCGCCAAAAAAAAAACCACGCGGACCAAGTCGCGGGCACAGCTAGTATAACAGCCCACAAGCTTTTTGCTGCTGGGCTCGGGCCTCCTACTATAGAGGAACGGATAGTATACCCGCCATTATCCAAAGCGGCTCGGCTTCATCACGATGTTTCCCCTCACCGTTGTTAGCACGTGTTAATTGTAACAATATGCATATTAGGTCAGAAAACTGCCTAAGTGGTGCATGCGTTTCGGCCAGGATTCGAACCCGCACCCTTTGCGTTTGGGACGTGAGCACTAGCCATTACGCTACCACGTCTGAAGGGTGAGCCCCGATAGGGTGGAGGAGCGAGATGGAATGCTCCTCCGTCTTAAAGGAAGATCTTTCAGCGAGGCTAACGTTGTTCCTCGCAGGCCTAGGCCTATCTCTTATAGTTGAAATTTTGTATATATTCTTTGTATGTTTCGGGAAACGTTTGTGACATCAATTATTGCACAGCGCCATCTATTGGCTTGTAAGTGTTCCACTATACGTCTTTCGCGATTAGGCATGCCCGTACAGAATGTATGAGACTGCGACGTTCTGTGAGTTTTATACATTATCTCAGTTGACTTGACTCTCCGTTGTAAATCAAACTAAGAAATAAATAATTTATACATATAATATTTTCCTAAGTTTTCGCGACTTGTATACACACTCTTTCTGCGTGCACCGGAACACAAACCAACTTGACTGATAATTTCTTTTATTTTTCCTTCCATCCATTTTAGTATTATATAAAATTATTAGAGCTGGGCATGTTTGCTGAAGATTTTCTTGCGCCGCTTCTTCTCTTCAAGCCATAACATGTTGCGAAGCGGTGGTAAATTAGATTAGGCTCCTATAGAGTAAATAATAACCACAAACAAAATTAAAACTAAATAATTAAAATGAACAAGTTGGCGGTAGGCTAAATTAAACTTTAACAATACTCGTTGACACTTGACATCTTTGTCTTCCGTGATCACGGCCACTGAAAAGTGGCCGAGACGTCGGAATAATAAAAATCAAATAAAATCCCGCGCCTAAAACCGTTAAACATAGTTTTATAATTTATACATACACTTTTATGATTAAATTCGATATGTTATACACCGCATTTCCTACGCATGAGGTTGGCAACTCAGCATAAAGCTGTGTTGGAGTTTGCTCCAGCACAACGCTGATTTTCAGTGCCAACCGCCTCATTGATTAATATTTGACCCATCAACACAGTAAATGTAACAAGTAACTAAGTAACTAACCTAATGTAAATTAAAGATTTAGCAAAAAGAGTGGGGACGTCTACATAATTGTGTACTTTATTATTTGTATTTAATGGGCCATTACCTCACTTTGAGTGTGGTTGGATAAATCTATATTTAAATACAATGAGATCTGCAAAAAGTCGAGAAATAGTCAACAAAGTAGGATCCTTCAATCATTAGCTTTAATGGACTGTTAACTGACTTTGAGCGTGGGCGCTAGATGTAAATTAAAGATTCAGCAAAAAGGGTGAGGGGTCTACGAAGTGGTATTATCATTATTTATATATAATGGACCATTAAATGACTTTGAGTGTAGTTGATAGATGTAAATTCAAATAAATTTGCGACGAAACGCGATTTAAAAAATTTACCTATATTTAATGGACCATTAAATAATTTTGGGTGTGGTTGATAAATCTGTATTAAAATAAAATAAGATCAGTGATAATATCGTGAACTCGTCAACAAAGCAGAATTCTTCAATTATTAGATTTAATGGACCATTAACTCAGGGTGTGGATAATTAACCTGTATTTAAATAAGATCAGCAAAGTCGAGAAATTGTCAACAAAGTAGGATCCGTTAATAATATATTTAATGGACCATTAACTGACTTTGAGTGCGGTTAATAAATCAGCATTGCCCACAAAGTAAAATCAAGTATTAATTTAATGAAACATTAACTCACTTTGAGTGTGGCTGATAAGTGTATTTAAAAAATATCAGCTAATTCGAGCAAATTGTACGTAAAAGAAATGTCAACAAAGCAGGATCCTTCAATTATTCAGAAACGAATCATTATCCGACTTTGAGTGTGGTTTGATAGACTTGAAAATAATCAGCAAAAGGGTCGGTAAAGACTCTACGAAGTGGTTTTTGGCTTCAAGGAGTTCGCCTATCAACCACGCGTTGCGTTTGTTTTTGACGTTTGTTACACTCATTATTACTTGCTTATTACCATCTGAATGTGTGGCCGACTTAGAGCGGCTCGGCCACCCACCGGCTTCCTTCGTAGAGACGTCCGACCACGACATCTTAACTCGGAAATTTCTATATATTCTAACTAGTGCAAAAACATTGTTTGCGCGATGTAGGTTTTTTGCGATTCACGCCTAAACTATTAAGAATTTCAAAAATATTATAATGCCAACAGATTTCTTAGACCCCTAGAAATATTTTGATATATTTGTCACATATATGTCATGTTTAATTTTTTAGTTATGAATTTTTTTAGGTATTTTACGCTCGCAAATTGCACTTAAACGGTGTAAAATATTCGAAAAGTTGCCAAAATCTTTTTTTTTTTGTAATTTATTAACTTTTACCTTATATATATATATATATCACACTATTAACAACGTGAGTTTAAATTTGAAGAGTATCCAATATTTTCTAGTACTTAAATAAAGTTTGAATTAGAACTTTCTATTAAATTAATAAATATTAACCGCAAAGAAAATTCACAAATAAGGAATAAAAAGACACCCAGACTGTAAAAAAGCTTATAAATTACAATACGAAATAATGTTGCCTAGGATTCGAACCTAGGTACTCATCTGTTACAGGCGACTAGGATAACTATTACGCTAACCATTCAGGCCATTTTGCATTATCTCCTTCATATTCAGAATTCAAGTAATGCTCTGAAAATTAATTTACAGATTAATTATTTTAGAAAATAATAATTAACAATATCACATTATAATTGTCTCACTGCTTGGCTCGGAACTCTATATTTTAAGAAGAAAAAAATAACCGCTTTTCTAAAGCGGATTAGCGGGTTTCACACAACGGTAATCTCAATATGTGCATTTGCATTAAGTGTATAATATAATAAATCTGCAGAGCGGTCGAATTTGTATCAAGAATTTAAATAAAACTTGGGTGCTAATTCTGTTACAGCGTCATGTGAAAACTACTGGACAGATTTCAATGAAACTCGACACAGAGCTAGCTTAGGTATATATTTTTTTTTATTGTAGAGGTTCGCGTTTGACCACAATCTCGCCCTATGTGAAGCGAAGACGTCTAGGATGGAGCACTAGAAGGTACCTATTCACACGGGACTTGAAGACACCCAGGTTATAAATATCGGGATAGACAAACTCCGGCAATGAGTTCCACTCCTTTGCGGTGCGTATGATGAAGCCTAGATGCAAAGCGCTTCGTTCTTATAGGTGGAATATCCACCATACATCGGTGCAGCATCCCGGGTGCGTCTGGTTGTCCGACGATGAACGGGACTTGTATATCCCGGATCAGTGTTTTTTTTTTTTTTTTTTTATTGCAGGAGATCAGCAGACAGGCAGACGGCCCACTTGATGGAAAGCGGTTACCATCGTCTATGGACATTTGCAACAGCAAAGTTGCTACAAATGCGCTGCTGCTCTCTTAAGGGAGACTGGAACCTGGTCACTAATGCCGGAACACAACTCAAGGTTGTTATCGCGACATACTTTAGACCAGGGGTGGTAGCCATCCAGTCGGGCAAATGCCCTACCACCTGGCTGTGGGTTGTTAAGTCGCCTCTTACGACAGGCCGCCCGGCCGCAGAAAATTTATTCTTTCTCCGTTCCTGCACGGATAAACACTAAACATATTTTTAAATATTGTTCATCTTCTAGTTTCAATTCAAGACAACGTATTTGAGGTTCCTAGAGTGTTTCTCCTTTCCAATTTTTAGCCCAATAATTTGTTTTCGCTTAGATTTAATTAATTCTCGTTATTGCTGGCAGTTGCTTCTTGTTTGGAAATTAAACTCGATATAATGGACTGTTTGATTATTATTATTAAACTATTTACATGAATCGAAATATACATAAAGAAGTACGTAATTACAAATTGTGCGAGAGAGTCGAGAGAGAGAGTGGTAAGTCGTCAGTGAGAATTGTACATGAAGAATTTTTTTTTTTTTTTTGGAGCTAGACCCAGCTGAATAGCCGCAGATGGCTGTTTCAGCGATACCGGACTTTGGAGGCTTCCCGACTCCGTGGGAGCGGAGGCGTTCAGCCCGGAAACAGCACGCTCGAGGAGGCACCTCCTGTGAGGTTCGACCTCGGCTCGACCGCTGCGGGGGATTGACTCTATATTGGGAATTAGCCGTTAAAGGCTGAAAGAGCTAAGCCAACAGGCTGAAGTGATTGTTTGGGGACCAATTATCGACTCCGCCGGCGGAGCCGATCCTAGTCTATCATTACTACCGCTTCGCAACGTGTTATAGCTGGAGGAGAAGAAGCGGCGGAAGAAACTCTCCAGCAACACGCCTATGCTAATCTTGTATGGCTACTTGTGTCTGTAGTGAGTGAGTGAGATTGGTGGGGTCTTACCTTTGTGTAAGAGCTTCAAAGGCCGCTCTTATATCCCGCGTACCGTCCGACGCCTAGCTGCTAACTGTGAGAGCTATGGGCGTCGGCGGTATGCGGGGCGCGGAGAGTAAGTGTGCTCCGGCGGGCGGGTCAGGGGGGTGCTGTCTGTCTGCAACACACTTGTACACTAACACTATAGGTACTCATGTTTGCAACCAGTGATTAGCTGAACTCGATACACGATTCATGTTTTAAAATTTTGCTTACACAGAGACTTCATTGTTCAACGATGAGGCGTTTATCGCTCTTACGCGTACGATATCGTATGTTTAGTTTACATTATCATAATTTTTGCTCTTGCCTTCGACAATCGTATCTTCAAGGCAAGAAATTCTCTCCATGTAAATGGCGCTTTAGGATATTGTTTACATCGATAAATGACGTTGTTTCTGTGGGATAAACATATATAGATAGATAGATATTATTATGGTGCTGGTACCTACGCTCACGTATGGAAGCGACAGTTGGGTATGGAAGAGAGAGCATGAAAGTAGAGTAAACGCGGTCGAGATGCGAGCACTGCGCAAAATCTGCGGAGTGACGCTCGCGGACCGCGTTCGTAATACCGAAGTAAGAAAGAGAGTTGGTCGGAAAGAGAGTGTCGGGGTGAAGGTAAGGAAAGGAATGCTCCGGTGGTTCGGGCATGTGGAAATAATGCATGATGAAAGAATGACTAAACAGATATACAATACAAAAGTGAATGGATGCAGAAGTCGTGGGAGGCCACGACACACCTTACAGCTAGCAGAAGGTGATGTCAGGAGCCTTAAGAACAGACGAGCGTGCATGACAAGAGTTATGAATGTCAAAGAAGCAAGTGAGGTGTGTAAGAATAAGCCTAAATGGCGCTCTGTTGTTCGTGCCTACCCCGCAAGGGAACTGGTTTGAAGTTATGTAATGTAGACAAAAAAATTCCGCTGAGGTCGCATTTTTTGTTGCCGCCGTTGCAATTCATTCGCTAATTCAGAAATAGTAAATAAATTCGTCGTGAAGGCAACGCGAACGAAGTTTCACTAGCACACACCAGTGACTCATTTAAAAAAGCCGCGAAAGCTTAGTAATGGTTTTTGGTCTTAGAAACACGGTTCAGAAAGATATGGCTTGGAAACTCGGTCGGGAAACACACCGATTATAGGTAATTTTTGTGAACTAATGTGCTATTGTTACCACTACCCCGTGTTCACGGTGCAGGAAAACATCGTTATGTATCGTACGTATTACGACTGCATGTTACATAAACAATCGACAAACACAACCGTAAATATTACGTGCGCACTTAGCACAGCGCTGTTTGACGATCTTTGCGAGTGAGAGTGACGATGGTAATTGTTGCGGACAGAGAGCACCCCCCTGACCCGCCCGCCGGAGCACATCTACACTCCGCGCCCCGCATACCGCCGACGCCCATAGCTAGCGCGATTAGCAACTAGGCGTCGGACGGAATGCGGGATATAGGAGGCCGAAAAAACTGAAAAATACTGATACTACATACTACATCAAGAAAAATTATCAATTCAGCCACTCAGCTATATTGTACTCGACTCTCTTTGTTATACTCTTTAAATATACATTTATAACTTAATAATAATCATACAGTCCATTATTACGTCGAATTTTCATTTACAAACCCGAGGTGCAACTGCCACCAATAGTAATAAAATATAGTTATAACGGTAAAATTACTCACAAAAATAGTACATACATACATACATTACATACTTTCATCCGTGCAGGAACGGAGAAAGAATACAACTTCCTGCGGCCGGGCGGCCTGTCGTAAGAGGCGACTTAACAACCCACAGCCAGGTGGTAGGGCATTTGCCCGACTGGATGGCTACCACCCCTGTTCTAAATTATGTCGCCATAACAACCTTGAGTTGTGTTCCGGCATTAGTGACCAGGTTCCAGGTTAAGAGAGTAGCGGCGCATTTGTAGCAACTTTGGTGTTGCAAATGTCCATAGGCGATGGTTACCGCTTTCCATCAAGTGGGCCGTCTGCCTGTCTGCTGATCTCCTGCAATAAAAAAAAAATCATAACTTCACGCCAGTTCCCTTGCGGGGTAGGCACGAACCACAGAGCGCCATTTAGGCCCATTCTTACACACCTCACTTGCTTCTTTGACATTCATAACTCTTGTCATGCACACTCGTCTAAACGTGTTCTTAAGGCTCCTGACATCACCCTCCGCTAGTACACGATCAATTTGATCATGGAAGGTGTGTCGTGGCCTTCCACGACTTCTGCATCCATCCACTTTTGCATTGTATATCTGTTTTATCATTCTTTCATCATGCATTCTTTCCACATGCCCGAACCACCGGAGCATTCCTTTCCTTACCTTCACCCCGACACTCTCTTTCAGACCAACCAGACAAAAATAGTATTAACGTTATATATTTTTACCGGTATAATTGCTAGAAATAACGGTAAGTTTTATATCGATATTGATTTTTTTACCGTTATCTGAAATTAGCATAAATAGTGATACCGCATTTTTGAGTGATTTAAAAAAATATTTTTTTAATGTTGATTTATACATAATTTAGTGGGTATAATAATCGTAGTGGGTTTAGTCTATTTGTTAAAATTCATTAACATGATCGATTACTAATTTTATTTATGACCTTATTTTCGAGATTCGTCTTTCACAAAGAATTTAGGGCTGGTGTTTTTATATTTCATAATAGAAAAATGTAACGCTTTTTCAAAGCTATGTCTCAACTCATTACATTCCTTCGCCCCAAAAGTCTCCGTCTCCTTTGCCGATCTCATGTCTTTCGTGTATTGTACAACTTGCGTCTTAGGAAACAGCCCCTTTATCATTGTATCTACGAGCATTATTATAATGGGCGTCTGTGCATTACAATGCTCCAACTTCAACCAAGCCATGCATTAAGGTCTAGTTTTACATCCAGGAACAACGCTCAGTTCCGCGTTACCCTCGTAAACTAGACTTGCTAATGTTTCGAATGTGTTTGGTCCAAAGTACAAGCAAAAGGCGATTAAAAAATTCGCATAATTAATTATTGAAAACATATATCATAATCACAGAAACATAAGAAAGAATTACTCTTGCCAATCATTTGATAGAAGCACATTTAAATATATTACCAAGATAACATAAAGAATGGGCCCATCCTGGCCCGGTGAACTTCCATCTCTCTTTATAGTCACCCTATGCCTCGCAGTTAAAGTCTTTATATCATCTCCAATACACGTATTAAAACATACATAAGCAATTTCATAAACATAAGATAACACCAATGTATAACTTATTCCGCTTACTGAAGATCGCCACGCCTGGCGAATGGCCGAACAACTGTGTCTGCCTCGCCTCCCGCACCTCTTAAATACTATAAAGTACTTGAAAGTACCGTCAATTAAATATTCGAAATTTATAATGTCCAGCAATTTGTTATACCTATTACAAATGTCATCAAAACGTTCAGTGAATATAACAGTATCGTATTCACTAACTAGTCTTTGTTATTCACTGCAAAAGATCGATGAAAATTTGCCTTAAAATAGCTATTCTTTCGTGATACCTAACATCATCTATTAAATAATGACACTACTATATGAGCTATTTCCACGCCTGAGCTTCACAACATCTCCTATAAGCACATATTAGCTGCTATAAATTTAAGATGACGCCGGAAGCGGCGTGCAGTATCGGTTGACGTTACACGCAACTTTCAGTATTTTTGACAGATCACAGCCAAAGGCATAAAATACATAAGTCTACAAAATATGTAAGATAATAGAACCTTGGATTGGAGAGTGATAATTTATTTGCAGAATTTATTTACTGTCTAGTATAATCTTACATACATACATACATACATACACAACTTCACGCCAGTTCCCTTGCGGGGTAGGCACGAACAACAGAGCGCCATTCAGGCTTATTCTTACACACCTCACTTGCATCTTTGACATTCATAACTCTTGTCATGCACGCTCGTCTATTCTTAAGGCTCCTGACATCACCTTCTGCTAGTACACGATCAATTTGATCATGGAAGGTGTGTCGTGGCCTTCCACGACTTCTGCATCCATCCAATATAATAGTATAATCTTCAATTAGTTATACAATTAAACTAAATAAAACTATATATATAAATTAAAATTAAACTATAAAATCTAGTGCCAGACCGCTGACAGTGGGCAACGTGCTCAAACGCTAAAGTTTATCGCTTGGACTACCGCTCATCAGGTTCCCGGCGTAACCACTAAATTCACAGCGAGTTGTAAAACCGGGTCGATATATCAGGGGCGGACCGTGACGGAGCCGCTCTCATTGCTTGCCATTAAAATGAACTTGTGGCCTTCATATTCTTCGTTCCATGATCAAATTGATCGTGTACTAGCAAAAGGTGATGTCAGGACCCTTAAGAACAGACGAGCGTGCATGACAAGAGTTATGAATGTCAAAGAAGCAAGTGAGGTGTGTAAGAATAAGCCTAAATGGCGCTCTGTTGTTCGTGCCTACCCCGCAAGGGAACTGGCGTGAAGTTATGTATGTATGTATGTATGTATATTCTTCGTTCAGTGACATGTGCCTATTTAAGTATAAAAAGGGGAGAAAGCAGCCTAATCAACTGGGTTCATATTTGTCGACTTACAAAATGGCGCAGCTTCATAGATTTTATACCTGACTTAAGGTGCTCATACACGAGCAACTTAAATTGCTCAATCCCGGTTAATTATCGTCAACTATGATGTCACGACTATATGAAGCAATTTAGGGTATTCAGACACAATACGCCAATTTCGGTTCTGGCTCTAACACCTTTTGCTTTATGCATAGTTGCATTCGACAACAACGACATTCATCGTACGTAAACGTCACATGAACAGTGACAGATAAAATGTCACTTTTACGAACTTTAAGTCATCTCATTACTTCATTCTATACGTTCAAAAATTACCAGCGTAACGATTATTATAAAAACGTATTATACGAATTAATATGAAAAAACCTGCCATTTTGGATATCCTCCGTTCCTGCGTCTACATAGGGCGATAGCAATATGTAGCAAGCTGTTGCTGAGATACAGCCACACAATACCATGCAACTGTAACTTTAATAATTAGGAAAGCCGTTGCCGCTGGCCTGTACAAACGAGATAGAAAGAAAATTGCCAAAAATTTTCCAAAACGATTGGATGGATATTCAGCAGCTCACATGGCAACGTTGAGAAAAGTGGAAGCAGTATTCCCGAAAAAATTTATACATTTTATTGAAAGTGCTCCAGATTGATTCATTACTGTTGCCAAACAAAAAATTGTCCGTGTAAAGAGGCTTTAATAAAAAAATGGTTAATTTTATTTCAAGTTTTCTTTACATAGACTCCTGCTATAGCATTAATGTTGTAATGTATGTGCGTGCATATGAATGCAGGCGTGGTCATCATGATTTTTTCTCTTTTTAACCGACTTCAAAAAGGAGGAGGTTTTGTGTTTCTGAACTGATTTTTGTCAAACTTTGCACTCCGGAGATATAACAGGTAATAAATTCAAATATACTATATACTTCTGAAATTGGTTTCTTTTTGCTAGATTTATTTTAAAACTTCTTCAGAACAAAATCGACCCATCTACTGGTTTATTATGTTATAGATAGAAAAATATATTTGTATTCATCCAAAGTTTATCTTCAAAGGAGTTGATTTTAAATTGATTCTCCAAGGAAATATCGGTTGGTTCAGCAAATAAGCGTTAAAAAGAGGGTAATCACAGATTCAGTGGACGAAGCGCGAACCTGATTTTCTGGAGTAAATATTTTATTTGAAAAACACGTTTTCTTTAGGAGTCTGATGATAAATATGTTTACCCTAATGGAATGGATTGGGTTTTGTATATGGTTATAAGAACATGTGATTCTCATTACTTACCTCACAGTTACAGGTATATTAAAGTCGGAGACATACTGTTACGAGTTGCAGGACTTTTTTTTTAATGTAAGTATAGGTTTGCGTTTGACCACTGTCTCACCTGATGTTGAGTGATGACGCAGTCTAGGATGGAGCACGCTTACCTAGAAAATACCTATTCACTCGTGACTTGAAGACTTTAAGATTGTATTTGTCAGGAAAAACAGACTCCGGTAAATTATTCCACTCTTCGGCAGTGCGCACCAGAAAAGATGAGGACTCGAATTAAAATGCCGTTAGAATTATTATAGAGTTTATTAGAACTATACAAACACGTATAACACAGGTACAAATATAACTGAACACAACCAGTCCAAACGTAATATACGATTCAATAACACGCGCAAAGTCCGTCACTAAATAGATAACCGAATGTACACAAGTCTTGCTTCGCTTGTGGTTATCGCTCGACTCCCGAACTCTCTGATGCTTTATACTGCACAGATGCAATATGTCTGCCTGACCGCGTTTCTTGGTTACTTAGAATTAGTTTGTACTTTTAAATCCAAGACAACTGGCAGTGATCACAATGCAACAATAGGCCGTAAAAGATTACAATACACAATGGGTGGTTTTTTTAATCACAAATTTTAAACACAAAGTAAACAAAAGAAATCCAAATGCCGAAAAGGTAATAAAATGTGTTTCTACAGGGCTGCAGGTGTGAATTTGTCTTTGTAGGCACCTAGGTCGTAACAATACTATACACCGAGATCCGGATGCAAGATAACTAAGTTCATGTGTTATTTAATTAAAATCTAGTTTTTATAGATAATTATATATGGGGAATACATAATTGCTAGGTTGCCTATAAAAATGTGGCCGCTAGTATTTTTAATTAAAATAATATTCGTTTTTTCTTATTTTTTATTGCATGAGTTCAGCAGACTTGATGGAAAGCGGTTACCATCGCCTATGGACATTTGCAATACCAAAGATGCTACAAATGCGCTGCTACTCTCTTAAGGCAGACCGGAACCTGGTCACTAATGCCGGAACACAACTCAAGGTTGTTATGGCGGCATACTCCACACCAGGGGTGGTAGCCATCCAGTTGGGAAAATACCCTACCACCTGACTGTGGGTTGTTTTGTCGCCTCTTATAACAGGCCACCCGGCCGCAGGAAATTGTACTCTTTCTCCGTTTCTGCACGGATAAGATTAGTTTATATTTTGGGAAAAATTTCATTCACTTGTTTTTAATGTTAATTAAATATCAAATTAAAGCTAATTTTGTGTACGATGGAATAGGGTTGCCTACGTAAAAGTGACCGCAAATAGGGGTTGCCAGCTGTTAAAGATAAATTAGAGTGAAAGAGAGTTGACGCGCTACGTTCCTTATTAGCGTAACTGGTAGCGCGCTATTTTTAACAGCTGGTAACCCTATTCGCGGTCACTTGTACATAGGCAACTCTATTCCATCAAACACAGAAAAAAATAAGCTTTAAATTGATACATAATTTATTTTAAAAACAAGTGAACCAAAATATCAAATTAATATTATTTTAATTAAAAATACTCACGGCTACATCTTTATAGGTAACCTAGCAAAATGTATTCTCCATATATAATTATATTTAAAAACTAGATTTTAATTAAATAACACATGAACGTAGAAATCTTGCAGCGGGATCTCGGTCTACTATTAACACGCGACGCGTCCCCATACCATGACGCGTGTGAAGTAAAATCAAAATGTACTATTCTTAACCGACTCAAGGAAAAGAGGATGCTCTCAATTGGTGGCGTAATTTCTTTTATGTATGTTCAGCCATAACTATTTTTGTTTCTGAACTATTTGTGATAATTCTTTTTGCGTTGGATTCAAAATGGTACTATATGTTGCGGACAGAGAGCAACGCCTGAGCCGCCCGCTGGAGCACACCTTCCCTCCGCGCTCCGCATACCGCCGAAGCCCTCAGCTCACACGATTAGCAGCTATGCGTCGGACGGAACGTGGGATATAGAAGCGGCCTTGAAGATCGGAATCACTCTCTCTCGACTCTCTCGCGCACTTGCTTGCTCATTTGCTTGACATTGCTCACATATAATAGCACCAATACGCACTATCTGTATTTATTTCTTCTATGTATATTGTATAGTTTAATTGTAAATAATGTATCTATATCGAGTGGTTAGTTTGCATTCAACAACAGTCTACATTTTCTTTTATCAGTAAATAATAACCTGTGTTTGACGGCTGGTAACCCTGTTTTTTATTTTTAATAGAGGGTAGCAAAAAATATAATTCAATCGATACCGTCAATTACATTTTGTCATTGGTGTTTCGACTTGAAAATCTAAAAAATAGCCATTATCCTGTTCGGAACGCCAATAGACATAAGTGCCCTGATAATTACGACTCAGACAAATTGGATAAGGTGGAATTATAATAGAGAAAGAAAGAAAGAAAGAAAGAAAGAATGCATGATGAAAGAATGACTAAACAGATATACAATGCAAAAGTGGATGGATGCAGAAGTCGTGGAAGGCCACGACACACCTTCCACGATCAAATTGATCGTGTACTAGCAGAAGGTGATGTCAGGAGCCTTAAGAATAGACGAGCTTGCATGACAAGAGTTATGAATGTCAAAGAGGTAAGTGAGGTGTGTAAGAATAAGCCTAAATGGCACTCTGTTGTTCGTGCCTACCCCGCAAGGGAACTGGCGTGAAGTTATGTATGTATGTATAATAGAGAATAGATAAAGAGTCCATGACTAAGTTGTAGGAATTAAATTGTGAACCGCTTATTAAAGTGTAAGTAAAAGCCATGCTAAGTGTTAGGAAATAGATGATTATGTTCGCAAATATTATATAGTTGTTTTTCTATTGCGAGCCCATTAAACTTGGAACTATGAATAACACGAGTTTTATTTTAACAGAAGCCACCAATATTATATATTTTATTGCTATTGGACTTTGCGTTTTGGAGATATAGCAGACAATTCATTGAAATCGGATAGAAAATGTGGAATATTTGCAGTTTTCCGGGCATACATTTTATTTAGTACTTACGTTGGATTCTTTCTTTCTTTGTATAGGAGACCCGAGCAATGGGACGTTTATGGATTGTTATCTATATATTAATACGTGAAGCAAAAACTTTGTACCCCTTTTTACGAAAATTGCGCGGACGGAGGAGTATGATATTTCGCACACTTATCTTAATATATATAAATTGCGTGTCACTTTGTTTGTCCGCGATGGACTCCTAAACTACTTGACCGATTTTAATCAAATTTTCACACGGTGTGCAGTTTGATCTAACTTGAAAGATAGGATAGCTTACCTTTGGACCCGGTAGGTGGCGCTGCAATCGGGTTCTAAATTTTATTTCTTCAGGGCAGAACAACGTCTGCCAGGACAGCTAGTAGTTTATATAAAGAAGAAGCGACGAATGCAATATTTTTTTTTAATTGTGCATAAAAAATACATTAAATCAATAAAAGAAACATTACACACACTACCATCTATTTGACACACACACGCATATATATATATACTCTTTTGTTTATTGTCCAAGTCAAATTAACAGTGTAGCCTTAACGAAATCTGTGATTATAGAAGTATGGTCTTTGACATTAATTATTATGCTAGAATTTTGAGCACGGGCGACCACTAGTTATTATTATTACAGGGATAGCAAAGAATTCGGCCATTCGTCAGCAAAAAGTTACAATATTTGAAAGCCCAAAAGGAACTACCGCCATTTTTCACCGCGAACAAAGCAACAATGATTGCGTAATAATTTGTCGTAAATTTTTCCGCTAGTCAAGAAAAGATTTCTGTACAATTCGGTCGCGGGGGACCCGTTTTTTGTTTGATAAGAAAGCAAAATAAATCAAATTGATTCTTTCATATTTTTCTAGGGAACGTTCCACTGAGATTTCGAGAGTCTTACTTCTGTTAAGTAATTATTACGCCTTCGATTTGTAAATTACTTGCGATCCCGGAATTTTGTGCTTGGTTTATATATTTTTTATTATCTGGACGAAAATGACAGTTGATATTGGCTTTTATTACGTTGCAAGCTTGGAGCATAGTGTTGTAGTATGGCTCATTCGTAAGTGAGTTGTGCGAGTCATTGATTCAACTCACAGTGATGAGTTGTTGATTCCACTTTTTATAGTCACTGATGATAAAAAATATTTAGCTCAAATTTATATAATTTAACTAACTAGTGGAAATTCAACCATAATAATGAATTTAAATTATAAGATTGAACATTGAACACGAAGTCGTGGTAGCGTAATGGCTAGTGCACACATCCCAAACTCAAAGGGCGTGGGTTCGATCCTGGCCGGAACGCATGCACCACTTCAGCAGTTCTCTGACCTAATGTGGATATTCTTACAATTACCACGTGCTAATAACGGTGAAGGAAAACATCGTGATGCAACCTGCACATCGAGATAACCGATGTGTCAAACCTGCCAAGCCGCCTTGGACAAGCGTGGCGGGTATACTGTCCGTTCCCCCCTCTATAGTGGGAGGCCCGAGCCCAGCAGTGGGACATTTATGGGCTGTTATTACATTATATGCATAAGATGGAACATTATTAAGGTTCTGTTGTCAAAGACTATACTTCCATAATCACAGATTTCGCCAAGGCTACACTGTTAATTTGACTTTAACAATAAACAAAAGAGTATATATGCGTATGTGTGTCAAATACATGGTAGTGTGTGTAATGTTTTTTTTAATTGATTTAATGTATTTTTTATGCATAATTTAAATAAACTATTAGCATTCTGCACTCCTTCTCTATATAAACTATAAATGTGCGAAATTTCATACTCCTGCGTTCACGCAATTTTTGTAAAAAGGGGTACAAAGTTTTTTCTGTGTTTTTGCTTCACATATTATTATATAGATAATTTAGTTAAAAGTAATTTTTAAGTATAACATGATGTTACCAAATTGTTGAAATTTTTTATTATAATTTATCCTGCAATTTAACAGTGGCTGTAAAAAAATAGGGACATGAGTCTTATGTATTATCTATGGTTTGCAGTTTTCTAAATTTTTTGTGAGTTTTTGGCGGGAACTGAAAGGGGATGTTGTGCTGTGCAGTTTTATTTTCTAAAAATGTGTAAAATTACTCTAAAATGAACAATAGTTGTAGGATATTGATAGTTTTTGAATAGTAATTATGTGTTTTTGTGAGAAATGTGAACTGTGTAGTCAAATGTGGCCTTTTGAGTCGTCACAAGAACTCCGATGAATGGCACTAGCTGATTACCTACAGTTCAGCTGTGCTACACATAGGCTTAAGAAAATGAAGAAACTATATTGTAAACTAAGATCTGGCTTAAAGGCCTAGCTGCCAAGCCTTAAACATAAAAAAATATTGTTAGCAGGGAGAACCGGTTCCCTGAGACGAAAAGTGCTGTATTCATCCCTGTGGATTAGGTAATTAAAAGCGTTACGTCAGATTATAAGAAATGAAAAAATCTATTACTCCATACCAAGGGTTGTTAGGAAGAGATCGCATTTTAGCGATAAGGCCACCCGTTGTATTATCTTTTGTATTTTTCTACTTCTGTTTGTCTATGTTTTCGTATACAATAAAGAGTTACCTTACCTTAAATTTAATGAATGTATATTTACTTAATTCGACCTGATGTAATCTTAAAATCAGTTCTGAGCATAGAACCACAGAATACAAAGGTCAAATGTTACCCAAAACTGACAGATTTATTAAAGCTACTCGGTAAAGAAATTTATTGTAAATTCTCTTTCTAAAAAGGTTGTACATTATTTATTTTTATCTCTCACTACGTTATTAAACATTCATTTACTTTTAAAAGCTTTCAAAGCGTTATCAACAAAAGGTACCCAAAAAATTGATGTTCGTTTATAAAAACAAAATATTTTATGTACTTTTATACAACAAAGGATATTTATTTATTTGCTTTTATAACCGAAAGTCCAATTTAGGTAAGATTTAGATGTAAATAAAGATGTGATTTTAAAAATGAATATTCGCTTTTTTGTTACATTTAAACAATCGACAGACAAACACACAGAGTGTATGTATGTATATAAGCTAAGAAAGATATGGTTGTGTTATGGGTAATATACATAGGGCAATAACATACATTATATCAATAAAATAAACATTACACACACTACCATGTATTACACACACACACACACACACACACACACAAACACACACACGCACGCACACACGCACGCCCACACACACACACACACACACACACACATATATATATATATACTATTTTGTTTATTGTTAAAGTCAAATTAACAGTGTAGCGTTGGCGAAATCTGTGATTATAGTATAAGACTTTGACAACAGAACCTTAATAATGTTCAATCTTATCCGTGCAGGAACGGAGAAAGAATACAATTTCCTGCGGCCAGGCGGCCTGTCCTAAGAGGCGACAAAACAACCCACAGCCAAGTGGTAGTAGTAGCATTTGCCCGGGTGGATGGCGACCACCCCTGATCTAGAGTATGCCGCCATAACAACCTTGTGTTGTGTTCCGGCATTAGTGACCAGGTTCCAGTCTCCCTTAAGAGGGCAGCAGCGCATTTGTAGCGCCTTTGGTGTTGCAAATGTCCATAGGCGATGGTAACCGCTTTCCATCCAGTGGGCCGTCTGCCTGTCTGCTGAACTCCTGCAATAAATAAAAAACCACTTATAGTTTAAATTAATTGAAGACACGAGTGAATGAAAGGGATATGTTACAATAGGTAAATATTGATAAATTGGCCTACAAAGCTCTTTTACTATCACTTTGCTACACATATAACTCCTTCATTACTTACTATTTTCAAAATCAAATTCAAAAAGCGTTGTTTTAAGTTCTAATATGGTTTCCTTGCCTGTTTACATTACATATTTTACACATTACGTTTTCCTTTAACGTATTTTTTTAATGTCACAAAACTCCTACATCTACTCATATCTTCAATTATGGTCGAATTTCGATCACTAGGCGACCACTAGTAATAATTATCATGAACTAAAGGTATGTTGCTAGGGAGTTTGTTGCGCCGCTTCTTAACAGTAACTAAAATTGCTTTGTAAGCGGTTGTAGAGTCATGTCATGTCATCAAGTAATCTGTAATATTCCATTTTGTAATAACTACATTTATTTTCATTTTGAAAGAGAGTGTCGGGGTGAAGGTAAGGAAAGGAATGCTCCGGTGGTTTGGGCATGTGGAAAGAATGCATGATGAAAGAATGACTAAACAGATATACAATGCAAAAGTGGATGGATGCAGAAGTCGTGGAAGGCCACGACACACCTTCCATGATCAAATTGATCGTGTACTAGCAGAAGGTGATGTCAGAAGCCTTAAGAACAGACGAGCTTGCATGACAAGAGTTATGAATGTCAAAGAGGCAAGTGAGGTGTGTAAGAATAAGCCTAAATGGCACTCTGTTGTTCGTGCCTACCCCGCAAGGGAACTGGCGTGAAGTTATGTATGTATGTATGTATGTATTTTCATTTTCATTTAAGTAGTTTTCGCTACTTCGTGTAGTTCAAAATTTGGCTTTGAAGGCCCACTTGATAAATACACTCTGTACAATAAAATAATACATTATGCATGTATGTTTGTAGATATAATAAAATTACAAGATGAAATCTTCTAGATATGCAGAATATATGTACATATATTTATTTACCGACATCCAGGTGTTTCATTTGATTCAAAGCACAAATATGTTTTATTTATATTTGCGGATTACTGATGTGCTGTTTAGAGCTGTAATGTCTACGGCATAGAGACATATCTCACGCGACGATAACTTGGATGGTCTGAGTGTCTGAGGCAGTCGCTTATGATAAATCGCTTAGCGAAATAGCCACTTTTTTCATAATATTTTCTTAAGTTTTCGCGACTTGTATACACAATAAAACTACGTTTTAACGGTTTTAAGCGCGGTAATTTTATTTGATTTTGGTTTTTCCGACGTTTCGGCCACTTTTCAGTGGCCGTGATCACGGAAGACAAAGATGTCAAGTGTCAACGAGTATTGTTAAAGTTTTATTTAGCCTACCGCCAACTTATTAATTTTAATTATTTAATTTTATTTTTAATTTTGTTTATGGTTGTTATTTACTCTATGGGAGCCTAATCTAATTTTTCATGATTCATCACTTTTTTCATGATTAATAAGTTCTAGTTTGGAGACGATCAGGCCTAATATTAGACGAAGATGCAGCACGCTTACCATGAATGTACCTATTCACACGAGATTTAAAGACTCCCAGATTGTACTTTTCGGGAAATATTGACTCTGGCGCGTTCCACAGCTGTGCCGTACGTTTAAGGAACGTAGAAACAAAACACTTTCGACAAAACCACCCACAGCCAGGTGGTAGGGCATTTGCCCGACTGGATGGCTACCATCCCTGGTCTAAAGTATGTCGCCATAACAACCTTGAGTTGTGTTCCGACATCAGTGACCAGGTTCCAGTTGCTTGTGTCGAACACACTATTCCATCATAAGGATATTCACACGTATACATGGAGAATGAATGATCAGAAAAGTATGATTGATCTGATTTTAATTGATAGTCGCCTCCGAAACACAATAATGGATACAAGAGCCTACAGAGGCCCCACTCTTGAAACGGACCACTACCTGGTGATAAGCCGGTTTGTGGGCCTTTTCAAGAAGTGGAGGCACTGGCGAGTGCGTACCAATTTCGGGGAGCTTGAAAGAATAAAGTGTGAAAAATTGGAAGATGTTAGTGTAAGGAGTATGTATGCGCGCCTAGTCGAAGAAAGGCTTGCAAAAGCGGACTTCTCCGACTTAGATGTGGATAATGACTGGGATAGTATGAAGGAAAGTATAGTGGAAAGCGCAAAAGAAGCATGTGGATGCGCGAAGAGGCACATAACAACGAAAGGTGATGAATGGTGGGACGCGGATGTTAAATCCAGCGTAGAGAGAAAGAGAAAAGCCTGGCTGGATTATGTTGCTTCCTTGCAACAGAATGACAGTATGAAAGAGATGAAGAAAGAAATTTATCGCCTCTGCAAGAATGAAACCAAAGCTTTAGTGAAAGAGAAGCGTGAAAGAATAAAATTGAAAGAAGAAGAGAAGCTGACGGAGAACTTCGAGGCGAATACCAAACTCTTTTGGAGAGAGGTTAAGAAGTCTCGGGGTTGTTCGTCAGCTTCCAGAATGGAAAGAATAAAATCTAAAGCAGGGGACGTTCTTGCTAACCCACAAGAGGTATTAGCGCGATGGAGTGAATATTTTAGAGAAATGTATGATGATATCCCGGATGCTGGCACCACGACTGAGTCTGTAACAAATGGAAGGGGATGTATGGATCAAGTTTTCTCTCTCCGCAATATCGTAGAGAAGCAGCTGGCTATGGGCCGGAAGGTTTTCTGCGGTTTTGTGGATCTAGAGAAAGCATTTGACAGGGTTGTGCGGAAGGACCTCTGGGACATATTGCCCGGATATGGGATTAATGGCCAATTGATGCGTGCTGTGCAGTCCACTTACGAGGGCTGTATGGCATGCGTGCGAGTGGAAGGCAGCCTGTCGCCCTGGTTTGACGTCAATATTGGCGTCCGCCAGGGCTGCGTGCTGTCGGCTTTGCTGTTCATCCTATATCTGGACGATTGTCTCCAGAGAATAAGATTGATGGATGTTGGGGTGCGGATGAGTGATCTAGTTGTAAGCACCTTGCTTTATGCGGATGATGCCGTGCTTTTAGCCGAATCGCCATCAGAACTGCAAACACTAGTCACAATGATGAAAGATGACTGTCAGGCGAGAGGCTTACATTTGAATGCGAAGAAAACAAAGGTTATGGTGTTTGAAAGAGAAGAAACCAGAACGAATGCAAGGATAATGGTCGATGATGTTATGCTGGAGCAAGTGAATGAGTTTGTATATCTTGGATGTGCTTTTAGCAGGGATGGAAGGTACACCGCTGATATAGAAAGAAGAGTGAATTTGGGGAATAGTTTAAATGGAGCGTTAGGTAAACTTCTAGGCGCTAAGAACCTCAGCCAGAAGGCCCAGCTCGCCGTACACAACGCGGTGCTGGTACCTACGCTCACGTATGGAAGCGAGAGTTGGGTATGGAAGAAAGAGCATGAAAGTAGAGTAAACGCGGTCGAGATGCGAGCACTGCGCAAAATCTGCGGAGTGACGCTCGCGGACCGCGTTCGTAATACCGAAGTAAGAAAGAGAGTTGGTCTGAAAGAGAGTGTCGGGGTGAAGGTAAGGAAAGGAATGCTCCGGTGGTTCGGGCATGTGGAAAGAATGCATGATGAAAGAATGACTAAACAGATATACAATGCAAAAGTGGATGGATGCAGAAGTCGTGGAAGGCCACGACACACCTTCCATGATCAAATTGATCGTGTACTAGCAGAAGGTGATGTCAGGAGCCTTAAGAACAGACGAGCTTGCATGACAAGAGTTATGAATGTCAAAGAGGCAAGTGAGGTGTGTAAGAATAAGCCTAAATGGCACTCTGTTGTTCGTGCCTACCCCGCGAGGGAACTGGCGTGAAGTTATGTATGTATGTATGTACTCTCCAAAATGAGTCCTGTAGAATATTTTTTTTAATTTTTTTATTGCAGGAGTTCAGCAGACAGGCAGACGGCCCACTTGATGGAAAGCGGTTACCATCGCCTATGGACATTTGCAACACCAAAGGTGCTACAAATGTGCTGCTGCCGTCTTAAGGGAAACTGCAACCTGGTCACTAATGCCGGAACACAACTCAAGGTTGTTATGGCGACATACTTTAGACCAGGGGTGGTAGCCGTCCAGTCGGGCAAATGCCCTACCACCTGGCTGTGGGTTGTTCTGTCGCCTCTTACGACAGGCCGACCGGCCGCAGGAAATTGTATTCTTTCTCCGTTCCTGCACGGATAAGATAAGGCCATATTTAAATGAAGTTCTTCGGGTTACATTAATGGAATCTTTAGTTTTGTCGCGATTGAACTATGTTGACGTAGTGATTGGCCCTCCCCTGAATAATACCGCTTCGGGGGGCCTTTAGCTATCAAGGGAGCAAAAGATTCATCACCCCTGCTGACGAAGTGAATGTGTTCTGATTCCCGGGGCACATTCAGGCACTTTTTGCGCTGGGTCGGACTGGGCGTAACTACGTTCTAAGTCTCAGCCTTTCCTTCACAAAAAGCGCGGGGCACATGGGAGGAGGGTGGTTTTAGTGGGTAGTGGGTGTTGCCCGTGCAACTTCTCTGAGTCTCCACACAAGCTGGCTTGATTATTGTTCGAAATGCCCCTTGTCAAAGGGGAAAGCCTTCATGATCGACTATAGTCTAATCACTTGCAAAGGACCCAGAATTGTGCGTAAAAAACATTTCTCCCGACTTAAAAAAAAAAGTGATTGGCCCTCGTTAGCTAGCCAGACCTCAGCGGCTTATCCAAAGGGTTCAAAATTATTGGTTCTGTTTCAATATTCCATCAAGGGCTCATGTGACATCCTATTTGAATAAATATTCAATGATAAAGATGAAGCATCGTCGCTAGCTCCACTTGGCGTGCCTCCTCTTTGGAGTTATAAAGCACAAATCTCCGGCTTAGAATAGAATAGAATATACTTTATTGCATAACATTAAGATACAATTCAAGAAGTTCAAGTACAGAAGACAATAGGCGGTCTTATCACTAAAAGCAATTTCTCCCAGACAACCTTAGGATGGATTAAAGGAAAATTGTGTAACCTGTGGGTTTTGCAATATAACTAGAATAAAAAATAAATAAAAATAAAATTATATATAGAAAATTTATTACTTATACGAGAAGCTCTCGTGGGCATCCAATAGAAGGAAAATTGAAAGTCGTCAGTGTGCAATACAGCTTACAATGGAACGTCACAGAACGGCTGTATTCAGAGGTAGTGTCCGTTATGCAGCAACAAAGTGCTGGAATTACATTCCTCCATCTATAAGAAACGCCTCATCAGTGTCACTCTTTAGGGTCACACTAAAGAAATTCCTTTGCGAACACCAAAACGCACAAAGTAACTTAAGGCATGATACATGTGCTTTATGACCAATTTTACTAATACCTATGATAACCATTAACAATAATCTGCTTATTTTATTTACATACTTGTTTTTTGTTCACGTAGCTCACTATGTTTATATATCTATGTATATATGTTTATTATTATCATTTCGATGTAAATATGTCTAATAACCCGTTTCATGTTTATAATTATTAAACTGTACCGATTTGATATATTATTTGTATTTATTGTCCTCCGTGACTCCACCTGCTGATCCCAGGCGGAAGAACAGCGCTGGCCTTAGCAGCTAGCATTACGCTGAGTCTGGGTCCAATTTTAGGACTTATATTGATGCAGTTATTTTTTATATTACTCAGTGTTGTTAAAATGTTTATTTGTTCTAAATAAAATAATTCTTTCTTTCTAATTCAATAAACCGCGCAAAGTCTGTCACTATTAGATTCCCGAATGTAAACACGTCACGCCCGTATCGTAGTTGTCGCTCAACTGACTGCTCTCTCCATCAGGCTGTCGTTTTATCCTTCACAAATAGAAACGTGCCCGCCCGGCAACGACGATACAATTTCCTAGAATTAGATTGTAATCGTAATCCGCAACACTTGGCTAATGATGCCAGCCTGCAAGCTGCCGTAAACGAGTACAATAGAACAATAGGCTGTTATCTTCAATAACTAGAAACGTATGCCAATAAATAAGTGAACAAAAGAAGGCGATCATAAAAGGATTACAACCAGGTCAAATGCCGACAGGTAATAAAATGTGCTTTTACAGATTTGTACGTAGAATTTGTCTTTGTCGGGGCCTAAGTTGTAACAGTACAAAGAAGAAATTTATAAATAATCTAAAGCAATGAAAGAAAACTTAACTTATTTGTATTGTATTCTACCCATAGTCCCTAAAACTATAAGTAGAATATTAAGCCTAGATCACCGTCTTCTATGGGTAAGGTGCCCGGAAGGCTGGCTACGTTTCCACGCTGGATCGCTATACTGATCCGTTGCCCGAGGTAAGCACCAGGCTTCTGGTCACCTGAAGAGTCAATGAGTCGTTTTGATAAATTTTGGTAGAGTCTCATGGCCTCAGGACTCCACGGTCTAAGCGTCCGTAGGTGGTGCCCCGATAGGGTGGAGGAGCGAGATGGAATGTTCCTCAGTCTTAAAGGAAGGTCTTTCAGCGAGGCTATTGTTGTTCCTCGCAGACCTAGGCTCGAACTGTTATTGTTGATAATTTGTATATATTCTTTGTATGTTTCGGGAAACGTTTGCAACCTCAATTATTCCACAGCGCCATCTATTGGCTTGTAAGTGTTCCACTACACGTCTCCACAGCAAACGGCACAAACATAACTCTCACTGAGGTAGCATATTTGTGCCGCTTGAGTGTTTCAGCTGTTTCCGCCGCCGAACCGGCTGATCTAGCCGTGTTTGCTAAACGTGATGCGGCCAACGTGTCTACGCAGGTCACATCCCACACCAAAGTCTTGCCACGCTGCCAGGGAATTAGAATCTTATGCCAAAGTAGACGGCTTATAGAAATGAGTTATTTTCAATGTTAAAAAATAGGCTTTTCATTCATAAAATTTATATACGTTTTATTTTTATAATGATTTAACTAAATTATTTTTATATTATTTGTGTTGTATTGTCCTTCATAATTTCACCTCCTGATCTCAGGCGGAAGAACAACGTTGGTCTTAGTGGCCAGCATTACGCTGACTTTGAGTCCAATTTTAGGACTTACATTGTTTCCTTGATTTTACCTAATTTTTCTCAGTACCGGTAAAGTGTGTAATAATAAAATAATATCAGCCCATAAATGTCCTACTGCTGGTCTCGTGCCTCCCATTCTAGGGCGAACGGACAGTATACCCGCCACGCTTATCCAAGGCGACTTGACAGGTTTAACAAATCGGTTACCTCGATGTGCAGGTTGCATCACGATGTTTTCACATTAAATCAGAAAACTCACCAAGTGGTGCATGTGTTCCGGTCAGTTTTGAGATCGCTAGCTAGCCATTACGCTACCACAACTTTTTTAAAGTTTTTTGGTAAAGTGTGTCTTTGCCCTAAATAAAACAACTCTTTCTTTAAAATTGTTCTACTAACATTACGGAAATAAATATAACAAGAGCGTTACGAAGTGGTGTGGGTCCAAAAAACTATATATCACCAAACACTTTTTAACCGACTTCAAAAAAAGGAGAAGGTTCTTCGAAATCTTTTTTTTCTTCTTTTTTTTTATGTATGTTCACCGATTACTCCGAGATTTATGGTCCCATTTACGTGATTTTTTTTTGTTCGACGCGGAATGGCTGCCACTTGGTCCCCTAAAAATTTGATATACTTTGGCCTAGTAGATTTCATTTTACGAACATTTTTTGTTCCCGTTTTTTGGGACCTATATTTTTTAATGAGCGCGGCACCTTTCGTAGGTCTACCCATACATAGCTAGACACTAAAAGTAACAAATAAAATAAAAAAAACTTTGTTTAAAAAAACCTACTTCAAAAACTAAAAAGTATAAAATAACTTATTTCTAAAGCTATTATCATTAATATATATTATCTAAAACATCTTGAAGTCGGTGCAAAGTAAAACATAAAAATTACTATATTTTTTGAAAATTACTAAGCACCGACTTTGAGATGTTCTAGATAATATATATTAATAATAATAGCTTTAGAAATAGGTTATTTTATACTTTTTAGTATTTTAGTATTTGAAGTCGGTTTTTTTATCTCAGTTGAACACGACCGTAGATTTGGGATCGTTGGACCGTATCACAATTGATGCCTACGCTCTGTGTTATAACCTTGGATACCCATAATGTATCCTGAAGAACGCATAAGAAATTAGGTAGAAGAAGAGAGAAGTAAATTTAATTTTTAACTTATATGTATAACCTTCAAGAATTTCTCCAGTGGAACTTATTTTGAATTTGAATTTGAGTGGACGACCGGCCGTTGGGAGTACCACACGTCCTTAGTAATGTCAAACTTAACAAGTTAAAATGCGAGGGGTATTAAATGAAGGTCTGCGGAGTGACGGTCGCGGACCGCGTTCGTAATACCGAAGTAAGAACGAGAGTTGGTCTGAAAGAGAGTGTCGGGGTGAAGGTAAGGGAAGGAATGCTCCGGTGGTTCGGGCATGTGGAAAGAATGCATGATGAAAGAATGACTAAACAAATATAAAATGCAAAAGTGGATGGATGCAGAAGTCGTGGAAGGCCACGACACACCTTCCATGATCAAATTGATCGTGTACTAGCGGAGGGTGATGTCAGGAGCCTTAAGAACAGACGAGCGTGCATGACAAGAGTTATGAATGTCAAAGAAGCAAGTGAGGTGTGTAAGAATAAGCCTAAATGGCGCACTGTTGTTCGTGCCTACCCCGCAAGGGAACTGACGTGTAGTTATGTATGTATGTATGTATTTAATGAATGAAAAGGGAGTGTGCGTAGACATCTTGGATATAATGCCGCGCGCGCCACACATTGGTCTATCATTCGTCGTGGTCGCTAGTTACGGCTACTGTTAATCATCCACCACCGCCTTTTGTTTCGTTGCTTTCTTGTACGATGCAAATAATAAACATATATACCTAAACCATATGCGTAAGCTACTAGTGCAAATGAGTTACCGTCCATTGTCTTTCGCTCTGCCTCCGCAATTGGGACAGGTCCAATGAGTGTCTATTCCCAGTATTTGGGTACAAAGTTGGTATTGGAGCCAATGTGTGGTTCCATATTGGCCAGTTCAAATTGGAGCCAAGCTTGGACGTAAAGTTCAATCCAACGTGTGGCCGCGGCTTAAGGCACGCAAGTGTCAGAAATAAACTCACATTTGCATTTATAATACTAGTTATGATTAAGGCATGATATTTAAAAGGAAGACGTGATAGTTTGAGTTATGAGTTATAATGTACTAAAAAAACACTCCCACCTTCATAATTCAAAGCAAAATATAACCTATTAAAATATTTTAAATGAATAATTTTACGAGACTGAAATAGAAATGTTTCACGTGTCCACGGCATTTTGCTTAACGGCCATGGATGTCACGACAGCCGAGTAATCTGTACCGTGTAATGTTGCCGAGTCACGCCACGGCATTTGTTTTTCTAATTTGGTCGCTCGGTTGATTACGGAACTTTCAGTTCTAAATTCAAATTTTTCTACAAGTCACAGTGGTGCCAACATGCAGTACTTGAGAAGTTACGCTGTAAGGACACAATGTTCGATGTGCAAATGAGAATGAAAAAAAGGTTTCTGATTTGAAAGGTTTGAGTGCTTAGGCCCCATTTACGGAGACGCGGAGCGACGCGCGTCGGACGTTTTTATTGTTTACGTAGCGGCGGCGCGTGAAGCGGCACGTATCATCGCACGCGTAAACACAGACTTATAGCAATATACGATGTTGTCTATAGAGACGCGAGGCGGGAAGAGTGGCGGTGCCCGCCGCTGCGCCCGCGTCGTATTCTCAAGCGTGTAGCGAAGCACGCGGCGGGCACCGCCACTCTTCCTCCTCCTTACATTAAATAACTCGCTTTTTAACATACAATTTTCTTCTAAAAAAAGTCGATCATATCATACTCCATTGCGACGGTGACTACGTCTGTGTTGTACGAGTACCAAATGAGACTGGCAGAAGGTTCCGCCACAGGCATCGCTTCATCGAGAATCGCCACTGCGTGCGCCGCCGCGATAAACGCCGCGTGAGACGTGACGATGCCATCCGCGGGCTCGGCCGTAAAACACGCTTCATTTCAAGCAACCGCATGTAAAATCGCTTCTCCGTAAACGCACTTATCCAACACCCTACATTTGAATTTAGTGCGGGCCGCGCAGCCTATCGCGACGCGCGACGCGCCGCGTCTTCGTAAATGAGGCCTTAGAGAACAAATGAACGGAGAGCACGCGTGTAACTCGGTATTAGCCCGAGTAAGTTGCCTTATGCTCGGGCGTATTCACTCGTTTTTATAAACACTTCAAATCCTTTGATTTATTGATAAAACCACACATAGTTAAGTGTACATAATTTATACTAATATTATAAAGCTGAAGAGCTTGTTTGTTTGCTTGAACGCGCTAATCTCAGGAACTACAGGTCTGATTTGAAAAATTCTTTCAGTATTAGATAGCCCATTTATCGAGGAAGGCTATAGGCTATATATTATCACACTAAGACCAATAGAAGCGGAGCACCAATGAAGAATGTTTCAAAATCGGGAGGTTTTGAAAACAAATTCCACGCGGATGACGTCGCGGGCACAGTTAGTATTAAATATTTTCACCTTTTTATATATGTAAATAACTAACTAACACAGCGACTTACAGCGACACCAAGTGGGTCTTGGTCTCCGAAACGAGAGGTTTGTTTCATACGTCTTTATGGCCTTGGGTTTGAATCAACTAACCTAAAATTTCATTATGTACTTTCGAAAATGTAAGTGAATATGAGATTGTTACCAATCCCACAGCTGGGCTCGAGCCTTCCTAATTTTTTTTTTATTGCATGAGTTCAGCAGACAGGCAGACGGCCCACTTGGTGGAAAGCGGCTACCGTCGCCTATGTATATTTGTAACACCAAAGGTGCTACCAATGTGCTGCCGCTCTCTAAAGGGTGTGACCAGTAAGTGACCAGGTTCCACTCTCCCTTAAAAGAGCAGCAGCGCGTTTGTAGCACCTTTGGTGTTGCAAATGTCCATAGGCGATGGTAACCGCTTTCCATCAAGTGGGCCGTCTGCCTGTCTGCTGAACTCCTGCAATAAAAAAAGGGCGATTGGAACCTGGCCACTAATGCCGGACCACAAGGTTATTATGGCGGCATACTCTATACCAGGGGTGGTAGCCATCCAGCAAATACCCTACCACCTGGCCGTGGGTTGTTGTGGCTGTTCCTTATCTGACGTTTATCTGACGATTAAAAACTCAGCCCTGAGTACAGATTATAGTCACAGTGGCGTATGGATACTAAATTCACTCAAGCGAATCCGCGGATATAACTTTGTTACTTAATAACAAAGTATACTTTAAGTGTTCCGTCTTATACTTGGTAACACAAAACTCACTCAACTAGAAACAAAACTTACAGTACAAACTTTTAGGATACGAACTACAAAATAGTGAAAGTATAATATGTCGGGGCTTGAGAATTTCCCAGAAACTGCCATATGTCAGGGTAATATCGCGTGTATGTTGGAATATATTATCATTGTGTTACTTGGCCTTCGTCATCGAATTTATTCTTATTTTGGGAGGACATTTAATAGTCTTTTTCAACACACTTGCTCATAAAGTGGCTCTATGGTCACCGCAATTAGGCACAGAATGACACCCATTATCAAACTGTGAGTAAAAAACATTATAACTCACTAGTGAGTTATATATTTTTTTTTTTTATTTTATTGGTTGAGTTGCTTTGTTCTTAAAAAAGTTTTTATTCAAAAAAAAAAAAGATCGTGTTCTATAGAACAAATAAATTAATGTTCCTATTGCTTGCTCATTTCATGCAACTTCTTATTTAAATAGATAATTTTAACTCGTACGTGTTTAATAAATAAAACTTTCACTCATATATAACTTTTTTTTATCTACTAAATAAAATGAGTTTTTGTTGTTATTTTATTCACAAGTGTGTTGAAAAACGTCGTATGATACACGTGTGTGATGATTACCGTCCTCGGCTCTCTTAAGACCCTCGCCTACGGCTCGAGTCTCAATGGCGCCTCGGCGGTAATCACCAATGTTACACACTAGTACCATAATGTACTATTACCCTAATGGTTGGAGGAGCGAGATGGAATGCTCCTCCGTCTCAAAGGAAGATCTTCCAGCGAGGCTATTGTTGTTCCTCGCAGGCCTAGGCCAATGTATATATTTTTTTTTATTGCAGAAGATCAGCAGACAGGCAGATATTTGCAACAGCAAAGTTGCAAAAATGCGCTGCTGCTCTCTTAAGGGAAACTGGAACCTGGTCACTAATGCCGGAACACAACTCGAGGTTGTTATGGCGATATACTTTAGACTAGGAGTGGTAGCCATCCAGTCATCAGGTGGGAGAAGGTCGATTTTCAGTACTATTTTTAACCGACTTAAAAAAGGAGGAGATTCTTAACTCGATTATATGTTTTTTTGTGTATTTTTACGCGATTTTTCCGTCAATTGTAGACCGATTTTCCTTTTTTTTATTAAGACGATTAAAAAAATTGGATTAAACGTGCGATATTTTTATTAGCGTTTCCTGATTATTTATCCGTACAGGAACGGAGAAAGAATACAATTTCCTGCGGCTAAGCGGCATGTCGTAAGAGGCGACAAAACAACCCACAGCCAGGTGGTAGGGCATTTGCCCGACTGGAAGGCTACCACCCCTGGTCTAGAGTATGCCGCCATAACAACCTTGAGTTGTGTTCCGGCATTAGTGACCAGGTTCCAGTCTCCCTTAAGAGAGCAGCAGCGCATTTGTAGCACCTTTGGTGTTGCAAATGTCCATAGGCGATGATAACCGCTTTCCATCAAGTGGGCCGCCTGCCTGTCTGCTGAACTCCCGCAATGAAAAAAATGATTCGCTCGGTATTTGCCAAAGGGTATTTACCCGTCTGGGTGACCACCACTCTTGGTCTTGAATATGACTATGTATTCAAGACCAGAATAGACCTTGAGTTGTGTTTCTCTATGAGGCCAGTAACACATTAGCACCATTTGGTGTTGGAAATGTACATACGCAATCCTTGCTTCTCCCCCTACATGATTATGCAGATGCCTGCTATCTAGATATAACCCAGCAACAACTAGATAAGCTAGAACGCCTAGAAAATGTTTGTATCCGGTTCATATTTGGTTTTACGTAAATATGACCATGTCTCCGAATTTCGTAATAAGCTTAAATGGTTACCCATTCGCTTTCGCCGGAATGTTCACTTACTCTCACTTTTGCACAATATCCTTTATAATCCCTGTTCTCCCCCATATTTAAAGGAACTTTTTAGTTTTCTCTATCAATCTCATTCCTGCAATTTGCGCTCAAATGAAAATCTTTTGTTAACAACACCTGCACACACTTCTTCCTTCGTAGGAAATTCTTTTGCCGTACAGACTGTTCGACTGTGGAACTCCCTCCCCTTTCCAATCAGACAAGCTAAATCAATGACTACATTTAAACGTATGGTCACTGACCATTATTGGTCTATTAAATAAAAATTAAAGCAAGTGAGGTGTGTAAGAATGGGCCTAAATGGCGCTCTGTTGTTCGTGCCTACCCCGCAAGGGAACTGGCGTGAAGTTATGTATGTATGTATGTATGTAAATAAAAATTGTTGCATTAAATGAATGTATCTATTGTTGGTATATATATATATATATATATATATATATATATATATATATATATATATATATATGTATATATATATGTATGTATGTATATATATATATATATATACAATGCAAAAGTGGATGGATGCAGAAGTTGTGGAAGGCCACGACACACCTTCCATGATCAAATTGATCGTGTACTAGCAGAAGGTGATGTCAGGAGCCTTAAGAACAGACGAGCGTGCATGACAAGAGTTATGAATGTCAAAGAAGCAAGTGTAAGTATAAGCCTAAATGGCGCTCTGTTGTTCGTGCCTACCCCGCAAGGTAACTGGCGTGAAGTTATGTATGTATATATAAGTATATAGTACTTTATTTATATTTTATTTTATTTTTTTCTAATACACCACCTTTATTTGAAATTTCGTTTAAAATCTCCTTAGACACTGGGTTGCCTGGAAGAGATCGCTATAAGCGATAAGGCCGCCCATTGTTCTAATGCGGCGCGTATCCATATCAATTGTCTAGATAAAACGCGATGGTGAACAATCGTTTTAATTCATTCATTGATAGTATTGAATCAGAAGTCTACGACCGTACAGTCTACAATGGCAGTATTGAACGAGCAGTCTTCAATCGGCAGTCTACGACGGACAGTCTACAATGACAGTCTTGGACTAGGACCACATAATATATTGTGGTTGATAATTACTGCTTGATAATAGCGGTATTCTTGAAGGGCAAATTGCTGCTCGACACCTGACAAAGCGTGGATGCAACTCTTGGAGTTGTCCTAATATTTCTGTGTATTATTGTGCAATATTTAATATCGTAATTGTGATAATTCTAGTGTAATAAACTTTGATTATAATATTTCAGAGTATTATTGTGTTATTCTCGGAGAGTCATCCGTTCGCTCCTCCTTGTCGGCGCGAACCCGACATATATATATATATATATATATATATATATATATATATATATATATATATATATATATATGTATGTATGTACGTATATCTGTGTATATGTATGTATGTATGTATGTAAATCTGTGTGTGTATATATATATATATATATATATATACAATGCAAAAGTGGATGGATGCAGAAGTCGTAGAAAGCCACGACACACCTTCCATGATTAAATTGATCGTGTACTAGCATTTGTCCGGTGTCAGGAGCCTTGTTCGACTCGAGTTATGCGTGCATGTCAAGAGTTATATTTTGTCGATTTGTCCGCAAGTGAGATGTGTTCTTTTTGTCCTAAATGGCGCTCTAGTTGTTCGTGCCTAATAAATATAACTGGCGGTTTGTTATGTATGTATGTATGTATAGATAAGTATCTAGTACTTTAGTTGTATTTAAACATTTTATTTTTTTTCTAATACACCACCAAAAATCGGATATTGGAAGAATTCCTTTAAAATTCTCCTTAAACACTTTAATTGCCTGGAAGAGACTTTTCGCTGTAAGCGATAAGGCCGATATAAAATGAAATTTGTTCTAATGCAAATATATCCATATCAATTGTCTAGATTGAAGTTTACATTCATTCATTCATACGTGATGGTAATCACTTTCCATTAGGGCCTTTAGACATCCTATCTAAAATGTATGTAGCAATCAAAAACGGCTATGCCCAGAAGTATTTTGCTGAGCCCACCCAAACTTATTTGTTGAAATGAGCCAGAGCTACGTATCATCAAATTTACACAAAATGTGATATATAGTTTCAAAACTCCCATTTTAAAGCGGAATGTTTTAAAAATATTTTTATTTTCAGTTCAAAATATGAGACCGTACATTCTTGAAGGCATGCAACACCGTTCGCTTGAAAGTATCTTAACTCACATCGCGTGGTGTGCAATTTTCCGTTACATCTGTTTCTACCTTGATATAATATATTTAGTTGCTACATTTAAAATTAAATAAAACGGATCATATCTTTATATATAACTATTGAATTTTTAATCTGGATTTAATAATAAATTATAATATGTAGACATCGAAACTAAAATACACTATGTAGCAGATCACTGCCAACGGGGAGCGTGCCCAGAAGGCTGTCTGCATTGCCGCGCTGTATGGCAATACTTATTTGTTGGGCGAAATATGAGCCAGCCTTCTGATCACGGGTAGTGTCAAAGAGTTTCTTACATACTGTTAGACAGTTATTTATCTTAGCTATAGTTATGAGGAAACATGCTGAACTGCCATATGATCCTTCTTATCTCAGTGGTCGCAGATCGGATCGTGTTTGCAAGTTTGAATCTAGACGCACATCTATTGCTTCTAGACATTACCATCACCTCAGTACCAAAATCTACAATAAATGCAACCAAATATTAAATATCTATCCCCTTACCTCTCGCTGCTGTAAAACCAAAACTATCACCTGGCTGTGTACAGTGGATTATATACAAACGGAAAACATTTTAACTGTTAACCTATAAGAAAAAGGATTTATTTATGTTCCTTACTTTACTTACATACATGCACTAATACTCAGTCACATTAAGGCATACGCAACACACACACACACACACACACACACACGCACACACACACACACACACACACACACACACACACACACACACACACACACACACACACACACACACACAGACACACACAGACACACACACAGACAGACAGACAGACAGAGAGAGAGAGAGAGCGACGCACGCACACACAGGCACACACAGACACCCAGACACACACAGACACACAGACACACACAGACACACAGAGACACACACACACACACACAGACACACACACACAGAAACATGTCGCTCGCTCATAGCCGCGAACAACACCTAAGTTCGTTATTTTTTCTTATTTTCTATGCTTAGTTTTAAGTTCATTATATTTGAAATGTATCCTGTGCTATAGAACTACAATATACTTCCTTGTGGTGGGAGTTGTCACTGCAGCACAGTTTTATACTTTTGCAGTGCAACAAACTGTTCTGTTATTATGTAAATATGTGTTTCTTTACATCAATAAAATATTTATTATTATTATTCACATATATATTTTAATTCCAATTTTTTAACATTTTACTTATATAATATACAAATTTATTTATTACAAAAAAAAAACTGATCTTCGCCGGCAGTGGGGCCTAGGGTCCAGGCTACCGGTGGTTAAGGCCCCAGACACAGGAATCTCCTCACAATACGGGCCGTGTCCAACAGAGCTGCCTTCTGCATCCGACCCTTCAACCAGATACCAAGCGAGAGCCTTTCAAGGTGGCGGTCAAGGCTCTTCGCTATTAGTCCATTCACTGACACCACTATCGGTACTATGATTGTAGAGTCCAGGTTCCACATAGCGGTAACCTCGTGAGCAAGATCAATATACTTTATTTGTTTATCTTTCTCGGCATTCACGAGGTTACCATCATGGGGAATCGCGACATCTACAATTATAGCACGTCTCGCAGACCGATCAACTATCACAATATCAGGCTTGTTGGCAACAATAGTCCTGTCTGTGATAATTGATCGGTCCCAGTAGAGCAGATATTGACCATTGTCAAGAACTGGCTCGGGTTTGTATTGATAATAAGGTACCTCCGACGAGACAAGTCCGTATTTAAGAGCAAGTTGCTCTTATTAATATTATTATATGTCTCTAAAGAAACTCTTTGTCAACGGACCCCACGGGCCTAATGTTTCAACCCCAAACGGCCCCCCTACGGCCCCATATTTGCGCCGTTTGACGTCTTTGATAGATAGATAGATAACACTTTATTGTACACCATTACAAAAAACACAGAAAAACTTAAAACCTAAAAATATTCTAAATGTGCACAATGGGCGGTCTTATCCCTAAAAAGCGATCTCTTCCAGACTACCCGTGGCAGGAATAAAACAGATTGTATTGGTCAGAGGTGGTATACATAAATATTAGAGTATATGCAGTTACTTACATGTATTTTATTTATTTATAAACATATAAGTATGTAAAATCTTAAAATATATAAATTACGTGTCACGTTGTTTGTCCGCGATGGACTCCTAAACTACTTGACCGATTTTAATCAAATTTACACTAGCTAAATAGCTCACATTTGGACCCGGTAGGTGGCGCTGCAATCGGGTTCTAAATTTTATTTCTTCAACAGAACAGAAGCAGAACAATGTCTGCCGGGACAGCTAGTATTATATAAGTAAGAATTATACTTAATAGATATATATAAATACACCTATTGATATTACATACATAAATCAACAGAACAGAGGCAGAACAACGTCTGCCGGGACAGCTAGTATTATATAAGTAAGAATTATACTTAATAGATATATATAAATACACCTATTGATATTACATACATAAATATATACATACATAAATATATACATACATATATATACACAAATATGCGTAAAAATATCAAATATCACTATGTGTCTTCATTTGAAGCGGCAGCATTGCCAGCACCTGACTCGGTCATTGGAAGATGTGACGGGGCCAGTGTGTCAACACAGGTCGCATCCCACACTAGCGGCCGCCCCATCTTCCAAGGGACGAGTGGCATTCCGTCCGGTCTCTTGCCATCTTCACGTACCAGGCCAGTCGGGTCTAGACTGGCCGGTATGCCGACGCTGACAAGAGCTCGGCGGATGATGTCGTTGAGGCTGGCATGACGAGATTTTACCTTTATATTATATCCTAGCAGTGCCAGAGAAACTTCGTTCGCGTTGCCAAGACGATGGCGTATTTGTTAGTGAACTTTTGACTTCTTATACTTTTTGACTGTATTCGTCTATCCTAAAAAATCAATGTCTCTTGTAGAGATAAAAACAGGAACGGATTTACAAAGAAAGAAGGACATATTTTATTCAAGACAATACAATACAGAGTATATTATAAAACAATAGAAACAAAGGAAGTCCTAAAGTTGGACCCAGTCACAGAATATGCTGGCCAATTAAGACCAGCGCTGTTCTTCCGCCTGGGACCTAATGTACACATAATGTACAATGTAATTATTGTGTTCTATTGTCCTAAGTGACTTCACTCACTCAAAATAGCATGATTGTAATCCTGCTATTTTAAGGAGCTACTCCAAAATATATTTCCAATAGTTTCAATATATGGAATCTATGCGCTCGTAAACTAGAATGTGACTTGGTGGAATTTTATTACTTATATCTGAATGTGAGAACTCGTACCGACACCGAGCTGACTCGGGTGATTTACGAGTTAAGGAAGCCTCGGTGCAATAATTTCACATTCTGAAATAATTTAGGATTTTCCGCTTAACATTGCATGGATTTCAAAAGGATATCATTTTTATTATTTTTCATAATTTATATTTAAACGAATGTTTTTAAAATTAAATATTACGCACGCACTCACTCAGTCACTCATGCAACCATAAACATGCACACATTACATTTTTTAGTACTCGTGCAAGCATAAACCTGCACACATTACATTTCTTAATACTCGTGCAAGCATAAGCATGCACACATTACATGTTTTAGTACTCGTGCAACCATAAACCTGCACACATTACATTTCTTAGTACTCGTGCAAGCATAAGCATGCACACATTACATTTTTAGTACTCATGCAAGCATAAAAATGCACACATTACACTTTTTAGTACTCGTGCAAGCATAAACCTGCACACAGTACATTTCTTAGTACTCGTGCAAGCAAAAACATGCACACATTACATTTTTTAGTACTCATACAACCATAAACATTACATGTTTTAGTACTCGTGCAAGCATAAACATGCACACATTACATTTTTAGTACTCATGCAAGCATAAAAATGCACACATTACATTTTTTAGTACTCGTGCAAACATAAACTTGCACACATTACATTTCTTAGTACTCGTGCAAGCAAAAACGTGCACATATTACACTTTTTAGTACTCATGCAACCATAAACATGCACACATTACATTTTTTAGTACTCGTGCAAGCATAAACATGCACACATTACATCTTTTAGTACTCATGCAAGCATAAACATGCACACATTACATTTTTTAGTACTCGTGCAAGCCTAAACATGCACACATTATATTTTTAGTAGTTTTTAATGTAATAATAAAACCAAATTGTACGATTAAATAATTAAAAATAAGATAACAAAATATTTAGAGACTCTGGGCCACACTGCCACAGGGGTTATTATTCTTTAAATTGTATTTGAAATTTAATAAAGAGCACAAAGATTACTTACTACAATATACATGTGAATTTTTGAAGTGAATATTCAGGGCCAAATCCTAGGAGTCAGCGGGTCGATTTTGGTGAAAACTTCTTTTCTATTGCAGGAGTTCAGCAGACAGGCAGACGGCCCACTTGATGGAAAGCGGTTACCATCGCCTATGTACATTTACAACGCCAAAGGTGCTACAAATGCGCTGCTGCTCTCTTAAGGGAGATTGGAACTTGGTCACTAATGCCGGAAATCAACTTACGGTTGTTATGGCGACATACTTTAGACCAGGGGTGGTAGCCATCCAGTCGGGCAAATGCCCTACCACCTGACTGTGGGTTGTTTTGTCGCCTCTTACGACAGGCCGCCCGGCCGCAGGAAATTGTATTCTTTCTCCGTTCGTGCACAGATAAAATCAATACTATTAGGCATTTGAAAAATCAGTTACCTTTAACATTATTAATATAGCTTAATATAGTCTGTGGTGTCATAAACAATACGTCTGCTCCGTAGGTTCACGCGTCTAACCAAATTTAATTTTGGTTAAATGTAATTTCGAGAAAGGACTTTGCCCCTGTACCAAGCCGCATGTTTTCTTGTGGTGGAGCTTCATCTGCGATTATATTATAGATAAAGGCCGTTTCACGCAGATTTGAAATGCGACTTTGTTAATGACGTTAAATATTGACAGATAACAAATGTATGCGTTTTAAATAGGCCGTATTCGACTACAGTCTAAATCTTTAACATTATCGCAGATGCGGCCGCACCGTTATAGAACCGTTTACCGTTGTTCATTAAGAGCAGAAAGTGCTCTTTTACTTAATACACATTAATCAGTGATTGTAACTTTCAGATCGATATATTGTCTTTTATACTACGCTTACGAGAAAAACAAATCACAAAACCTTCGAAAGTTTAGAAAAAAAAACTTGAGGTGTCAAGGGACACCCGGATGGAACGAAGTTCCTTTCGATTAATTAGTGAAGGAATTGTAATTTTTTTTTTTTTTTTATTTACAATAATATTTTTATTATTATTTATTATGTACAAAAAACCTGTATACACTTAACAAAAACAATCGTCGCGACACCACACTGTTCAATGCGAAACAGAAAGACGAAACGAAAATAACTGGCTTGCCTTCTATGAGAGAGAGAGAGACAGACAGAGAAACACGCGCACGCCGCACGGCTTACAACTATATAGCAAAAAGTGTCATTACAACTTTTGCTCTTCATTTTTCCCGTCTAGCCCCCTTTCGCAACGCGCGATAAGGAACTTCGTGCCAATAAAGAAAACATTCGAAAGAAGAAAGAAAGACAAACCGTAAACATAGAATAGAATAGAATACACTTTATTGTCTACTACACATGAAATAAACAAAGTTGTAATTCAGCAAGAATTGTAATGTGAGGATATTCGTGGCACTGTTGTTAGTCGTCCCACATCACCTTCCGAGTCGAGTCGTACGCACTATATTAAAGACAGTATATAATTTAACTATTTATGTCAGGAGCCTTAAGAACAGACGAGCGTGCATGACAAGAGTTATGAATGTCAAAGAAGCAAGTGAGGTGTGTAAGAATAAGCCTAAATGTCGCTCTGTTGTTCGTGCCTACCCCGCAAGGGAACTGATGTGAAGTTATGTATGTATTTATTTCATTTTATCTCCGTCTGCCCGACGCGTCATAATTGGAGTCAGAAGAGGAATCATACATACACCATCACAGTGGTAATCCACTTATAATCATAATGTTATTACGGTTTTATGATGATTCAAATTATTACTCAGCCAATAATTCCAATTAAAATTGAATGATGTATCCCGGATTTTCAGTGATAATTTTTTTGATTATTATCTCGGTGTTACAATTACGCCCTAGATATCTCTGATCGATGGTCCAATCCAACTGAATTATGTCCAGAACACTGTAATTTACGACCTATCCGATATTGGTTTATTAAAATATGATTTTAATCGTTTGGAAATTAATGATTTTGAGGTGAAATATTTTTTATTGCTGGAGTATAGCAGACAAGTTGACGGTTGTTCTGATGGAAAGTGGTTACCGCCGCTGAGGACGAAAAAGTAGGAACGCGAAGCCCGGCTTGCAAGCGGACGCTTTTTAACCGACTTTAAAAAACAGAGGAGGTTCTCAATTCGTCGGAATCTTTTTTTTTTGTTTTTTATGTATGTTCACCGATTACTCCGAGATTTATGATCCGATTTACGTGATTCTTTTTTGTTCAACGCGGAATAGCTGCCATTTGGTCCCCTAAAAATTTGACATAGTTTGGCCCAGTAGTTTTCATTTTACGAACATTTTTTTGTTCCCGTTTCTTGGGACCTATATTTTTTAAAGAGCGCGGCACCTTTCGTAGATCTACCCATACATAGCTAGACACTAAAAAGTAACAAAAAAACAAAAAAAAACTTCGTTTCAAAAAACCGATTTAAAAAACTAAAAAGTATAATAGTACATTATGGTACTAGTGTGTAACATTGGTGATTACCGCCGAGGCGCCATTGAGACTCGAGCCGTAGGCGAGGGTCTTAAGAGAGCCGAGGACGGTAATCATCAATACACACGTGTATCATACGACGTTTTTCAACACACTTGTGAATAAAATAACAACAAAAACTCATTTTATTTAGTAGATAAAAAAAAGTTATATATGAGTAAAAGTTTTATTTATTAAACACGTACGAGTTAAAATTATCTATTTAAATAAGAAGTTGCATGAAATGAGCAAGCAACAGGAACATTAATTTATTTGTTCTATAGAACACAATCTTTTTTTTTGAATAAAAACTTTTTTAAGAACAAAGCAACTCAACCAATAAAATTAAAAAAAAAATCTATAACTCACTAGTGAGTGTTTTTGTGTTATGTTTTTTACTCACAGTTTGATAATGGGTGTCATTCTGTGCCTAATTGCGGTGACCATAGAGCCACTTTATGAGCAAGTGTGTTGAAAAATAACTTATTTCTAAACCTATTATTAATATATATTATCTAAAACATCTTAAAGTCGGTGCTTAGTAATTTTCAAAAAATATAGTAATTTTTATGTTTTACTTTGCACCGACTTCAAGATGTTTTAGATAATAGGTATATATTAATAATAATAGCTTTAGAAATAAGTTATTTTATACTTTTTAGTTTTTGAAGTCGATTTTTGTTATTGCTGAAGCACAATTGTAATGAAAAGTGATTACCGTCGCTTATGGTCATTAACAATACCAGAGATGCTGCCGGCCTCGAAGGAGAAGCTGGAACCTAGCCGCTGATGACAACAACTCAAAGTTGTTATGACGGCATACTCCAGACCCGGGGGTAGTAGCCATCCAGTCAGGCAAATGCCCTACCACCTGGCTGTGGGTCGTTTTGTCGCCTCTTACAACAGGCCGCCCGGCTACAGGAATTATTATTCTTTATCGTATTCCTGCACAGAGGAAAATACAACCGGGATTTACTTTTTTTATGATAAATAGGTTCGCGTTTGACTACAATCACACCTAATCTCGGACGATGATGCGGTTGAAGATGGTGCACACTTACCTAGATACTCGTAGGACCTATTCACACGAGACTTGAAGATACCCGGATTGAACCTTTCGAGAAACATGGAGTCTGGTAGTGCATTCCAGAACATTTATGCACATGTCGGGTTCACGCCGGGAGCGAACGAATGACGCTCCGAGAATAACACAATAATAATCTGAAATATTATAATCAAAGCCTATTACACTAGAATGATCACAATTACGATATTAAATATTGCTCAATAATACACAGAAATATTAGGACAACTCCAAGAGTTGCATCCACGCTTGTCAGGTGTCGAGCAGCAATTTGCCCTTCAAGAATACTGCGATTATCGAGCAGTAATTATCGACCACATTATATTATATGCTCCTCGTCCAAGACTACCAATGTAGACTGTCAGTGTAGATTGCCGATTGTAGACCGCCGGTTCAAGACTGTCCCTCCTCTGCCCGAATACCCAGTATTTTTAAGATCCTCGTAGCGCGCTGTAGTGACAATATCCGGTAATGTTGTCGCGCCGCTTCAGTTACACGTTGTTTACCGGATGTCAACGTAGAAGCATTTATTATTAAGCTGACGGATATGCGAAATAGAGTAATCGGCACTTGGAAATTAATACGGATGGCGGAAGTAGGTTTTATGAAGGAAGTGAAACTGAAGTGGCGCCAAAGCATTACCAATTGTAACTGCGGCACGCTACGAGTACCTTAAATACGTGGTGTTCGGGCAGGAAGGGGACAGTTTCCAACGAGAGTCTACAACCAGAAGTCTACAACGACAGTTTACAACCAGTAGTCCACAACGACAGTCTACATGAACAGTCTTGGACAAGGAGCACATAATATATTGTGGTCGATAATTACTATCTAATAATCGCAGTATTCTTGGAGGGCAAATTGCTGCTCGACACCTGACAAGCGTGGATGCAACTCTTGGAGTTGTCCTAATATTTCTGTGTATTATTGTGCAATATTTAATATCGTAATTGTAATAATTCTAGTGTAATAAACTTTGATTATAATGTTCCAAATTATTATTGTGTTATTCTTGGAGCGTCATTCGTTCGCTCCCGGCGTGAACCCGACGTATAAATATTGTCACGCCTGTTTTACTTGGGGGTAGGCAGAGAATATAGATCTCCACTTGCGACGATCCTGACAAACAACTTTCGCTTCATCTACTTTCATTAACCTCTTCATACACGCACGTTTATTTGATATGCTTTTTACCTGATCTCGTTTTAACACTTCTGTTATTTGATCATGGTGTGTACGTCGTGGTCTACCGGTACCAACTCAACCATTCAATATACTGTCATACACTTGTTTTGTGGTTCTATTTTCATCCATCCTCTCTAGACGCCCAAACCACCTTAACATTCCTGTTTCAACACTTGTTATTACATCTTCTTTCAATCCACAACGATCCCTTATTATACTATTCCGTATCATATAATTCATGCTTACTTCACATATACTTCTCAAAGCTCTCATTTTAACTGCATTTATCATACTTTCATGTTTCTTCTGCCACGCCCAACTTTCACTGTCGTACATTAGTGTTGGCACCAACACCCCTTGATGGCCAGCCAAGCATGCTTTTACACACACTTTTTAGAGACAAAACCACATATATGTTCTAAATTCAAACAGTCAGTACAATTGGTGGACAGTACTATGCCGCCCCAAATAAATAAATGCTATTTTCTTAAGTTTTCGCGACTTGTATACATTATATAGTATATTAGTATACATCAATGAACACGTCATGCCGAGACCGGTAAACGTCGATAGCGTCCCTCTGGAAGCCGTGCAGGAATATGTCTACCTTGGACAGAACATACAGGTCAGCAGGCACAACTTCGGGGGGAAAGCCAATAGGAGGATTCAGTTGGGCTGGGCAGCATTCGGTAAACTTCGTCAAGTCTTCTCGTCGACCATTTCGCAATGCTTGAAGACAAAAGTCTTCGAGCAGCGCGTCCTTCCCGTCCTGACCTACGGGGCCGGGACATGGACACTTACGGCAGGATTGGTCCACAAGTTCCAAGTCGCTCAACGGGCTATGGAGCGAGCTATGTTGGGTGTTTCTCTAATGGATAAAATTAGAAATGAGGATATCCGTAAGAGAACCAAGGTAACCGACATAGCTCGCAAAATATCTGCCGCAGGACCGATGGCCGATGGAGCAAACGAGTCCTGGAGTGGAGATCGCGTCTCGGTAAACGCAGTGTCGGACGCCCTGCAGCCCGATGGACCGAGGAACTATGCAAGGTCGCCGGTAGGCGCTGGCTGAGGAAATCGGAGGACAGGGATGAATGGCGCCGTCTTGGGGAAGCCTACGTCCAGCAATGGACTGCAAATGGCTAACGACGATACGTTATAAAACTAAATTTAAAAATTACCGCGCTTTAAACCGTTGAAACGTAGTTTTATTAAATAAATGCTACTTATCTGTTGGAGATCACAACAGCTAAAACGAATGTTACCAAAAGAAATTTCCAGCATTAAACTGCTTAATCTCATAAGACAAAATCGTTAGGACTAATTTGATGGCAGACAATGGTCTAAGAATGGGGCCTTTATTATGTTAGTGAGCCTATCGCTTTAACGCGGTCTTTTGAGATAATTTTATAACCTTAAATAATTGGACGGTATCGTGATTATAATATTCCACCTTTAAAGATAATGCGTTACCATTTTCATCCGTGCAGGATCGGAGAAAGAATACAATTTCCTGCGCCCGGGTGACCTGTCGTAAGAGGCGAGGGTATTTGCCCGACTGGATGGCTAGCACCCCTAGTCTAGAGTATGCCGCCATAACAATCTTGATTTGTGTTCCGGCATTAGTGACCAGGTGCTAGTCTTCCTTAAGAGAGCAGCAGCGCATTTGTAGCACTTTTGGTGTTGAAAATGTCCATAGGCGATGGTAACCGCTTTCCATCAAGTGGGCCGTCGGCCTGTCTGCTGAGCTCATGGAATAATAGTACATTATGGTACTAGTGTGTAACATTGGTGATTACCGCCGAGGCGCCATTGAGACTCGAGCCGTAGGCGAGGGTCTTAAGAGAGCCGAGGACGGTAATCATCAATACACACGTGTATCATACGACGTTTTTCAACACACTTGTGAATAAAATAACAACAAAAACTCATTTTATTTAGTAGATAAAAAAAGTTATATATGAGTGAAAGTTTTATTTGTTAAACACGTACGAGTTAAAATTATCTATTTAAATAAGAAGTTGCATGAAATGAGCAAGCAATAGGAACATTAATTTATTTTTTCTATAGAACACGATCTCTTTTTTTTTTAATAAAAACTTTTTTAAGAACAAAGCAACTCAACAAAAATTTAAAAAAAATCTATAACTCACTAGTGAGTTATAATTTTTTTTACTCACAGTTTGATTATGGGTGTCATTATGTGCCTAATTGCGGTGACCATAGAGCCACTTTATAAGCAAGTGTGTTGAAAAAAAAAATTAAACCATGGAAAAATATATATGGCTACAAATCGTGTATACCTACTGAGAATTCCTTAGTATTTAAATTATCTGAAAGTCTTTTTATGATTTTCTTAATTGTTCACTATCATTTGTGTGCGCTAATTTTATAAGCAACCATCTATCATGTCAATCGCTAATCAATTACGGTCTTATTCATATTGAGTTAGGAGCGTAAGTGTTTATGGCTGGTCTTCGAGTAAAGTATATTAAACCGTTTTATTGTTGAAACTTCGTTGCAAGTTCTAAGAAGGCATGCTATTTTAGATTAAAGTGTTGTGCATGGTTATTGGGAGGCCATTTCTATAGTGTATTTTACGAATATATGAGGTCGGCCCGTTGAGAAAGATTTAGTTGAGTTTCAATTGTGATTGAGGCATTACAAACTGTACTTTAGGACTTTATACGTTTTATGTTATTATGATCTTCTGCCTTACGATTTGGTTTTGTTGTGTTTGGTTGTGTTTGTAAAGGTTGTAAATGTACTAATAAAGTTTGTAATAATTCCGACGGTATTTTAAATTTGAATCCCGCACATTCGTAACAGTACTAAACAATGATAGTCGCCCATAAAAAAATAAACATCGTTTCGCTCTGGTATAAGCTGTAGTGGTATGTGGTGACCGGGTGAAATAAAACAAAGTTCTGATTTCAGAGCTTCGTTTATTCCTTAAATGAATAAAAAATAATGATATAGCACGTAATAATGTAGCCTATGTCACCTGGACAATAATGTTACGAGTTACGCAGGACTTGAATTAAAATGCCGTTGGAATTACTATAGAGTTTATTAGAACTGTACAAACACGTACAAAACAGGTACAAATATAACTGGATACAACTAGTTCACAAACTGCACGATTCAATAACATGCAGAGTCCGTCACTATATCGCTTGTCGAATCTACGACTTACTCGTATCGTAATCCTCGCTCGACTGTTTTATAGTAAACTGTACAATACACAATCGATTGTATAGGCTGGGTTCTTCTAAGAAAATGTAATTTGCACACCTGCGAACGGCCAATAAAGTCGAAAACAATAACAATAAGGATTATTAGTTCGACACTAATGACGGCCATAAAACAAGTAGAAAAACAATAGCATGTTTTTCTTAATTACAAATTCTAAACACCAAGTAAACAAAAGAATTCCTAAATCCGGGAAGGCAATAAGGTGCGTTTTACGACAGGCAGGTGTGCGCATTCCTTTGAAGGCATGTAACAATAATAACGAACCAATTATAACATCACTTTCATCAAAATCAGACGATTAGTATAGGCGATACAGTGGAACATATTAACGTAAATACAAGCACACATGTGCAGCTTATATTGTAAGCTTCCTTTTGGTCTTTCCTTGTAGTCAGGTAATAAAACTAAAAGCATGCAACTTTTAAAAATGTACATAGATTTACGAGTACTTCGTTCCTTTCTAATATTTTATCAAAGCTTACCCGTATAAACAAGTTAGATTTAACAACATCAAGTCACAACAAACAAACTAACAACCCTATCAGTATTAACATGAAAGGAATATAAAATATGAACCTTTTACCTTATTACCTGTGATATCTTATGGCAGAGATGTTTTTGTGTCACATATCACACTACGAGTTTTATGGCAGGAAGTATGACAGTTTGGAAGTGGTAGAGTCATGCTGGTATTATCATGATGGTGATGATGATGGACAAACTCGGTATGGATGGGGGTAGGTATGCAATAGATGTAATATACTAATATATACGTAAACTAGCTGTCCCAGCAGACGTTGTTCTGCCCTGAAGAAATAAAATTTAGAACCCGATTCCAGCGCCAGCTTTTTTTTTTGGCCAGGGGAAATCTGTTTGAGTACTAAGCCGCGACAGGCACAGAAGCCTGGGGGGATGTTCGCGACCTGTGTGAGTGTGTGGGATTCGCCAGATCGGGGGTGGCACTAGCGTGCCCGGTCAGAACCAGTGCCACGCCCCAGTTAGGGGTACCCACTAAAACCCCTGGGTGTTCCGTCCTGCGCCTTATGCCAGGGCTACGTGAATGCGGGCTTCCCAACTCCGCGTGCCCTGGCAGGCGTGGGCCCCCCTCGCTGGGCCTCTTCCTATGCCAGGGGACGTGGCCCCTGGTTATTTTTCCAGCGCCACCTACCGGGTCCAAATGTAAGCTATCCTATCTTTCAAGTCAGATCAAACTGCACACGGTGTGCAAATTTGATTAAAATCGGTCAACTAGTTTAGGAGTCCATCGCGGACATACAACATGACACGTAATTTATATATATTAAGATATAAAGGAAAGTAGAATAGAATAGAAAACACTTTATTGTTCACCAAATAAACAATTAGAGAATGAATAAATATAATAATTTATCGGCAAAACAAAAGGCGGCTTTATCGCTAAAAGCGATCTCTTCCAGGCAACCTGACTGAGTGAATACTAATAAAATAATACATACATACATACATACATAACTTCACGCCAGTTCCCTTGCGGGGTAGGCACGAACAACAGAGTGTTCGTGCCTATAAAATAATAGAAGTAGGAAAGTAATAATTTTAATAGAAATTTATCCGTGCAGGAACGGAGAAAGAATACAATTGCCTGCGGCCGGGCGGCCTGTCCTAAGAGGCGACTTAATCCACAGCCAGGTGGTAGGGCATTTGCCCGACTGGATGGCTACCACCCCTGGTCTAAAGTATGTCGCCATAACAACCTCGAGTTGTGTTCCGGCATTAGTGACCAGGTTCCAGTGTCACTTAAGAGAGCAGCAGCGCATTTGTAGCAACTTTGGTGTTGCAAATGTCCATAGACGATGGTAACCGCTTTCCGTCAAGTGGGCCGTCTGCCTGTCTGTTGATCTCCTGCAATAAAAAAAAAAAAAAATACTTATATTTACATAAATTACAATACAAAAAAAACCGACTTCACAAACTAAAAAGTATAAAATAACTTATTTCTAAAGCTATTATTATTAATATATATTATCTAAAACATCTTAAAGTCGGTGCTTAGTAATTTTCAAAAAAATATAGTAATTTTTATGTTTTACTTTACACCGACTTCAAGATGTTTTAGATAATATATATTAATAATAATAGCTTTAGAAATAAGTTATTTTATACTTTTTAGTTTTTGAAGTGGTTTTATTAAACGAAGTTTTTTTTATTTTATTTGTTATTTTTTAGTGTTTAGTTATGTATGGGTAGACCTACGAAAGGTGCCGCGCTCCTTAAAAAATATAGGTCCCAAGAAACGGGAACAAAAGAATGATCGTAAAATGAAAACTGCTAGGCCAAACTATGTTAAATTTTTAGCGGACCAAATGGCAACTATTCCACATCAAACTAAACAAGAATCACGTAAATCGGATCATAAATCTCAGCGTAATTGGTGTACATATGGAACGGAATGGAAAATTTTTCATACAAAATGTTCATAAAATGAAAACTACTGGGCCAAACTATGTCAAATTTTTAGGGGAGCGAATGGAAGCTATTCCGCGTCGAACAAAAAAAGAATCACGTAAATCAGATCATAAATCTCGGAGTAATCGGTGAACATAAAAAAAAGATCCCGACGAATTGAGAACCTCCTCCTTTTTTTGAAGTCGGTTAAAAAAAGAGATGAATGGATTGTGTGAAGGATGTTAGGATGAATTGTGGTGTGACAGAGGACATATGTCAGAGTAGAGGAGTATGGAAGAAAAATACATATTTTGCCGACCCCAAATAGATGGAAGAGAAGGCGAAATAGATGGAAGAGAAGGCGAAAGAAAGGAGAGAAATTACAATATAAACATCATAATATTTACCTATATGTATATGTCGTGTGACGTCAAACAACACCATCCCGAGCATATTATCTATACTACTTAATATTATAAAGAGGTAAAGTTTGTGAGTTTGTGACGTTGTAGGGGGTAATCTCTGGATGTACTAAACCGATTTTAAAAATTCTTTTACCGTTAAAAAGCTACGTTAACAGGGAGTGCCATAGGCTATATAACATACCACGGGTGAGGTACAGACCGCGGGTGAAACTGTGCCGGGCCGTTAGTAACTAAATAACATTATTATTCAGTTACAAATTTGAGATAGTATTGTTTCACGGAGTTTAATGAACGAATGCACAGACTTGCGTCTTTTATGTTATAAGGTCATGTTCACCACTTTTCCATGTATTCTTTTATCTTCTCCTGTCCGTCTTCTAATTGTATAGTATTAAGTGTATATTAAATGCCTTTTTTATCCTTTATATAGTTCATGGAGTGACGCTCGCGGACCGCGTTCGTAATACCGAAGTGAGAAAGAGAGTTGGTCTGAAAGAGAGTGTCGGGGTGAAGGTGAGGAAAGGACTGCTCCGGTGGTTCGGGCATGTGGAAAGAATGACTAAACAGATATACAATGCAAAAGTGGATGGATGCAGAAGTCGTGGAAGGCCACGACACACCTTCCCTGATCAAATTGATCGTATACTAGCAGAAGGTGATGTCAGGAGCCTTAAGAACAGACGAGCGTGCATGACAAGAGCTATGAATGTCAAAGAAGCGAGTGAGGTGTGTAAGAATAAGCCTGAATGGCGCTCTGTTGTTCGAGTCTACCCCGCAAGGGAGCTGGCGTGAAGCTATGTATGTATGTATGTATATAGTTCATTTCTAATTCTTCAAACATTCGACCACTGCCGAGCCCGAAATTCTACATATCCCATTCTTCCTATCTTATCTTTTCATCCCCGCACCTGTACCCCGTCCCTCCGATCCCATCCTAAAGGTTGGCAACGCGTTATCTTCGCACCTTCGGAGAGACTTCGCGTCTCTCTGCGTATACTACCGACTATACAATGGGGAGTGTACCGAGGAATTGTTCAGAATGGTGCCTTAGTCTTCTTTCTATCTCCGCACCGCTCGCCATCCACTGGGTGTGCATCCTCACTTCCTTGAACCGTTTCGCTGAGACTTCGCGTCTCTCTGCGAATTCTATCTATTGTACGAATGGGGAATGTTTCGAGGAACTGTTCAGAATGGTGCCTTAGTCTTCTTTCTATCTCCGCACCGCTCGCCATCCACTGGGTGTGCATCCTCACTTCCGTGAGCCGCTTTGCTGGGACTTCGCGTCTCTCTGCGAATTCTACCTATTGTACGAATGGGGAATGTTCCGAAGAACTGTTCAGATTGGTGCTTACGTCTTCTTTCTATCTCCGCACCGCTCGCCATCCACTGGGTGTGCATCCTCACTTCCGTGAGCCGCTTTGCTGGGACTTCGCGTCTCTCTGCGAATTCTACCTATTGTACCAATGGGGAGTGTTCCGAGAAACTGTTGATAATGGTGCCTTCGTCTTATTTATATCCCCGCACCGTTCGCCACCCACTGGGTGTGCATCCTCAATTCCTTGAACCGCTTTGCTGGGACATCGCGTCTCTCTGCGAATTCTACCTATTGTACCACCAATGGGGAGTGTGCCGAGGAACTGTTCAGAATGGTGCCTACGTCTTCTTTCTATCTCCGCACCGCTCGCAAACCACTGGATCTGCATTCTCACTTCCGTGAACCGTTTCGCTGGGACTTCACGTCTCTCTGCGAATTCTACCTATTGTACCAATGGGGAGTGTTCCGAGGAATTATTCAGAATGGTGCCTTCATCGTCTTTCTATCCCCGCACCGCTCGCTATCCACTGGGTGTGCATCCTCACTTCCTTGAACCGCTTCGCTGGGACTTCGTGTTTCCGTCGCGACCATAGGCGACGATTACCGTTTTCCATCTAGTAGGCCGTCTGGCTGTCTCCTGTACTCCAGCTATAAAAAAAGTCTCCCGTATACAGCGTCACTGTCAAACATATACTCGTACGTATATCAATCCTTACTACCTACCTACCTTATTAGTATAAGTGAACATATAATTACTTCCCATTTACGAGTATATAGGTATATATGTTACATAACTACGCTGAAAAATTATTAACATTCCATAAAATTACACAAGAGTCTTAAAAAAATATGTAAATTTAAGTTATGTAAATAAATTTAAAAAATGTTATTTAAGATTTTCCGCAAACTAATTTTAAAATTTATTGTATTACTTGTTAAATAAACATTTTTAATAGACCATTTATTTGACACACCTATAAAAATATATCACTGTTAAAGGACTTTACATAAAATCCTTATCTGAACGTTGCCCTGGAACATTGAAGTACATTTCAAAATATTTTCAACTTTATACAGCAAGGAATAAAGTTTAAAATCTAACAAGACTAGTTTAATACGTGTTTCGAGCCCATAGAAGCCGCTGATAAGGAGGTTCCGCTATTGTTATATGCACGCGATATCTAACCAATTAACTAGACCCCTATTTTCTCGTAGTATATGACGCTTGAGAGATCTATCGTGGTTTTAATCTGGACGACAATATCCAGTATAAGTTGACACTTCGTATCAAGTACATCACTTTTAGAGAAAGGTCTCGTGTTAATTGATATATTAAGCTGATAAAAGCCCTAGCAATGCTGGTTCTGTGATGTCTTGGTTTATAGAATAATTTGTTATTTATACGATAAGTTAATTTAAAGCGTTATTAAACGAATTATTTATAACTTACGGTGAGAAAGTCATTGTTATAAATTTGAATAAACATTCAAACGTAATGTTATTTCGTGTTAACTAGACGGAAATAAAAAAAATAATGAATTATAAGGGTCTAACATAAAAATATTATTTTTATGTTAATTTTATGTTGTTTGCTTTAGTAGAAGGAATCGTAGCTTAGTGTTGCCCTTATTCGGTCGTCCAGTGTGTGACGTGACGTTTACAACAACCTTTTTTTACAGGATCCAGTTGAATAGCCGCAGATGGCTGTTTCAGCGAAACCCATGCTTGGTGGGCTTCCTGACTCCGTAGGAGCGGAGGCGTTCAGCCCGGAAGCAGCCCGCTCGAGGAGGCACCTCCTATGAGGTTAGACCTCGGACGGACGGGACGACTATCGAATTAAGCCGTGAGAGGCTGAATAAGCTAAGCCAACTGGCTGAAGTTTATATAATGAGGACTCGTTATCGACTTCGCCGGCGGAGCCGATCCTAGTCTATCTTTACTACCGCTTCGCAACGTGTTATTGCTGGCAGAGAAGAAGCGGCGGAAGGAACTGTCCAGTCTGCTGATCTCCTGCAATAAAAAAAGAGATAGTACACCGGGCGGCCTTATCCCTAAGAAGCGCTCTCTTCCAGGAAACCCTCAATCCACCCACCAAATATAACACGTCTTTTTACGAAGCCTATCTTATATAAAAAAAAATACAAAATCTTATCTATACCAATATATAAAGCTGAAAATCTTGTTTGTTTGCTTGAACGCGCTAATCTCAGGAAATAATGGTCTGATTTGAAAAATTCTTTCAGTGTTAGATAGCCCATTTATCTAGGAAGACTAAAAGCTATATATCATCACGCTAAGACCAATATGAGCGGAGCACCAATGAAGAATGTTTCAAAATCGGGAGTTTGTTTTTCCTTTTGAGAGCTTCCGCTGCGTGCGCTGCGTAAACGGTTAAAGTTTCACAAAAATCATGTGAATTGTTCCCCTTTAAAAGTTCAACAAAAAAAGTCCGCTATCTTTTAAGGTTGGCTCATTATAACCTATTTTATGCTAACCAAATTTGTTCTAAAATAATGCATTATTTGCGAAGGTGTTTTTATAAACATTATATTAATCCTTGTCCAAATAAATACGTTATTCATCACAAATATTTAATTTAAAACAAAATTGCCATTTACATCATTCGATTTCAATGAATATCTTAGGAGATATCGCAGTTTTAAAATAACATCGCAGCAAAATAATGATCAAGTACTGCGCGCACATTTATGATGTGCAAGGTCGGCGGGCAGTCATTAAGATTTAAAAATATTTTCACCTTTTATGTTAACAAAGTCGCGGGTTAAAGTTAGCGGTAGCCCAAAGTAACTGTTCCACGCGGACGACGATCCCATACTCACAGACGGTTTAGATACGCTTGGCCTTCGGAGAGACTTCGCGTCTCTCTGCGTATTCTACCGACTATACAACGGGGAGTGTTCCGAGGAACTGTTCAGAATGATGCCTTCGTCTTCTTTTTATCCCACCGCACCGCATGCCATCGGCTGGGCGTTCATCCCCAATTCCTTGAGCCAATTCGCTCTTGTACGCAACGGTTCTCTTGCGTACCGTGGTTTTCCCACAGCGTTACAATATAGGGTTTTTTAAAAAGGGTGTCATAAAATTTCTTCGAGGCCGGCAGCGCGTTGGTGACGCCTCTGGTGTTGCAAACGTCCATAGGCGACGGTAACCACTTTCCATCAAGTGGGCCGTCTGCCTGTCTGCTATACTCCAGCGATAAAAAAAAGGTAGCAAAAAAAATACAGACTGAGGGCTATATTTAAAATCGGCCTGAAAATTCAAATCAATTGAACATCTCAAAGAAATTGCTCACCGCAACACTTTTAAGAAATTCCATCCAAAATATAAGCTTTACTAATTCGTGTAATGAAATTTCTCCAGTTAAGAAATTAATGTGCATATTGATTTTAAGATTTTGCTGAGTTAAGGCATTCAAGATTTTCAATTTCAATATTGCCTTAGGTTGATTAAAGAACTGTTTGCCTTTAAGAGCCATCCATTAATGACGTAGCGTTAGGGGGGGAGGGGGTCGACGAAGTGAGACATTGTGCGAAAAGAAGTGGGAGAGGTCTTAAATTTCGTGACGTCACATTTCAAAATCTAATACAACATTTAAGATTTAAAACACGTGTAGTGGAACACTTGCAAGCCAATAGATGGCGTTGTACAATAATTGAGGTCGCAAACGATTCCTGAAACGTACAAAGAACGTATACTATTTCCAACAGTAATAGATGGGGCCAGACCCGCGTCCGATTATAAGCCTTAGCGATAGGCTCTTGTGCGACGACCGCGTAACGTCCTCACGGACAGGGTTAACGTTATCATAAAACGGCTGGCTCGGATCAGCCCGCCCGCGGTTAGGACGGCAGGCTGGCAGGTACCGACAGACAGACACAGACGGCGGCGTCTCGGACGTGGATCTCTCCACGTCCCCGCGAGGTACGCCAGGAGACATAGCCTCCCCATAGAATAGACTAGGCGTGTTGCTGGGAAGTTTCTTTCGCCGTTTCTTCTCTCCCAGCCATAACACGTTGCGAAAGGGCAGTAAACCGCCGATCCCGGTCCACCGGTATCCTGCCCCTCGGGCTATATATTACCCGTCGCCCGTTCTCAATTAGTACATTGTATCGCCCTCTATTCGCCATCGTTAGATTTATCCCCCTTCATGGCTGTCCAGCCGAGGTAAAGCCCCTTAGGGAGCTCCGTCGAGCAAGATGCGTCCCGGGCTCGAGCGTCTTCGCGTCGCAAAGACGCTCGCCCCGAAAAACCCGGTAAAGTTGTAAGGTCTTCGGACCTACAACATAAAGTCAAGTCCAATAAAAAAAGGGCCTAGACCTGCGAGGAACAACGATAGCCTCGCTGGAATATCTTTCTTTGACACGGAGGAGAATTCCATCTCACTCTTTCACCCTATTCACACCCCGAGCCCTCCGCTCGGAGGTCACGTTGGGCATACGGCCATTCAAGCGTCCCACACATCTCCCGGTGTAAAGTCTCCCCCCTGACCCGAGGAGGGTGTCCAAAGACGTTCCCCCGGAGTCGGAGGAATAGAAGCGATGAGACCGATAAAAATATGGAATTGAATGAGGAGATAGAATGTGGAAGATCGTTTAAGAAGAATGGAAAGGGCCAACGGACCTCTCACTCGTCGTATAAAACACATATGATTCAAAGCTAACCGTTTCACGCGCAATTCTGTGAGAGCGTAGTATCACATAGATCGAGCCTTCCCTAAGATCTTTTAACGCTAGCGAAGCAGGAAGCAAAAGTTCGTTTATGTAATTATTTTCAATTAAATAATATTAATCAAATCAAATCGAATGGTCGATAAGAAGTCTGAAAAATGGAAAGGCAGTAGGAATCGATAGTGTGTCTGCTGAGATGATCAAATATGGTGGGACCTGCGTCCGGGACGCTTTCCTGTCCTTATGCAACTTGTGCTGGAGGACGGGAAAAGTTCCCAAGGACTGGAGGCGCGCTGTCATCGTGCCCTTGTATAAAGGCAAGGGGTCACGTATGGAGTGCGCCAGCTACAGGGCCATCAGTTTGATCAGCACAGCATCTAAAGTGTATGCGAAGATTATTGAAAAGAGAATGAGAGTTGTATCCGATGGATTACTGTGGGATGCACAAGGTGGTTTCAGAAATGGAAGGGGATGTATGGATCAAGTTTTCTCTCTCCGCAATATCGTAGAGAAGCAGCTGGCTATGGGCCGGAAGGTTTTCTGCGGTTTTGTGGATCTAGAGAAAGCATTTGACAGGGTTGTGCGGAAGGACCTCTGGGACATATTGCCCGGATATGGGATTAATGGCCAATTGATGCGTGCTGTGCAGTCCACTTACGAGGACTGTATGGCATGCGTGCGAGTGGATGGCAGCCTGTCGCCCTGGTTTGACGTCAATATTGGCGTCAGGCAGGGCTGCGTGCTGTCGGCTTTGCTGTTCATCCTACACCTGGACGATTGTCTCCAGAGAATAAGATTGATGGATGTTGGGGTGCGAATGAGTGATCTAGTTGTAAGCACCTTGCTTTATGCGGATGATGCCGTGCTTTTAGCCGAATCGCCATCAGAACTGCAAACACTAGTCACAATGATGAAAGATGACTGTCAGGCGAGAGGCTTACATTTGAATGCGAAGAAAACAAAGGTTATGGTGTTTGAAAGAGAAGAAACCAGAACGAATGCAAGGATAATGGTCGATGATGTTATGCTGGAGCAAGTGAATGAGTTTGTATATCTTGGATGTGCTTTTAGCAGGGATGGAAGGTACACCGCTGATATAGAAAGAAGAGTAAATTTGGGGAATAGTTTGAATGGAGCGTTAGGTAAACTTCTAGGCGCTAAGAACCTCAGCCAGAAGGCCCAGCTCGCCATACACAACGCGGTGCTGGTACCTACGCTCACGTATGGAAGCGAGAGTTGGGTATGGAAGAGAGAGCATGAAAGTAGAGTAAACGCGGTTGAGATGCGAGCACTGCGCAAAATCTGCGGAGTGACGCTCGCGGACCGTGTTCGTAATACCGAAGTAAGAAAGAGAGTTGGTCTGAAAGAGAGTGTCGGGGTGAAGGTAAGGAAAGGAATGCTCCGGTGGTTCGGGCATGTGGAAAGAATGCATGATGAAAGAATGACTAAACAGATATACAATGCAAAAGTGGATGGATGCAGAAGTCGTGGAAGGCCACGACACACCTTCCATGATCAAATTGATCGTGTACTAGCGGAGGGTGATGTCAGGAGCCTTAAGAACAGACGAGTGTGCATGACAAGAGTTATGAATGTCAAAGAAGCAAGTGAGGTGTGTAAGAATGGGCCTAAATGGCGCTCTGTTGTTCGTGCCTACCCCGCAAGGGAACTGGCGTGAAGTTATGTATGTATGTATGTATGTAATCAAATCAATAAACTCAATATATCATCCGTGCAGGAATAGAGAAATAATACAATTTCCTGCGGCCAGGCGGCCTGTCGTAAGAGGCGACAAAACAACCCAGGTGGTAGGATATTTGCCCATCTGGATGGCTACCACCCCTGCTCTGGAGTACGCCGCCATAGCAACCTTGAGTTGTATTCCAGCATTACGGAGTAGCAGCGCATTTGCAGCTCATATGATGTTACAAACGGCCATAGGCAACCGCTTTCCATCAGCTGGGCCGTCTGCCCGTCTGCTGAACTCGTACAATAAAAAAAACCAGAAACAAGAGACAATTATTATTTTTCCACTGTGAACTCGGTCACTAAAAAATTAACATGGAGCCATAAAGAATCTATCAAAACGCCGACACCCGGCGAAGTGAAAAATATTGGCAACGATTTTCACGCGGAAATATTGTCATGCGAAAAACTGAAATATACACGTGGAAAATTTTATCATGCAACAAGGAAATCCATGCCGATATTCATATGCATGTAACCGCAATGATTTTTCAAGTTGCATCGTTACTTCTGTTTTATTTCTGTCTTGTATGTAGGCTTTGTTAAAATATTGTTACAACTTAGATTCCGACAAAAACAAATTCCACTTGCATATCTGTAAAAACACATTTTATTACCTGTCGGCATTTGAACTAACTGTAATTCTTTTATGATCGTCTTGTTTTGTCTACTTATTTATTGGCATACGTTTCTAGAGAACATCCTATCGTTCTATTGTAATCCTTTACATTAGCCAGGTGTTGCGGATTACATCGACCAGGGTACGGGCACAGTTGAGCGAGAACCACGATCAAGGGAAACGTGTATTCGGGAATCTAATAGTGACGGACTTTGCGCGTTTTATTGTATTACGACTTTCTATATTATGTTTAGAATTGTTGTGTTCGGTTATATTTGTACCTGTGTTATACGTGTTTGTATAGTTCTAAAAAACTCTATAATAATTCTAACGGCATTTTAATTCGAGTCCCGCAACTCGTAACAATATATATTTACTAGCTCCTGCCTGCGACTTCGTCCGCGTAGAATAGTTAAAAAAAGTTTGGTCTTAACGTGATGATATATAGCCTATAGCCTTCCTCGATAAATGGGCTATCTAACACTGAAAGAATTTTTTAAATCAGACCAGTAGTTCCTGAGATTAGCGCGTTCAAGCAAACAAACAAACAAACTCTTCGGCTTTATATATTAGTATAAGATACCTTTTAACCGACTTTAAAAAAAACCTTTATATGGGTGACATGACGTAAGGTGCTGCGGGCCGCGTGGTTAAATTATTCATATGTGTTTCTTTGTTGACATAGTACAGCAGACAGGGTAACGTTCTACTTGATGGAAAGTGATTAAGGTTGTCTATAGACTTTTGGAACACCAGACGTGGTACCAAGGTAAATCTATGATATTATATTTGACTAGAGTTTTCCCCGCGACTACGCCGCTTGAAAACCCTACTTAGTAAGCTCTACGTTACGTACATACAAATTTAATTCGGTGTTTTATATATATAAACCTTCAATACTTTCGTTTTAAGTTAAGTTTTAAGCGTGGTATTTTATTCGATTTTTATTCCGACGTTTCGGCCACTTTTCAGTAGCCGTGATCACGGAAGACAAAGATGGTAAGTGTAAATGAGTAATGTTAAAGTTTTTATTTAGCCTACCGCCAACTTGTTCATTTTAATTTACTCTACTGGAGCCAATTCTATTTTCTAAAACGTCGGAATGAAAATCAAATAAAATAACGCGCTTGAAACCGTTAAAATGTAGTTTTATTACATACATAACTTCACGCCAGTTCCCTTGCGGGGTAGGCACGAACAACAGAGTGCCATTTAGGCTTATTCTTACACACATCACTTGCCTCTTTGACATTCATCACTCTTGTCATGCAAGCTCGTCTGTTCTTAAGGCTCCTGACATCACCTTCTGCTAGTACACGATCAATTTGTAGTAGTTTTATTATGTGTACTAATTACGAAAACTTAAGAAAGTATATAAGTATTAAAACTGTAACTATTGTTACGAACTGTGTCGTATATTTGTTTTTAAATTTATTTTGATTATAATGACATTTTTGTTTATTAGTTACCAAATATATGTATAATGTATAATATATTTGCCAGGTGGTAGGGCATTTGCCCGACTGGATGGCTACCACCCCTGGTCTAAAATATGTCTCCATAACAACCTTGAATTCTGTTCCGGCATTAGTGACCAGGTTCCAGTCTCCCTTAAGAGAGCAGCAGCGCATTTGTAGCAACTTTGGTGTTGCAAATGTACATAGGCGATGGTAACCGCTTTTCATCAAGTGGGCCGTCTGCCTGTCTGCTGATCTGCTCAGCATATTTTTTCAGTATGATATCTAAATTCATAATTACAGTCCCTAAAAACTATTAAAACTCAAATCGGTAATCTGACAGTTACTCAGTAATTTCATTATTAAGTTTTGAAAGCAATTTTAACCACGTTTAAGACCGCAACCACTAATTGTATTTGGAAACATTTTGCACATTATCATACATCGAAAACCACTAATTGCTACATTATGGGTACGGACTGTAGAAGAGTGGTTTAGTGTGACCACGTTCTTCTATTTTCAAGAACATATTTTATACAGACGTCATACAATTGTAGAGATACAGTACATTCTAGCATATACCATATGCACCTAAAACCCCGCAAATATGCCTGAGGCCATGGAGTCCAGAGGACCACCGCCTTCTATCTACTATCTACTTCTATCCATGTAGGAACGGAGAAAGAATACAATTTCCAGCGGCCTGGCGGCCTGTCATAAGAGGTGAAAAAACCCATAGCCAAGTGGTAGGGTATTTGACCGTCTGCATGGCTACATACAGGCGGTCAGCCTACCTGATAGAAAGTGGTTATCATCGCCTATGCACACTTGCGACACCAAAGGCGCTATAAATGCGCTGCTGCTCTCTAAAGGGAGACGGGAACCTGATCTATAATGTCGCAACACAAGTCAAGGTTGTTATGGCTACATATTCTAGACCAGGTAGCCATGCAGACGAGTAAATACCCTAGCACCTGGTTGTGGGTTGTTTTGTCGCCACTTACGACAGGCCGTCTGGCCACAGGAAATTGTATTCATTCCCCGTTCCTGCACGAATAAAACGACTGAGGCGAATTGCAATCAAGATAATAATTCCAACCTACCACAATTTCATAGTTACATTTAACAAAACAAGAAATAAGTAAGTATTTTATTATAGTAGAAAACATTTATTTTTTGCTTTTTAGTTACTTTAGTATTATTTCCAATCCAATTACCAATCCGTGTGTTTTTATTATTTTTATTTTTTATTAATCCTCTCTCCGAGCGAACGAGATTGCTCGGGCTTATCACTTTTTTATTTTACAATATTTACTTATTCGTAATACCGAAGTAAGAAAGAGAGTTGGTCTGAAAGAGAGTGTCGGGGTGAAGGTAAGGAAAGGAATGCTCCGGTGGTTCGGGCATGTGGAAAGAATGCATGATGAAAGAATGACTAAACAGATATACAATGCAAAAGTGGATGGATGCAGAAGTCGTGGAAGGCCACGACACACCTTCAATGATCAAATTGATCGTGTACTAGCAGAAGGTGATGTCAGGAGCCTTAAGAACAGACGAGCTTGCATGACAAGAGTTATGAATGTCAAAGAGGCAAGTGAGGTGTGTAAGAATAAGCTTGAATGGCACTCTGTTGTTCGTGCCTACCCCGCAAGGGAACTGGCGTGAAGTTATGTTATGTTATGTTGTTACTTATTCTAATACATGTCTTGTTACTTCCAAAATTATACAAAATTATTTTGGCCAAAATTCCTTAATTTAGTATACAGTTTCTTATTTCTACTTTATTATTTCTATGTTAGTCACTATATTCTTACATTTATGCTTTCGACTACTACAACAAACTTCTTGTTATCTACTTACATTACTTTCTATAATACAACTATTATCTTATTATTTATGCTTTTTACATGTTATTTAGTCGAAGTCGCGGAAGGCCACGACACACCTTCCATGATCAAATTGATCGTGTACTAGCAGAAGGTGACGTCAGGAGCCTTAAGAATAGACGAGCGGGCATGACAAGAGCTATGAACGTCAAAGAAGCAAGTGAGGTGTGTAAGAATAAGCCTGAATCGCGCTCTGTTGTTTGTGCCTACCCCGCAAGGGAACTGGCGTGAAGTTATGTATGTTTGCCAGGTGGTAGGGCATTTGCCCGACTAGATGGCGATCACACCTGGTCTAAAGTATGTCGCCATAACAACCTTGAGTTGTGTTCCGGCATTAGTGACCAGGTTCCAGTCCCCTTTAAGAGAGGAGCAGCGCATTTGTAGCACCTTTGGTGTTGCAAATGTCCATAGGCGATGGTAACTGCTTTCCATCAAGTGGGCCGTCTGCCTGTCTGCTGAACTCCTGCAATAAAAAAAAAGTATGTACATGTTATTTACTATTTTCTTAATTTTTCTCTATTTTTATGTTTTCGGACTTAGTATCTATTTTATTATTTGCTTTTGTTTATATTTGTAAATTATGTATATATAAGTAAATATATAATAATTATACATCTTATATATCTATCGTTTTATTTCTGCTGACTGTACTTTTTACAACTTTGAGACAAAATTTGATAAAGTCCTCGAAATTTCTTTTGGACATCAATACCATCATGCAATCCGTGTGTTTACAATTAGTGACCAGGTTCCAGTCCACCTTAAAAGAGCAGCAGCGCATTTGTAACACCTTTGGTATTGCAAATGTCCATAGGCGACGGTAACCGTTTTCCATCAAGTGGGCCGTCTGCCTATCTGCTCAACTCATGCAATAAAAAAATAATCAAGTCTGTTCTTTTTATTACCTTATTTACATTGAATAATTTGAAACAATATTTTGAAAGGACCATCAAAATGAAAAAGAAACAAAATGATAATTTATAAAAATATTAACAACAATTTTACAATGAAAGCTTAGGTTAATAGTCATCTGGTGTCTCGTAAAAACTTCAAGTTTATGGAAAGCCCACTTAAAAACTTTACTTAAAAGTACTTAAATGTTGGACTTAAACCATTACAGGGCCAGTCGTGGTCTGCCAAGTGAGTGATGTTCATTACAACGCGGGTTAAGTATTTAGTTTATTCCACTTTTTATATTTTCTTGTTATGGTAGCTTACGGGTAAACAGCCAGTGGTTTTTAACCGACTTCCAAAAGGAGGAGGTTCTCAACTTGATTGGTATTTTTTTTATGTATGTACACCGATTACTCTGAGAGTTATGATCCGATTTACGTGATTCTTTTTTAGTTCGACGCGGAATACTTGCCATTTGGTCCCCTAAAAATTCAATATAGTTTGGCCTAGTAGTTTTCATTTTATGAAAAAAAATTTATGAAATTTTTTTCCGTTCCCGTTTCGTGGGACCTATATTTTTTAAGGCGCGCGGCACCTTTCGTAGGCCTACGCATAGCTAGACACTAAAAAGTAACAAATAAAAAAAAACTTCGTTTGAAAAAACCGACTTCAAAAAGTATAAAATAAATTATTTCTAAAGCTATTTTGAATTATAATATCTTATTTTTAATATATGTATGAATTATAATATCTTATTTTTAATATATATTATCTAAAACATCTTGAAAACGGTGCGAAGTAAAACATAAAAATTACTATATTTTGTAAAAATTGCTAAGCACCTACTTTAAGATGTTTTAGATTATTCTAATTATTTTAATTAATTAGTTTATTTCTTATAAGGAATGGAAGTTTTTAACCTGTGGGGCTCTTATAGCCCACGGTTAATGTGATTCGATTTATATGGACTGTATAAATAAATAAATAAAGAAATAAGTTATTTGCTAGGAAAGCGACGATACATGGATTTAGAAATATTTATACATATATTTTTAATAATAAAATTCATAATATTGTACACCGCATTTCCTACAAATGAGGACAGCAACTCAGCTTTATGCTGTGTTGGAGTTTCGTCCAGCACAGCGCTGATTTTCAGTGCCGACCCCACCTCATTCATTTATATATATATATTAGACCACACCACAATAAATGTACACAAGTAACAGGAAATATAATAAGACAGAGTAACACAGTATATGAAAACAGCTAAAACAAACACGCGCACACAAAATAAAAAGAGCCATTATCCCATATGGTAATAAATATAAAAAAAATATAAAATATATATACATATATATACGTAAACAAAGCTACAATAATTAAATACCAACCAATACGGTCAACAATAATCTTATTACTATTAATGATGATGTCAGGAGCCTTAAGAACAGACGAGCGTGCATTACAAGAGTTATGAATGTCAAAGAACCAGTGAGGTGTGTAAGAATAAGCCTGAATGGCGCTCTGTTGTTCTTCCCAACCCGCAAGGGAACTGGCGTGAAGTCATGTATGTATGTACTATTAATTGAAACAAATAAATTAAATAAAACAGAAAGAAACAATCAATTCAATGGACAAGCCTTCAAATCCTTAGGAAGTTTGAGTTGCCTTCTTACAGATGAGTTTTAAATAAAAGTATACTCATTATTTATAAAGAAGTCAAAACACCATATCTAAAAAAAATGTTAATGTTATAGCGAAGATATGACCTAGATCCTTGCACTATAAAAGTAGAAGCTCCACCAATAAAGAGAAAGAAAGAAAATCATTTTATTCAGGAAAAATTACATTTCTGTAGTGTAGGTATAATTGTTAACAAATTTAAATCTAACAACATAATCTTGTACTGAAAGGGACATCAGACTCAGCATAATGCTGGTCTTTTAAAACCAGCGCTGATCTTCCGCTGAGCCCTTAAGGTACTGTCACGGCAGACATTACATTATTGCAATGAAGGTAGCTTATGCTTAGTTAGGTTGCACCCAGGAACAGTACACGGCACTATGGTTTCCCTTGAGAGCTATCACTTGTACACAGGTCTTAATAAAAGTTTTAGGAAGGCCAGTAATTACAATGATTTGAATTTTAAGAACAGATGAGCTTGCACGTTGACAGCGAATTAATTCAAAAATGGCTGCCCTTACAGACAGTAACTCAGAAAGAGGGTAGATAGCAAAATTGATGGAGCGATGTTCTACCTACTTAACTAGGCAAGGACCGAACATAACCAATTTCCAAAACGAGGGAGTTCTCAATTCTACTGATGTTTTTTTTGTATGTATATTACGCAATTTCTCCGTGTATAATAATTGTGGACATATTAAAAAAAAATCTTTATTATAAAGAGTATACACCTGAGGTGAGGTGAGCGGATCACAAGGAAATCGAGAGTAACCCTCGTTGAAGAGCGCCGAGCGCCTACACTCTTGGAAAGGCAAAACTTGTATACTCGGGCCAGTAATAAAATTTCTACAGGGGCTCAAAATATATTATTAATAAAGCTATTCAAGCAACTCAAAAGTAGAAAACAAAACTTTTTTGACAAAAACAAAACCGATCCGATCCTTAATGTAATTTGATTCGATTTGTTAAATCTTTTTATAATGTAATAAAAGTTATGAGTATTGTAATCTGGCCAACGAGCAATCAGAGCAGAGCACGTGCCTCGAGCGGGGTCGAAGCGCCATCAGTACTTAAGGTAGACGAGCGAGTTTTGCCACACATTGGAGCGATAGCAACGGATCGAGTTGGATCGTTGAGAATTTAAAAGGAATGGCTAAAGTAAGATCGGTGCCCTGAACCCGCTGCTCGGTCTTTGATATAGTATTGTTTAAATCTAAATTAAAAGTGTATAAACCGTGACTATTGTTTTGTGCTCGCATTTTACCTAATGATGCCCACTAAACTCGCAACCATTAAAGTCGATGTCACCGAGAACAATGCTTCCCCGACATATATACATATATATATATATATATTCGTAATACCGAAGTAAGAAAGAGAGTTGGTCTGAAAGAGAGTGTCGGGGTGAAGGTAAGGAAAGGAATGCTCCGGTGATTAGGGCATGTGGGAAGAATGACCAAACAGATATACAATGCAAAAGTGGATGGATGCAGAAGTCATGAAAGGCCACGACACACCTTCCATGATCAAAGTGATCGTGTACTAGCAGAAGGTGATGTCAGGAGCCTTAAGAACAGACGACGTGCGTGACAAGAGTTATGAATGTCAAAGAAGCAAATGAGGTGTGTAAGAATAAGCCTAAATGGCGCTCTGTTGTCCGTGCCTACCCCGCAAGGGAACTGGCGTTATGTATGTATGTATGTATATATATATATGTTCCCACTGCTGGACACGGGCCTCCCACCATGTAGGAACGAACAGAATGCCCGTCACGCTTTTTTTTGAAAACGCAGGGGGAATACTTCTCGTACTCAGCTGGGTCCTCTAAGGGGATGGACCAATTGCGAAGTGAATTTAAAACTCTGCATAGACATGAACGAGAACTCTGGTACAGACGTTCCCGACTACGACTATAAAATTTACACCAACGCACGCGAAACCGCTAGCTATTATTATAAATGCGAGAGTAACTGTTTGTTTGTTATCGTTTCACTATTAAACAGCTTAATTTATTGTAGTAAAAATTTGCAAGGAGATAGATTGTATCATGAAGCATATAAGCATAGTATATATACTACCTTTTATCCCAAAAAAACAATTTTAAAGTTGGTTACACAGATAATAACCATTTGTACAATCAAGTGATAATTCTTTATATTAAGTATATGAAAATTAATATTTAAGCACACGGTCCTTACATGCTGGAAGCCTCAACAGTCAGGACGATATGCTTCGTTTTATTTTCCTAGTGCGCACTGCCGAAGAATGGAAGAATAATTTGCCCGAGTCTGCTTTTCCTGATAAATACAATCTAGGAGTGAAAAGGTCTCTAGGTAAGCGTGCTCCATCCTAGACCGCGTCGAATTTTTATTTTTTTTTCAGGCGGGGAAAATGCATTTCGCTCAATACCGGGACCTTCGCTAGGGATTAGACCATAGTCGATTATGGAGACATTCCCAAGGGGGCAATCCAAACACTAATCGACCGACTTGTGTGGAGACTCGAAGGGATGGACAAATGCCCAGGGGCTAATACCCCACTAAAACCACCCTCCTCCCAAATGCCCCGCGCTTATAGTAGGAAAGGCATGAGACTTAGAACGTAATTACGCCCACGCCGATCCTAGCGCAAAAGTGCCTGAGAGTGCCCCGGGAATCAGAGCAAACTCACTTCGACGACAGGGGTGAAGACTCCTCTGCTCCCTAGATGCAATAGGGCCCTTGAAGCGGTATTTTCAGGGCGGGAAGTCATGCCCATATCTGCGCCTCCGGGCTCCTGGCTGACGCCGGTGCCCATGAGGAGGCGCATGTATATGCGCCATTCCACTTCTCTCCCTATCTCGTTCCGCGGCCTCCTTTTAAGACATAACCGTCTCGCAGAAAAGGGCCGATCCTAGACCGCGTCATCAGTCAACATCAGGTAAGTCTGGTCAAACGCGAACCTATAAACACGTAAAAAAAACATATTGTTACGAATTTGTGGGATTTGAATTTAAAACGCCGTTGGAATTATCACAAAGTTTTTTAGAAGTTTACACACGTAGTTCACAGGTTTTACCAACTCAAGCGAATACAACAAGTAGTAATAACATAAATCGAACAAAGTCCGTCTCGATCGCAGTTGAAACTCATCTTACTATGTCTCAATCGGCCCGATCGATATTCGTAAAATAGACATGACCCCTGGCAATATGCACACGACTGGAATTATCGCACTTGTAAGCTTAATCCAAAACAATTTGTCATTTAAAATTTTCCGCGTAATTTAAACAATAAAAACGGTTTATGATGTCTTACTCGTCGGCCAGCCATAACACAACGATAGGGAAAAGAGATGAGTTGCTTCAGAGAATTAGCGAGAACAATGGCAGTAAACAATTAAGAGAATCATAAAAAGTGTCACAGATAATGTAAATTCCAAGGGTAATAAAATACGTGTTGCAAAGGATTATGTCTTCTCGGCACTTCAGTTGTATCAATATGTTTCAGCGTTTATACTGTATTAGAAAATTAAAACGCCGAAAGTTTCGGGTAACAGTTAGTATTGTGCAATGGTGGATCACGGATCCTTATCACGCAGCTTCGTTGGTTCTAGTTAATAAATTTGTGGACTGTATAGGGTATGTTTGAGAGATGACAGGTATGCCAAATCCTGTACAAAAACCAATGGGGTAATAAGCACCAGTAGTCTCGGAATCCATCTCCAATGGGGCAGCTACACAGCTCCTGAAGTGCACGGTACTAACAAGTTGTTGCGGACAGAGAGCACCCCCTTGACCCGCCCGCCGGAGCACATCTACACTCCGCACCCCGCATACCGCCGACGCCCATAGCTAGCGCGATTAGCAACTAGGCGTCGGACGGAATGCGGGATATAGGAGGCCGAAAAAACTGAAAAATATATACTACATCAAGAACAACTATGAATTCAGCCACTCAGCTATTCATATATTGTACTCAACTCTCTTGCATACTTTGTTCTACTCTTTAAATGTACATTTATAACTTAATAATAATCATACAGTCCATTATTACGTCGAATTTTCATTTACAAACCCGAGGTGCAACTGGTACCAATACAAGTCCTCAGATGGCACTTAGGTTTAAGTCATGGCACACTGACTCCAAGACCAAGCACGGCTTGTATATAAAGTTTAATAAGATCTCCAAGAATGGGATGTAAAACGTTCACTTGCACGGAGACAACGGAACGTGCGTGCTGACCTCGCGTGCGTTGGAGACTGGCTTTACCACCACGCAATGGCGGCAAGACCGAAAGCCAGCGGCACTTATAAAACTACCCGCATCGGTATAAATTGTGAGGATCCAACAAGTATAGGTACCAAATGAAAACAATGTTGCTTTAATAATATTATCTTGTAATTTTAGTACAATGTAATAAAAGCATTATTTTCAACGTAGTTTTAAAATGAACTGAAAATACAATAATTTTAACATACGTTTAACCAATTCATGTCTTGAATATTTAGATTGTTTGAATATAATTTGAATATGTATTTTAAACAAAACTAAGGTTAAATATTTTTATTTCATTACTTAAACAGAACTAAGACCGGCTAAGACACATTAAAAAGTTTTGGTTGCGTAAGCCTCCAAAGCTACGAGTTTGACAGGGGGTGGTAGGAATTCTAAATTTCGTGAAGTCAAATTTCATATATTATATATAATATATAAGCGAAATTTGAAGTATTAACGAGAGGCTTCAAAACATTTAGAAAATATATCAGTATAAGCAAAATGTGATTAAATATAATGTATACTATCTCATTCTCTCGCAGGCTTAGTCCTATAGATTTATGTGTTTATCTCTTTTTGGTGACGCTTTTTCGTTTCAACGAGTTTCAAATCACAACTATCCTCAAGAAGATTCGCTTCGAAAATTTGGAATATAATTTACCAATGTAGAAACCCTGATATAAATAGATTTTTTTATTTTATTTATTGTACGAGGTCAGCAGACAGGCAGACGGCCCACTTGATGGAAAGTGGTTACCATCGCCTATGGACATTTGCAACACTGAAGGTGCTACAAATGCGCTGCTGCTCTCTTAAGGGAGACTGGAACCTGGTCACTAATGCCGGAACACAAATTAAGCTTGTTATGGCGGCATACTCTAGACCAGGGGTGGAAGCCGTACAGTCGGGCAAATGCCCTACCACCTGACTATGGGTTGTTTTGTCACCTCTTACGACAGGCCGCCCGGCCGCAGGAAATTGTATTCTTTCTCCGTTTCTGCACGGATAAAAATCATGTGTTTTAACAAATAAGTAAAAAAGTCTTCGTATTTAGTCCCGGGTGGGTAAATTAATATCTTGTTGAGTTTCGTAGGCTGCAGTCACAGTATCTGGAAGAGTTAGCGTGCGTACTTCAGCTAAGAACTAAACTCTGCTTTATTAATAACACCGGTCCACAAAAAAAAGTGCTTTGTACTTGTGATCAGACCCTTCTTCTTCTTCAGCCAATCTCAGTCCACTGCTGGACGTAGGCCTCCGCAAGTACGCGCCACATATCCCGTTCTTCCGTCTTCTTCATCCAGCCGCTGCTGGCGATCTTGCACAGGTCGTCAGTCCACCGGGCTGGCGGGCGTCCTACGCTACGTTTGCCGAGACGTGGTCTCCACTCCAGACCTTAATCTTATGTAATTCGATGCGCTGAATACGATTTTGGGATGAATTTGGTTAATATCCCTCAAAATATTAAGGGTCTATAGACAAAACTGACCTCAGATTGAGATTCAGCTCATCGCAATATATAAGAATAGATGTGTCTGTAATATTTTTTTAAGTTTTCGCGACTAGTATACATAATAAAACTACGTTTTAACGCTTTTAAGAGCGGTAGTCTATTTGATTATTCTGACGTTTCGGCCACTTCAGTGGCCGTGATCACGGAAGACAAAGATGTCAAGTGTCAATGAGTATTGTTAAAGTTTCATTAGCCTACCGCCAACTTGTTTATAGTTATGGGAGCTGCATACGTCTAGTCATCGCAGCGGGCAACGAACTACTGGCTAGCGCATCGTGGCAGCGCACATATTAATAGTTGCTCTATTTCGCTCGCACATCATCCGTCCCGCTCACATACCCTACTATATACATTGTACTAGTAGTAGGACTTGTTAATATTTGTACTTAAGGTTACCGTTTCCAAAATTAATCAGTTCACATCAACACTCGACAGTGAATACTATTCTATGCCATCTGAAGTATTATTTAACCTCTACCTCTCGCTGTTACATATTCATTATTTAGTTTTAATTTTGTTTATGGTTATTATTTACTCTATGGGAGCCTAATCTTTGTTTAAAAGCTATATTTAATTCATGACGAACAATAATGCGTTTTCATTCATTCATTCATTACTTCATTCGTTCAATTCAATACTGATATACCCGCACTGTGTACGATGGAGAAAAGCAGAATTTGTACTTACCAACCACAGTTTACGACGATCTCTTATCTGTAAATTCAAATAAAGGTGTTCAAATAAGGTAAGTAGTTTTATTCGTTTGAAAGAAAATGTACTTTAATTTTCTTAAAGCCTTGTTCTGAAACCTGTATTATGGAATAGGCTTCTGGTAACCAGTTTGGTAAAATGAGAGCGCTTATGAAATTGCCTCGTCAATCCGTCAGACGCCTGACTCGGCGTTCATACGTCGTACGCTGCATTTGCAGTAATTCCTGTGTGTCAATTAATCTGTCCAATCATGGAGGGTCCACGGGGAAATCTGACGAGCGTTTACATGTTTCCAGAATGAACATCCGTATAACGCGATTCCGACACCAGAAGCGGCGGCTTCCAGCATCTGTGATAGACCACTGTTTAAGAGAAAGTATACAGAAAGAATGAAAGATTTTTTTTTATTGCAGGAGTTGAGCAGATAGGCAGACGGCCCACTTGATGGAAAGCGGTTACCATCGCCTATGGGCATTTGCAACACAAAAGATGGTACAAATGTGCTGCTGCTCTCTTGAGGGAAACTGGAACCTGGTCACTAATGCCGGAATGCAACTCAAGGTTGTTATGGCGACATACTTTAGACCAGGAGTGGTAGCCATCTAGTCGGGCAAATGCCCTACCACTTGGCTGTGGAGTTTTTTGTCGCCTCTTACAACAGGCCACCCGGCCGCAAGAAATTTTATTCTTTCTCCGTTCCTGCAAGGATGAATTACCACGACTAACGGTGTAGCAAAATCTTGTCATGAAACCTGTACATCGAGAGAAACCATGTGTCAAACCCGCCAAACCACCTTAGATAAGCGTGTCGAGTATACTGTGCATCTTCTTTGTAGAAGTGGGTAACCCGTATCCAGTAATGGAGCATTTATTATTATACATGTATGTCTCTGCAGATCACGGGCTATAATTTGGAGGGCTTGCGTGGGGCCATGGGAAGGCCAACACGTAGAGGCCCCTTGATAAAAATGTTAATGTAGCGTGACACTGACCGGCGATTATCCCTGTCTACACCATATATAAATGCACCCAAGGACAAACCCTGGTCAGTGTAGGACTATTGCAGGGAATGAGAACAAAAGGTACCGGGCTATTGGGATGAAATGCTAGTGGAACTAGGGATCGGGCACTATGGGGACTATGGCGGCTGCCCGTCACAATATTCAAGGAACATAGAAAAAGTGGGCGGACGGTGATTTACCACTCACTGCATGGGCCCCTAAAAATGAATAGGCTGTTATTACTAATATGCACTAACAACGATTCTTGTGATGATGAGATCCTCATAGGAATTGGGATGGGAAAGAATACCATGGCTTAGCTCCATAAAACTTGGAAGGACAGAAACATCTTTCTCACTCCAAAAATTAAACTTGTACGGACACTTATATTCTCGATATTTTATATATTTAAAAGCATTTGAGATGTAGTGCTGGAGAAGTATGTTGCGTATACCCTGAACTGCATAAAGAACCAAAGCATCTATTACAAAGAAATTAAAAATACCAACCAGGCTATCGTCCATTTGCCTCCGTGAAGTCCTTGACTACTTCGGACACATAGCCAGGAAAGAAGGTGACAATTTAGAAAAAATAATCTTCACTGGTAAATAGAAGCGAAAAAATCTCAGTATTCCGATGCGTTGGGCTGACCAGATCTACACCATGCTCAACGACTCCGTGTACGACTTACCGCAGATCGTTTCCGATGACGAAAAATAGTCCAAGAAAAAGTAGTGACGAAAAGTCAGGACCCTCACGAATAAGGAACACGACTCAAGGAAGAGGATTATTAAAAAAAATAACCGAGGCCATTCCCAGGAAAAGCTTTGCTTGTAACAGTGTTGAAAACTTTCATGTTCGTAGCAGATTAAAGTTTAAACAAAAGTATTGAAAAGTGTAGGAATGAATGCTTCAAAATGAAACCTTCACCACTCTATAAAGTTGGCGGACAAAGTTAATTAATCATTTGTAAGCCCTTTCAACACCGTGTACAAATAGAAGGGTCCGCAATACTAAGACTTGTCACATATGATACACATTTTGCACGGCGACGTTGAGAATATATTTTCCAATTATTTTTTTAAATCGGCTTAAATTATATTATTTTCCAGAAACCCTTGTAAAAATGGTCATGTACAGTTGTTTGGCATGTGTCTTTGCATGACACCGTTTTTTTTTTCAGGGACAACGGGGCTTATATAGATAGTTTTGTACATACATACATACATAAGTTCACGCCAGTTTCCTTGCGGGGTAGGCACGAACAACAGAGCGCCATTCAGGCTTATTCTTACACACCTCATTTGCTTCTTTGACATTCATAACTCTTTTCATTCATAACACTCGTTTGTTCTTAAGGCTCCTGACGTCACCATCAGCTAGTACACGAACAATTTGATCTTGGAAGGTGTGTCGTAGTCTTCCACGACTTCTGCATCCATCCACTTTTGCATTGTATATCTGTTTAGTCATTCTTTCATCATGCATTCTTTCCACATGCCCGAACCACCAGAGCATTCCTTTCCTTACCTTCACCCTGACACTCTCTTTCAGACCAACTCTCTTTCTTACTTCGGTATTACGCAGATTTGTAGTAATATATAATGTCGAGTCATACAATGTCACAATTTTTCAACACTTCTCTGGTTAGTCCTTGTGCTTGAGAATGGATTCTTGTTTTTATTTTATTTTAATATATGACGAAGAGGAACCGAAGTCATTTTAAATAGACAACCGGTTCGCGCCAAGCGCGACGCGATCTGCACAATACTACTGCACAATGACATCCCTAATCCGAACCGCACACACTATACAAGCTAGAACATAAGCGAGATCAAAATCAAGAAACGTAGTCGATGAAGACTTGTGCAACACTGATGTAGAATAAAGTATGTAAGTTAGTGGGTAGTTCCAAATAAACCAGTGTTCAACCAACTAACCTGGACTTCCTTAAGCACTTTGCTCACTTCAGATACATTTAAAGATACCTCGAAAAGCTTCCGCCATTTCCGCCACGCTTCTGAACGCGAAACCGGGGCCGCCTTTGAGACTAATTCCGCTGGTGGATGTGCGTGTTCCATACTTATATACAAACTCAAATATTTCCAATCCATTGCAGTGGAGTCCTTTTAATAACTTTAAATTGTATTTAAAATAACACCGTTGTCAACATGTAGTGAAACACACGCTAGTTGGTTGTATACTGGTCTATTTGGAACTACCCACTTGTATACATACTTTATACTACAACTAAGATAAAGCGTAGGATCTGTGCGGGTGTGTGGGGCATATCGCCCTCCACGACTCATCTCAAACCCCATTTGCCATCTCGACTGGTCGCGAACTACACTTAATTTAGATATTTTCAGAAGTTGATTGGTAACGATCAGCGCGTCAATACAAAGTTTCTAAGCCTAAAGCGTCGGTATTCTACAAGATTCATTTCAAAGTGTGTGCGGTTGAATTTTTCACTATTCCATCTTTAGATCACAAGGCACTCTGATCTATGCCATCGTTTCACAGTGGAAACAGTATCAATGGGAACGAAATGTTTTGCCTCCATGTTCCTTCTGAGCTGTGGAACGCGCTACCGCAGTCCGTGTTTCCCTAAAAGTACACACCAGTTGTCTTCGAGTCTCCTGTGAATAAATATTTTCTGGGTAAGCGTGCTATGTCTTCGACCGCATCATCAACTAATATTAGACATGATCGCGGTCAAATGCGGGCCAATTTATCATTTAAAAAAAAAGAACTAAACTAAACTACGCAAAACGTATCATTTTGGCTTCCCGACTCCGTGGAAGCGGAGGTGTTCAGCCCGGGAGCAGCGTGCTCGAAGAGGCACCTCCTGTGAGGTTCGACCTCGGCTCGACCGCTGCGGGTGGGATGACTCTATCGGATTGTGCCGTAAAAGGCTGAACGAGCTAAGCCAACAGGCTAAAGTGATGCAAATGGGGACGAGTCATCGACTCCGCCGGCGGAGTCGATTCTAGTCTATCTTTACTACTGCTTACGTGTTATAGCTGGTAGAGAAGAAACGGCAGAAGAAACTCTCCAGCAACACGCCTGAGCCAATCTTGTGTGGCTACGCCCACGACCTCGGCCCACCCACACTACGTTAAACCCACCAATCACACCCAGTCATTACAGACACATCTGACTTTAATGGAATATGTAGCTCCATATAAAAATTGTTGCAGACAGAATCACCCCCCTCACCTCCGCTCCGAAATTTCCATACCCCTGCGCCCTGTTCACCGCAAATACGTAGATTGTTCAATTAGCAGCTAAACGTCTAACTAACAGTAGTACCTTAGCGAGTACGATGCGAGCCACCGGCAATGGTTCAGTTTTGAATTCGTTTCCGGAATCAAATTATACACACAAGCGAAGTAAAGGAAAACAAGGAATTCCAAGGAGATCAGAAAGCATTCGGAAAACTACAGCCATTCGGACTCTTAGTGTAATTTTTGTGGATTGTGCATACCAGTGTGTTTGATTAGTGCGACTAGTATTCATCGGTGAAATCGATACAATTAGTGCTATCAGTGTTCAGAGGAACATCCGGATTCTAGTGCTAACTTCTGTTGATCAATGACAGTTGATACGTACCGTTTAGTATCAGTAGTGCTAATTATACCTACTGCTCTTGTAAGCGCCTATAATAAATACAGTCCATATTTAAGAGGTGTTTCATTGAGTACACCACCGGCACCGTACAAAAATAGTCCATCAACACGTTGCTGGTGTGCAAATAACCTAACTAAATAAGGGTTGGCTATAATCGACGACTTGGCCAACCAGTTTGGGATTTGGTATGTTTAAAAATATCAAAGGTAACGATGCGAGTACTGTTTGTTGTTTGCTAGGTGTTTTGAATTTTTTAATCACCAATGAGCGGCCACATACATTATTTGTGGATTTTACATAAAAAAATCTCCGTGCAGGAACGGAAAAAATACTAATGCCTGAGTTGGGGCGACAAAACAACCCACATTCAGGTGGTAGAGCATTTGCCCGACTGGATGGCTACCGCCCCAGGTCTAGAGTATGCCGCCATAACAACTTTTTTTTTTTTTTCTATTGCAGGAGTTCAGCAGACAGGCAGGCGGCCCACTTGATGGAAAGCGATTACCATCGCCTATGGACATTTGCAACACCAAAGTTGCTACAAATGCGCTACTGCTCTCTTAAGGGAGACTGGAACCTGGTCACTAATGCCGGAACATAACACAAGGTTGTTATGGCGACATACTCTAGACCAGGGGTGGTCGCCATCCAGTTGAGCAAATACTCTACCACCTGGCTGTGGGTTGTTTAGTCGCCTCTTACGACAGGCCGCCGGGCTGCAGGAAATTGTATTCTTTCTCCGTTCCTGCACGGATAAAAACTTTGAGTTGTTCCTGCATCAGTGGCCAGGTTCCAGTTTCTCCTTCAAGGCCGGCAGCACATTGGCGCACCTCTGGTATTGCTAATGTTCATAGGCTACGGTGACCACTTTCCATCACAGTTGGGCCGTCAGCCTGTCTGCTGTGCTTAAGCAATAAAAAAACCCATATTTATAAGTGTTCGTCTCAACCGAACACAGCAAGCTCGAATCAAGTAGCCAAGTGGTGCGTACAGCAAACATCATCATTTTAGCAAACATTACCATTTTATAGTATTTATCAATTGCTATTGTATTGGAACACTTACAAGCCAATAGATGGCGCTGTACAATAATTGAGGTCGCAAACGATCCCCGAAACGTACAAAAAATATATACAAATTTCCATCAATAGTAGCCATACAAGATTAGCATAGGCGTGTTGCTGGAGAGTTTCCTCCGCCGCTTCTTCTCCTCCAGCTATAACACGTTGTGAAGCGGTAGTAATGATAGACTAGGATCGGCTGCGCCGGCGGAGTCGATAATTGGTCCCCAAGTAATCACTTCAGCCTGTTGGCTTAGCTCTTTCAGCCTATAACGGCTAATTCTCAATATAGAGTCAATCCCCCGCAGCGGTCGAGCCGAGGTCGAACCTCACAGGAGGTGCCTCCTCGAGCGTGCTGCTTCCGGGCTGAACGCCTCCGCTCCCACGGAGTCGCGAAGCCCCCAAAGTCCGGTATCGCTGAAACAGCCATCTGCGGCTATTCAGCTGGGTCCAGCTCCAAAAAAAAAAAACAGATAGGCCTAGGCCTGTAAGGAACAACAATAACCTCGCTGGAAGATCTTCCTTTGAGACGGAGGAGCATTCCATCTCGCTCCTCCATCTAGTCGGAACATCACTAAATTATCATTTACTAGCTGACCCGGCAAACTACGTACCGCCTCAGAATCAATAAATAAAAAAGCTGAGTGATAATTGCAGAATGTTTCAACTTTAGTAAAAAATGTGGTCCAAACTTAGCCGGAATAAATAGAATTCGTAATTAAAAAAAATGATTTCTGTACGACGGGACAAACATCAAACGTTTGACATTCAAAACCAAAAAAATAAAAAAGAACTTCACTTTTAAAATTAATTTGATTTCTGAACGACTTTTTATTTAATTGATTTCTCAACGACGGGACGGACGTCAAATGTTTGACTGGTAGGAACAGTTTCTAAGGGAAAGCGAAATTGTTGTTTTTACTATATTCCTAGAACTTTTTCATATTTAATCACCTTTTAAACCTTCCCTGGACTTCCACAAATACCTAATTCAAAACCAAAATTGGCCAAATCAGTCCTCCAGCCGTTCTCGAGTTTTAGCGAGACTAACGAACAGCAATTGATTTTAATATATATAAGATCATTAGTTTCATCTAGCAAGCGGGGTGGGGGATCCAATTGCAAATTATAAACCGAATGAAAATTAATGAGTCTCGCTTCCTACTAAACCTAATCCGGGCATTTAACTTAGGCTTTCAGCTCATAATGTAGTCTGTTAAACCGAAGAGTTCACTTTGTCTATAGTTAATTTTAATTTTGTTTTCTATTCTTAATCTTCTTTCGGTCGTTTTAGTTCATTACTATTAAATTGTCTTTTGTGCAGTCGGGTTTCGATTTTTTAAATTACTTATTTTTTATATTATACTAGCTGACCCGTGCCCACTTCTATGGGCATCAGAAAAAAATTAAACAATACTTATTATTAATAACAATCAAATATACCCTATATCACTCAGGAATAATGTAGCTTTCCACTGGTGTAAGAATTTTTATAATCGGTTTAGTAGATCCAGAGATTACCCCCTTACAACGTCACAAACTTTACCTCTTATTTTTTGTTGAGTTTAATTACCTACTAAGCGAATTCAAAATATTTCCCCTCCCGTACTGCCCGCACCCCAGTGACGCCTACATCGCATAAGCCTATCTAGCCGATTAGGGTGCGCGGCGACCACGCAACTTTTTTCTAATACTTACATTTTTAAACTCGTGATATCTTTCGAATGGAATGCCCGAATTTAATCATTCAAAAAGTTATATAAAGGTATTGAAGCAGTCTTGAATATGAAGTAATTTATTTTGATAACGATGAATACCAAGATACAAATAAAAAGCCTTTTCTAGCGGCGGCTTTTTAATTAAATTTTTAAAATAAAAGAACACTTATTGTGGCATAACTATAATAGTTAGATATATGCTGTCGCGACACTTTTTATAAATAATTATGTGTTCTACAAAGTTGTCATACATTATTTTATTCTATCATCAATAATTTTTGCAGCGCACGCGATTTTTGGTAATCTTTTTACACCTTCGGTTACACTATTGGAGTTTTAGTAAGGATCCCTAATTTTTTTGACAATATAATATAACCTATGGCAACCGGGGATAGTGTAGCTTGTCAACAATGTAAGATTTTTTTAAATCGGTTTAATAGTTTCGGAGATTACCCCCTACAACGTCACAAACTGACAAACTTTACCTCTTTATAATATTAGCATAGATGTCATAAATCGTAGCAGAAAAATATGACAATAAATTTCATAAAATAATGAAATTGACATAAATGCATTTAAATAAACAAGCCAGTATGTTAGAATAAATATTATTAATTTTAGCAATTCATATGCTAATTAACAGCTGATTTTATGAACAACATATTTTGTTATGACAAATATTTTATATGTTGTTATTAACGGTATAAAAGGATAAATGAATAAGACTTAGGTTTATTATATTTTCTATTGGTTCATTAATACATACTACATCAAGATGCGGTGGTCTTCGTTCGTATTTGTCGTGGTAAGTTTTAATTTTGTACATACATACATACATACATAACTTCACGCCAGTTCCCTTGCGGGGTAGGCACGAACAACAGAGTGCCATTTAGGCTTATTCTTACACACCTCACTTGCCTCTTTGACATTCATAACTCTTGTCATGCAAGCTCGTCTGTTCTTAAGGCTCCTGACATTTTAATTTTGTGCTTGCGGATTATTTTTTAAGGTTACTTTTTGCATCCTAAAAGTCATATAAATGTATTTTTTAATATTAGCCTGTACATCCCCTATGAAAGAATGACCAAACAGATATACAATGCAAAAGTGGATGGATGCAGAAGTCGTGGAAGGCCACGACACACCTTCCATGATCAAATTGATCGTGTACTAGTAGAAGGTGATGTCAGGAGCCTTAAGAACAGACGAGCGTGCATGACAAGAGTTATGAATGTCAAAGAAGCAAGTGAGGTGTGTAAGAATAAGCCTAAATGGCGCTCTGTTGCTCGTGCCTACCCCGCAAGGGAACTGGCGTGAAGTTATGTATGTATGTATGTGTATGTATGTACATCCCCTATGTTTTTCAGGGCCTAGATCGTTTAGTTTATATGTGTGTATTGTAATGATTATTCAGAGGACACTATAGGCACCTCCCTATTATGATTCAGACGACGGGTTCCACGAGGGTCTTAGAAAATATCAGTGTGGTCTAAAGTATGTCGCCATAACAACCTTGAGTTGTGTTCCGGCATTAGTGACCAGGTTCCAGTCTCCCTTAAGAGAGCAGCAGCGCATTTGTAGCACCTTTGATGTTGCAAATATCCATAGGCGATGGTAACCGCTTTCCATCAAGTGGGCCGTCTGCCTGTCTGTTGAAATTGTGCAATAAAAAAAAAAAGTAATGGATTAACATCACCTTGTTTTATTTCGCTTTGCGGCGTCCTCGGCAACGCCCTGGCAATATGCCTCCAGAGGCCTTACTCTCAAACGTCTTAGGCGTTTGTTCTCGTCCGAATAACCCGAAAGAAATTGAGAAATTGCGGGACTCTCAGGATAACAAGTAGTATTCTATTCTATTGTGTAATGTAAATCAGTGAAGATCGCATCGAAATCGGCGTAGTAGTTTTTACGTGAATCCCGAACAAATAGACATGAAATATATAGTCTATTCCGGTTGTTTTTTTTTAATAGCTTCAATTTGTAGATACGGCATGTTTAGAATTTTATATATATTTTTTTATTGGCCGAGTTCAGCAGACAAACAGACGGCCCACTTGATGGAAAGCGGTTACCATCGCTTATGGATATTTACAACCAACTGCCGCAACTAGTCACAGACTATATATAATAAGAGCCCATAAACGTCCCACTGCTGGACTTGGGTCACTCATTTTTATAGGAGGACGGATAATATACCCGCCACGCTTCTCCAACGCGGATCGGCGGGTTTAACACATTGGTTAACTCTGTATGCAGGTTTCATCGCAATTTTTTCCTCCACTGTCAACACGTGGTAATAATAACAATATGCACATTTACCATTATTACCATTTAGAATTCGACCCGCGTCTTTTGACTTTGGGACGCATGCGCTAATAATAAAGCTACAACAACTTTTTTACAGATTAAAAGTTGTGAAACTACCCTCTCGTAACTAAATGTATATTTACTTGAAATTAACGTAATAATAATTATTACGTATTTGCATAATACATTTACAACATATTCTGATGAAAAACCATTCTTTCAGGTCGTTATCAGCTGTGCTATAACTATTGCTTGTAAGTATTGTATAGTGATTTAATGAAATAATAAAGATATCTATTGTTCTACAAAATATATAAAATTCTTTGTATATTTGAATGGGTTTAATTAAAAGTATCTCTGAATTTCCTGCCTCTCTAAAGGGGTTTAGAGAGGGAGGAAATTCATAGGCGTTGATAACCGTTTTCCATCTCATCACTAACACCAACTGAAAATTTTTCTACAACAATTCCCAAAAAACTCACACATCAACACATTGTCACAACAATTAAACACTATAACACCACACAAAGTCACAAACACACAACCAACAATAAAACTTACACACATACCCACACCAACGCGCACTATCACCGCATTGCATTACACGCACACTTCACAAACAAACCAAGACACACACAGAGCCTAAAAATTAATAAACTAGACACAAAAACGGAAAAATCAACACATTTTTATCCGTGCAGGAACGGAGAAAGGATACAATTTCCTGCGGCCGGGCGGCCTGTCGTAAGAGGTGACAAAACAACCCACAGCCAGGTGGTAGGGCATTTGCCCGACTGGATGGCTACCACGCCTGGTCTAAAGTATGTTGCCATAATAACCTTGAGTTGTGTTCCGGCATTAGTGACCAGGTTTCAGTCTCCCTTAAGAGAGCACCAGCGCATTTGTAGCACCTTTGGTGTTGCAAATGTCCATAGGCGATGGTAACCGCTTTCCATCAAGTGGGCCGTCTGGCTGTCTGCTAATCACCTGCAATAAAAAAAAAATCATGGCACTAGTTAGGTTAATATATATAGGTATAGACATAAGGCACACACTGCACATGCATTTCCTCACAACACCAGCATCTAACAGATACACTCTACGTTAGTACAAGTTTAGTATTAAAATTAGAATAAATATAATAAGTTATTTTTAAGATACACCACAACACCAACATAAATTCATTAAATGTCACACACAATAACAAAAGTTACAAATAAATAAAATTTAATCTAATTTAATTGTAAAAAAAGAGTACGGAACTAGAGCCCGTAGAGTTGTTAAAAAAACCGCTTTCATGACTTAGAATAAAAAGAATTATATTACTCTTTTAGATTCACAGTTATAACCGGTAGGTGGCGCTGAGATCGGGTTCTGGAATCCTCCTAATCACCTGGAGCGATTTTGGTGATTTTGTTTTTGTGTGTTTGAGTGGGTACCCGCATGGTTTAGATTCGCAATTAGAACCGGTACGTGGCTCTGGGATCGGGTTCTAGAATTTTATTTTTTAAAGGCAGGACAACGTCTACCGGGGCCGCTAGTTATTATATATATTCTTATTATACTGACTGCATCAAGTTATACATAAATTATAAACCATGTACTACAATGAAGAAAACTTCACTTACATATGTCTTAAAACTGGGATACTAAATTAAATGTAATATTTTGCCTATATAAATTAATGTATATCAACTTTCCAGCGACACAAGCACCGTCCGAAAGTTCCACAACCACTTCAACATCCACGACGCCGACGACCACTGCATCCCCGACCACCACTACAACGTCGACGACCACTACATCGCCGACCACCACTACAACGTCGTCGACCACTACATCCCCGACCACCACTACAACGTCGTCGACCACTACGTCCCCGACCACCACAACAACATCGTCGACCACTACGTCCTCGACCGCCCCTACAACGTCGACGACCACTACAACGTCGGCAACCACTACACCGTCGCCGACCACTACAGCATCGCCGACAATGACAACTAGGAATTTAATAAGGACCGTAATAGACCCGGTAGTGCAACCAGTAATGAGAATGTTGCCATTTTAAAATAAACCATCATGTATGAAATTATTACATTTTTTTTATTGCACGAGTTCAGTAGACAGGCAGACGACCCACTCGATGGAAAGCGGTTACCATCGCCTATGGACATTTGCAACAGCAAAGTTGCTACAAATGCGCTGCTGCTCTCTTAAGGGAAACTGGAACCTGGTCACTAATGCCGGAACACAACTCAAGGTTGTTATGGCGGCATACTCTAGACCAGGGGTGGTAGCCATCCAGTCGGGCAAATGCCCTACCACCTGGCTGTGGGTTGTTTTGTCGCCTCTTACGACAGGCCGCCCGGCCGCAGGAAATTGTATTCTTTCTCCGTTCCTGCACGGATACATTAGTATTAAAACTCATCACAGCTGTACAATTGAAAATCTAGCAAGTGTATCCCAAGAAATTTTACATCATACTACAAACAAAAAAATAAATCAATGATACATACATACATAACTTCACGCCAGTTCCCTTGCGGGGTAGGCACGAACAACAGAGCGCCATTTAGGCTTATTCTTACACACCTCACTTGCTTCCCTGACATTCATAACTCTTGTCATGCACGCTCGTCTGTTCTTAAGGCTCCTGACATCACCTTCTGCTAGTACACGATCAATTTGATCATGGAAGGTGTGTCGTGGCCTTCCACGACTTCTGCATCCATCCACTTTTGCATTGTATATCTGTTTAGTCATTCTTTCATCATGCATTCTTTCCACACGCCTGTACCACCGGAGCATTCATTTCCTGATCAATGATATATCATTCAAACATTATTTATTAACCCCCAGCCAGGTGGTAGTATTTGCCCGTCTGGATGGCTACCACTCATGGTCTAGATTATGCCGCCATTAAAACCTTGAGTTATGTTCCGGCATTAGTGACCAGGCTCCAGTCACCCTTTAGAGAGCAGCCGCGCATTTGTAGCACCTTTGGAGTTGCAAATGAAAAAAACAAATAATATTTGCACCTAAGTATGTTTTTTTTATTGCAAAAGGTATTTCAAACATTATTTTGTTCTAAAACTAAGGTTTTGATTCAGTAAGATCTAATCTAACTAATATTTTCTTAAGTTTTCGCGACTTGTATACATAATAAAACTACGTTTTGACGGTTTTAAGCGCGGTAATTTATTGATTTTGGTTTTTCCGACCTTTCGGCCACTTTATCCGTGCAGGAACGGAGAAAAAATACAATTTCCTGCGGCCGGGCGGCCTGTCGTAAGAGGCGACTAAACAACCCACAGCCAGGTGGTAGGGCATTTGCCCGACTGGATGGCTACCACCCCTGGTCTAAAGTATGTCGCCATAACAACCTTGAGTTGTGTTCCGGCATTAGTGACCAGGTTCCAGTTTCCCTTAAGAGAGCAGCAGCGCATTTGTAGCAACTTTGCTGTTGCAAATGTCCATAGGCGATGGTAACCGCTTTCCATCAAGTGGGCCGTCTGCCTGTCTGCTGATCTCCTGCAATAAATAAAATTTTCAGTGGCCGTGATCACGGAAGACAAAGATATCAAGTGTCAACGAGTATTGTTAAAGTTTTATTTAGCCTACCGCCAACTTGTTAATTTTAATTATTTAGTTTTAATTTTGTTTATGGTTATTATTTACTCTATGGGAGGCTAATCTAATTTACTACCGCTACACATCATGTTATGGCTTGAAGAGAAGAAGCGGCGCAAGAAACTCTTCAGCAAACATGCCTAGCTCTAATAATTTTATATAATATTAAAATGGGTGGAAGAAAAAAATAAAAGTAATTATCAATCAAGTTGGTTTGTGCTCCGTTCTTCTTCCTTTCTTCAAGCCATAACATGTTGCGAAGCGGTAGTAAATTAGATTAGGCTCCCATATAGTAAATAATAACCATAAACAAAATTAAAACAATTTGGCGGTAGGCTAAATAAAACTTTAACAATACTCGTTGACACTTGACATCTTTTTCTTCCGTGATCACGGCCACTATAAAGTGGCCGAAACGTCGGAAAAAATCAAAATCAAATAAATTACCGCGCTTAAAACCGTTAAAACGTAGTTTTATTAATATAACTAATTTTTTACAATAAAAAAATATTAGGTCCATATGTCGCTTACGTTAAAATGGCGGTTAATGCTCGATATCGAGCTTTTACTTTTTTAGTTTAAAACATTTTGTGCTATATTTGTTTAAATAAAATGTTTTGTGTATTTTGAAATTGTGTATTGTCAGACAAGCACAGAAAAGTATTTTCTTCCACAAACTAAGTATTTATTTTATTTTTGAATACACACACGGTCACGACACAGATGGATATATGATTATATGAAAGCGACATAGGTAATTGACTTGTTAAGGGGAGACCTCATTGGTGCGTTGCGTTGCGTCGTGGCAACGGATCGACGCATTGCACGCCACAGTTGCGTTGCGACGACGCACGATATCGCAGCGCAGCATCTCGGCATGGATTTCAGTCGACGTTCGACAATGGATCGAAACAAATGTGTTCTATTGCTGCTTTTATTATGCCGAAACAAACGTAGAAACATTATCACTTGCTTCGTCTGTCGTCCGTCGATGCGTAATGGCATGTCAGTAAAACGACGCAGCATTGACGCTGCGATGACGCAATACAACGCGACGCACTAATGAGGCCTCTCCTTTAGTCACTATAATAGAACGAGGTAAAGCATATCCAAAATATCTCTTTACATAATGAAAACCAGCAGGCTATAAGGATGGTAATAAAAACCAAAGTATAATATTACTTATCATTTGCAGAAAGTATCCAATTATTCATATTTTATATTAATAAAAGCGTATTACATTTTAGCGTTTTTTATTGCTGGAATACAACAAACAAACTGGCGGCCCACCTAATAAAAAATGGTTACCCTCGCTTATGGACATTTGTAACACCACAGAGCAGGGAATCCAAGAGACAAATCCCCCCCCCCCCCACGGCCTCTAAGTCACCGTTTCTACTCTAACCAATTGTCTTAGATCAGACTACCCTGACAGGCACTCGATATAACTGACCCTAACCCCTCAGGATCAGCGTGGGTGTAACTACGTTCTAAATCTCACGCTCTTCCTACCATAAGCGCGGGGCACATGGGAGGAAGGTGGTTTTACTGGGGTATTAGCACATGGGTTACCTCTCCACATAGAGAGGGGTACCTTGATGAGTCCCCACACATGCCGGCAATCGACTCTGCGATCTGCGCTATCTTCAGTGGATAACTCTCATTGCTTTGGTCTAATCCCAGTAAAGGACCCGGTAGTGTAAGAAATGTATTTCTCCTGCCTCAAAAAAAAAAAACTGGCGCCTAACGACGCGTTACCTGACTATCGTATTAACTGATGAATTATGGCTTACGGTCGGTTGAGGTTTTGTGTTCCGAAATAACCTGATTTTTTTTAATAACTTGCTCTTAGGTACTTACTCCAGATTTTTGTTTGGTAGGTGACTAAACTTACTTCTAACACCAAATCACTGCACAATTAGGCATTTACGCTTATGGGAGAGCTGCATACGTCTAATCATCACAAGGGACAACGAACTACTGACTGGCGGTTTTTTTTTTTGGAGGCAGATGGCTGTTTCAGCGATACCGGACTTTGGGGGCTTCCCGACTCCGTGGGAGCGGAGTTGTTCAGCCCGGAAGCAGCTCGCTCGAGGAGGCACCTCCTGTGAGGTTCGACCTCAGCTCGACCGCTGCGGGGGATTGACTCTATATTGAGATTTAGCCGTAAAAGGCTGAATGAGTTAAGCCAACAGGCTGAAGTGATTATTTGGGGACTATCGACTCCGCCGGCGGAGCCGATCCTAGTCTATCATTACTACCGCTTCGCAACGTGTCATAGCTGGAGGAGAAGAAGCGACGGAAGAAACTCTCCAGCAACACGCCTAAGCTAATCTTGTATGGCTACTTGTGTCTGTAGTGAGTGAGCGTGATTGGTGGGTCTTACCTTTGTGTAAGAGGATCCGAGCCGGGGGCTCTCCGGCGTCTGTTTTGCCTGCGTCTGTTATGCCAGGCTGATGTTCTGAGCCTCGCCTTCATGATCGCGAGGAGCCTGACTAGCGGTAGCGCAGCGCGGGAGCGTAGATATTAATAGTTACTCTATCTCGCTCGCACATCATCCGTCCCGCTCACACACTGTGCTATACATTATGCTAGCAATACGACTTGTTAATATTTGTACTTAAGGTTACCGTTTAAAAATAAATCAGTTCACTTCAGTTCACATCAGCACTCGACAGTGAATACTACTCTCCTCTCCCTCCTACCTCTACCTCTCGCTGCTCCATGTTTATATTTGGGATGGCCTCAAAACTTTTTCACGGATAATATTATAACTGGGGTCTTTAGTAGGGGCGCGATGATAGACGTGCAAGGATTTACTTAGCTAAGTAGGCGCTACCAAAGTGCTGCTGACCCCGAAGGACAGTGTTACGGATTATTACCAAAAAAAAGATTATTGTGTGAGTTGTTCTCCAAAATCGAAAAGTTGCAGTACTATTATTACTTTTTACAAGCTTTTTATTAACTTGCAATGGATGTACCTATGTATGTATGTGTGTAAGTTCGGGTGGAATCTTGCAAGTTAAATTTGACCAACTTTCCGGTTTCCGATTGAGCTGAAATTTTGCATGCACATGTATATCGCGTGGCAATGCAATAATATGGTACCATGGAGCTGATCTGATGGTGGAGTCGGAAGGTGGCCATAGGAACTCCTGTACTAAACAAGATAGACCCGTCGTGTTTGGGCTCGTTTTACTTGTCTTGGCTAGCACTCTACTGCTAAATGATATCCAGGATCTCAAAAGCTTGTATTTAAAAACCTTTTTAAAAAGCTTTTTTTTAATTCATTCCAATAAGATTCATTTTTTGGGATTGCTTTTGAACAATTTGAAAATCTTAATTTCCCCTTTGGAATTCGTTCTTCTTATCATGCTTTGTAGTATAGTCCCAGTAAAGCTTTATTACTTTACTAAATGTAGTCGAAGTCTTCTGGACACAACATCTGGTTAAAATGTAACTGTTATGTATTTATTTCCTCGATCTTTCAGAAAAACTTATTTCAGTGTGTGAAAAAGGCGGCCATTATAATAAATATCTTCTAGCGATATATCAACAAGCTGGTCGCGCTCACACGAGTCTTGAGATCCATAAATAATCCACAGTGCAGATCTTAGAACATTATATATGTGCAGGAACGGAGAAAGAATACAATTTCCTGCGGCCGGGCGGCCTGTCGTAAGAGACGACTTAACAACCCACAGTCAGATGATAGGGCATTTGCCCGACTGGATGGCTACCACCCCTGGTCTAAAGTATGTCGCCATAATAACCTTGAGTTGTGTTCCGGCATTAGTGACCAGGTTCCAGTCTCCCTTAAGAGAGCAGCAGCGCATTTGTAGCAACTTTGATGTTGCAAATGTCCATAGGCGATGGTTACCGCTTTTCATCGAGTGGGCCGTCTGCCTGTCTGCTGATCTCCTGCAATAAAAAAAAAAAATTATTTATTTACCCTAAGGGTTCTTATTTTATCGGAGGTGAATGAATGAATGAAACACTTTATTCTTCACCAAAAATTAAAACTACGTTCTTAAAACTAAGTATAGTAAATGTTGAACAAAGGGCGACCTTATCGCTTAAAGCGATCTCTTCTAGGCAACCCCCTAAACTAAAGAAAATATTGAAACATGACAGTGGCGGTGAATAATAATAATTCATTTATTCAGAAATTGAGTATTTCCATATCATACAGTTTCATATTATAAATTATTCCATTGTTATAAAATTTTTAATTTCAAAATCAGTTCACGGGTCAACAATTAATAAAACACATACTAGGGCATTACACCCGCGTCACTATAATTATTATAAATGTTTCTATTCCACGGCGTCAAAGGGACATGTATACCAAATGATGTCAAGTATGGACTCTACCACCGGGCCGCGAGGCGGCAGGAAACAAACAAACTCATACATTTAACTGGGTGTGCAGTTGCACCCATTTACGTAGCAGTGGCGAGTCCCATCGATCTACAAAAAGAGTGAACATGCTGTTGGTGCTGCCGCGAACGCGGGCCAGTAGGGATGCACATCTCGCGCTTCTGTAAACGTCCCTGACGCACTGCACCGCCATGGCAGCCCCAACAACACCCTCAGTCCATTATTATACTGGACACGTAGGTCGCTGTATGCCCGCTGCGCATAACTGACCCACAGGCTGCACGTGTAGAAGGACTGACAGTATGCTCGGAAAAGCGTCCTCTTTTTCTCTTGAGTACAGTGTGCGAACCTGCGGGCCAGCCTGTTACATCGGACAGCCAGCGACCTACGTTCCCGGACTATATCACAATCATCCTTTAAGTCTTCGGTTACCCAGTGTCCTAGATACTTAAACTTGGAAACCCTTTTTTTTTATTGCAGGAGATCAGCAGACAGGAGCGGGCCCACTTGATGGAAAACGGTTAACATCGCCTATGGACATTTGCAACACCAAAGTCGCTACAAATGCGCTGCTGCTCTCTTAAGGGAGACTGGAACCTGGTCACTAATGCCGGAACACAACTCAAGGTTGTTACGGCGACATACTTTAGAACAGGGGTGGTAGCCATCCAGTCGGGCAAATGCCCTACCACCTGGCTGTGGGTTGTTTGGTCGCCTCTTACGACAGGCCGCCCCCGGCCGCAGGAAATTGTATTCTTTCTCCGTTCCTGCACGGATAAAACCCTTGATATCGGTTTGACACAGAGGTGTACTTCAGGAATGATATTGTAAGATTTAGCGCCTGATTTAATATCATAACCTCGCTCTTCTTAACATTATATCTAGGGCCACGGTTCACCGCGTAAGACTCACATATTGACAAGAGCCGCCTCAGACCGCCGATAGATGGGCTCAGCAGTACCATGTCATCAGCGTAACTAATATTGTTCATACACACCCCATCTATGTGACATCCGACATGTGCTCTGCTGAGTTCATCTATCAGCTGATTCATGTAAAAGTTGAAAAGGCGAGGAGAGCTTAACCCCCCCTGCCTCACCCCGCATTTCAGCCTATACATGTCCGAGTACGACTCTGTCCATCTTACAATATTTTTCTGATTATTGTACCAATATTTATTGTGTGAGTTGTTCTCCAAAAGGCAGACTGGATGGCCACTGATGTCGGAAGACAACTCAAGGTTATTATGGTGCCATATTCTAGATTCAATGACATTGAATGAGTCAGTTTTTTGTTTACATGGATTTACATCATTTTCAAATCAATCATGTTGATCCAATTTGTTTGATCTCTCAACATAACAGCGTTCACCATTTAGGACAAAGTACAAATATCTTTTTAAGTTGAACTTTTATTCATTCATTAAAACTTGCTCGCAGTTACCGAATACCCTGTTATAATACTGTTGATCCAGTCTACTCCTCAAGTTTTAACTAACGGCTTTGAGTGTTAGTTTGGAACTGGGGTATGATATATGGTTTTAGCAGGGTGACTCATGGGACCAAAAGACCTTTTATATATATATATATATATATATATATATATATATAGAAGTCGTGGAAGGCCACGACACACCTTCCATGATCAAATTGATCGTGTACTAGCAGAAGGTGATGTCAGGAGCCTTAAGAACAGACGAGCGTGCATGACAAGAGTTATGAATGTCAAAGAAGCAAGTGAGGTATGTAAGAATAAGCCTAAATGGCGCTCTGTTGTTCGTGCCTACCCCGCAAGGGAACTGGCGTGAAGTTATGTATGTATGTATGTATATATATATATAAAATATATTAAAATGATCTCCTAAAATAGCAACGTTGCCAGTCTTTTTTTGAGACCGTTCCCACCTAACGACATATACAATCAATCATTATAAAGAAGCATGTAGGAATTATACTAAGAAACTAGTGGGTCTGGTAGATGTAATTCAGCTTCGAAAAAATAAAAATCTAAAACCCGATTGCAGCGCCACTGCCGGGTCCAATTGTGCATCTAAAATATGCTGGGACCCACTTGGAGCACAAACAAAAAAAGTCATCAAAACCGGTCCACCCGTTTAGGAGTGCAGCGATATACATACCAACAGAAGAATGTTATATGTAAAGAAGATAACAATCGCCTCGTAAAAATAACACACATAGTTGCCGCCACTACTCAAAAATCTAAATTATAATTTTCATCATCTATATATAATACATACATACATACATACATAACTTTACGCCAGTTCCCTTGCGGGGTAGGCACGAACAACAGAGCGCCATTTAGGCTTATTCTTACACACCTCACTTGCTTCTTTGACATTCATAACTCTTGTCATGCACGCTCGTCTGTTCTTAAGGCTCCTAACATCACCTTCTGCTAGTACACGATCAATATATAATAATAATAATAATAAATCGGCAGACAAACACACACACTGTATATCCCCAAATTAAGCAAGTTACGCTTGTGTTATGGGTAATATACAACGGACCACTCTGGGGCCGATCCCAGACACCCAGACCATAGTAAATAACGGAGAAAATTCGTTTCCGAAATTTACCATACCAGGAATCGAACCCGAAGTTGCAGTGAGGTAAGTCGGCAAAGGCTTAGCCCGCTCAACCACAGAGGCCGTTAAATACTGCCCGCCACTTCATCCGCGAAACATATGCTGTCGTGGATTTTTTTTTAGAACTTTTAAAGGGGATTAGTTCTGTCACACATGATTTTCGCGAAACTTTAACCGTTTACGCAGCGCAAGCAGCGGAAACTCTCAAAAGAAAAAACAAACTCCTGATTTTGAAACATTCTTCATTGGTGCTCCGCTCATATTGGTCTTAGCGTGATGATATGTAGCTTTTAGCCTTCCTCGATAAATGGGCTATCTAACACTGAAAGAATTTTTCAAATTAGACCAGTAGTTCCTGAGATTAGCGCGTTCAAGCAAACAAACAAGCTTTTCAGCTTTATATATTGGTATAGATAAACAAAATTGCAGTGACTGTTTGTAATGTCAAAATGAAATAAGAAAAAAAAATCAAGGGGGAGATAATTCGGACCAGGAGATACTGAAAACGCAATTTTTAAAATGTTGTATGTCTGTCTGGATGTTCTAGCTAATCTCTGAAACGGCTGGACTGATTTTAACGAGACTTCCACTGGCAGATAGCTCATGTTATAAGGAATAACTTAGGCTATTAATTTTTAGGGTTCCACGGAAAAAAATACGCGGGCGAGGTGGCGGACACAGCTAGTTTAAAATATTTTTTTTAACAGAAATTAGCCCTAAATTTAAAGTCCTAATTAGCTTCTTATAAATCCTAACATGAATTTCATCTACATGTTTTAATATACTCATGTAGCCGTGACGGTAAAACGTTGCAAGAAAACGTGACGCTTTTTTTTAAATATCGTAAGAATTTATCAAGTACCTTCCACATCTACAATCCTGTTCAAACTCTCAGTAAATCGATACATGACTGTTACACTATATCGAGAGCTGAAAGGCTATTTGTTTTAAGCGATATTTTCAAATTAAAATTCAATTAAGTTTTTATTCAATCACTGGAATACATTTTTTAATACAATCTTACATATAGCTTTAAATGAAAGTCTACTTCTTATTCTATATACACCGCTTCGTAACGTGTTATCATTGTTTAAGCAGGAAAAGTGTCAAGGAATTTTCCAGTCCACGAAGAAGTATGCTATAGTACAGTTACTTTTGTAAGTATTAATAGAGAGGTGTAGCAAACAGTCTATAACATTATTTAAAAAAATCGTCGTAATAATGACAAGACATACTGAAGCGTAGGAAGTCTTCATTGAAGTACATTTTCCTCGAGAAATGTGTATATTCTAATATTATGCGATTTTACTTTTTTTGTGGCGCGTACAATCGTTCTTCGTTCCGTAGTGATTTTTTTTTAAACTTGGCGCTTGGCTGTAGACAATTGAGCGTTTGTCGTAGTAAAAGGCTGATATTGCGCGTACACACTGGAACGTCCGTATTGATTTCCTGTCCCCCTGGACCAGTGTGTACCGTACCACCTTGTAAATCGTGCGGCGACACATACTAAACATTCATAGTGCATCATATTATCTCCATAAATTCCTAACATGTTTGATGAAATAAAACGTTACACAGAAGATAGTATAAATAGTATTCTTACGACCCGAATGCCGACAAAAGACAAACTCACACCTGCGTCTGTAGAAACACACATTTTATTACCTTTTTGGCATATGGACTTCTTTTGTTTACTTTCTGTTTAAAATGTGTAATTAGAAAAACCGCCCATTGTGTATTGTAATCTTTTATGTTAGTCATTAGCCAGGTGTGATTCTAAGAAATTCAGTCCACGTGGGCGAGAGATGTATTTGTGCAGTATAAAGCAATGCCCCAATGGAGAGATTATCAGTCTAGCGATAGCCACAAGTGAAGCAAGCCGTTAGTAACGGACTTTGCATGTGTGATTGAATCATGCATTACGTTTGGACTGGTTGTGTACAGTTATATTTGTACGTGTTTGTATAGTTCTAATAAATTCTATAATAATTCCAACGGCATTTTAATTCGAGGCCTGCAACTCGTAACAGTATGTTTTGTAACAGACTTGACATGTTATGCTTTTGTCATCTTAATATCTCGAACTTAAGGACATATAGAGAATTTGATATCCGATTAAAATATAACAATGTTCTTCTTTTTCGAGTACAGTTTAATCATTATACCTTTCTTTTCGTGATTTTAAACTTAAAAGTTCTCTTTCGACATATTTTGTAAATATCGCTTAACACGAATATCTTTTCACCCGCCGATATTGATTACATAGTACCGCGTTGTGATTGAAGAGAACCATTTAAACTGAAAAAGTTTTGAAGTTCCACGAATTCAAACGAGTGAATCGTTTCCGGGAATTGTTTTCAATCGTTTATTACCCCTTTTGTAACTTTCCAAACTGAAACCGACTTCAAAATAAGCAGTAATTTCTCAATTCATCCGTTAATATTGTATGTGTATTTTTTTAATATACAGGTTGAATTTTTCAAGTAGGAGTCTAAACTAAAGCGATATCGTTAGATAAAAAACAACAGACATCTTATTAGGAATGGAATAGGCTGATTTTGAAAAAAGGTTTTTAAATACAAGCTTTTGATACAAGATCCTGGATATCATTTAGCAGCAGAGTTCTAGCCAAGAGATGTAAAACGAGCCCAAACACGACGGGTCTATCTTGTTTAGTACAGGAGTTCCTATGGCCACCTTCCGACTCCATCATCAGATCAGCTCCATGGTACCATATTAGAAATAGATACATAAATACTCAAACTGATTTAAGAAATAAATATACAAATACATACATATATACATAGTCATATATATACAATAATACATAAGTTATTATAATAAATGTAATAGCATGATTATATTATGTTAATCACACATAGCTATTTGTGGACAAATAGTGTTTTCTGAGCAAATTTCTAAATGTTGGTAAGGATTTGGCCTCTCTGGTAAGAGGCAGCATATTCCAAAGTTTGACTGCCTGCACCGTAAAAGAATTATCATAATAGGACGAAGTGTGTGCAGGCGTCATAAATTTTCGGTACGTCTTGAGTCTTTTACGATATTCGGAAACATGGTCATATTTTCGCAATCCAAATATGAACCTGATACAAACATTCTGAAGCCGCTCAAGCTTGTTCAGCTGTTCTAAAGTTAAATCTAGATAGCAGGCGTCAGCATAATCGAGTGCAGTGCACTCCAAGACACGGCGTTTCACACGCTCGTGGAGTGCGCCGCTTGGGGGCCCCAGAGGGCCCTCCTAGAGAACGCGGTTGGCCCTGTGGGCTCGCTTCATACCATGATCGAAGCGGTGCTCCAGGGTCAACATTCCTGGCTTGCAATTTTCTCCTTCTGAAAGTCCGACATATCGCAGAGGGAGGCCGCTAAAAGGGCGAGGTAGGAGGACGCGTACGCGGACCCCGACCACAGGAGGCGGACCGGCGGTCGCAGGCGCCGCTACGCGCATCTTCTCCTCCCATAGTTACCGTCACAGAGAGCCGCTGTCACGGGGGTGACAGCGGACTTCCCCCCCTGCTGTACGAAGTGGGTCACTCTGCTCCCCGGGGTGGCCCAGTTACAGAGCGTAGGGGCGTCATGGTGCAGTTACTCTGTACGAGATCCCATGACGCCCCGTAAAAGCGCTATAAATAGGGTGCAGGTTTAGGTTTAGTGGGTAGTTTGGCGGCCGTTTCTCGCGACAGCTTCGTTTTAGAAGCGAGCGTGGAGGACCGGTCGCTGAGAGTCCCACACACCCTCGATGCAGGCCTTATGCCTGCATTTTGGCCCTTCCCCCGAAGGACCCGAGGATGGTGTCCAAAGACATTCCCCCTGCGTTATCAAAAAAAAAAAAGGCATCAGCATAATCAAGTATGGGAAGTAAGAGAGACTCAGCAAGCGTAATCTTGTTGGCAATGGGCAAAAAGCTTCTTAATCTTCTGAGGGATCTAGAAGATAAGAAGACTCAGCGACTTAAGTCGCTGATGTGAGGCCGCCAAGACAGCTCCCGATCGATGATTATGCCGAATACAACTTACATGGGGGTCAAATGCCCACAAATTATTTCAAAATATTAAAAAACGTCTGGTCGATACAACAGGAGACCGGAAGACTGAAGCTTACCTCGCTCAAAGGTATTATTAGTCTCTGTATCCAGTGAGGTAATGCTGCCAGCTTTACGGGTACAATGCCCAGGGACAGTAGTCTGGTGGGGCTGGACTGGCTTTAATATAGATTTTTATGTTTGTACTATTATATACGCGGTGTTGGTACCTACGCTCACGTATAGAAGCGAGAGTTTGGTATGGAAGAGAGAGCATGAAAGTAGAGTAAACGCGGTCGAGACGCGAGCACCGCGTTCGTAATACCGAAGTAAGAAAGAGAGTTGGTCTGAAAGAGAGTGTCGGGGTGAAGGTAAGGAAAGGAATGCTCCGGTGGTTCGGGCATGTGGAAAGAATGCATGATGAAAGAATGACTAAACAGATATACAATGCAAAAGTGGATGGATGCAGAAGTCGTGGAAGGCCACGACACACCTTCCATGATCAAGTTTATCGTGTACTAGCAGAAGGTGATGTCAGGAGCCTTAAGAACAGACGAGCGTGCATGACAAGAGCTATGAATGTCAAAGAAGCAAGTGAGGTGTGTAAGAATAAGCCTGAATGGCGCTCTGTATATATGTACTGTTGTATATATACTTTTAAGTTAGTTTATTTATAGGATGAATTTAATTTTAGTAGTTTAATATTTTACACAGTAGTTTCGCCTAGTAATGGCGCGGGCAGGAGCGGGGACAAAGGAGACGGAAAGGACTTACAGGATAAGGTCGCCGTACCAGACACGCTGCAAACGATGCGGGCTTCACAGCGGTAGGCACTTCTTCCTCGTGATCCTTTCTTAGCGTCTTGTGGTCCTTGTGATAAGTGGACCAGCTGGAACGGTACACCGTGTACCTACCAACACGCGTGTTGATGAAAGCGGGTGTAAACTGCGGCACAACACACAAAACGCGGCGAGGTTCGCGCGGAAGCAGCGGTGCGTTCGGCGGTCGGACGCAGACTATGTCACCTAGCATAGTGACAGATGCGGCGAAAGAAAAAGTAAAAAAGAGACGGTGACCAAATTCGGCGTTAACACCTAGTAATAACAATTTCCTTTATAATGTGTTAAAATAAACACCAAGAAAGTTCAGTTAAATATTTTGTTACTGTTAGAAATTTTTTAGCAATTTGAAGTACCTTCAAATATGGTTAAAGCGTAAAACTGTATTAACAAAGTGTACGAAACTTTTTAAACGTACCCGCTTTGCTACAACTGTACAATGCACCCGACAAGTACACTCGCACAAATCTGCAACTTGTTTAGCAAACTCGAAGTTTTTATGGCTGGGAAAAGTATTGAACTTTTTTCCAGTACCAACAGCTTGAGGCTATTATACCGGCTTTGTGCAATTTGGTATTTATTGTAATACTTCTTCCTCTGTTTTCCAACGTTTATGGATTTAGTCAGGGAGATATATTTCATTTATAGGTACTGTAATATTTCTTTCTTTTTTTATATTGTTACGTGCGAGCGGGGTATGCACTTAGGATTGGAAGGAAACACCAGTTCTTTTAAGTAACGCTTTTATTGACTTGCACGTAATACCTCTCCGCAGGGTTGCCCCTATACGTACGACTAACGATGCACTGTCTCGACTATAAGATGTCTCACTTACAATACCGTCGCCAATATTGCGTCTACCACCTCCTGTTACCGCGTGTAACTCGCTTCTGGTTCGTCTCTTGAACTACGCTACACCTCTACTTCACTTAACTGTCCACTAAACTGTCCACTAAACTTGTCACTAAATTCACCACTTAACTCGTTTTTTTTTGTTGGTTTAAACGCGCTAATCTCAGGAACCGCTGGTCCGATTTGAAAAATTCTTTCAGTGTTGAATAGTGCATTTATCGAGGAAGGCTATAGGCTATATTATATTTTCAAAAAAATTAGGTATCCTTACTAAAAGTCCAATAATGTAACCCAAGGTGTAAAAAAGTGACCCGAAAAAATCCTTACACGGCGTGCGCTGCGAAAACTATTGATTATAGAACAAAACAATGTACTACCACTTTGCAGAACATATAATTGTCTACAAAAAATATCGCGTAACCATATGTGTAACTATTGTAGTTATCTCACAATAAGTGTTTTCTTTTATTTTTTTAAATAATTAAAATGCCATCGCTTCAAAAACTCTTTATTTTGTACCTTGGTATTAATCCTTATCAAAATAAATTACTCCATAATTAAGACGAATTCAATACCTTTCTAGAACTTTTTGAATTATTCTTATTTATTATTAATCAATTCGGACGTTTCATTCAAAACATATCGCGATATTTAAAATGTAAGTATTAGTGTTGTAGCCAAATATACTGTTTGTTACTAATATTGTTTGATTGAACGCGATAATCTCAGAAACTACTGGTCTGATTTAAAAAATTCTTTCAGTGTTGGATAGCCCATTTATCGAGGAAGGCTATAGGCTATATATCATCACGCTAAGACCAATAGGAGCGGAGCAGCAATGAAAAATGTTTCAAAATCGGGGGAGCTTTGAAAACAAATTCCACGCGGACGGCGTCGCGGGCACAGCTAGTATAACTATATAAGTCTTCATTTTAATGTTTTTCTTTTATTGCAGGAGATCAGCAGACAGGCAGACGGCCCACTTGATGGAAAGCGGTTACCATCGCCTATGGACATTTGCAATAGCAAAGTTAAAATATACTAATATTGTTTGATTGAACGCGCTAATCTCAGGAACTACTGGTCTGATTTGAAAAATTCTTTCATTTTTAGATAGCCCATTTATCGAGGAAGGCTACAGGCTATATATTATCACGCTAAGATCAATAGGAGCGGAGTACCAATGAAGAATGTTTCGAAAACGAGGGTTTTGAAAGCAAATTCCACGCGGACGACGTCGCGGTCACAGCTAGTAATTTATAAAACAAATTAAGCTAAACTTGGTATGACTTTATTTCAAATACCTATTTTATATATTATATATTTTTAAAAGAACAAAAGAAATTCTAAACTTATTAAATATTTGTAAGTGAACTCTAGTAAACTCGTATAAGTGATTTGTAGAGGGCAAACAAAAATTAATATCTTAGGCATTTCTTCAAACAAGATATTAAACTCGTAGAAATCTTATATTGTGTGGATAATTCATGTCTAACATTTTATTATGAAATTCTAAACATGCCATGTCTGTACATAGAAGCTATTAAAAAATAAGCTTTTTTAAAAAGGTTTTTAAATACAAGCTTTTGAGATCCTGGATATCACGTAGCAGCAGAGTGCTAACCAAGACAAGTAAAACGAGCCGAAACACGACGGGTCTATCTTGTTTAGTACAGGAGCTCCTATGGCCACCTTCCGACTGCATCATCAGATCAGCTCCATGGTATTATATTATTGCATTGTCACCCGATATACATATGAGTGCAAAGTTTCAGCTCAATCAGAAACCGGGAAGTTGGTCAAATTTAACTTGCAATATTCCACCCGAACTTACATACATACATAGGTACATCCATTGCAAGTTAAATAAAAGCTTGTAAATGCAAGTGGAATAGACTACGACTAAGAACACGATGCAATTTTTTTTAGATTTCTTGTCTATTTGTTCGGGATTCGATTCCGATGCGGTTTTCGCCGATCGCCTGCTAAATAACGGAATAATTCTAAGATATAAAGTACTTAATTATCATCGTTTAAAAATACTTGTTATTTATCATTTTTTAATAGTCTTTTTTTAATTGTCTAAAACGACAATACCGGGGTCCCTCTTATCACCGAAGCCGACAAATTTGAAAAAGTCTTCCCTTTTAGATCTATATTTTGAACATACATACATAACTTCACGCCAGTTCCCTTGCGGGGTAGGCACGAACAACAGAGCGCCATTTAGGCCCATTCTTACACACCTCACTTGCTTCTTTGACATTCATAACTCTTGTCATGCACGCTCGTCTGTTCTTAAGGCTCCTGACATCACCCTCCGCTAGTACACGATCAATTTGATCATGGAAGGTGTGTCTTGGCCTTCCACGACTTCTGCATCCATCCACTTTTGCATTGTATATCTGTTTAGTCATTCTTTCATCATGCATTCTTTCCACATGCCCGAACCACCGGAGCATTCCTTTCCTTACCTTCACCCCGACACTCTCTTTCAGACCAACTCTCTTTCTTACTTCGGTATTACGAACGCGGTCCGCGAGCGTCAACTATTTTGAACGATAAATATAATATCTTTTCAAATAGTGGAAACTATACCATTGTTGGCAATCTATCAATTGAATAAAACTACGTTTTAACGGTTTTCAGCGCGGTAATTTATCTGATTTTTATTATTCCTACGTGTCGGCCACCTTTCAGTAGCCGTGATTACGGAAGACAAAGATGTCATGTGTCAATGAGTATTGTTAAAGTTTTATCTAGCCTACCGCCAACTTGATCAATTTAATTATTTAGTTTTAATTTTGTTTATGGTTATTATTTACTCAATGGGAGCTGATCTATACTACCACCGCTTCGCAACATGTTGTAGCTTGAAGAGAAGAAGCGGCGCAAGAAACTCTTCAACTCGTTACTTGAAACATCAAGAAAATTTAATCAATATATATTAAAGATAGTCGTGTTAGTTACACTATTTATAACTCACGAACGGCTGTACCGATTTGGCTGAAAATTGGTGGCGAGGTAGCTTAGAAGCAGGAGACGCACATAGGATACTTTTTATCCCGTTGGAACCGGTAGGTGGCGCTGAGATCGGGTTCTAGAATCCTCCTAGGATCGACTACCTGGAGCGATTTTGGTGATTTTGTTTTTGTGTGTTTGAGGGGTCCCCGGATGGTTTAAATCCACAATTGGAACCGGTAGATGGCGCTGAAATCGGGTCCTAGATTTTTATTTTTTCAGAGCAGGACAATGTATGCCGGGGCCGCTAGTATCTTTTAAAAGTGATGTTTATTATTTAAGGGGGAATATCAAGCATGGTTGCCAGACTACACTTTCATACATTACATAGTATACTCTTCTCTCTCTGACTATAGTAATGTGTATACATATCTATCTCCCTCCCACCAACACTGAGTACGCGCGAAATGCAGCAGTGTCGGCGCGTTTTGCGACTCTTCTCTACGTACTATGGGACTAAAGTTCTGAACATATTGTTACATGCCGACAAAAGTGAATGCACACCTGCCTGCCATAAAGCACAGTTTATTACCTTCCCGCATTTAGACATCTTCTGTTTACTTATAAAAACAGCCTATTGTGTATTGTACTAGTTTACGGCCGTTCGCAGGAATAGTTAAGCAGGTGTGCGGATTACGTTTTCTGAGAAATTTCGTCGACGCTTGCCAGGTAGACATATTGTATTTGTATAGTTTAGTATAAAACAATGTCCGAACGGAGAGGTGAGGCAGACAAAGCGATAACACAAGCGAGGAAAGACGTGTGTACATATAGTGACGGACTTTGCGCGTGTAATTGAATTGTGCAGATTGTACTGGTTGTGTCCAGTTATATTTGTACCTGTGTTATACGTGTTTGTATAGTTCTAATAAATTCTATAGTAATTCCAACGGCATTTGTAATTCGAGTCCTGCAACTCGTAACAATATATATTATATAAAAAAACAATATCAAAGGCCGGCCTAGTGAACTATTCGACTTGTATTTATGTGATTGTGTGAAGTGCTAGCAGATGTAAATGCTCTACGTGCTATGTAAATTACAAAAGTATTCATATTTAGTACTTTTTGTATAAACAACAACGAACGTGCAAAATTGAACTATTTGCTAACCAGCGGTTACTATACGGAAGCCTGGCAACATTCCTTAAACCCTACAGCTCTTCCAAAAGCCGCAAAACTAACACTATCTCGTAATATACCAAGAAAATATACCCATTTCATAAAAATCATACAATTCCTATATAAACAGAGTGAGACAATAACACAATTAACGATCACGTGCGCAAACGCGATCTGCACTCTCATCGCGGATACATATGTGCTAATAATGAGCTAAAGGGTTAAGTATTCTTTGGAAATCCGGGCATATACAATAAACTATCTCGAACAAATTGACTGGGTGATAAAAATTTACCCTATATTCTTTCAAACCGCATAAAAGGCCATTTACATGAGAGTTTCTTGCCTCGAAGATACGATTGTCGAAAGCAAGAAAAAAATATGATCATATAATACAAAAAAATATTAACATACGATATCGTACGTGAAAGAACGATAATCGCCTGGTCATTGAATATTGATATCTCTGTGTAAACAAAATACAAAATACCGTGCTCATCTCCGAGGTTGAAAGACAAGTCTCGCATTTAAATTGGTTCATTGATTTTTACAATACTCGCAAACTCGAAGAAATGTCATACGAGTTCTAGTTTAGACAAGTCGAGAAATCGTAGGCAAATATCTGAATGCGATTTGTGTCGTAATGTAAACAAATCGCTTGGTGATAAATTATCTTACGATTATCGTATGACATATTCGTACGCGAGTTTATGTTTTGTGCTTGATTATAAACATGTCAATGCGTTTAATGTCTAAAGAGTATTGCCTATGAAAATAATATACGATTCTCGCCCCAAAACATGCAATAAACTCTCCGTGTAAATGGCCCTTTAATGAGTAAATACAGCTATCAGTCGTACAAACAACAAAGGAGCCCAGTAATTTTCATATTTAATTAGTTCAGATCAAAGTGTTTACCAACAAATGTGGATTGAGCAAGTGATCAAATTTTTATCTTCTACCCTCATAAAACTTAAACTAAACAGCGGTTTACGACCATTCTTGGTTTATCTTCATTTGTGCACGCGGCTAATAAACGGCTGAAATAGTTAACAATGGCTTATAGACCTGTTTGCTATATACACACAGGCGTAAAGGATGGCAAGCCAAATTGCATTAACTATTTTAATATTATTCTTGATGAAATGTGATGTACATGTTATCCCGAATGAGCATGTTCCACAGGCTACGGAACTGCCACCACTTAGGATGCTGGTGAGATGACCAGCAACATTTTTTTTTAATATTCAAATTATCGTATCATTTGCGTAGCGGCCAGCATTTTGGGCACGCTCCCCGCCGACAGCGATTTGGAGTGAATTTTTTATTTATAGATTTATATTATTTTGTAGGTATAGCTTTATTTATAGTATAGTTTAGTTTATTTATTTTTAAGGTTTTATTTGTAAGTATGTTTAGCTTTAATTTTAACAAAAAGTAATAATAATTATGTTTTATATAATGAAACTTTCGTATCATTCAAATCATAATACACATACATACATACATAACTTCACGCCAGTTCCCTTGCGGGGTAGGCACGAACAACAGAGTGCCATTTAGGCTTATTCTTACACACCTCACTTGCCTCTTTGACATTCATAACTCTTGTCATGCAAGCTCGTCTGTTCTTAAGGCTCCTGACATCACCTTCTGCTAGTACACGATCAATTTGATCATGGAAGGTGTGTCGTGGCCTTCCACGACTTCATACGAAATCATAATAATTTACAATAAAGTCATTGTATAGTCAACCAAGTTCCTCCTTAATCAGTTTTCTAACATTTTACTTTGAACGACTCATAAAGTTTCGACATCCATGGACACATTCTTAAATTTCATATACACCAATCAAAACGTTTCTAAAATGTTTAAAGTAAAGGAAACAATTAATCGTGTTTAGATGCAACATGCACTTTGCCGGTTGACAACGCCCTTTTTCTTTTGTATACTGCTCTTGCTTTGTTTACGGACTTCGATGTTATTACCTCCTTGTAAGACCCAAAACAAGTAACAATAAAACACCGTCCTTTAAAACTGATGTTTTACTTTGGCGCGTGTCATTGCGCTCATAGCGAAAGTTTTTGCCAGACGATTTTAGCCTTATGAGTAGTGCACTGCCGCTTTGGTCATTTGTACTATTTAAAAAAGAACCTAATTAAATCAATCCAGAAAGAAAAAAGCGAAGAAAAACTGTTTAAAAGAAATTAATTGAAATTTTATGGCTTAGAGTTGCCATAAAATTTAAATTCTATCCCAAGAAGATTCCGTAAAATATAATAATTAAATTACAATATACAGATTCTGTATTACATTATCTAGATCCGATGGACCATTTCCATTTCCATTTCCCCATATATCATCCCCATTATATCATCTCCTATATCCCATTCCTCCTGTCCGATCCTTTGTTCCATCTTTATTCCGTGTCTCCTGTCTCATCCTCCCTATTCCAGCCCTCCTTTCTCGTTATAAAGGCTAGCAACGCTTTGGTCTCACTGCTGGTATTGCAAATGTTTATAGGCGGTAAACACTTTTCATAATATAAGCCAGCTACAGGTTTTCAGGGTTCGCAATAAAAACAAATTTCAGTTTCTTCATTACAATTTTACAGGCATTTACATACATCAAGACTGTAAACCACAAACCTGTGAAGAAACATCTCTTCAAGTGTTCGAATGTAACGAGTCTTGTCAGTTATAACAACGCGGCCCTTTCAGTTTTAATGAAGGGCTGGCACATGAGTGGCGTCGCAGAAATATTACTCGCGCTTCGTACTTTCACCTCATTTGGGAACCGAAAATTTACAATTTTAATTACAAAACTGAAGGGTTTAAAGGTCATGTGTCTAAAATGGATGGCATAAAAAGCAGCATGCGAACAAATACAAGACTATACTTATATAGACCTCGAAGAACATCAGGAGTGAACAGGCGACAAATAAAAAAGATAATGTGTGTAGATATTGGTAAAATTGATTTAGATATTTAGAGGAAAGAAATAAAAAAGATTTTTTTTAATGCATTAGTTCAGCAGACATGCAGACGGCCCACCTGATGGAAAGCGGTTACCATCGCCTATGGACACTTGCAATACCAATGGTGCTACAAATGCGCTGCTGGTCTCTAAAAGGAGACTGGAACTGGCCATTGATGCCAGAACACAACTGAAAGTTGTTATGGCGGAATACTCTAGACCAGAGGCGGTAGACATTCAGACGGACAAATGCCCCATCACCTGGTTGTGGGTTGTTTTGTCGCCTCTTAATACAGGCCGCCAGGCCGCAGGAAATTGTATTCTTTTTCCGTCCCTGCACGGACTTAGGACAAAATACAAGATAATATACATTACAATTAATTAGGGTGTCCTAAAAGGGCATATACTCAGTACAATGCTAGTTTTACAACCAGCGCTCATCTTTCGCATGTACCTCTAAGTGACGCCATGACTTAGCTCCACAAATGTACATTTTTATCCGTGCATAAACGGCGAAAGAATACAATTTCCTGCAACCAGACGGCCTACCACAAGTGGGACAAAATAAACCACATTCAGGTGATAGGGTATTTCCCTGTCTGTATGGCTACTGCCCCTGGCGTAGGGTATGCTACCGTAAGAACCTTGAGTTGTTTTCTGGCATTAGTGGCCAGGTTCCAATATCCCTTTAGAGAATGGCAGCACATTGGTAGCACCTTTGGTGTTGTAAATGTCCATAGACGATGGTAACCGCTTTCCATCAGGTACGCCGTGTCCGGTTGACTGTTGTTACTATTTTATTTTTGAGTCTCCTCAATACCTTAAATTAATGAGGAGAGTGGATTAATTACTGGAACATTTTTTTGTTAACGCTTGGGGAATGCATTAGTGTAAACCCCTGGAAGCCCAGGGAAGATCATCGAGAGGTATCTGGGACTCCCGACGGCCAACGCAACACACAAGTTTCTGCTAAGTAGAAAGAGTTACAAGCGCCGATCAACAGATTATCCACTAAACCTTCCAGCGTATGACTGCCGTGACGCCTTAATGCAAGCCGACAAGGCGTAGTGTCCCTGGCACTAGCACCAGTCCTACTAAGTTATAATCATCATTCTCATCATCATCATGATCATTCTTTAGCTTTTAGCTCATTATCTACATGATTATTATCTTTCTTTCCAATAAAATCGTTTGTTCTTTAACATTCTTCTTGCATGTTAGTACCATACTCGTCTCTGTAATTCTCCCTTCTTCGAGACCGTGTGTCCGCCAAGTCTGCTTACTTTTGCGATCACGTGCGGACCTAATAATTTAGCCGTACACAAAATAGGTTCTGCTGAATGAATTCAGATTAGTGCTCTCACCGCCCCCATTGCGGTTCAACATTGCGTTAAACCGTTTTATTAGGGTTAACTCTGTCTTACCGGATTACAAATGCATTTTGGAGTAGAAGGGTTTATTTATTATTGGAAGATATATAGTAGCCTAGAAGGCCAGTACACTTAATTAAAACTACGTTTGAACGGTTTTAAGCGCTGTATTTTATTCTTATTTCACATCTTTGTTTTCTGCTTTAGCTACTTTATCCGTGTAGGAACTGAGAAAGAATATGATTTCCTACAGCCGCCTCTTACAATAGGCCGTCGCCTGTCGTAAGAGGCGACAAAATATTCCTCAGCCAGGTGGTAGGGTATTTGCCCGTCTGTATGGCTACCACCCGTCGCCTTGAGTATGCCGCCTAATAACCTTGAGTAGTGTTCCGACATTAGTAGCCAGGTTCCAGTCTCGCTTAAGAGAGCAGCGCCGCTTTTTATAGCACCTTTAGTGTTGCAATTGTCTATAAGCGATGTTACCCGCTTTCCATTAGATGAGTCCATCTGTCTGCTGAACTCATGCAATAAAGAGTTAAAGAAATACTGAACAGTGTCTGAAATCTCTAAATAAAAATAAAATAAATTCAATACTGAAAATAGTTTTATTAGGATCTATGTTTTATTGACATAAGTTGTCAAACATAACCCAATCATTTCATCACTAGTATTGCGAATGTGGTCCGGTATTGAGCCGATCACGTCTGCCGCAGAGCCGATGGCCGATGGAGCAGAGGAGTCCTGGAGTGGAGACCGCGTCTCGATAAACGTAGTGTCGGACGCCCTCCAGCCCGATGGACTGACGACCTGCGCAAGGTCGCCGGTAGGCGCTAGATGAGGAAGTCAGAGGACAGGGATGAGTGGCGTCGACTTGGGGAGGCCTACATCGAGCAGTGGACTGCGAATGGCTGATGACGCCGATTGCGAATGTCTATAGATGTTGCAATGTTAACCATTTTCCTTTAGGTGGGTCGTCTACTTGAATGCTAGCTTCGCTATAAAAAATAGAAAAAAATGCCCATATCATCTTTTTTATTTTTTTAAATTGCATGAGTTTAGCAGACAGGCAGACGGCCCACTTGGTGGAAAGCAGTTAATATCGCCTATGGCCATTTGCAACACCAAATGTGCTGCAAATGCGCTGCTGCTCTCTCTTAAAGGAGACTGGAATCTGGTCACCAATGCCGGAACACAACTCAAGGTTGTTATGGCGGCATACTCTAGACCAGGGGTGGTAGCCATCCAGTCGGGCAAATACCCTACCACCTGACAAATTTTAATGGTCTTCCTCTAAATATTTAATCACCTTCAACTTCAACTTTCAAAGATCCTCCTTCTTATATACTTCTCATCTGATCTTGTAACTTCGGCGTATGACGGACATTTGGTTGAGAAAATTTCTGGAGAATAAAAATTTTCAGTCTCTAAAATAAATTTTATTTTATTTAGAAGTCACTAGTGGCCCCGGCAGACGTTGTCCTGCTCTGAAAAAATAAAAATCTAGGATCCGATTCCAGCGCCATCTACCGGTTCCAATTGTGGATTTAAACCATCCGGAGACCCACTCAAACACAAAAAACAAAATCACCAAAATCGCTCCAGGTGATTAGGAGGATTCTAGAACCCAATCTCAGCACCACCTACCGGTTCCAACGGGATCAAAAGTAACCTATGTCCGTTCCCTGGTTCTAAGCTACCTTCCCACCAATTTTCAGCCAAATCGGTAGAGGTTCTTGAGTTATAAATAGTGTAACTAACACGACTTTCTTTTATATATATAGATTTCATAGTAAATTTCAGATCCTCCTAGAGGAAGCGGTATTTTAGTGGCCGGTCGTATGTATAACTTGCTATTTCCGTGGCTGGCGGGAATACATTGATATCTCGACATACATCTTTTTTTTTTATTCGTACGCCTATGTTTTTATAGGAAAAAAAATTACAGTCCGAAATATTCATAACTTTTTAAGATTTTTCATTACTAGTCATTACTTTTCATTATACGATTTAACATTACTAGTCAAACTTTAAAATTGCGCCCCTGTAAAATTGACATTTTTAACATGTCAACATATTCACGCCAGCCACGGATTTATTCACTAGCTGTACCATCGGTTGAACTTTGACTTATGTCATATTTTAACTGACCGTAAGGCAAATGTTAATGGTTAACGTACGCGTCCCAAATTCAAAGACCGGAATGCATGCACCACTTAGGCAGTTTTATGTCTTAATGTGCGTGACCACGTGCTAACAAAGGTGAAGAAAAACATCGTGAAGACCTACCAAGCCGCCTTGGATAAGCGTTGCGGGTATATTGTCCATTCTTCTATAGTGGGAGGCCCGAGCCTAGCAGTGGGACGTTTACGGGCTGATATTATAATAAGGCTAATGTGCTGTTGATAAGATATAGGAACGAGCTATAAATAAAGCAAGTAAAGCCAAGGGTAAATCTTAGTACAAAATAAAGTAGCAGCTGTGGTTTATGTGCCAGACCACCCACTTCCGCAATGACTTGAAGTTTCAATAGCCTTGCATGTTTGCAGCGATTCCGGAAGTTTAGGACCATCTGCCATCGCTTCGAATCTCCTTTGGCCTTTCAAGACCATTGACGTAAGCGTCTAATCCATTAGTTGGGAGTGAAATCGATAGCGGCGTCTCGACACTTGCCTATAAAAGTGTGCGAAACGTTTACTGCGAGCTTAGTTCATGTAGACTTGCGACAGAGGATACATCAAAGAACAAGATTGTACATACGATTGACGTAATAGTTAAACCGAACACAATACATCATCAAGATTATAATAGAATTTGTATGGTAGTTCACAAGCAATTTATGAGTTTTCTGCAGCTGACAAATATTCAATGATTTTCTTAGGGGGTTTTGAACCTTTGATCAAAAGGAACCCATTTTGCTTCACATTTCAAAACTTAAAAGAGTCGTGTTTCCAACCTTTAGGGTATGTATGGGTTAAAGGGATGAGATAGCGGGACCAGATAGGGATATAACATAGAGGGGTTGGGATATGGGATTGAAATAGGAAGATGCGATATAGAAATAAGTGGTCTATCAGCGTGATATTACACCGATGGCGCCGGCCCTAAAAACTGTAATAAAGATAAAGATACCAATACGACTATGTACTTACGTACGTAGTATGCCAGACTTTAAGAAGATATCCCGCCGTATATAATAAAATTTACACTAAGAGTCGATTTTCCAATCACCAGATAAAAAGTTATTCATAAGAATAAAATACAACACGAGAAAATTAAAAATAACAATGACATGAATAAAGCAGTTGAATTGTTACATTTTTTAATCTGGTAACGTTAAAATTTATTTGACTGATAACTTGTATCTGATGACTGAAAATTCAGCATTTACTGACCGTTCATATGCCTTAGTATCGGTTCAAATTTGTCATAAACTCAAATTCAAATTTAAATTCAAAAGTTTTTATTCAAAATAAGTTCCACTGGAGAACACTTTTTGAAGGTCATACATGTAAGTTAAAATTAAATTTTTTACTTCCTATTCTATGTACACCGCTTCGCAACGTGTTGATGCTGTAAAGGAGAAGAAGCGGCAAGAAACTCCCCAGCAACACGTCTAGCTAAATATTGTTTTTCTTTATATTTCATATACTATTTATGTCTCAAATTCTTTTTTTTAATAAGTTTTGTACAGAAGTATGTTACAGAATCACTTTTTGAAGAATTAATGGAGTTGTAGCAAACAATGCATACTCAATAAGACCAAGACAATAAAAGGAAAGAAAAATAATATTATAGTTATAATAATGACATGACGTGCTAAAATGTTATGCTGCAATATGTCTCCACAAATTCCTTACAAGCATGGCAAGATTAAAAAAATAAAAACGTTATACAAAATTTAGTATAAGAGGTTGGAGCTAGGTGCTATGTAAATGAATTTTTGTCATTTAAATATTCTTCAATAGTGTAGTATCCCTTTTTTAGCAAGATGCTTTTTAATTTAATTTTAAATTTAGTGAAAGGCAGATCTAACATTTCACTCGGAATCTTATTGAAGAAGCGTATACCAACCCCCAAGAAAGAGGACACTCTATACATCTAATGTCATAATTCAATCGATAGTAAGGCAAGCGAAGGAATAGTTAGGATATAGCAGCCGGCCATAAGACAACTTCATCAACAGTCGGCTGTCTGCAACCGCCTGCATGCGCCTACAAGTGACATTTCTCTATAAATCAACGTCACCCCTAAACTTGTTCTTGTTAGTTACTTTAACACGTATTCGAGGTGAATCGGTGGAATTTTCTGGGTCTCTCAAGCGGAAACCAATAGGAGGACTACACGAGAAGGTCACTTTATCTATTGTTTTCTTTGTAGTGAGTAGTTAACTTCCCGATGTACTGTAGCTAATGACGCTTGTAATCCTAACTAATATATAAATGCTACTGTGAGTTTGTACAAGTACGTCATGAAATGTTGCATTCACGTTGTCTGGGTGTATATAGGTATAGTAGAATTCTTAATCAAAGATACCCACAGTTGATAAAGTTAAAAAAAAAATACAGAGTTCAAACTAAAAAAATAAATTGTCATATACGTATGTATAAACATACATAAGTACGTGTATATACGTATGTGTATAGATTTGTTTTCTTTGGTAATCCCTATTAATATTACAAATGCGAAAATAACTCTGTCTGTCTTTCTGTTCCGTTTTCACGGAATAACTACTGGACCGATTTGGCTGAAACTCAGTATATATGTCATTTTCATACCAGAGAATGGAATAAGTTTTGGAATAGATTTATGTAAAGGTTATCCCAGAAAGTAGGATAGGTTTTTTGTGATTTGCCATTTTCGTAATTTTGGTTACTTTGGTCATTTTGGTCGATTGAGTCGATTTGGTCGATTTGGTCAATTCAGTCAATATGGTCGATTGAGTCGATTTGGTCAATTCAGTCGATTGGGTCATTTTGGTGTACATTTTTAATACCGAATTAATATAGTTTTAATACCGAAAATGGGCATAGATACTTAGTAAACTCTAGTCTATACGTATATAATTGCTTGACCTCACTGACTAATGATTGCCTGACATCAACGCATAGCCCAAACTACTCGGGCTAGGGCCATGAAAATTTGCATGCGGATTCCTTCTTTACTATAGGTACGCAATTAGAATGGATTTTTTACAATTTCTCTCATAAAATATGTAAATACAATTTAAGACACGTTAACAGAATTATTATTCGACCACCTAGAACAGAAAAATGCGGCAAAAGAAATATTTTATGCGAATGAGCCAAAATTTACAATAAATTACAAAATGAAGTAGATGAGTGTAAAAAAGAAGACTACTCAGAAAATGTAATTATTATGTTTCTCTGTGCACCTATTTATTATTATTATTTTTATCTCTGTGTCCAGTTTCTAAAATTTCTTTAGTGTCAGTTTTATCTTCATAAGACTAGATGGCGTAACTGCCGAATAGCATCGCGGTATGGTTCGCATTTTTTGCATGACCATACTTGTAATGTTTATTCCTTTGCTTACGTTCTGTGATGTTTCATAATCATAAGCCCTGACTTTGAGACCTTTGGACACTTATATCTACTCGCTCTTAGATTATGGGACTCATCACATGTTAAAAATTTAGAATATAAAGTTATAAACTTCTGTATCTCATATAAGTGAACTGCAATGTTCTTATGAGAATAAAGTTCTTTAAGTTGAAACCCAAATAGATGTACACGTGTATTGTTGTTTTTCGAAATTCAACCCTTAAGAGCGTGAAATAGGGGCTATATTTTTACTTTTCTTGACTTCTCAAACTATGTCTATTTTTAATTTACGCGATCGAAGCCGCTGACAACAACTAGTCATATATTTATGTACTATGTAGTTATGCTTACCATTCATTATTATTTCTTAACTGCACTGCACTGTATTAAAAATCTATCAATCCTTGCCAAGGGCTGCCTAGAAGAGACCGCTTTTCAGCAATAAAGCCGCATGTTGTACTATGGCTTCTGTTTGTCAATTATATATGCTTTGGTGGACAATAAAGCCAGTTTTTCCAGCCAGGAGTTGCACCTCTGTCACCTGAGGCTGCGACGCGAGTGCTGCAAGCACTAAGCTAGCACAGCCCTTTTTATTGCATGAGTTCAATATACAGGCAAACGGCCGACTTATGGAAAGCGGTCACCATCGCCTATGGTAATTCGTCACATCAAAGGTGCTACCAATGTGCTGCCATTTTGTAAAGGGAGATTAGATAGATAGATAACACTTTATTGCTCACCAAAATAAACAAAAACAAAATGTATAATTACAATAACTTCTTGGCAAAACAACAGGCGGCCTTATCGCTAAAAGCGATCTCTTCCAGGCAACCTAGCTTTAAAGAAATTCTCAACTAATCTGGCGATGTAGGTGAAGCAGAAAAAAGAATAGGACTGTACAATTTACAGATTGTTCGTTGTCATGGCTGCATATACTAGATCAGGGGTGGTAGCCATCCAGTCGGGCAAATAACCTACCACCTGTCTGTGGGTTGTTTTGTCGCCTCTTAGGACAAGCCGCCCGCCTGCAAAAAGCTGTATTATTTCTCCGTCCTTGCACGGATAAAAACTCTTAAACCTCCTACCCCTCTTGAAGCTTGTAATTAACTATTAAAACGATTTAATACTTAATGAAAACCATCCTAGAGGACTCTAATTACCTGCCAATATCTATTTTCGTCTCCTAATAAAAAGTTACTACCCCCAAACTTGGGAAACTGTTACGCGAAATTTTCCTGCTTTAAGTCTTTTTATGGGCAGACTGGTAATTTTAGCTGACATTTCTAACTTAAATAGGGTGGGTAAAGTTGTTTATTTGCTTAGAGTTGGTTTAAACCACTGCTTATGTACCTAAGTTGGGTAATAAAAGATTCTATAAGTTGCAATGTTACAATTTATTACAATTTTTATTATGACTTATTTGCAGGTTTATCTGAGACTAGCTTCTGCCCGCGACTTCGTTCGTGTGGAATAGTTAAAAAAAAGTAATTTAAACAAACCCCCCGATTTTGAAACATTCTTCATTAGTGCTCCGCTCCTATTGGTCTTAGTATGATAATATAGGCTTCCTCGATAAATGAGCTATCTAACACTGAAAGAATTTTTCAAATCCGACCAGTAGTTCCTGAGATTAGCGCGTTCAAGCAAACAAACAAACAAATTCAGCTTTATATATTAGTATAAGATTATGTACTGGAGTTTGGCTTACGAAGGTAGAAGTTTAATTATTCACAGACTTTTACATAGTAAGTAAGGGTAATACAAATGTCATTGTCGTTGCTTGGGGGAAATTGTGTTTTAGCATCTGCTAGCTTAAAACTGAAAATAAAACGGGATAAAAAAGGGGATGCAAGTTTGTACGAAAATCCGTCATTTTAAAGTAAGCAGCACAAGATTTTACATATGTGTCACATGACAACTAGTATTTTTTTTATTGCAGAAGTTTAGCAGACAGGCAGACGGCCCACTTGATGGAAAACGGTTACCATCGCCTATGGACATTTGCAACACCAAAGGTGCTACAAATGCGTTGCTGCTCTCTTAAGGGACATTGGAACCTGGTCACTAATGCCGGAACACAACTCAAGGTTGTTATGGCGACATACTTTAGAGCAGGGGTGGTAGTCATCCAGTCGGGCCAATGCCCTACCACCTGGCTGTGGGTTGTTATGTCACCTCTTACGACAGGCCGCCCGGACGCAGGAAATTGTATTCTTTCTCCGTTCCTGCATGGATAGAAAGTATCGAATAATATAAGAACTTTTGTTCTCCCACGCTATTGTTAAAAACTATCTAATTTCACAAAGTTCCTCATATTGAAGATAGCGTCTTTTCGCCTCGAATCCAAAGGAAATGAAATTTAAGTCACACAGACTGCGGGTGGAACTCGATACCAAATACTCAACTTGCCGACCGACAAATGGTTCGTCTATTTTCATTTACTACCAATGGATATGAAGTCATCGACAAGTCACTTGTGTTTAATACATCTATATTTCTACAGTGATTCTAGATCGGCATTGCAAGCGCTGTGCAACTGGGGCTCCGTCAATCCACTTGCCGTTGCATCGAGGGAGAACATTCGGCGGTGCGTCTCCCAGGGCAAGAAGATTAGCCTGTACTGGGTAAAGGCCCACGTTGACGTCAGAGAAAACGAGCGGGCGGATGAGTTGGCGAAAGCGGCAGCACTTTCTCTGAAAGTGAAGCCGCTTTACGACAAGTGTCCGGTTTCGTTCGTCAAACGACAGTTCCGCATGGGAACGGTTGACGAATGGAACCGGAGATACTGTCAAGAGTCAACTGCATCCGTTACGAAACTCTTTTTCCCTGAAGTCACGCGGGCCTTCAAGATTGTTAGGCAGGTCGGCCTCACCGGCCTGCATACCCAACTCTTCACAGGGCACGGGGGATTCTCGGAGTACCTGAACCGGTTCGGGTGCAAAGAGAATCCCTCGTGCATCTGCGACGAAGAGCAGATAGAAGATGTCCCGCACATCATTTTCTGGTGCCCGGCATATTCCCGGGAGAGATTCGAATGCGAGAGCAAGCTTAGCATGGAAGTGAAATTTAAAAACATGGCAGAATTAATGTCCAAAAATAACATAGAACACTTTATGGAATAATGTATAAAGATAGTTAAAAAGTAATAGAACGCAATAAAACACACAATAGATAGATAAGCCTACATTTAACATATATTCATAAATATATAGATAATGTATAAAATAGTATAGATATATAAACATATTTCATAGTTAAAAGATTAAAAAAGCAAACAAAAATATAAAGCAAATAAGCCTAAAAAGAAAAAAAATAAGATAACAATAGTAAAGAATAAATAGTAATAAATAAAAGCTTGCTAAAGCAATAGTTGTAAGGTATTAGTAGAATATAGTGTGCCTTGTAGAATATAAATAGCCAAGATAAAACAATAAATATGTACTTAGATATCACTAGTTTTAGAGTAAATGTAATATATAATGGCAAACAAATGTATTAGTATTAAGTAAGACTGTAAAATAATTTTGGAAAATTAAAGAATAAAAAGACAAAAAAGATAAAAGACAAAAAAAAAAAGAAAGGAAAAGAAAAGAATACATAAAAAAACAAAGTAAAACCCCAAAAAACGTAAAAAGCCCGGATAATCTCGTTCGTCCGGAGAGAGGAAATAAAAAAAATAAATAAAAATAAAATAAAAATACATCTATATTAATACGTGAAACCAAAATACAGCATAAACTTTATACCCCTTTTTACGAAAATTGCGCGAACGGAGGAGTATTAAATTTCGCATTCTTATAGTTTATATAGAGATGGAGTGCAGAATGCTAATGTTTAAAAAAAAATATTTATAAAAACATTACATACACTACCACCCATTTGACACACACACGCATATATAATCTTTTGTTTATTGTTAAAGTCAAATTAACAGTGCAGCCTTGGCGAAATCTGTGATTATAGAAGTATAGTCTTTGACAACAGAACCTTAATTATATTCAAACTTATAATTTAAATTAATTATGGTCAAATTTCGACCACTAGTAGATAGATAAATTGATAGAAAACGCTTTATTGTTCCCCACATACGCATTGTGATTGATGATGATAAACAGATTGATAATGAAGAAATATCCGCTTTAAAATAGGAACTGAATCACGTTCAGTCATTGTAGAATTTTAATCTAAGTGGACAGTCATATGGCAGTTGGGATTATCTTTTGTATTAACAAGGGACATGCGGGATTTAACAACAATACTCTTTATTGTACACCAACTTAAAAACAGTAACACTTACATATCATAAAATTAGAAAGTAGCAGTACAATGGGCGGCCTTATCGCTAAAAGCGATCTCTTCCAGGCAACCTTTGGATGGACAAGGATCTTATTCACAATAAATGGTTGGCGTGCAGCTATACTATACTATATATGTACTATATATAATGATAATATATATAATATAATATACAATGATATACTTATACGTGTGATGATAATAATAATGCCATAGATTATATATATGTAGGAATCGTATTTGTTATTATAAATAACCATAGGACGGAAGTAGTCAATAACCGGTTAGAGTATTCCTTCATGTAGTAATCGGAAGTTGTTTAACCGGATGTCAAAGTAGAAACATTTATTATTAAGTTACCGGATATCGGAAATGGAGTAACCGGATGTTGGAAGTTAATACGTATGGCGGAAGTTAGTTTTATGAAGGAAGTGTAACTCAAGTGGCGCAACAGCGTTACCGGATATTGTCACTGCAGCGCGCTACGAGGACCTTATAAATACTGGGTGTTCGGGCAGAGGAGGGGCAGTCTTCAACCGGCAGTCTTAAGCCGACAGTCTACGAGTCTACAACCAAGTCTACGACCGACAGTCTTCATTGACAGTCTTGGACGAGGAGCACATAATATATTGTGGTCGATAATTACTGCTTGATAATCGCAGTATTCTTGAAGGGCAAATTGCTGCTCGACACCTGAGAAGCGTAGATGCAACTCTTGGAGTTGTCCTAATATTTCTGTGTATTATTGTGCAATATTTAATATCGTAGTTGTGGTAATTCTAGTGTAATAAACTTTGATTATAGTACTTCAGATTATTATTGTGTTATTCTCGGAGCGTCATTCGTTCGCTCCCGGCGTGAACCCGACATATATAACCATACAAAAACATAAATAAACAACCATAATTATATGTAACCATACAGAATATATATACAATATTTAAATGCAGACCTTCAATAATTTATATATTAAAATTAAATATTTTTTATTGAATTTAATCAATTAATTTCGTCGCGATATATGATGTATTTTCTGTCCTTATAATATTCACCTAAAATATCCTGTATACTATTTTTAAATTAGTATTTGAATGATACGGTCGGTACAGTAGTGATACCTACTTATAACTTTCTGTGCCTTCATCAGTTATAATTTGATTTTAACAATAAATGACAACATTTGGATATTGTAATGAGATGAAAATTCTATAATTTTAAAATGAAAGATGTATTGAGTTTGGGCGTCATAATATTAGGCTCGAAGTGCGATGGCACTTATTTATAATACTGTCAGGTGGAATGCTGCCACTCCGTATCGAAGAAATGGATCAAGTGAGATTCTATCGAGTTAAAGTAGTACTACATAATTCCTGTATACTTGATTCCAACGTGACTAGAACCCCCTTAAAGCCTCACATACTAAGTACTTCTTGCACCAACTTCGTGCGAAGTGTTATTTGTCTTTGTTTCACTGATAGTTCCTTATTCGATTTCTGTGTTTAATTTATTTAGTTTTTGAAGTAATTTCGGTTACGGTATAAAAGTATTTAATTATATGTTTTAATGTATCTTGTTGGTGTTCAGATGTTTTGGTGAGATTACTACGATGTGCAAGTAACACGGTGACGTGAGTTTGTTTGAAAACCGCTAGTTTTTATCCGTGCAGGAACGGAGAAAGAATACAATTTTCTGCGGCCGAGCGGCCTGTCGTAAGAGGCGACAAAAGAACTCACAGCCAGGTGGTGGGACATTTGCCCGACTGGATAGCTACCACCCCTGGTCTAAAGTATGTCGCCATAACAACCTTGTTGGTATTATGAATTTCACACCCTAGCCTGTTTAAATACATTGCATGTATTTAAACAGGCTACGGGCACTTCTTGCCCGTGGCGCTGCGTTCGCCCCTGTCTCCCCCTCCGTTGTGTGTGTCGTTGTGGTATAATCTCTTTATACGAAGTAAAGTTTTAATAGAATTCTTATGGTTTTACTGGTGCCTTCCCATAGCACTATTAAAATGCGATAAACCTCGAGCTGTGTTCCGGCCGGCATTAGTGACCAGGTTTCAGTCTCCCTTGAGAGAGCAGCAGCGCATTTGTAGCACCTGTGGTGTTGCAAATGTCCATAGGCGATGATAACCGCTTTCCATCAAGTGGGCCGTCTGTCTGTATGCTGAATTCCTGCCATAAAAAAAATGTTCAAGCAAAATAATTAAAACCCCTTAAAAATTAAATATTTAGTACATGAAACTAAAAAAACAATATAATAAAATGTAAATTAAAAAAAAAACTGAAAACAAAAATAGGTTTATTGATAAAAAATATAAAATTTTATAAGAAAAATATAAACAGTAATTTAAAAAAAATGCTTAAGTTCTGCATACAGATACATGTACTCTACGTTTATCCCAAAATCTTTATTAAATAAATGTCCACCCGTGCGAAGCCGAGACTATATAAAAATGAATTGTATAAATGTACGTGCATAACTTGAGAACGACTTTACCACCGATTTTGACGAATTTTTTGTGTATATTTAAGTCGATCCCCGGATAATTTAGATTCACAATTGAAACCGGTAAGTGGCGCTGGGATCGGTTTCTTGGATCCTCTTAATTTAATAAAACTACGTTTTGACGGTTTAAGCGCGGTAATTTTATTTGATTTTGGATTCTCCGACGTTTCGGCCACTTCAGTGGCCGTGATCGCGGAAGGCAAAGATGTCAAGTGTCAACGAGTATTGTTAAAGTTTTATTTAGCCTACCGCCAACTTGTTAATTTTAATTTTGTTTATGGTTATTATTTACTCTATGGGAGCCTAATCTAACTAACTACCGCTTCGCAACATGTTATGGCTTGAAGAGAAGAAGCGGCGCAAGAAACTCTTCAGCAAACATGCCTAGCTCTAATAATTTTATATAATATTAAAATGGGTGGAAGTAAAAAATAACAGTAATTGTCAGTCAAGTTGGTTTGTGTTCTGTTGTACGTTGTCCTCTTAATTTCCTGGACTGATTTTGATGTTTTCTTTGGGTGTGTTTGAGTAGCTACCCGGATGATTTAGATTCACAATTGGGAACCGGTAGGTGGCGCTGGAATCGGGTTCTAGATTTTTATTTTTTCAAGGCAGGACAACGTCTGCCGGAGCCGTTATTTATTTATTTAAGCACAAACAGATTACAATCATACAAATTAAACAATAACAATGGAATATACAAGGCCATATTATAACCCAAACTATGTGCTAATTAGACGAACTACAAAATGGATATTCTATAGAAAGTAATATAAACATGTTTATGGACGATGAAACACTATGAACTGACATAAATATATTTGACATGCTTTAATAGTAGACATTTTATTATTTAGATTTATAATGTATGTCTTGGAAGACCACGGGCCATAAAAATGGCCCGGACATTTGGAGGCCCTTTGACAAATTTAATGTAAATGTGGCGTGACACTGACCGGCGATTATCCCTGTCTACACCATATAGTAATGCACCCAAGGACAAGCCCCGGCCAGTGTAGAACTATTGTGGGAAATGAGGACAAAAAGTACCGGGCTATTGGGGTGAACTGCTAGTGGTACTGGTAGTCTGGGAATATGGGGACTATTGCGTCTGCCCGTCACAATGTTTAGGGAACATGGAAAAATGGGCAGACGGTGACTCGCCACTCCCTGCATGGGCCCCAAAAAATGCCATTAAGACAGAGGCAACATGGGTGTGAGTGGCTAAGGGGTGTAGAGAGGTGGGCTGCAGGTTCACCGTAGCTACTTCTGACGTGATGCCATTTATCACTTCCACCCCTGGAGCTTGAGTCTTAGCTCTAGCGATCTCCACTCCGTGCCGGCCAGCTAAGGCAAGCACGGAGGCGGGGGCCTTGCCTTGGCTCCCGGAGTCAGGTACGAGGTGTCGCTACTCACCTAAGGCTTCGCCACAAAGCCCCCCTGCGGGATTATTTAGATTATTATTATATTGTATGTCTTTGATTATTTTTATTAATTTTTAATTTTAATTGTATTGATTAATTGTTTGTAAAAATATGTTTATAAATCAATATTGTAATTTTAATTTTGCACGCCCAATTATGGGCCGAATGCATTGATACTGTAAGAACCGTAACATCTTTGTACATGCATTACGCAATAAATATATTCTATTCTATTCTATTCTAAAGTTCATATTACACATAATATTGTTACGAGTTGCAGGACTCGAATTAAAATGCCGTTGGAATTACTATACAATTTATTAAACTATACAAACACGTATAACACAGGTACAAATAGAACTGAACACAACCAGTCCAAATGTAAAGCACGATTCAATAACACGCGTAAAGTCCGTCACTAAATAGTCTACCGAATGTACACAAGTCTTGCTCCGCTTGTGGTTATCGCTCGACTGCCGATCTCTTCATTGGACCATTGCTTTATACTGCACCGGAACAATATGTCTGCCCGACCGCGTGAACCGAATATCTTAGTATCAGTTCGACACATCTGGCTAATGACTACCATAAAAGATTACCTTATACAATGGGCTGTTTTCTAATCACAAATTTTAAACACAAAGTAAACAAAAGAAATCCAAATGCGGAAAGGTAATAAAGTGTGCTTTTATGGTACGCAGCTGTGAATCCACTTTTGTCGGCGTGTAGGTTGTAACAATATAATAATAGTAAGTGAAAAACATCGACAATAGATATTAATACGCTAGATCGTGTACTAGCAGCAGGTGATGTCAGGAGCCTTAAGAACACACGAGCGTGCATGACAAGAGTTATAAATGTCAAAGAAGCAAGTGAGGTGTGTAAGAATAAGCCTGAATGGCGCTCTGTTGTTCGTGCCAGCCAACCCGCAAGGGAACTGGCGTGAAGTTATATATGTATGTACCGATTGTGTGAGAGCGTTTTTTTACATATATAATATATCAATGTTCGCCTTGAATTTGGTGAGTTCATTATAAAGGAGACACATTCGAACCAATGGATTAAAATAAAAAGTATTATTACAATACACTTGAAGGGAAAAAACTGCTGGTTTTCTACATCGATGATTGGTATTGATGTTAAGTAAAGAAATTAAATAGGGTGAATCAATACGTCCCTGTAAAAATTTGTAAAGAGAGACAAGGTCTGAAATGCTTCTACAATTTTCTAAGGATGTCACAGGAGGATGACACAGAGTAATATTTAAGTCGATCATGATACATACATACGTACATAACTTCACGCCAGTTCCCTTGCGGGGTAGGCACGGACAACAGAGCGCCATTCAGGCTTACTCCTACACACCTCACTTGCTTCTTTGACATTCATAGCTCTTGTCATCACCTTCTGCTAGTACACGATCAATTTGATCATGGAAGGTGTGTCCACGACTTCTGCATCCACCCACTTTTGCATTGTATATCTGTTTAGTCATTCTTTCCACATGCCCGAATCACCGGAGCATTCCTTTCCTTACCTTCACCCCGACACTCTCTTTCAGACCAACACTCTTTCTTATTTCGGTATTACGAACGCGGTCCGCGAGCGTCACTCCGCAGATCATGATACGTTTTATTATATAATATACATAGAGTGGAGTAAATAACAACAACAACAACTTCTAAAATGGATCAATAAAGTTGATTTATGCTCCCGTATTATGAGCTGAACTCAGCGCAAACACAAAACATGATTCAGCGTCGGTGTGCATCTGAAATGTGCTGACATAATGTGCAGCACTTACGTTCGTCTAAACACGATGTTTGCGGTTTTATCACTTGTGTGGTGACCTCGACATAATCGCTATGCGATTTGTATTGTCGGGCAAATAATGTGCTTTGTTAGCATTGAAAACACTTATGGCCGGTTCCTACATTATCTTAATGTTCATTCACTTGCCTTATCGTCGGTCGAATTTTGATTTTACTTGTTTGGATCTTATATACAGTTTTGAAGTTCGAAGTTGTTGTAGCGTAATGACTAGCGCACGCGTCCCAGACTCAAAGGGCGCGGGTTCAATCTTGGCCGAAACGCATGCACCACTTAAGCACTTTTCTGATCTAATGTGCATATTTTTACAATTACCACGCGCTAACAACGGTGAAGGAAAACATCGTGATGCAACCTGCACAGCGAGATAACCTATGTGTCAAACCTGCCTAGCCGTCTTGGACAAGCGTGGCGGGTATACTGTCCGTTGTCTTATAATAGGATGCCCGAACCCAGCAGTGGGACATTTTATAGGCTGTTATTATATGATATGTATGTCAAGTTTTAATGGTATGAAAGAAGAAAGGTCAAGCTATAGGCATATACTAGTGATTGACTTTAGTTTCTTACGCGTTTGTCTTGAAACTTCGCAATATCTCGTCGTCGGGTCAAACACCCGGCTGATGTTATTCTCCTCGCCCAGCGCGCCACTAGTTACTATGAAGTGACTCATAGTTCGGGCGCATGGCTGGAACAAGGCAACGGGGCGTAGAAGAAGAAGCAAAGGAGGAGTATGTTACCTCGCCACCAGTCCACTGCCACACTACATACGTGACCCAGCAGTTCAGACACTTCACTATAATTTGACTAAGGCGAATAGAAGTAGTAAAAGTTATTTATTAAATTAAAAGTTGTTTTCTTTATATCAGTGTAGGAACGGAGGAATGTCAGGAGCCTTAAGAACAGACGAGCGTGCATGACAAGAGTTATGAATGTCAAAGAAGCAAGTGAGGTGTGTCCGAATAAGCCTAAATGGCGCTCTGTCGTTCATGCCTACCCCGCAAGGGAACTGGCGTGAAGTTATGAATGTATGTATGTATGTGGTGTAGGAACGGAAAAAAATACTAACTCCTGCGGCCCGGCAGCCTGTCGTGAGAAGTGTCGTGATAGGGCATTTGCCCGTCTGGATGGGTACCACCCTTGGTCTAGAGTATGCTGCCATAACAACTTTGAGTTATGTTCCGGCATCAGTGGCCATGTTCCAGTTTCTCCTTCAAGGCCGGCAGCACATTGGCAGGAACTCTGGTATTGCTAAATTCCATAGGCGACGGTAACCATTTTTCATCACAATTGGGCCGTCAGCCTGTCTGCTGTGCTTCAGCAATAAAATATATTAATAGTCAAAAAAATTAAAAAACGCCTTGTCGACGAAACAGGAGACCGGAAGGCTGGAGCTTACCTCGCTCAAAGGATTAGCCTCTGTATCCAGCGAGGTAATGCTGCCAGCCTTCTAGGTACAATGCCCAGCGACAGCGGTCTGGTGGGCCTGGACGGGCTTTAATATAGGTTTTATTTTAATTTTAGTTTTTTTACTATTGTATATATGTTTTTAAGTTAGGTTTATTTATAGAGTTTTTTAATATAAAATAGCACAGTAAATATATATATATATATATATATATATTCAGTGACAGCACTGGCAGAAGATGTGTGAGTTTCTCTTTTTTGCGCATTCTTCATTTAAAATGTATTTTTCTTGATGGCGAGGATGGGGAGGGAGAAGTTAGAAGGAGGTGTTCTTCGGCGCAACCAGATAGTGGTAGTGTTTCTATGGTAATTTATCTTTGGAGGATAGTATTATTTCTTTCCTTCTTTCCATGTCCTTTTTTATACCCATGACAACAAAAGTAGTAGATGTTCGTAACTTCTGCCGGAACCATGAAAGATGAAGGCCAAGTTTTTAGTAAAAGTAGAAGCTGCAAAAATTTAAAGTATCAACCTTTATTTACAGAGCGAAGAAACTAAATATATTATGCAATATTTCTGATAATATTCTCTTAAAGTTCGCCGTCAAGCCGTGTTTACTCTACAATTTAGCTGTTGCAGCTGGTTGGGACGCGTTTCCTCTCAGATGCAATATTTTAAAACGATTTAAAATATTATATCTGATAGGAGTTGTTTGCTTAAACTTACTAGACTACCTCGCCGCTTCGCTTACTGAGGCTTCCGAAGGTACCATAGAAACTTATCAATTTTTGGGATTAAAAAGACATAAGTATGTCGCTATTTCTTCAAATAAATTTATTCTTTCTTTCTTTCTTTTCTTTAAATTTTGGGAAAAACATACGATATTTTCGTGACTTGTGCACAAAATAAAAATACATTTTAACGGTTTTAAGCGCAGTAATTTATTTGATTTTTGTTATTTCGGCCACTTTTCAGTGGCCGTGATCACGGAAGACAAAGATGTCAAGTATCAACGAGTATTGTTAAAGTCTTATTTAGCCTACCGCCAACTTGTTCTTTTTAATTATTTAGTTTTAATTTTGTTTATGGTTATTATTTACTCTATGGGAGCCTATCTAAATCTACCTATGATTTATCACCACTTCGCAACATGTTATGGCTTGAAGAAAAGAAGCGGCGCAAGAAACACGTCGGAATAACAAAAATCAAATAAATTACCGCGCTTAAAACCGTTAAAACGTAGTTTTAATATAAAACATATGAAGAAGAATAGATAGATATAATACTTTTCAACACACTTGCTCATAAAGTGGCTCTATGGTCACCGCAATTAGGCACAGAATGACACCCATAACCAAACTGTGAGTAAAAAACATTATAAGTCACTAGTGAGTTATAGATTTTTTTTAAATTTTATTGGTTGAGTTGCTTTGTTCTTAAAAAAGTTTTTATTCAAAAAAAAAAAAGATTGTGTTCTATAGAACAAATAAATTAATGTTCCTATTGCTTGCTCATTTCATGCAACTTCTTATTTAAATAGATAATTTTAACTCGTACGTGTTTAATAAATAAAACTTTCACTCATATATAACTTTTTTTTATCTACTAAATAAAATGAGTTTTTGTTGTTATTTTATTCACAAGTGTGTTGAAAAACGTCGTATGATACACGTGTGTATTGATGATTACCGTCCTCGGCTCTCTTAAGACCCTCGCCTACGGCTCGAGTCTCAATGGCGCCTCGGCGGTAATCACCAATGTTACACACTAGTACCATAATGTACTATTATTCTTCACTAAAATAAGAGACACAATACATTAATTGCAGTATTTTTAGGCAGAACAACAGGCGGCCTTAATCGCTTAGAGCGACCTCTGCCAAGCAACCTAACTTATAGGATATTCTATGCTAATCCTGGCGATGTAGGTGATGCACAAATTCAGATGAATTAAGATTTATAAAATACTAGCTGATGCCCGCGACTTCGTCCGCGTGGTATTTATTATTCCTTTAATTAAAAGGCCAACAAATGCGCTGCTGCTATCTTAAGGGAGGCTGAAACCTGGTCACTAATGGCCGGAACACAACTCAAGGTTGTTATGGCGACATGATTTAGATCAGGGGTGGTATCCAGTCGGGCAAATGCCCTACCACCTGGAAAGCTTCCGAAGTAGATTCTTAAACGTCAGTGATTTTCTATCCTCTCAGACTTTAAGATGCAGCGCATTCCAAAATGCGACAGCCTGCGCTGTAAAGTATGTTCATATACTATTGCCTATTTACAGAATGGACCTATAAACGTTACGGTACATAGAAACTGTGTTTCACAGTCATTCTCGTAAGCAACTACGCGTATTCCACCCAAACTGGATTACAGGGATAGGATGCACGCTTTTGAATGTCCATCTAATATGTAGCGTACTGCTTCTATCATCGTTCCTGTACGAGTTTAACTTGAGCCGAGCCAAATGCAGGTCGGACCGTTCACTGGGCTTTCATAGCCAGTTGGATTCGATATTTGACAAGCTTTGCGTTGGATCACTATGTTTAATGTGAGTCTTATAGTAACCTTACTTTTCCGACCGCTCGATACGCACCGCTGTACAATTCAAAATCTATAATTAAAAAGCTTTTAATAAACATATTGTTACGAGTTTGTGAGATAAAAATTCAAAAATGCCATTGGTTACATCAACCCGCGCGCTGGAAGTGCCCACTGCATCGTTTCAGCTGGTCCACTTATCAAAGGAACCGCAAGACGCTAAGAAAAGATCACGAGGAAGAAGTGCCTGCCGCTATGAAGCCCGCATCGTTTGTAGATTAATTAAATTATATACCGAAATCATTAAATACCGCCAAACTAGCGACTATGCGTCGATGACCTAGGCTCTCTGAAGTCTCATATCGAATAACCGGTTATTGCTTATCAGCTTTTTTTATTGCAGGAGTTCAGCAGACAGGCAGACGGCCCACTTGTTGCAAAGCGGTTACCATCGCCTATGGACATTTGCAACACCAAAGGTGCTACAAATGCGCTGCTGCTCTCTTAAGGGAGACTGGAACCTGGTCACTAATGCCAGAACACAACTCAAGGTTGTTATGGCGACATGCGATCAGGGGTGGTAGCCATCCAGTCTGGCAAATGCTCTACCACCTGGCTGTGGGTTGTTTGGTCGCCTCTTACGACAGGCCGCCCGGCCGCAGGAAATTGTATTCTTTCTCCGTTCCTGCACGGATATAAAAAGCTTCCTAGCTCTTTTCTCAATTGACTCGAGTGTCTCGAGCCAAAGATAAGAACATATACTAGTGCCTATTTACAGAATGGACCTATATTCGTTATGGTACATAGAAACTGTGTTTCACAGTCATTCTCGTAACCAACTACGAGTATTCCACCCAAATTGGATTACAGGGCTAGGATGCACCCTTTTGAATGTAAATCAAATATGTAGCGGACTGCTTTTATCATCGTTCCTATACGAGTTTGGCTTGAACCGAGCCAAATGCAGGTCGGATGGTTCACTGGGCCCAAAAAGCCAGTTGGATTCGATATGTGACAAGCTTTGCGTTGGATTTATATGTTTTATCTGGGTCTTATTGTAACCTTTCTTTTAGGAAATCATAAAAACACGAGTAAAAGAACACATTGCTGACATGAAACACACAAGGTCTACGAAGTCTGCGATCAGTGAACACACACTGGATAAACCCAACCACTACATCAGATTCGAGAACCCACAAATCCTCGCGAAAGAGAATCGTTTAATACCTAGAATGATGCGTGAGGCTATTGAAATCAAAAAACACCCAAATTTCAATAGAGAAGATGGTTGGCAAGTACCACCTGTTTGGGATCCAATTATCAAAACTATTAAGACCCAAACCCAGCAAAAACCAGCTGCCAGACCTCAAGACACTGTGAGCTCTTTCTGCGTACAACGGAACACAAACCAACTTGACTGATAATTACTTTTATTTTTCCTTCCACCCATTTTAATATCATATAAAATTATTAGAGCTAGGCATGTTTGCTGAAGAGTTTCTTGCGCCGCTTCTTCTCTTCAAGCCATAACATGTTGCGAAGCGGTAGTAAATTAGATTAGGCTCCCATAGATTAAACAATAACCATAAACAAAATTAAAAATTAAATAATTAAAATTAATAAGTTGGCGGTAGGCTAAATAAAACTTTAACAATACTCGTTGACACTTGACATCTTTGTCTTCCGTGATCACGGCCACTGAAAAGTGGCCGAAACGTCGGAAAAACCAAAATCAAATAAAATTACCGCGCTTAAAACCGTTAAAACGTAGTTTTATTATTCAACATTCATATTTAAAAATTCGATATTTTATAATTATGGGGTATTGTCCCTTTCAAGTAAAGGAGCAAAATCAAGATACTGTTACGAGTTGCAGGACTCGAATTAAAATGCTGTTGGAATTAATATAGAGTTTATTAGAATTATACAAACACGTATAACACAGGTGTTGGGTGTAGAAGAGAGAGCATGAAAGTAGAGTAAACGCGGTCGAGATGCGAGCATTGCGCAAAATCTGCGGAGTGACGCTCGCCGAAGTAAGAAAGAGAATTGGTCTGAAAGAGAGTGTCGGAGTGAAGATAAGGAAAGGAATACTCCGGTGGTGGAAAGAATGCATGATGAAAGAATGACTAAACAGATATACAATGCAAAAGTGGATGGATGCAGAAGTCGTGGAAGGCCACGACACACCTTCCATAATCAAATTGATCGTGTACTAGCAGAAGGTGATGTCAGGAGCCTTAAGAACAGACGAGCGTGCATGACAAGAGTTATCAATGTCAAAGAAGCAAGTGAGGTGTGTAAGAATGGGCCTAAATGGCGCTCTGTTGTTCGTGCCTACCCCGCAAGGGAACTGGCGTGAAGTTATGTATGTATGTAATATTAGTGTCGGAAAAGGACGAGCGCGGGTGTATCTGGACAGACATTTAGCCATCCCCTATAGTATTTCCCAGTAGATAAGTAGGATATCTATACTAATATACAAAGCTGTAAAGTTTGTTTGTTTGTTTTCTTGAACGCGCTAATCTCAGGAACTACTGGTCTGATTTGAAAAATTTCAGTGTTAGATAGCCTATTTATCGAGGAAGGATATATAAGACGGCCCACTTGATGGAAAGCGGTTACCATCGCCTATGGACATTTGCAACACCAAAGGTGCTACAAATACGCTGCTGGTCTCTTAAGGGAAACTGAAACCTGGTCACTAATGCCGGAACACAACGCAAGGTTGTTATGGCGACATACTTTAGAACAGGGGTGGTAGCCATCCAGTCGGGCAAATGCCCTACCACCTGGTTGTGGGTTGTTTTGTCGCCTCTTACGACAGGCCGCCTGGCCGTAGGAAATTGTATTCTTTCTCCGTTCCTCGGGATAAAAACTACCCTATCTTCCAAGTTAGAGCAAGCAACATTTATAAAATTTCATTAAAATCTGTGAAATAGTTTCGGAGCTTAGCGTGCAAGAAATTTATGATACGATATTCTTACATAGATATTAAGATTTGAAGAATAAATATAAACTTAAGTACAACATCAGCTGTAAAATATTATTTTAATATTTTTGCAAGCAACGACGCCTGTCTGCAGTTTGCCACCGGCGACGTAGCCTCGGAGGTACTAGGAATTTTCATGAAAAATTACTCTAGTAAGCTTTAAGAAATTCTTACACTTAAATAGTTTAAAAGGAAAATTGAAAATTTCTCATAGAAAGTATATCTTTTTTAAAGTTACCTACTAAAATGATATATAATTATGTTGGTTTTATGTGCAGGATCTGCCTGATCTACTTTAATTTTTCAGTTTCTTTTTGCCTGTTTAACCGTGATTATTCTCAGATTAAATATTTCCTATTTGCAGCATATTTGACACAAACCAACAGACTGACAGACAAAATATAAAATTGATATTGTTATAGTTTTTAAGCTTTATGTTTCTTATTCCATCATTATGTTCTTCTTTATAAATTCGCTTCGTAGCATTAATTTTTATATCAGTTTTTTATATATTAATGATATACTTTATTTTTATATAATTTTTTATATTATATATTAATTTTTATATTTGTTGGCAATAGATTTCGTCATATATATATATGTATATATATGTATGTATGTATATATATATATATATATATATATATATATATATATATATATATATATATATGTATATATATATATTTTTTTTTTTTTGTTTGTTTTGATTTGTGTTTGTTTCGTATTGTCTATCCGTAAGTCACTTGAACGGCCCTAACGGAAGACCAGCGCTGGTTGAGCCAACCAGCATCATGCTGAGTTAGGACCGATTCAGAACTTCATATCTATTGTATTGTTTTATTTATAAGTACGTTTCTGTGTGTATGTAGTTCTGAATAAATATTTTTCTTTCTTTCTTTCTTAAAATGACATACTGTATTATCGTCGTAAATACTCATAAAACAAAGTCGTGTTGGTTACACCATTTATAACTCAAGAACGGCCGGACAAATTTTTATGATGCTGTGTTTTTGGAATTGTCTTCGTCCGAAATAGGATAATAAGTATTAAAATATAATATTCATCAATAAAAAAAACATCAGTCACAACATCAGTCTAGCCATTCATTTGTTATGATCTTTCCCGGCCGATTTTGGCAATGGTGACCGCATTTAAACTCATTGTCATTTGTATGATTTACGTCAATTATTTTTGTGTGTTTTCAAGTGGGTCCAGAGATAGTTTAGATTCACGATTGGACCCGGTAGGTGGCGCCGCTGAACACCTCTTTAACGATGGGAACGATTTTGATGTTTTTTTTTTCAAATAGATTCGAGAATGGTTTAGATTAACAATATACTTAGCTTTGGGATATACAATGTGTGTGTTTGTCTGCCGATTATTATTATTATATCTGTAGGTCTTTCACAACCGCGGGCCATAAAAATGGACCCGGACTTTTAGAGGGCTTCCGTGAGGTCATGGTAAGGCCAACATGTAGACAAATAACAAAGACAAAGAGGCCTTTTAGACAATATGATTGTGGCGTGACACTGACCAGCGTTTATACTTGTCTACACCATATAAAAATGCACCCAAGCACAATCCAGTGTAGAACTATTGTAGGGAATGATAACAAAAGGTACCGGGCTATTGGGATGAACTACTAGTGTAGTTCATCCCAATAGCCCCTAGTAGGGTTGTGTGCGAAGCAGTCGCAAATGCCCGTGCTCTTCTCGAAAATTGCAATTTTCCGCGCTTTTTCTCCCCCGAAAAGCGATAAATTGCGATAATAGTTGTGTAGTGACAGTGTACAGTGTTTTTTAGTTCGATTCCGGCGCGAATCAGTTGTTTTTCGACTGAGGTGAGTTTTTAAGCTCTATTCGCTTTGTTTTCGCGCGCTTCGGCGCATTACGCAATACTTAACGGTTATTTCGTGTTGTCAGACACACCGGTGCGCTTTCCTGGTCTTGGCGGGAGATAGGGCATCCAGTAATGGATGCCCCTGATTCCAAGTCGGCCCCTGGGCTTTCGGGTGCCCCTTGTAAAAGGGGACACGTGAAGGCCAAGGATGGTTGGCAGATGGCCGAGATCGGCGAAACGCGGCGGAAAAAAGTCCCGCCCAAATTATCAGCCCGACGCAGCAAGTCTGTTGCCGGGCCCCGCCCGCGGTGCCAGGCTGATGCCGTTATCACGGCGACAACCGAGGCACCTGAATCGCTAGGAAGGGCGGCGTCGGTGGTGGATCTCACCATAGACGCCCCCGAGGCTAGGAATAACGTGATGGGGCCACCTGCGGCACCCGTCACGCATAGGGCTCCGTCTGGCCGTGCGGCACGTAACAGTGCGGCACGCCCAGACATAGATAGGGAAGTGCTGCTCGCGGCAAACTCAGCTGTTTGCCTGGCTGTGAGTGCCGCGAGCACCATAGTCGAGTACGCATACATGGCGCCGTCGACCTCTGCGCGAGCTTCACCCGTGCACGGGGACGGCGCGTATGTACAGCACGAAGACATCCCACCGTCCGGTAGCGTCCCAGACTCGCTGGAGAACGCGCTCGACGGTGCGATTCGCGCGTTCAATTGTTCCCGCCCCAATTCGCCTGCCTGTAGCTTGGTCTATACGGCGGCCGGATCGGCGGCGGCAGAGAACGGGTGCCCCACGACGACGGTGTCAAATAGCGCATGGGCTTCACCCATGCCGACGACATCGGTCTGCGACATATCGGGTCGCAGCGTCGGGGACGGCCGCTCCACGACACCGGTTGCCGCGCGGGCTTCACTCGCGTCAACAACCGGGGTCGTGTGCAGGGACTCTGTAGGCGCGACAGCGGCGGCCCCTTCGTCTTCCTTCCCTACTGGGATGGGAGCCGCTGTCGCAATGTCGGCGCCTGTGGGTACAGCGGCTGCGGCGGCGGCGACGACGGCTACGTCCCCGTCTTCGGCAGCAGCGGCGGCGGCGGATTCGGCGTCTTCGTGCTTGTTGTTTCCAGCATCGATGCCATCGGCCTCGGGTTCGGCGACGCTGTCTACGTCTTCGGCGGCAACCGTGCCCATATCGTGTTCCCCCGTTTTTGTGGCCGGATCGAGGTCGCGCTTTTGGGACCGGTCCCAAAGCAGCGACGCCGACTCGGCCGCTACGTCGGGTGCCTCCACCCCAGCGCGCGCGCGCTCGCCTTTGCGCCCCGCGGGGGGCGCAACCGCGTCGGTACTCGCGGGTGCGGAGGCCTTCCTCCGCACCGAGGGGGGGGAAAAAGGGCGTAAGGCGCGCAAGGCCACCGCCGCCAAACTGGCCGCGGCTAGCCAGTGCGCCGCCCTCGTAGGGGACGTCTCGTCCTTCGGCCCAGGGGAGCTCCGCCTCGCGGCGAGCGCCCAAGTGGCCGAAATCCTTCAAATTGCCCAGACGTCGGGCAATCTGAAGGGGGGCTACGTGCGTCGGCTGAAGGATGCCGCGAACAGGTTGTCGGACATTGTCGACACCCTGGCCACGCGGAATCCGGAAACCGAGGCATGGAGGCTCGGAAACGAAAATGCGCGTTTGCGCATGGAATTGAACTCATTGCGGGGGGAAAATCTTTCCTACCGTAAGGAGTTTGAGGAAATGCGCAAGGCCCTAAAGGCCTCCGCTCCGGCTGTGGAGCCGGCGCCCGCTGTTGTGGCGACGCCGCCCCCCGTACCCGTCAAGCGGAAGGCCCGGGCTGTCGCGGCGGAGGTGGCGGCGATTCCGGAACCGCCCGCCGCGCTCGCTGCGGCTAAAAAACCGCGTCCGGCCCCTGCTGCGGTAGCAGGGCCAAAACCGGTTCCCGTCGACGGGACGGAATCGGCCGCGGCGCCCGCCGACGGGGCGGCGCCGACGTCCATCCCGATCGGGCCCGGCGGCGGGGAGTTCGATGCGTTTTTGCGAGTCGTGCTCGACGCCGTCGCGCCGTTCGTTCGCGCGCAATTTGCCGCGATTGAGGACCGGCTGAACCCCGCGCCGACCCTCCGTCCGCCGCTCGCGGCCGACCGAGGTAAGGCGCCGGCGCCCAGACCGGCGCCTCGCGACCAGGCCACCGGAAGGCCAAGACCAGTCACGGCTGCCGCCGCCGTCCGGCGAGGTCTGGGGGAAGCAAGTACCCCGGTCCCGGTGGAGGTGGTGGCGGCCCCGGCCGTCGGGGTGGCAGGCTCCCCACTGCCACCGGCCCCCCAAAAAAAGAAGCACAGGGGGGGCGTGAAGCGGACGCTCAGAAAGCAGCGGAGGGCGGCGCGCGCCGCCGCCGCTGCTTCAGCGGCCTCCGCTACGGTGCCCGCGCCTGTGGTGCCGGCCCCCAGGCAGCGGGCGGCGCTCGCGGCCGCGACACCGGTCGTCGCGGCGCCCGTCGTCCGCGCTCGCGTCACGCACGTCGCGCCGCCACTGGCGCCCGTGGCCCCCACCCCCGCCCCGGAGGGGGGGGCGTGGACCACGGTCGTCAAGCGGAAAAAGGGTAAAGGGGCGAGGGCCGACGGGCCCCCTCCCCTCCCCCAGGCGCAAGCTGCTCCCCTGCCGACGGGGCGGGGGCAGCAACAGCGGAAACAGGCTGCAAAGCCTGCGGTCGTATTCCGCGAGCCGAAGTCGGCCGCAGTTATCATTAAACTGCTGCCGGCAGCGGCCGCGAAGGGTGTCGGTTATCGCGAGGTCTTTGCAAAGGCCTCGACGGTGGTCGACATCGCGGCCATGGGCCTCCGCGAGGGGCTGAAGGTGGTGCGGACCGTCAGGGACGCGCGTCTCCTCGAGTTCCAGCCGGGACCCGAGAGCGCGGCCAAGGCGGACCGCGTCGCCGAGGCTCTGCGCGGAGCCCTTGTAGGGATGGCTGAGGTCGTCCGCCCCGTAAAGCGTGGGGAGCTTTACGTCTCTGGGCTGGACGAATCAGTCACGGTCGATGGGCTGCGTGACGCGATCGCGCGCGCCGGCAATTGCCGGCGCGACGACGTGCGCACGAAGCACATCGGTGCAGGACCGGGCGGTTTGGGCGCATCATACGTGATGTGCCCCGTCGCTGCTGCCAAAGCCATCGTCGAGCTGGGCTACCTCGTGGTAGGCTTCACCTCGGCGAGGGTGGAGGCACTGGAAGCCAGACCGATACGTTGTTACCGGTGTTACAACGTCGGCCATGGCGCCCAGACCTGTCCGGACACGTGCCCGGACCGGACCAACTTGTGTCTCCGCTGCGGTAAGAGCGGACACAAGATGCCGGACTGCACGGCCCGGAACCCCCACTGCGCGGCGTGCGCGGCGGGGGGACTCAACGCTGCCCACCCCACGTTGGCGAGGTTCTGCCAGCCTCCCTACGTGAAGGGCAAATTCGTCCATCCGAGGACGAAACAACGCACGGGTGTTACGGGAGTACGCGCAATGGACACCTCCAATGCCTAGTACGCCCGTAACAATACTATTTCAGGCGAACGTAAACCACTCCCCCACCGCTCAGGATTTGTGCCTGCAGGCGATGGCGGAGTGGCAAGCGAACTTGGCCGTAATAAGCGAACCTTATTACGTGCCGCCTTGCGGCAATTGGGTGGGCGACCTCGATGACGTGGTAGCGGTGGTGGCCAGAGCCGGTTCTGGCACACCGCTTACATGTCTCGAAAGAGGAAAGGGCTATGCGGTGGCGGAGAGCGGGAGTATCGTCGTCATAGGCGTTTACTTTTCGCGCAACCGCCCCCTGGCGGAGTTCGAGCTTCACTTGGACGCCATCAGGGCTGCCATAGGCAGATTGTCGCCTAAAACGATCTTCGTAATGGGCGACTTTAACGCAAAGCACTGTTCCTGGGGAAATGCGTTCACGGAACCTAGGGGCCGGACGGTTGAGGAATGGGCTCTTCAATCCGGCCTGACCATATTGAACCAGGGATCGGTCCAGACCTGCGTGCGCGCGCGGGGTGGATCGGTCATCGACCTGTCATTCGCCACTCATGCGGCCGCCCGCAGAGTTGTCGGATGGAGGGTGCTGGAGGAGGTGGAGTCGCTCTCTGATCATCGGTACATCAGATTTGAGCTTACCCCCTCCTCCGGTCCGAGCCCTGTTCATCGCCCCCCTCTCCTCCCGCGTTGGGCCCTTACCAAGCTCGATCCGGAGCAGGCCGAGGAGTGGGCACTCACGGAAAGCTGGGCCTACCCAGTCGAATTCGAGAACCTGGAGTCGCAGGCAGAGCACATGCGCAAGACCCTGACGAGGGTTTGCGACGCGGCGATGCCTCGCGTCTCCAAGCGGCAGCCTCCGTGCAAGCAGGTCCACTGGTGGACCGAGGAGCTGGGCGAGATGCGAAAGGCAGTTCGCATCATCAGCCACAGGCTCAAACGCTGCAGGGCGCGCCGTCCTCCGGACTACGTCGCGGAAAATGGACTCGTGGGAGAGTTTAGGGAGGCCAGAAAGGCCCTTTCGATTGCAATACTGCAAGCGAAAGCCCGGGCTCGGGCCGAGCTCCTCGAGACGCTCGATCGGGATCCTTGGGGGCGTCCGTACCGTGGGGCCCGCAACACGTTGCGGCCTTGCACATCCACGGTCACGGAAACGCTCGAACCCGAGGTGCTCCGGTCGGTTATCGACGGGCTCTTCCCGGATCCGGGAAACTTCACTCCCCCCAGTATGGGTCCACCCGTTCCCGACACCCCCACGGACGAGGAGCCTCACTTCATCTCCGAGGGGGAACTAGACGTTGCCCTGGACCGGCTCCGGGGCAGGAAGACGGCACCGGGACCCGACGGGGTTCCAGGTCGACTCCTCTTCCTGGCCGCTAAACATCTACGCGGCCAGCTGCGGGAACTGTTCGAAGCCTGTATTCGCGCAGGTCGGTTCCCGTCGCAATGGAAGGAGGGTCGTTTGTGCCTGATTCCCAAGGGAGGTCGGCCTCCCAACGATCCGTCCGCCTTCAGGCCCATAGTGCTGCTGAACGAGGTCGCTAAGGTCTTCGAAAAGATCTTGGCGGAGCGGCTCGTGAAGCATCTCGACGCTGTGGAGCCGGGGCTTTCAGAAACGCAGTTCGGGTTTCGGCGGAGGCGCTCCACGATGGACGCCTTCGAGACGCTGCGAACGTCAACGGACGAAGCCGTCCAAGCGAAGGATGTCGTTCTTGCGGTGTCGCTAGACATAGCGAACGCCTTTAACAGCCTCCCTCATGAGACGATCAGGGAGGGGCTCCGCGCGCATGGAGTCCCCCCGTACCTCACGAGGCTGTTGGGCGCGTACCTGCAGGATCGACATATCCTTTGGGAGGGCGGTGAGTCCGGCAATCCCGAGTTAGGTCGTCGACGCGTCGCGTGCGGCGTTCCACAGGGGTCGGTCCTCGGGCCGATTCTTTGGAACGTAGGTTATGACTGGATCCTTCGGGTTCCGGTCCTGCCCGGGGTAGGGCTGATCTGCTTTGCGGACGACACCCTACTCACGGCACGCGCTGCGTCATTTGCGGAATCCGTGGACGTCGCCAACGCCGGGTTGGCGATTGTCGTAGATCGAATAGCTAGGCTGGGCTTGAGGGTCTCCCCCGCGAAAACGGAGGCCATCATGTTCCATAGGAAATTTCGCAATCCCCCCGCGGACTTGACCGTTTCGGTCCAAGGGGTGGCCATTAGAGTAGGGCCCCAGATGAAATATCTGGGGCTAGTTCTCGATGGGAAATGGCTGTTCAAAGCGCACTTTGAGCAGCTAGTTCCCAAACTCGTCAAATCCGCGGGCGCACTCTCGAGGCTGCTTCCCAACGTAGGGGGCCCGGGAGGTGCGACGCGGAAACTTTACTCTGGCATCCTGAGGAGTATGGCACTGTACGGTGCACCCGTCTGGTCCATTGCACTTCACCGCCACAACAGAACCCTACTGCATCGGGCGCAGCAGGTTCTGGCCGTGAGGACCATACGGGGGTATCGCACAGTGTCGCGGACGGCGGCCACCCTCCTGGCAGGCGATCCGCCCTGGCATCTCCAGGCGGACGTCCTGACAGTGGTGCGCCGCACCCGGCAGGATGCCCTAGCTAGAGGCCTGACCTTCTGTCAGGTCGAAATCGAGGCGATCAGGAAGCGGGAAACCGCCTCCATGATCGCCATCTGGTCTCAAGAGCTCGACAACCCTGCGGCCTATGGCGGCTACACGGTGGATGCAATCAGGCCACAGCTGACGGAATGGGTCAACCGCACCAGCGGCACCCTGACCTTCAGGACGACACAGATACTTACCGGACACGGATGTTTCGATAAGTATCTGTGTCGCATTGTGGGCTGCTTGCCTTCCCCGGACTGCCGCCAGTGCGGCGCGCTCGACACGGCGTTACACACGCTAGTCGAGTGCGCCGCATGGGCGCCGCAGCGTTTCGAACTTGAGACGCACGTAGGTCCAGTCGACTCGCTCTGCGACTTGGTCAAGGCCATGTTGCAGAGCAGCTTCCAATATATACTACGTAACTTAAATTGTAAACAATTTTCTAGCAAAAATGACACGGACTTGAAAAGTAACTAGAAAATAAAAAATATTATATCCGTGCTGGAACGGAGAAAGACTACAATTTTCTGCGGTCGGGCGGCCTATCGTAAGAGGCAATTTGACAACCCATAGCCAAGTGGTAGGGCATTTGCCCGACTGGATGGCTACCACCCCTGGTCTAAAGTATGTCGCCATAATAACCTTGAGTTGTGTTCCGGCATTAGTGACCAGGTTCCAGTCTTATATAGTAATTATCTACAACATCTTGAAGTAAGAACGAATAGTGTACTTCATAGTCATGTAATGCGAGTATTCACAAAATGTATTAAAGTATTTTCAGTGGACATTTTCCTAATATCATAACACGAAGTAACTCTAGGTGTGCAATTTGTCAGCGGAAACGCAAGACGACGGGCCCCACGTCTCGCCTGTCTAGTTATAACCTAAAAGCACTACTTAAGCGAAAAAGAGTTTAACAGGAAGAAATTTATGCATTAAAGTCATAAAGTGTATAATATAATATATCCTCGTTTAGCTTCCTTTTATAGCGTTCTGATGACACTGGTACTATACGTAACCTGAATTATATTAGTTAAGAAGCCAATTAACTTACAAAACTGATGAGTTAAGTCCTTTTTGAACAACCATCAAGCATACCAGATAATCCGAAAAGAAAATTGCGTACCAACGATTTTCCCCGCTGCATTTTGCTATTAATAAAATTGTACGAAACACATTAACATTCATGTCATGTATGGCAACACTCGACACTATTACCGCTATGCTGTAGGCTGGTAACATTATTTGTAACGGATGTATCGAATACACTACGCTTTACGTTTTGTAAGTTCGGCATTCTTATTTTCACTTTTGATATTCTTACATATATAAATTACAAGAAAAACATTTCGAGCTTTTACCGCCATTTTGTACCTAAGTGACATTTGAACGTAAGTCTATTTGTTGTTGCAAAAGGTGTTTTAAACTATTTTGTTTAAAGACTTTTGAGTTTTTGATTCAGCAGGGTCTAATCTACATAGTCGTGGTAGCGTAATGGCCAGCGCACGCGTCCTAAACTCAAAGGGCGCGGGTTCGATCCTGGCCGGCCGAAACGCATGCACCAATTAAGCAGTTTTCTGAACTAATGTGCATATTGCTACAATTACCACGTGCTAACAACAGTGAAGGAAAACATCGTGATGCAACCTGCACATCAAGATAACCGATGTATCAAACCCACCATGCCGCCTTGGACAAGCGTGGGGGTATACTGTGCCCCCCCCCCCCCCCGCTCCCCATAATTGGAGGCCCAAGCCCAGCAGTGGCACATTTATGTTGTTATAAGGGTCTCATCGAACTAAAACTGAAAGTCTTAAATTAAAAAAAAATTAAAATTCCTTTTGCAACAAAAAATAAACTTAGGTCCAAATGTCGCTTACGATAAAATGACCATAAAGACTCGACTTATTATTATTATTATTTTTTTTTAATTGCAGGAATTCAGCAGACAGGCAGAGGGCCCACTAGATGCAAAGCGGTTACCATCGCCTATGGACATTTGCAACACCAAAGGTGCTACAAATGCGCTGCTGCTCTCTTAAGTGAGTCTGGAACCTGGTCACTAATGCCGGAACACAACTCAAAGTTGTTATGGCGGCATGCTCTAGACCAGGGTGGTAGCCATCCAGTCGGGCAAATGCCCTACCACCTGGCTGTGGGTTGTTTAGTCGCCTCTTACGACAGGCCGCCCGGCCGCAGGAAATTGTATTCTTTCTCCGTTCCTGCACGGATAATTATTATTTATGTAGCTATTAGATATACGGGCGAATCTTTTGAGAGAATCATTGTCTGTAACCACGTTGTTCAAAACTTGTGCAAAATAATTCATTTTTGAGTACAATATGACTTGTTAATGCTCATGATTCTTGATAGTACATCTTACTTACATGTACATGATAGCGTATCTTACATCCGTGCAGGTACGGAGAAAGAATACAATTTCCTGCGGCCGGGCGGCCTGTCGTAACAGGCGATAAAACAACCCACAGCCGGGTGGTAGGGTATTTACCCGACTGGATGGCTACCACCCCTGATCTAGAGTATGCCACCATAACAACCTTGAGTTGTGTTCCGGCATTAGTGATCAGGTGCCAGTGTCCCTTAAGAGAGCAGCAGCGCATTTGTAGCACCTTTGGTGATACAAATGTCCATAGGCGATGGTAACCGCTTTACATGAAGTGAGTCGTCTGCCTGTCTGCTGAACTCCTGCAATAAAAAAATAAATAAAAAAATAGTGGAATAGAACGATTCGCTCCGCACAACACCAATGACTTGAAACGGAATATCTTTAAAAGTAAAATAGCACTTGATATTAGTATCAAGAGTGTTATGTTGTCATTGTCGCTCCAGTGAAGCCCCATGTGTGTGTGGCCTGTTAAGTTTTTAATGTTTAATAACATCTATGTTTAATGTACTTACTTAGTTTAACTTTGTGTTGTCCACAGATTTGCTAAAACTCGTCCAAATCACCGATCAAAATCTTGTTTGCTGATTTGCATTGACCTGTCTTTTTTTTACTTTTATATTGGTAAAATCAATGCCAAAGGCGTTGCAGTCATAATAAAAAATAAAAAAAAAAGAAGCGCCGTGGTACAGCGCGTTCGATTAGTAGTAGCTCACTACGCCCAAAATGCTCCGTTAGGCGTTCCACAAGCCGACCGCGGTCGTTGTGGTCGTGGCGAAAAGGTCACTAATGACGTCGTCATTTTCGACCCATGTCAAGAGGTGGGACGAATAACCGTTCCACTTGGGTTTACGATTGTAACCCCGGTAAGCAAGTAGAACGGGAAAAATCACGGTCGTGAACATGGTCGTTGTGAGTCTCCAGTGGAACGTAGCCTTTGTGGTAGCGCAGCGGCCATCTTTAAAAAAAGAATAACGTCTTTGGGAGCGACCGCTGCACACCAAGTTTTCGACGAATCTCTAACCATCACCTTAATCAAAATGAATTATAACATAATTAGTGTTGCTTTCATGAGATACAATTGTTAATTACGCCATAGAAATATTATTTTTTTGCACGAGAGGAGTAAAATTATTTTAGTTCAAAAAGACGTTAATGTAATTACGTCAACCTCCCAGGGTTGATACCATCCCAAGTGGGATGAAATTAAGTAGGTACCTAAAATTTCCGCTAACTTGTGAGCGCTTGTGCTCAAAATAAACTAGAATTAATAATGAAAAATAAAAGTCAATTTACGCAAGAAGAGTCACGGAAAAAGTATTACGTCATGAATAAACCCGCAATAGGTTCTCTCTCTGACTAAAACATACAACTTGGTAACTTTGTCACGTATCTTACGGTACATTATATTGGAGTAAAAGTTTATTTCTTGTCAACTGTATAGCGACACTTTCTTTCACTTTACTTAGTTCAGTAAAAACTATCAGAGTTTTAACTCACACTCATAGTTAAATAATGGTTCATTAATATTAAATGGCTGATGTAACTGTTTTATTATAAATTTGTAGTTTATGTTAGTTGTAGTATGTACACTAGGGCTGCTACAAATGTCGGTTTCGATGTGTTCTGGTTCCCGGGGCACATTCAGGCACTTTTTGCGCTGGATCGGACTGGGCGTAACTACGTTCTAAGTCTCAGCCTTTCCTACAAAAAGCGCGGGGCACATGGGAGGAGGGTGGTTTTAGTGGGTAGTGGTTGTTGCCCGTGCAACTTCTCGGAGTCTCCACACAAGCTGATCGATTATGTTTGGATTGCCTTTAATGGAATGCCTCCATATGAGATAACGGTCTAATCCCTTGCAAAGGACCCAGTATTGTGTGTAAACAGCATTTCCCCGCCTTAAAAAAAATAAAAATAAAATGTCGGTCTCGAATGGAGCACTGAAACCTAGCCAGTGATGCCGGACCACGAGTCAAGGTTGTTAAGAAGGCATAGTTTAAAGCAGCGAGTTATGTTGGGAGTGTATGTTATAGATGAAATCAGCAATGGGGACATCTGCAAGAGAACCAAGGTTCTCGACATAGCTCGCAAAATTAGCAAGCTGAAGTGGCTGGCGGCTACAATGGTGCAGGACCGATGGCCGATGGAGTTGACGAGTCCTAGAGTGGAGAGCGCGTCTCGCCAAATGTAGTGTAGGACTCCTCTAGCCCGTAGGACCGGCGATCTGCGCAAGGTCTCCGATGGCGGCTGGATGAAAACAGGCTGAGATAGGTGGCGCAAACTTGGTGAGGCCTACGTCCATCACTGCCTTACTAATTACACTTGCAGTAATCGAGATCTGCGCAAGGTCGCCGGTAGGGGTGGATGAAAACAGTCTGAGATAGGTGACGCAAACTTGGTGAGGCCTACGTCCATCACTGCCTTACTAATTACACTTGCAGTAATCGAGATCTGCGCAAGGTCGCCGGTGGGGCTGGATGAAAACAGGCTGAAATAGATGGCGCAAACTTGGTGAGGCCTACGTCCATCACTGCCTTACTAATTACACTTGCAGTAATCGAGATCTGCGCAAGGTCGCCGGTAGGGCTGGATGAAAACAGTCTGGGTTAGGTGGCGCAAACTTGGTGAGGCCTACGTCCATCACTGCCTTACTAATTACACTTGCAGTAATCGAGATCTGCGCAAGCTCGCCGGTGGGGCTGGATGAAAACAGGCTGAGATAGATGGCGCAAACTTGGTGAGGCCTACGTCCATCACTGCCTTACTAATTACACTTGCAGTAACCGAGATCTGCGCAAGGTCGCCGGTGGGGCTGGATGAACACAGTCTGGGATAGGTGGCGCAAACTTGGTGAGCCCTACGTCCATCACTGCCTTACTAATAACACTTGCAGTAATCGAGATCTGCGCAAGCTCGCCGGTGGGGCTGGATGAAAACAGACTGAGATAGATGGCGCAAACTTGGTGAGGCCTACGTCCATCACTGCCTTACTAATTACACTTGCAGTAACCGAGATCTGCGCAAAGTCGCCGGTGGGGCTGGATGAACACAGTCTGGGATAGGTGGCGCAAACTTGGTGAGCCCTACGTCCATCACTGCCTTACTAATTACACTTGCAGTAACCGAGATCTGCGCAAGGTCGCCGGTGGGGCTGGATGAACACAGTCTGGGATAGGTGGCGCAAACTTGGTGAGCCCTACGTCCATCACTGCCTTACTAATAACACTTGCAGTAATCGAGATCTGCGCAAGCTCGCCGGTGGGGCTGGATGAACACAGTCTGGGATAGGTGGCGCAAACTTGGTGAGCCCTACGTCCATCACTGCCTTACTAATAACACTTTCAGTAATCGAGATCTGCGCAAGCTCGCCGGTGGGGCTGGATGAAAACAGACTGAGATAGATGGCGCAAACTTGGTGAGGCCTACGTCCATCACTGCCTTACTAATTACACTTGCAGTAACCGAGATCTGCGCAAGGTCGCCGGTGGGGCTGGATGAACACAGTCTGGGATAGGTGGCGCAAACTTGGTGAGCCCTACGTCCATCACTGCCTTACTAATAACACTTGCAGTAATCGAGATCTGCGCAAGGTCGCCGGTGGGGCTGGATGAACACAGTCTGGGATAAGTGGCGCAAACTTGATGAGCCCTACGTCCATCACTGCCTTACTAATTACACTTGCAGTAACCGAGATCTGCGCAAGGTCGCCGGTGGGGCTGGATGAACACAGTCTGGGATAGGTGGCGCAAACTTGGTGAGCCCTACGTCCATCACTGCCTTACTAATTACACTTGCAGTAACCGAGATCTGCGCAAGGTCGCCGGTGGGGCTGGATGAAAACAGTCTGGAATAGGTGGCGCAAACTTGGTGAGGCCTACGTCCATCACTGCCTTACTAATTACACTTGCAGTAATCGAGATCTGCGCAAGGTCGCCGGTGGGGCTGGATGAAAACAGTCTGGGTTAGGTGGCGCAAACTTGGTGAGGCCTACGTCCATCACTGCCTTACTAATTACACTTGCAGTAATCGAGATCTGCGCAAGCTCGCCGGTGGGGCTGGATGAAAACAGGCTGAGATAGATGGCGCAAACTTGGTGAGGCCTACGTCCATCACTGCCTTACTAATTACACTTGCAGTAACCGAGATCTGCGCAAGGTCGCCGGTGGGGCTGGATGAACACAGTCTGGGATAGGTGGCGCAAACTTGGTGAGCCCTACGTCCATCACTGCCTTACTAATAACACTTGCAGTAATCGAGATCTGCGCAAGCTCGCCGGTGGGGCTGGATGAAAACAGACTGAGATAGATGGCGCAAACTTGGTGAGGCCTACGTCCATCACTGCCTTACTAATTACACTTGCAGTAACCGAGATCTGCGCAAAGTCGCCGGTGGGGCTGGATGAACACAGTCTGGGATAGGTGGCGCAAACTTGGTGAGCCCTACGTCCATCACTGCCTTACTAATTACACTTGCAGTAACCGAGATCTGCGCAAGGTCGCCGGTGGGGCTGGATGAACACAGTCTGGGATAGGTGGCGCAAACTTGGTGAGCCCTACGTCCATCACTGCCTTACTAATAACACTTGCAGTAATCGAGATCTGCGCAAGCTCGCCGGTGGGGCTGGATGAAAACAGACTGAGATAGATGGCGCAAACTTGGTGAGGCCTACGTCCATCACTGCCTTACTAATTACACTTGCAGTAACCGAGATCTGCGCAAAGTCGCCGGTGGGGCTGGATGAACACAGTCTGGGATAGGTGGCGCAAACTTGGTGAGCCCTACGTCCATCACTGCCTTACTAATAACACTTTCAGTAATCGAGATCTGCGCAAGCTCGCCGGTGGGGCTGGATGAAAACAGACTGAGATAGATGGCGCAAACTTGGTGAGGCCTACGTCCATCACTGCCTTACTAATTACACTTGCAGTAACCGAGATCTGCGCAAGGTCGCCGGTGGGGCTGGATGAACACAGTCTGGGATAGGTGGCGCAAACTTGGTGAGCCCTACGTCCATCACTGCCTTACTAATAACACTTGCAGTAATCGAGATCTGCGCAAGGTCGCCGGTGGGGCTGGATGAACACAGTCTGGGATAAGTGGCGCAAACTTGATGAGCCCTACGTCCATCACTGCCTTACTAATTACACTTGCAGTAACCGAGATCTGCGCAAGGTCGCCGGTGGGGCTGGATGAACACAGTCTGGGATAGGTGGCGCAAACTTGGTGAGCCCTACGTCCATCACTGCCTTACTAATTACACTTGCAGTAACCGAGATCTGCGCAAGGTCGCCGGTGGGGCTGGATGAAAACAGTCTGGAATAGGTGGCGCAAACTTGGTGAGGCCTACGTCCATCACTGCCTTACTAATTACACTTGCAGTAATCGAGATCTGCGCAAGGTTGCCGGTGGGGCTGGATGAAAACAGTCTGGGTTAGGTGGCGCAAACTTGGTGAGGCCTACGTCCATCACTGCCTTACTAATTACACTTGCAGTAATCGAGATCTGCGCAAGCTCGCCGGTGGGGCTGGATGAAAACAGGCTGAGATAGATGGCGCAAACTTGGTGAGGCCTACGTCCATCACTGCCTTACTAATTACACTTGCAGTAACCGAGATCTGCGCAAGGTCGCCGGTGGGGCTGGATGAACACAGTCTGGGATAGGTGGCGCAAACTTGGTGAGCCCTACGTCCATCACTGCCTTACTAATAACACTTGCAGTAATCGAGATCTGCGCAAGCTCGCCGGTGGGGCTGGATGAAAACAGACTGAGATAGATGGCGCAAACTTGGTGAGGCCTACGTCCATCACTGCCTTACTAATTACACTTGCAGTAACCGAGATCTGCGCAAAGTCGCCGGTGGGGCTGGATGAACACAGTCTGGGATAGGTGGCGCAAACTTGGTGAGCCCTACGTCCATCACTGCCTTACTAATTACACTTGCAGTAACCGAGATCTGCGCAAGGTCGCCGGTGGGGCTGGATGAACACAGTCTGGGATAGGTGGCGCAAACTTGGTGAGCCCTACGTCCATCACTGCCTTACTAATAACACTTGCAGTAATCGAGATCTGCGCAAGCTCGCCGGTGGGGCTGGATGAAAACAGACTGAGATAGATGGCGCAAACTTGGTGAGGCCTACGTCCATCACTGCCTTACTAATTACACTTGCAGTAACCGAGATCTGCGCAAAGTCGCCGGTGGGGCTGGATGAACACAGTCTGAGATAGGTGGCGCAAACTTGGTGAGCCCTACGTCCATCACTGCCTTACTAATAACACTTTCAGTAATCGAGATCTGCGCAAGCTCGCCGGTGGGGCTGGATGAAAACAGACTGAGATAGATGGCGCAAACTTGGTGAGGCCTACGTCCATCACTGCCTTACTAATTACACTTGCAGTAACCGAGATCTGCGCAAGGTCGCCGGTGGGGCTGGATGAACACAGTCTGGGATAGGTGGCGCAAACTTGGTGAGCCCTACGTCCATCACTGCCTTACTAATAACACTTGCAGTAATCGAGATCTGCGCAAGGTCGCCGGTGGGGCTGGATGAACACAGTCTGGGATAAGTGGCGCAAACTTGATGAGCCCTACGTCCATCACTGCCTTACTAATTACACTTGCAGTAACCGAGATCTGCGCAAGGTCGCCGGTGGGGCTGGATGAACACAGTCTGGGATAGGTGGCGCAAACTTGGTGAGCCCTACGTCCATCACTGCCTTACTAATTACACTTGCAGTAACCGAGATCTGCGCAAGGTCGCCGGTGGGGCTGGATGAACACAGTCTGGGATAGGTGGCGCAAACTTGGTGAGCCCTACGTCCATCACTGCCTTACTAATTACACTTGCAGTAACCGAGATCTGCGCAAGGTCGCCGGTGGGGCTGGATGAACACAGGGATAGGTGGCGCAAACTTGGTGAGCCCTACGTCCATCACTGCCTTACTAATTACACTTGCAGTAACCGAGATCTGCGCAAGGTCGCCGGTGGGGCTGGATGAACACAGTCTGGGATAGGTGGCGCAAACTTGGTGAGCCCTACGTCCATCACTGCCTTACTAATAACACTTGCAGTAATCGAGATCTGCGCAAGCTCGCCGGTGGGGCTGGATGAAAACAGACTGAGATAGATGGCGCAAACTTGGTGAGGCCTACGTCCATCACTGCCTTACTAATTACACTTGCAGTAACCGAGATCTGCGCAAAGTCGCCGGTGGGGCTGGATGAACACAGTCTGGGATAGGTGGCGCAAACTTGGTGAGCCCTACGTCCATCACTGCCTTACTAATAACACTTTCAGTAATCGAGATCTGCGCAAGCTCGCCGGTGGGGCTGGATGAAAACAGACTGAGATAGATGGCGCAAACTTGGTGAGGCCTACGTCTATCACTGCCTTACTAATTACACTTGCAGTAACCGAGATCTGCGCAAGGTCGCCGGTGGGGCTGGATGAACACAGTCTGGGATAGGTGGCGCAAACTTGGTGAGCCCTACGTCCATCACTGCCTTACTAATAACACTTGCAGTAATCGAGATCTGCGCAAGGTCGCCGGTGGGGCTGGATGAACACAGTCTGGGATAAGTGGCGCAAACTTGATGAGCCCTACGTCCATCACTGCCTTACTAATTACACTTGCAGTAACCGAGATCTGCGCAAGGTCGCCGGTGGGGCTGGATGAAAACAGTCTTGGATAGGTGGCGCAAACTTGGTGAGCCCTACGTCCATCACTGCCTTACTAATTACACTTGCAGTAACCGAGATCTGCGCAAGGTCGCCGGTGGGGCTGGATGAACACAGTCTGGGATAGGTGGCGCAAACTTGGTGAGCCCTACGTCCATCACTGCCTTACTAATTACACTTGCAGTAACCGAGATCTGCGCAAGGTCGCCGGTGGGGCTGGATGAACACAGGGATAGGTGGCGCAAACTTGGTGAGGCCTACGTCCATCACTGCCTTACTAATTACACTTGCAGTAATCGAGATCTGCGCAAGCTCGCCGGTGGGGTTGGATGAAAACAGTCTGGGATAGGTGGCGCAAACTTGGTGAGGCCTACGTCCATCACTGTCCTACTTATTACACTTGCAGTAATCGACGGGTTTTTCATTTTTTTGCAGAAATGGTATCCCAAGGTGCTAATATTTACATAAAGCTTGATTTTTTTTTAAATACACTTACAAGTTATATAACATGGGTGTTCGGAATACAAATATCGAATTAGAACATACGCCGGTTTTCAATTGTTACGCGATTCATATGAGAGCACTTTTTTATCGTGTCGAAAAGACGGTATGCCGCGGAATTGCATTGAAGATGCATGGATTGATTGATCTCGCGTGATATAATCTGATATTTAATTATTTATTAAGAATTACACATTTGCCAGTGACTGGAACATTATAAGTTACAAGTCACGATAACTTAATATACTCAGGGAGTTGGGTCGGAAAAGTACGAAACGCGGATTTTGGACGGACATTTAGCCATCCCCTCGTAGTGTTTCCCTTGTAGCAGGAGAGAAGTAGGATATTTTATATATTTCCTCTCAAGGGGCGCCCCTCCCTGATCACAGTGACGGATTAGCGTTCCCCCTTGTTCCTATTCCGCCGGCTAGAGTACCAGGTAAGTACCTAGTAACTAAGTACTAAATACTACCTTATGGGTTTGTACCATCGGGTTACCGATCCCACCGTGTACGGGGTACAATGGGTATGTTGTTTAGATATCTAAAAATATGTTTACCGCCTGTTAGGGACGCATTGTATTATATATTTAATGTTTTATATATATTTTAAAATAAATGGCGAAATCGGGCGGCAGAGGGCGCGCGTAAGGCAACAGAGGGGGTTGGCGGGATGCGGGGTGAACTGGCGTCGATTGTCGCCCGCGCATCCCAAATCAGTCTTCGGTCCGCGTCGCGCCGCGTTATATGTGTTTCTGTGCCTACGTTCGTCCGCATGCCGTTTCGTTTTGATTTAAAATATTCTTCTTATTTTATTTGCTGGAGGTTCAAATTAAATCAATTTTTGACACTCATTGGTCCCCAAACTAGGTCGACCTGTATCTCGGGGACCTCCTTCCAAATTGGTACAATTCTGATTGTGAAATTATCAATTACAGTTACATTCATTTAAAAGAAAAATAAAGGAATATGTATGCTTGCGTGCGTGCGTGCGTGCGCGTGTGTGTATTAATGTGTGTGTGTGTGGGGGGGGGGGGATGTTACGTGTTACTTGTGATATTGTGAATTGTATGTATAGGTTACACCGCCTTTTTCTCGAAACCGCCATTTTGCAAATATCTACTGAGTTTGCTATAAGTAGGGTAGAACAATATACAAAGGTTGGCTGACGATGACAATGTGTCTAAACTATAGGTGGTGGCCATCCAGACAGACAAATGCCCTACCACCTAAATGTGAATTTTGTTTTAACGCCTTTCATGACAAGCCGCTCTGCTGCAGGAATTTCTTCGTACCTGTACGAATACAATTTGGTTTACACTGACCACAACAATGAACACCTTTGCTAAATATTCACTGCAAGTAAGCACAATACGCTGACTGTAAAATTAATATACTAAATTTAACAGAATTTATGACCGGGGTACTTAAACCTGTTTAAGTGAGGCGGTTAAGTATAAAGGCTACACTCTCGATAGTACCTTGTTTATGGAAATCTTACCTCGGCTCGGTACGGAAAATATCATAAGGCCTTCCTGCTTTCGCAGGAATGTTGCGAGAATACCGCTATTAAAGAACACGAGAACATGTTCGTATATAACGATATGTCCTTACTCGCAAGATAATGAATTACTTAACTCAGGCTAGATTATAGATAACTTGTGACAACACTGTGTGTGAAACAATTTATTTTTAGATTTCTTATCTGTCTGTTTGTTTGGGATTCACGTAAAAACTTCCACGCCGATTTCGATGCGGTTTTCGCTGATCGAGAGATAATTTTTGGACTTAAACTCTGCGGTACTTTGTGTCCCAGGAATCCCGCGTAAATTTCAAGTCAAACGTGAACGAAGTTGCGGCCATATCTTAGTATAATATAGTAACAGCCCACCAACTTCCTACTGCTAGGCTCGGACCTCCCACTATATCCCACGCTTGTCCAAGGCGGCTTGGCAGGTGTACAAACCGTTTCCTTTTTTTTTTTGTAGCTTAATATTAATTAGCATTAAATAAAAATTAAATAGTTTAAGTTCATTTTGTATTTGATAAATTAGCGCCAATTTTATTTGAATTAGATTAGTATTTTTCGGCGACCAGTGGACTCGAACCCGATCTTTGCAAGGTGAGTTGACCTACTCGTTGTAAGATTTATTCTCACTGGCCAACTAACCGTTTTTCGCAAACAATTCGCAATAATACAGTCCGCTTAGGTGCAATCCTAACATTGGGGATTGTACAGCAGGTTTGACACATCAGTTATCTCGATGTCCAGCTTTCATCATGATGTTATTCTTCACCCTTGTTCTAACATGGGAATTGTAACAATATGCACATTAGGTCGGAAAACTGCCTAAGTGGTCCATGCGTTCCGGCCCGGATTAGAACCCGCGCCGTTTGAGGCCGGTACAAGTGCGCTAGCTAGCTACCACGACTTCGTCATGTTAGTTGATTCATCTTAATTGAAAAACATAAGAATATTTATAACTATAATATAAATCATAATAATTTATAATTTGCCAGGTGGTAGGGCATTTGCCCGACTAGATGGCTACCACCCCTGGTCTAAAGTATGTCGCCATAACAACCTTGAGTTGTGTTCCGGCATTAGTGACTAGGTTCCAGACTCCCTTAAGAGAGCAGCAGCGCATTTGTAGCAACTTTGGTGGTGCAAATGTCCATAGGCGATGGTAACCGCTTTCCATCCAGTGGGCCGTCTGCCTGTCTGCTGATCTCCTGCAATAAAAAAGGACGTATATATAATATAATAGGTTGGGGAAAAAGTCGCATATAGTATGTATGAACTTGTAATAAGATCTCTTTGGCTATACCATTTGTATCTGGCTGGTTTTGGTATCATTAAAAAGTTTTAATTTTAAAGAAGACAATTCCAAATTCCAATTAGGAAAATGTGTGATTTTCATTTGTTTTTCTTATTGTTAAAATGAGTGAATCTAATGAAGAAATTCGATACATTTTAAAATTTTACTACAAAAAATGTAAAAATGCAACACAAACCGCGAAAAAAAATTGTGATGTTTATGGACCTAATGCAGTATCTGTGAGAGTAGCGCAAATTTGGTTTAAGCGTTTTCAATCCGGAAATTTTGATATCAACGATGCACGTCGCTCTGGTCGCCCTGTTACGGACAAAATTGATACCATTTTTGAAAAAGTGGAGCAAGATCGGCATATTAGTAGTTACGATGTAGCTGGAGAACTGGAAATTGACCACAAAACGGATTTGGCGCATTTTAAAAAAACTGGGTACACAATAAAGCTCGATATTTGAGTGCCTCATGAGCTCACTGAAAGAAATCTAATGAACCGTGTACTCATTTGTGATTCTTTATTACGACGTAATGAAACCGAACCATTTTTGAAGAAGCTGATAACTGGTGATGAAAAGTGGATCACGTACGACAAGAACGTGCGAAAAAGATCGTGATCAAAGGCCGGTCAGGCTTCACAGACTGTGGCGAAACCCGGGATAACTCGCAACAAGGTGATGCTGTGTGTATGGTGGGATTGAAAGGGCATTATTCATTATGAGCTGTTACCGCCAGGCAGGACCATCGATTCTGAACTGTACTGCGAACAACTGATGAGATTAAAGCAAAAAGTTGAGAGAAAGCGGCCGGAATTAATCAACAGAAGGGGTGTGGTTTTTCACCATGATAACGCTAGACCTCACACATATTTAGCCACTCTGCAAAAATTACGAGAGTTTGGCTGGGAGGTGTTAATGCATCCGCCGTATAGTCATGACTTTGCACATTCAGATTTTCACCTGTTTCGGTCTCTGCAGAATTCTTTAGGCAGTGTCAGGTTAACATCACGAGAGGACTGCCAAAACCACTTGTCGCAGTTTTTTAATCAGAAGCCCCAAAATTTTTATAGCAATGGGGACATGTCCCGACCTACAAGATGGCAAAAAGTTATCCAACAAAATGGCACCTAAATACTTTAGTCAAATGTAAATAAACTTTATAAAAAACCTTTTGAATTTTTATATAAAATACGAATAAACTTTTTCCCCAACCTAATAGATTGTAACTAAGTATTTATATGAAAGATCGTTGCTATATTGTAGTGGTGGATGCTTTATTATGTATTTTAATTTAATTTACGAGTTGAAAGAGTGACAGTAATTTATTTATTTACTGTACTACCTGGCGTGTTCTCGTTTCGGAGGCCAAGAGACTTTTTGGGTCGCTGAGCCAACTATATTAGTAACCGTACTACATATGTAAATTTACATACTTTTTATAGATACTCGTGGTCGCCCATTGGTCGAAATTCGACAATAACTAATATAAATTATCCGGCAGATGGTCACGCCACGCTGCCTTGAATGATGTCTTACGGAGGGCGCTTGCCGCCGCTAACGTGCCGGCTTTATTGGAGCCGAACGGTATTGCACGTGACGATGGTAGGCGTCCCGACGGAATGACTCTAATTCCCTGGCAACGTGGCAAGCCTTTGGTGTGGGATGCGACTTGCGTAGACACGTTTGCCGCGTCCCATTTACCAAACACGTCTAGATCAGCCGGTTCAGCAGCGGAAACAGCGGAATCACACAAGCGGCGCAAATATGCAACCCTCAGTGCCAGTTATATGTTTGTGCCGTTTGCTGTCGAGACGCTTGGACCTTGGGGTTCTGAAGCCATGAGCCTCTACCAAAATTTATCAAAACGTCTCATTGACTCTTCAGGTGATCAGAGGGCTGGTGCTTACCTCGGCCAACGAATCAGTATGGCGATCCAGCGAGGAAACGTAGCCAGCCTTCTGGGCACCTTACCCATAGAAGACGGTGATCTAGGCTCAGTATTCTACTTATAGTCTTGAGAGACTATGAGTAGAATACAATACAAATAAGTTAAGTTTTCTTGCATTGTATTCGATTATATGTAATTATACACTTGTAATATTTAAATTATAAGTTTGAACATTATTAAAGTTATGTTGTCAAAGACTATACTTCCATAATCACAGGTTTCGCCAAGACTACACTGTTAATTTGACTTTAAAAATAGACAAAAGAGTATATATGCGTGTGTGTGTCTAATACATCGTATTGTGTGTAATGTTTTTATTATTGATTTAAAGTATTATTTATCATAATAAAAAAAAAAATAGCATTCTGCACCGCTACTCTGTATAAACTACAAGTGTGCGAAATTTCATACTCTGTCCACGAAATTTTCATAAAAAGGGATGCAATACAACAAGGATACAAGGGATACGGATTTTATCCGTGCAGGAACGGAGAAAGAATACAATTTTCCTGCGGCCGACGGCCTGTCGTAAGAGGCGAAAAAATAACCCAGAGCCAGGTGGTAGGGCATTTGTCCGATAGGATGGCTACCACCCCTGGTCTAAAGTATGTCGCCATAACAACTATGAGTTGTGTTCCGGCATTAGGGATCAGGTTCCAGTCTCCCTTAAGAGAGCAGCAGCGCATTTGTAGCACCTTTGGTGCTGCAAATGTCTATAGGCGATGGTAACCGCTTAACATCAAGTGGGCCGTCTTCCTGTCTGCTGAGCTCCTGCAATAAAAAAAAATAATTAAAAAAACCAAGATTTGCTTCACGTATTAATAATATATAGATTTTGAAGCATGTGTTTCATTTTTATACTTGCCGGTGTTAAATATTCATCAATATTTATAGCGTGGCAACAGTAATGATCATATCACAAGTAAGCACGCAAGTGTGAACCCAATATTAATCTGTGTAGTATTCAAAATACCGCGCCGTTATGTGACATCGCGCGCACGCTGTTCCCGCCGTATTCTGTTGGCGCGTACACCAATCGTTGAAATCTACGATCAAAAACCGAACACCAGTTCGTTACACGCATCCAACGTGGATATACGAAATTCGATATGGTACTTATATTGAGTTCTCGCTTATGCTGCTTGCCTCACACTACACAAAAATCATTCTGATTGAGTATTGTAAATAATGTATCTAGTGTGTGATCAGTGATTAAAAGAACCCTTTAACTTAGTGTTGCGGACAGAATTACCCCCTGACCGTTCCCCCGGAAATTCCGTACCCCCACGCGCCGCCTACCGCAATTATGTAGCTCGCTCGGTTAGCTGCTAAGCGTCTGCTTTTAAGTGGTACCTTAATAAGTGCGTGTGAGCCTCCGGCAATAGTTTTTCCTGGTCGGTTAAGAAATAAAACAGTTTCCGAATAAGTAATACACACAAGGAAGACCAGGAAGAACAAGAAGCGTTCGGAAGACTCTACAACCGTTTGGACTCTAAGCGTGATTTTCGTGGATCTTGTGGATACCAGTGTATTGTGATTAATGCCACTCGTATTCATCGGTATAATCGATACAATTAGTGCTATCTGTGTTCAGTGAATGAGTTTGTATATCTTGGATGTGCTTTTAGCAGGGATGGAAGGTACACCGCTGATATAGAAACAAGAGTGAATTTGGGGAATAGTGTGAATGGAGCGTTAGGTAACCTTCTAGGCGCTATGAACCTCAGCCAGAAGGCCCAGCTTGCCATACACAACGCGGTGCTGGTACTTACGCTCACGTATGGCAGCGAGAGTTGGGTATGGAAGAGAGAGCATGAAAGTAGAGTACACGCGGTCGAGATGCGAGCACTGCGCAAAATCTGCGGAGTGACGTTCGCGGACCGCGTTCGTAATACCGAAGTAAGAAAGAAAGTTGGTCTGAAAGAGAGTGTCGGGGTGAAGGTAAGGAAAGGAATGCTCCGGTGGTTCGGACATGTGGAATGAATGCACGATGAAAGAATGACTAAACAGATATACAATGCAAAAGTGGATAGATGCAGAAGTCGTAGAAGGCCACGACACACCTTCCGTCCACCAAATTGATCGTGTGCTAGCAGAAGGTGATGTCAGGTGCCTTAAGAACAGACGAGCGTGCATGACAAGAGGTATGAATGTCAAAGAAGCAAGTGAGGTGTGTAAGAATAAGACTGAATGGCGCTCTGTTGATCGTGCCTACCCCGTAAGGGAACTGACGTGAAGTTATGTATGTATGTATGTGTTCAGTGGAACATCCGGGTTCTAGTGCTAACTTGTGTTGATTGACCTTAAACGTGCCGTTTACTACAGTATTGCTGATAATACCGGTTGCTGTTGTAGCACCTATAAGTAAATACAGTCCACTGCTAAAGGGTGTTTCACACTATGATTTGGTGTAGAGAGAGAGAGAGAGAAAGAGAGATAACACTTTATTGCACACCAAAATATACAATTACAAAAAACCATATTTACAATATTTTCTAAGCTATACAATAGAGGGCCTTATCGCTCAATGCGATTTCTTCCTGGTAACCTAAATCAAATAAATTTGAATCAGGTGATATTGCTAGTGCAGGAAAAAGGCAATAGATACATAAATACTCAAACTAATTTAACAATTAAATATACAAATACATACATTTTGATATGTACCTATCTATACACATATACAATAACATATTTCAAAATATATAAGTTATTATAATAAATGTATTGGTGTAATATTTTTTTCTTTAAAATTAGCCGATTTGAGTCCAGACCAGGGAGGGTAATTGATATTTCAAAAATCTTATAAAAGCGGCTTAATTTTCATCAAAATCCGTCTCAAGACTCCTTTGAGTATTCTTCGCTGTACTTTATAATTTCAGATATTGCCATAGAGACTTACTTGAAAAATTCGTCTAGGTATAATTAGTCTCAAATCTCAATATGGAGAATGGGCATAGGATACTTATTATCCCGGATAACGGGTTAACTTTCCTGAGACGAATCGGGATTTCATGGTGGTGAATAGCGCCTGGATAAAAAATTAATGCAATGTGACCTGTGTGTATGCTTGCTCTTAAAATAAACTAAGCGTGCTAATCTTGAGCGACTTCAGAATTTTTGTATTAGGGTCATATGTGGTTTGCGAAAGTAAGACCATATTTCTGAATTTCGTATGAAGCTCAAGTGGCTTCCTATTCGTTTTCGCCGGAATACTCACATTGTAACTCCCCTTTATAATATACTATTTAATCCTAACAGTCCTCCTTACCTTAAGGAACGTTTTGAATTCCTTCGCCTTTCCACTTCTCACAATTTGCGCTCAGATACATATCGTAGACTCCTGACACCTGCACACACTTCATCCTTATATGATAACTCTTTTACAGTGCCGGCTGTCAAACTCTGGAATGCGTTGCCCCTTACTCTCAGAGAGGCCAAAACATTACCTACATTTCGGAACTCTCTTAGAAAATACTATCTGTCTTTAAATAAATATGTCTAATATATTAAACATTTACTTATTTGTCTATTGCAATATATTTTAATATAAACTGCTTGTCATATATAATGTTAACAAATATATTTGTTTGTGTGTTCTATAAATGTGTCTGAATTTATGTATGTATTAAATTTATAAATTAGTGTAAGTATGTATATTTACATTGTACAGTCCTATCTTTTTTCTGCTCCACCAACATCACCAGATTAGTTAATAATTTCTTTTAAGCTAGGTTGCCTGGAAGATATCGCTTTTAGCGATAAGGCCGCCTGTTGTTTTGCCAAGAAGCATTGTAATTATGCAATTTGTTATTGTACTTGTTTATTTTGGTGAGCAATAAAATGTTATCTATCTATCTAAGGTGTCGATTATTAAGCTGAAAATCGTCGTACATCATAATAGCATTATTACGCGATCACTTGTCTCGTTCATTTACTCACGAGTGAGAAGGAGCGGTGATAATTTACATAATTCGAAATAGACGCCTTAACGGTTAAAGCTGATGTATATACCTCTAAGAGGGCCAATATTTCACTCTGTCCTGAAATAGGTTGCGGCGAATTTAATTTTGTCCCCGTATTACGTAATGTTGTTGAACGTACATTAGACTCAGTAATGCTAGTGCCAAATTTTGTGGGAAGCTTGTTGGATGTGAATTGGTGCCGAAATTATATGTAAGAAAATGACACTTTTAAAAATATTTCACACCGTGTTTCTGCGATTAACAAAACCTTTTCATTCATTACAACATAATATTACTATAGTTTACACATGTCACTCGCCTTACATACGTCTAGTACTAAATACTTAATATGTCTATATAAAAATCTAAATACATAAATAAATGTGAAATCATAAAATATACATACTAGAATCGTAACAGACTTTAAATTTAATATATTATCACAACACTGTTAATTATTTTATCCGTGCAGGAACGGAAAAAGAATGCAATTTCCTGCGCCCTGTCGTAAGAGGCGACAAAACAACCTATAGCCAGGTGGTAGGGTATTTGCCCGACTGGATTTGTGTTCCGGCATTAGTGACCAGGTTCCAGTGTCCGTTAAAGAGAGCAGCAGAGCATTTGTAGCACCTTTGGTGTTGCAAATGTCCATAGGCGATGGTAACCACTTACCATCAAGTGAGCCGTCTGCCTATCGGCTGAACTCATGCAATAAAAAAAAGGACATATGAGAATGAGAGCTACACTATGTTAGTTACACTATTTATAATTCAAGAACAGCTGTACCAATTTGGCTGAAAATTGGTGGGGAGATAGCTTAGAACTAGGAGACGGATAGAGGATACTCTTCATCCCGTTGAAACCGGTAGGTGGCGCTGAGATCGGGTTCTAGAATCCTCACAATCACCTTTTTTTATTGCAATAGATCAGGAGACAGACAGACGGCCCACTTGATGGAAAGCGGTTACCATCGCCTACATTTGCAACACCAAAGTTGCTACAAATGCGCTGCTGCTCTCTTAAGGCAGACTCCAGTCTCCCTTAAGAGTTCCGGCATTAGTGACCAGGTTCCAACCTGGTCACTAATACCGGAACACAACTCCAGGTTGTTATGGCGACATACTTTAGACCAGGGGTGGTAGCCATCCAGTCGGGAAAATGTCCTACCACCTGGCTGTGGGTTGTTAAGTCGCCTCTTACGACAGGCCGCCCAGCCGCAGGAAATTGTATTCTTTCTCCGTTCCTGCACGGATAAAAACCTACAGCGATTTTAGTGATTTTGGTTTTGTGTATTTGAGTGGGTTCCCGGATGGTTTAGATTCGCAATTAGAACCGGTAGGTGGCGCTGAGATCGGGTTCTAGCACCTGGACCGATTTTGGCGATTTTGTTTTTGTATGTTTGAGTGGGTCCCAGATGGTTTAAATCTACAATTGGAACCGGTAGATGGCGCTGAGATCGGGTCCTAGGTTTTTACTTTTTCCGAGCAGGACAACGTCTGCCGGGGCCGCTAGTTAATTATAAAAAAATATAACTTTTTTGACGTCCAATTGTGATAACGGTCTTCCGAAGTCTTCCGCCGCCACAAGTACGTTAATAAACTGCTGTTCTTCTTTTGGCAAACGAAAAGGGGACTGGACTAGGTTTGTTGCTATGAAGATTTTTTTACTGTTTCTTCAATAATTGTTCTTCTAGGTATACCTACTTTTTTTCGGCTTGATACGACTTCATGCTGTTATTTTAACCAGGTCAACCTCTAGCAATAACATTTCTTCGGTATAGTTTTTATAATAATGCGCTTTTACAAGTTGTCTGATCCTTTTTTTGAGGCATATTAATAACATTCTGAAATTAATAAAAAAAAATCCTTCACCAAACCACACCCAACAAACAAGCAACCTTCACCAAAAAGTAATTAGAAATCAAAAAAATTATTTGACCATAAAATTCCGTAATACGTAAATAGGTATTTTTGTTATAAAAGCAATTTAACGATTTGAAAACTCGAGTTTAACAACCCTAGCCTCTTCTATCCGTGCAGGAACGGAGAAAGAATATAATTTCCTGCGGCCGGGCGGCCTGTCGTAAGAGGCGACTTAACAACCCACAGCCAGGTGGTAGGGCATTTGCCCGACTGGATGGCTACCACCCCTGGTCTAAAGTATGTCGCCATAACAACCTTGAGTTGTGTTCCAGCATTAGTGACCAGGTTCCAGTTTCACTTAAGAGAGCAGCAGCGCATTTGTAGCAACTTTGCTGTTGCAAATGTCCATAGGCGATGGTAACCGCTTTCGATCAAGTGGGCCGTCTACCTGTCTGCTGATCTCCTGCAATAAAAAAAAAAGGTAAACTTGCCCTTAAAATGAATAAGTAAATTTATAGAGTATGAATATTGAGTTTTTTTTTGTTGAAGCACGGGAATACATTTCGTACAATACCGGGCCCTTTGTGGGGGTTATTACCTAGACCTTACGCGGCGAGATTAAGAGCCGCACGGATTGTGTAAACTAAACCCGTACCTGCCTCCCACGTGCATACACTTGAGTTAGAAGACAAAGAGTTCTAGAACGTAGTTTTAATCCGTGCAGGAACGGAGAAAGAATACAATTTCCTGCGGCCGGGCGGCCTGTCGTAAGAGGAGACCAAACAACCCACAGCCAGGTGGTAGGGCATTTGATCGACTGGATGGCTACCACCCCTGCTCTAAAGTATGTCGCCATAACAACCTTGAGTTGTGTTCCGGCATTAGTGACCAGGTTCCAATCTCCTTCTGCGAAACCGTCATGTCCGCAAAGGAGGCGGGGGAGCGGGAGAGGGAGCAATCCGCTACGCTCCCCTCCCGCCAGAGCCGGCGGCGGCGCCGGAGGGTCGTCCATGACGACCTCCAGCCGCCGTAGGCTACGGCCGTGCGGGCGACCGGCGGGGAAACCGGACCCGCCCGCACATAAAGGCCGGAGAGGAGGGACGCGCGCCGATCCGCGCGCCCCCTCTCACCTCGCGGTGAGGTAGAGGAGCCGGAGAGACCCAGATCTCCGGCTACCAAATGGTGAGGCCAGCCCGCAAAGGGGCCGGCCGCCGTCCGTCCGGGCTGGTGGTGAATGCGCGAGCGAGCCCACAGCCCGGACAAAGGACGCTTGGGATCGGACAGGGGTTTTAGTGGGTATCCCTAACCGCGGCGTGGCAATAGCATCTCACATCTCAACGTGGGGTGCTAGTGCCACCCCGACCTGGCGAATCCCACTCACGGGCCGCGACCTTTCCCCCTCGCGTGGCCTACGGTCCTCAAACGGATTTCCCCTGTATAAAAAAAAAAAACGTCCTTCGTCCGGGCTGTGGGCTCCCTCGCGCATTTACCTCCAGCTCGGACGGATGGCGGCCGGCCCCTTTGCGTGCTGGCCTCAACATGGGTTAGCCGGAGATCTGGGTCTCTCTGGCTCCTCGAACTCACCGCGAGGTGAGAGGGGGCGCGTCCCCCCTCTCCGGCCTTTATGTGCGGGCGGGTCCGGTATCCCCGCTGGTCGCCCGCACTTTTTCGACACACATTCTGATGAAAATGTACTGGAACACTTACAAGCCAGTAGATGGCGCTGCGCAATAATTGAGGTCACAAACGTTTCCCGAATCGTACAAAGAATATATACAAATTTTCAGCAATTATAGACAGGCCTAGGCTTGCAAAGAACTATAGCCTCACTGGAAGATCTTTCTTTGAGATGGAGGAGCATTCCATCTCTCTCCTCCACCATAATACGGGGCACCCTTTTCAAAAACTAAAACGCTATCATAAGATTTTTAAAAAAACAATCACCTTAGTCAGGAACCGGATGGATCGATTTTGAAAAAAATCCAAATAGTATATTATTGCACCAACCCATAGTGTAGCTTGCAAGGATCAATATCTGTAAAGGAATGTCAAACTTACATTAAGGAAAAGGGATTATTTTTAGACATACAGAGTTACTTGCGCGTCTATGATATTAGTATGATAATATGAACATCTATGTATATATAGAACGTCCTCGTTATTAGTGGCAACACCCTAATTCATACAAGGCTTGGGAGTACTTTACCTGAAGCGAAACTGCTAAGTCAAAAGACAAACGTTGCGAAGCCACTTGTGCCAGGGGGACATCTGCCGCTGTAGACACAAGATATTAACACCGGTATTTGATGTGGCAACATTATAATGTAAGCATGTAACTGAATCAGGCTCAAATTATTTAACATGTGTGATTTCACGTTTTTAACCGACTTCAAAAAAAGGAGGAGGTTCTCAATTCGTCGAGATCTTATTTTTTTTGTTTGTTTTTTTTATGTATGTTCATCGATTACTCCGAGATTTATGATCCGATTTACATGATTCCTTTTTTGTTCGACGCGGAATAGCTGCCATTTGGTCCCCTAAAAATTTAACATAGTTTGGCCTAGTAGTTTTCATTTTACGATCATTTTTTTGTTCCCGTTTCTTGGGACCTATATTTTTTAAGGAGCGCGGCACCTTTCGTAGGTCTACCCATACATAGCTAGACACTAAAAAGTAAGAAATAAAATAAAAAAACTTCGTTTAAAAAACCGACTTCAAAAACTAAACAGTATAAATAAATTATTTATTTTTAAAGCTATTATTATTAATATATATTATCTAGAAAGAAAAGGTCGGGGTGAAGGTAAGGAAAGGAATGCTCCGGTGGTTCGGGCATGTGGAAAGAATGCGTGATGAAAGAATGACTAAACAGATATACAATGCAAAAGTGGATGGATGCAGACGTCGTGGAAGGCTACGACACACCTTCCATGATCAAATTGATCGTGTACTAGCGGAGGGTGATGTCAGGAGCCTTAAGAACAGACGAGCGTGCATGACAAGAGTTATGAATGTCAAAGAAGCAAGTGAGGTGTGTAATAATGGGCCTAAATAGCGCTCTGTTGTTCGTGCCTACCCCGCAAGGGAACTGGCGTGAAGTTATGTATGTATGTATATTATCTAAAACATCTTGAAGTCGGTGCAAAGTAAAACATAAAAATTACTATATTTTTTTGAAAATTACTAAGCACCGACTTTAAGATGTTTTAGATAATATATATTAATAATAATAGCTTTAGAAATAAATTATTTATTTATACTTTTTAGTTTTTGAAGTCGGTTTTTTAAACTAAGTTTTTTTTTATTTTTATAATCCCACACTAATACATATACTTAAATAAATCTGAATTATGTGTTTGTATATTCATTCTTTATGGCCTTTGGAATGAACCAAGTTACATGTACCGCGAACAACTCAAATATTTATTTTTCGTAATTTCGTGATGCCATTGTGTAGCGACATATAAAGTCAAGCTTTCTACCAAATTTTGATCAAAAATATGTAGTAGTTTTTGAGAAAAATATGTTGAATCCTCACAATTTATACTGATGTGGGTAGTTTTGTAAGTGTCGCTGGCTGTTGTTTTCGCCGCCATTGTATGATGGTGAAATCAGTCTCCAACGCACGAGAAGCCAGTCCGGACGTTCCGCGTGTTCCGTACAAAGTGAAGGTTTCACTTATATTTCGGTATCTTTTTAAACTCTAATACAAGCCGTGTTTGCTTTCTGGTATGATTTTTTTTATTGGACTTAACTTTATGTTGTTGGTCCGAGGACCTTACAACCTTACCGGGGCTATTGAGGCGAGTGCCTTCGCGAAGCGAAGGCGCTCGAGCCTGGGGGGGCAACTTGCTCGAGGGAGCTCCCTAAGGAGTTTTACCTCAGCTGGACTGTTGCCATGAGAGGGGGATGAATTTAATGATGCCCACCATAGGGCAAGTGGTTCGCGGCGGCCCACGCTATCTTACTGTCGTTTCGCAAAGTGTTATGGCTGGGAGAGAAGAAACGGCGAAAGAAACTTCCCAGCAACACGCCTAGTCTATCCTGTGGGGGGAGCTATATCTCCTAGCGTCCCTTGCGGGGACGTGGAGAGACTTTGATTATCTGGTATGAGTGTGTGCCATAATGCGACTAGTGCCACCCGAGGACTTATAAGTGCCGTGCACTCTAAGGAGCTGTCTAGTTACCCCATTGGAGGTGGGTTCCAAGATTAGTGGTGCTTATTACCCCATTGGTTTTTGTGCAGTATTTGGCATAGCTCTCATTCTCATATGTCCCTTTTTTTCTATTGCAGAAGTTCAGCAGACAGGCAGACGGCCCACTTGATGGAAAGCGGTTACCATCGCCTATGGACATTTGCACCACTAAAGTTGCTATAAATGCGCTGCTGCTCTCTTAAGGGAGACTGAAACTTGGTCACTAATGCCGGAACACCACTCAAGGTTGTTATAGCGACATACTTTAGACCAGGGGTGGTAGCCATCCAGTCGGGCAAATGCCCTACCACCTGGCTGTGGGTTGTTAATTCGCCTCTTAGGACAAGCCGCCCGGCTGCAGGGAATTGTATTCTTTCTCCGTTCCTGCACGGATAATAAAATAAACCTTACAGTCCACTATAAAAATTACTCGAACCAGCGCCGAGTTGTGCGGGATCCGTGATCAAGCATTGCACAAAATAGTTGTGACACACCTTGTTTGACAGGCAGACAGGGGGACAGACGGAAGATGAACAGACGTAGAGGCGGAAAGACGGACCAATGGAAAAGATGGAGAGACGGAAGGATGATTACGAGGATTGTATAAAGAATCCGTTTTTGTCGAAATGGCTACCTGTAAAACAGTAACTAAAAATATTTCGGGCGAAGACAAGGTTAAAGTATGTGTCTTAACAAATAAAATAGATATTTAATGATAAAATGTGTCCTGGCAATCATGTGAAAGACAAATTGCCTAAAGCAGAGGATTGTTTTGACAAGCTCATTAGGCGGCGCCCGCGTTGAGGAGTGTCTCTGACAAATTACATACTACTGAATAACTCAATGCCGTCATAAATTTTATATAACACCAACTAACATCAGAAGGACGGGTGTGTGTTTATAAAAATAATGATCATCAAAAATGTTATGAACTTTTGTATTGGTTAACCGACAACATTAGGTAAACCAAACCAAGAGAGAAGTATGGAAGGATGTATGTTGTGATGGCCCGAAACGACTGGTATAAGGTGAAATAAAAGAAGATAGATAGGAAGATAGAAATGACAGTCATCCAGTAAAGACCTAATACCGCTTCCAAAGGAATTTTTGTTACTGTTAAAAGAGAAGAAGCGCCGCACAAACTCCTCAGCAGCATGTTTTCTTTACTTTAATATTTTGTATACTGATGATTACTTATAATATAATTAATTAATATAATTATTGTATTGTATTACATACTATCATTGTATATACTTGTCGGAATCGTATTTATTATTATAAAATATCCATATGACGGAAGTAGTCAATAACCGGATAGAGTATTCTTTCATGTAGTATTCGGAAGTTGTTTAACCGGATGTCAATGTAGAAGCATTTATTATTAAGCTAACGGATATCGGAAATGGAGTAACCGGATGTTGGAAGTTTATACGTATGGCGGAAGTTGATTTTATGAACGAAGTGTAACTGAAGTGGCGCCACAGCATTACCGGATGGTGAAGACTTGTTAAATACGCGGTGTTCAGGCAGAGGAGGGGCAGTATTGAACCAGCAGTCTTGAATCGGCAGTCTTCAACCGACAGTCTACAATGGTAGTATTGAATCAGAAGTCTACGACCGACAGTCTACAATGGCAGTATTGAACGAGCAGTCTTCAATCGGCAGTCTACGACGGACAGTCTACAATGACAGTCTTGGACCAGAACCACATAATATATTGTGGTCGATAATTACTGCTTGATAATAGCGGTATTCTTGAAGGGCAAATTGCTGCTCGACACCTGACAAAGCGTGGATGCAACTCTTGGAGTTGTCCTAATATTTCTGTGTATTATTGTGCAATATTTAATATCGTAATTGTGATAATTCTAGTGTAATAAACTTTGATTATAATATTTCAGAGTATTATTGTGTTATTCTCGGAGAGTCATCCGTTCGCTCTTTGTCGGCGGCACGAACCCGACATACTTATGTAAAGTATATACAATAATAAATGAAAATAATAAATTTATTGCAACAACTATTTATGTAACCTTTTTTGTCAACCCTACTGATCATCGTCGCGTGACGTCATGAGGCTATCGGCAAACCCTCTGCGCACGGGTAGTTCACGCACGCACGCACGCACACACACATACAGAAATGCGTGTCACATACTACGGTCTGTTACTGCTTTGTATTGATTAGAAACATAGGCTTAATAAAGATTTATTATTATGTGTACGTCTTTCAAGACCACGGGCCATAAAAACGGTCCGGACATTTGGAGGGCTTGCGTGGGGCCATGGGAAGGCCAACACCTAGATAGACGTCCCTTGACAAACTTAATGTAAATGTCGCTTGATACTGACCGGCGATTATCCCTGTCTTCACCTTAACCATCTTACTATTATTATGAAATATCAGTCTTTACTTACATTATGGTATAGGCATTGAGATCTCAGAGTGACACTTTACTTTTATTCAGGGCTTTTTATGGGAGGGGGGGGGGGGCACGCGGTGCTATTAAAGCAAATTTATAAAACATGGAAAAATTGCCATAAAAACTGGAAAAAATTAAATAATTTGAAAAAAAAAACAATTTTGGTAACCTTCACAAAATTTTTTGGATTTTTTTAATAGGTCAAAATTATTGAAATACAAAATATAATCTATCTTTCCTGAATGGTTACCGCGCCGCCTCACACGAAATGTGAGATGCTCTTCAAGAGCTAAGTGAGCTGAGTTTAGATTTGCAAAATCGTGATATAAGCCTATTGAGTGCTAATCAGAAAATTGAAAATGTGGTTCTAATATTTGGATCAAGAATAACTGACCCTGGTACGTACTATGAAAAGGCTCTGAAAGCTGTTTTATATCTGTGCAGGAACGGAGAAAGAATACAATTTTCTGCGGCCGGGCTGCCTGTCGTAAGAGTCGACAAAACAACCCACAGCCAGGTGGTAGGGCATTTGCCCGACTGGATGGCTACCACCTCTGGTCTAAAGTATGTCGCCATAACAACCTAGAGTTGTGTTCCGGCATTAGTGACCAGGTTCCGGTCTCCCTTAAGAGAGCAGCAGCGCATTTGTAGCACCTTTGGTGCTGCAAATGTCTATAGGCGATGGTAACCGCTTTCCATCAAGTGGGCCGTCTGCCTGTCTGCTGAACTCCTGCAATAAAAATTTAAAAAAAAGCGGTGAATAAACTGTCATTTTTTGGAATGGAACTACACAACGAAAGCGGAAGAAATAATCAGCAATCCATAGATTCAAAGATGTTTTATTCTGAGTTGGCAGCTTCTATGAAAGGTCGTTTACTAGAATCGAGTGATAAAGAGGTCCAAGCTTGCGAAGTTCTTACACCCGCAAAATGGCCAAATGAGGTTGAAAAAACCATTACGCTTGGAGAAAAGAGATTTGTACGTTGACAAACAAGTTCCATTTGAATGAACGAAATATTATCCAGGCATTTCGCGATTATTTATATATTAAGTAAGAAGAAGAAGAATTGATCGTGTACTAGCAGAAGGTGATGTCAGGGGCCTTAAGAACAGACGAGCGTGCATGACAAGAGTTATGAATGTCAAAGAAGCAAGTGAGGTGTGTAAGAATAAGCCTAAATGGCGCTCTATTGGTCGTGCCTACCCCACAAGGGAACTGGCGTGAAGTTATGTATGTATGTAAATAAGAATAACAGCCCATAAATAATAGACGGCCAAGGCGGCTTAGCAGGTTTGACACATCGGTTATCTCCATATGTAGGTTGCATCACGATGTTTTCCATCACCGTTGTTAGCACGTAGTAATTGTAACAATATGCACATTAGGTCAGAAAGGTACCTAAGTGCATGCGTTCCGGCCAGGATCGAACCCACGCCCTTTGAGTTACGCTACGACGACTTTATTAGTAGGCAAAAAAGAAATAAAAAATTATGGACTTTCAACTTTCGAGAATTAGCGCCCCAAAAAAGAAGTGGGAAAAAAGAGGCTTGCTTGTATTAATGTAGAAATAGTACATACTAGAACTATTTATAAAAGCAATCAAATCCGCGGTAATATTCTAGTATGACAATATGTTTGGCATCAGAATCCGTCAAAGTTTGAAGAACGTATATATCAAAATGTATATACGTAATTGTTTTGGAGTTATATTGTTTTGTGATTTTCTTGAAAGTTTGAAGCTATATTTCAGACTGCCTATAAAATAATTAATACCTGTTTGTAGAGGTGATAACCGAGGGTCGAGTTTGTACAATGAATTTAGAAATGTAAAAAAATATCAGGGGTCTAATACCGACCAGCAGATTCGGAAAATGTTATTTTTAGAACTTTTTTTTTTATTGCAGGAGTTCAGCAGACAGGCAGACGGCACTTAATGGCAAGCGGTTACCATCGCTTATGGACATTTGCAACACCAAAGGTGCTACAAATGCGCTGCTGCTCTCTTAACGGAGACTGGAACCTGGTCACTAATGCCGGAACACAACTCAAGGTTGTTATGGCGACATACTTTTTTTACGAGAACTTTTGCCGGTCAGTCACTTACCTGTTGATTTTTAATTACTTGGACTAAAATGACAGCTGCGATCGACCTCTTTACGTTGCAAGCTTGGAGTATAGTTGTAGTATGGCTCATTCATAAATGAGTTGTGTGGGCTGAATCAACAACTCACCACCATGTTGAATCCTATATTCAACTCACAGTGGTGAGTTGTTGATTTAACTCGCACAACACACTTATTTATTAGGCGAGTCAACATGTTCGAAAGCATCTTAATTCTTGTTAAAGCTCCCAAAAATATGAGCGACAGCTGATTCGATTCGGAATGACGTCTAGATAAATTTATCTCGAGCATGTAAAAAATTACAATTTTTATTTGTTAACTAGCTGTGCCCGCGACGTCGTCCGCGTGGAATTTGTTTTCAACCCCCAGATTTTGAAACATTCTTCATTGGTGCTCCGCTCCTATTGGTCTTAGCGTGACGATATATAGCCTATAGCCTTCCTCTATAAATGGGCTATCCAACGCTGAAAGAATTTTTCAAGTCAGACCTGTAGTTCTTGAGATTAGCTGAACGCGCTATTATATATCAAACAATATTAGTATATTTGGCTACAACACTAATACTCACATTTTAAATATCGCGATATCTTTTGAATGAAACGTCCGAATTGAATAATTCAAAAAGTTATAGAAAGGTATTAAATTCATCTTGAATATGGAGTAACTTATTTTGATAAGGATTAATACCAAGGTACAAAATAAAGAGCTTTTGAAGCGACGGCATTTTAATTATTTAAAAGAATAAAAGAAAACACTTATTGTGAGATAACTACAATAGTTAGACATATGGTTACGCGATATTTGTTGTAGACAATTATATATTCTGCAAAGTGATAGTACATTGTTTTGTTCTCTAATCAATAGTTTTCGTGTAAGGATTTTTTCGGGTTATTCTTTTACACCTTGGGTTATATTATTGGAGTTTTAGTAAGGATCCCTAATTTTTTTGAAAATATAATATAGCCTCCTATAGCCTTCCTCGATAAATGTACTATTCACACTGAAAGAAGTTTTCAAATCGGACCAGCGGTTCCTGAGATTAGCGCGTTTAAACAAACAAACAAACTCTTCAGCCTTATAATATTAGAATAGATAAAGATGAAAAAAATGCATTTCGTTTTTCGTTAAGAACTCAAAAACTATTAATACTTAAGAAAATTTAAAAACAGATTCTTAAAGAGGAGCAAATTTCAAATAAAAAGTTTCGACTCTGAGAATTCAATCTTCATTGTTTATAAATTTAGTTCAACGCTGAAAATAGGTCTCCGCTCAGCCGTTACAACATGGACGCTCTGCCACTAAAGACACTATACCACATTTTTTTTTATAGTACCAAATATTAATTTAAAAATTGGAATAAATTATGGTATCATCTAGATACTTGAAGGAATAAAACCTCGTTGGAAAAAATGTTACGTAAATTTTTCAAAAAGTGATACTATTGTTAATTTAAAAAAAAATACAATCTTCGTTTTCATAAATAACAACATAAAAGTTTAAATAATATGTATATAAGTAATACATACTTTAAAAAAATCACACGATAAAATTTGATTAAAGTTTATTATTTTGTTTATAATAACTTTTTTAAGTTTAAAAAAAGGAATATGTTTTGTTAATAAACAGATATACAATGCAAAAGTGGATGGATGCAGAAGTCATGGAAGGCCACGACACACCTTCCATGATCAAATTGACCGTGTACTAGCAGGTGATGTCAGGAGCCTTAAGAACAGACGAGCGTGCATGACAAGAGTTGTGAATGTCAAAGAAGCAAGTGAGGTGTGTAAGAATAAGCCTAAATGGCGCTCTGTTGTTCGTGCCTAGCCCGCAAGGGAACTGGCGTGAAGTTATGTATGTATAGATGTATGTAAAAAAAGGAAAAGTCCAATAAATGTTTTTCAAATTTTTTTTCAATAAAAGTTACATTATTGCTGCTTTGCATCTAACAGTGACATCAAGTACCATTGGCAAAAAAATTAAGAACATTTGTTAAGAAATTCAAAACAAAACAAACAGGCAAGTTCAATATTTAAAAAAAAAAGATTTAATTATCTTGGCAAAATAATGACTTATATGGTTTACTTAATCGTTTTTTTATATTTTAATTAATTAAATAATTAATTAAGATATTATTTTCTCTTTAAAACTAGTAATTGGCATTTCTTAATAGACACTTAATCAAGAAATACTCGGTTAAGCAACCATTAATCAAAATACTCTAAGCGAAGTCCAAAATACACCAATTCTAATCAAACAACTGGATGATATCTTTCTCACTCCGCCCCCCGCCATACCGTCCCCCTAAAGCTTTCATCAAAACTTTTATACATTAGTCCGGGTCAGCGGGTCATTGTTGAGTTGCTAAGTTCCATCGGACTACCCGCTAATTAGCGAAATTTCGTACATATCCGGTTTTCGTACCGCATCAGTTCCGTTGTTTCAACTCTTCAAGTTTTTGAATAAAATGATGGTTGGTAATTCGGGGATTTATAAACGAGGGATATGTACATACATACATACATAACTTCACGCCAGTTCCCTTGCGGGGTAGGCACGAACAACAGAGCGCCATTCAGGCTTATTCTTACACACCTCACTTGCTTCTTTGACATTCATAACTCTTGTCAGGAGATGGATATGTACGTGTTATTTATGCTGGATCAGCAGCAGAATATAGTACTTATACATACATACATACATAACTTCACGCCAGTTCCCTTGCGGGGTAGGCACGAACAACAGAGTGCCATTTAGGCTTATTCTTACACACCTCACTTGCCTCTTTGACATTCATAACTCTTGTCATGCACACTCGTCTGTTCTTAAGGCTCCTGACATCACCTTCTGCTAGTACACGATCAATTTGATCATGGAAGGTGTATCGTGGCCTTCCACGACTTCTGCATCCATCCACTTTTGCATTGTATATCTGTTTAGTCATTCTTTCATCATGCATTCTTTCCACATGCCCGAACCACCGGAGCATTCCTTTCCTTACCTTCACCTCGACACTCTCTTTCAGACCAACTCTCTTTCTTACTTCGGTATCAGTCAAGACGAGGCAGTCGCACTGGTCAGTCATTAGTAGTGCGCGCGGAGTACAATGTCATCTTGACCCGCGGTACAAGTTCATAAGCGATGGCGACTATTATTATAAATGAATTTTTAACGTTTGTGCAAAATAAAATAGATGTACTCGACGAGATTAGCATTACTCAAATATGTGCGACAAATTTCTCGGAAATAGAAATTGAAACTGGGAAAAATGTTCTCTTTGAGTCTTGTGGAAGCGGACAGCGGAATGTGCAGAGAAAAGGTGATGATAAAAAGAAGAAAAATATTAAAGATGTGATAAGGTTGCTGAAAGAGGTGGATCCTGACATGCAACCAATTTTTGTTGCAAAAGATCTTAATCGATTGCCACCTGTGACTTTTGACTACATCGACGTCACCCGTTTATTAAAAGAAATAACTGCATTGCGAGCTGAAGTAACGGACCTTCAACTTAAAGTTACTGAGGAAGTCACGGACCTGCGGAACTCCTTAAACTCCTCCGCAGAAAAGATTACTAGCCGCAGTAATGCAGAAATTAATAAATCGGAAACGCCCCCGCCTGTGATTGTGCCACTATCCACACAAGAATTATCGGAGGGTGACGATATTGTATATACGCCCACTTACAGAGATATTGCCAAAGACGGACGAATGCAACAAGCGAAAATGATCTGTAAACGACGCGTGCACACGAATGAAAACAGAGTGCAGGAGAGAACAACGCACGACTCAACCAATTTAAGAAATACCTCCAATAATGATGAGGAAGAATTTAAAGTTGTATCATATAAGAAGCCTAGAAAACAGCAAAATCTGCGAGGGACGCTATTAACGAGTAGCAAAATACAAGCGGCACAGTCTCACTGTGCAATATATGTTTCAAGAATTAATAAGTCTGTGACGGAAGTAGATATACGTGAACATATAAAGGAAATGGGTCAAGAATGTATCGGTATCGATATGCTTAAACAAAAGCGGGAAACTAATTTTAATTCGTTCAAAGTAACAATATTGAGTAGTAAAATTGAAACGTTTTTGGATACTGGATTCTGGCCGGTTGGTGTCGTCTACCGACGTTTTAGAGAACGCTCAAACTAATAATATATGGATAAAAATAAATTAAGGACTTTTTCAATTGCTTCGTTTTACTGTAGATCTATAAAACGTTCAGTTGAGCAAATAAGAAATTTATGCTCGAAATATGACATAGTGGCTTTACAAGAGACTTGGTTACTCCCACATGATTTAGACTTTGTAAATGAAGTCAGTGATGATTTTGGGTGTTATGCGAAGTCGTCAGTAGATACGTCGGCTGGATTATTCAAAGGAAGGCCGTATGGTGGTCTTGCCATTCTATGGCGTAAAGCACTTTTTACAAGCGTCTCTGTTGTAGAATGTAGCAATGATAGAATAAGCGCCGTACACATCAAACTGGACGATCGCTCTGTTTTGTTATTTAGTATTTATATGCCCATTAATAGCGATGAAAACCTAACAGACTTTACGGATTGCTTGGCAACGATTGCTGCAATTATTGACGAAGGTGATGTAGATGTTTCGTATATACTCGGTGATTTTAATGCGCATCCCAAAACTGTGTTTGGTGACGAGTTAGATCTTTTTTGCGCAGAACAATCACTAATCTGTGCAGATCAAGAGATTTTACCCAGTGACACATACACATTTTTGAGTGAGTCACATGGATCTCGACGATGGTTAGACCATTGTGTGGTAACACGCGCAGCCTGGGATGCCATTATGTCTATACGAGTAGATAACAATGAAGTCTTCTGGTCTGATCATTTCCCTCTTGTAATTGAATGTGATATGCAATGCATTGTGCCTAAAACTGTCTGTGATAATAGTTTATCCAATGGTGTTAATGAAATAAAATGGGGTCAAAGGGATTTTTGTCAAAGTGAACGATATAGAACACATTGTATTGATAGCTTTAGTAGTTTACGTCAATCTAGTCTAGGTTTGTCTGATTGTGAGAAAGACAAGGCTTTAATTGATAATAGGTATAACTGTATTATTAAAATATTGCAAAAGGCTGCCATAAAAACTTGCTATACTCGTCACGGTGCACAGAAAAAATTTAAGCCCATTTTAGGCTGGAACCACCATGTAAAGGACAGTCATCAAAGGGCACGTCTTCATTTTAATAATTAGGTCATGTGTGGCTGCCCAAAATCTGGGGATATATATAATCAAATGGTAATGAGTCGAAAACAATTTAAAAGCAAATTACGCTGGTGTCAAAAGAATCAAGAAAATATTAAATTAAACATTCTGGCCTTACATCAGTCAAATAAAGATTTCATTAAATTTTGGAATGCAACAAAAAGACTAAATTATAAAACTAGTAAACCTGTTAGCATTGAAGGGATAGGTGACCCTGTATCAATTTCCGAACAATTTGCGCGCCACTTCAGTGTAATTCCTTTGCCTTTGAACCCTTCTATGACTGCTCTTAAAAATAACATAAACAAATTGCCATCAAACAACAATTTGCATAAGTTTAGTGCGGAAGATGTCGCTAGAGCTGTTCGTGAAATGAAACGTGGAAAATCACCGGGATGGGATGGCTTAAGTATTGAGCATATTTTACATGCAGGGCCTGATATATATTACATTTTAGCTAATTTATTTAGTATATGCCATTCCACCAATCACCTGCCTGAGGCACTTATGAAGACTGTGGTAGTGCCAGTTCCTAAAAATAAAACGGGTGACCTTTCCAGTCTAAAAAATTATAGACCAATTTCGCTTGGTACCATTTTAGGCAAAATCCTGGAAAGGTTACTTCATCCTGACCTCAACTGCTCTTTAGAAATTGACGATGCACAGTTTGGTTTTCGTCCTGGTCTCTCAACAGACTCAGCGATTTTTAGTGTGAAGTCTACAATTAGGCATTATGTTGATAGAAAAACTTCAGTTTATGCATGTTTCCTTGATCTGAGTCGGGCTTTTGATCTAGTAAACTACGATTTACTGTGGGGAAAACTAGCCAGGTCAAATATTCCTGAAAAAACGGTGGGTCTGTTGAGATACTGGTACGAAAACCAAACCAACCATGTCAGATGGGGAGACACCGTCTCTAGTGATTATAAATTAAAGTGTGGCGTACGTCAAGGAGGCCTGACGTCTCCGGACCTTTTTAACCTATATATTAACGACCTGATTGTGGAACTGAGGAGCACCAGAATTGGTTGTCATGTTGGTGGCGTATGCTTAAACAACATAAGTTATGCTGACGACATGGTGCTCTTGAGCCCCTCAATCAGTGCGTTAAGAAAGCTGCTTAGTATTTGTGAAGGCTATGCTGCTAAGCATGGCCTAAAATACAACGAGAACAAGACGCAGATGATGGTTTTCCGAGCGGGCAAGGGTCCGGAGATTACATTGCCTGTATTGTTGAGCGGGATTGAGCTCAAATTCGTAAGCCAATTTAAATATTTGGGACACATACTTGCGGAGAATCTCAGTGACGACTTAGACATAGAGCGCGAGCGCAGAGCTCTGGCTGTGAGGTGCAACATGATCTCCCGTAGATTTTCGCGATGCAATGAACAAGTGAAAGTGACACTATTTAGAGCATACTGTCAAAGCTTCTACACCTTCCACCCGCACGCATGCCATACAGCCCTCGTAAGTGGACTGCACAGCACGCATCAATTGGCCATTAATCCCATATCCGGGCAATATGTCCCAGAGGTCCTTCCGCACAACCCTGTCAAATGCTTTCTCTAGATCCACAAAACCGCAGAAAACCTTCCGGCCCATAGCCAGCTGCTTCTCTACGATATTGCGGAGAGAGAAAACTTGATCCATACATCCCCTTCCATTTCTGAAACCACCTTGTGCATCCCACAGTAATCCATCGGATACAACTCTCATTCTCTTTTCAATAATCTTCGCATACACTTTAGATGCTGTGCTGATCAAACTGATGGCCCTGTAGCTGGCGCACTCCATACGTGACCCCTTGCCTTTATACAAGGGCACGATGACAGCGCGCCTCCAGTCCTTGGGAACCTTTCCCGTCCTCCAGCACAAGTTGCATAAGGACAGGAAAGCGTCCCGGACGCAGGTTCCACCAGATTTGATCATCTCAGCAGACACACTATCGATTCCTACTGCCTTTCCATTTTTCAGACTTCTTATCGACCATTCGATCTCTTCCAAAGTGATCTCGGATGCTGACTCCTCGGAGTCGGTCACAGACTCAGTCGTGGTGCCAGCATCCGGGATATTATCATACATTTCTCTAAAATATTCACTCCATCGCGCTAATACCTCTTGTGGGTTAGCAAGAACGTCCCCTGCTTTAGATTTTATTCTTTCCATTCTGGAAGCTGACGAACAACCCCGAGACTTCTTAACCTCTCTCCAAAAGAGTTTGGTATTCGCCTCGAAGTTCTCCGTCAGCTTCTCTTCTTCTTTCAATTTTATTCTTTCACGCTTCTCTTTCACTAAAGCTTTGGTTTCATTCTTGCAGAGGCGATAAATTTCTTTCTTCATCTCTTTCATACTGTCATTCTGTTGCAAGGAAGCAACATAATCCAGCCAGGCTTTTCTCTTTCTCTCTACGCTGGATTTAACATCCGCGTCCCACCATTCATCACCTTTCGTTGTTATGTGCCTCTTCGCGCATCCACATGCTTCTTTTGCGCTTTCCACTATACTTTCTTTCATACTATCCCAGTCATTATCCACATCTAAGTCGGAGAAGTCCGCTTTTGCAAGCCTTTCTTCGACTAGGCGCGCATACATACTCCTTACACTAACATCTTCCAATTTTTCACACTTTATTCTTTCAAGCTCCCCGAAATTGGTACGCACTCGCCAGTGTCTCCACTTCTTGAAAAGGCCCACAAACCGGCTTATCACCAGGTAGTGGTCCGTTTCAAGAGTGGGGCCTCTGTAGGCTCTTGTATCCATTATTCTGTTTCGGAGGCGACTATCAATTAAAATCAGATCAATCATACTTTTCTGATCATTCATTCTCCATGTATACGTGTGAATATCCTTATGATGGAATAGGGTGTTCGACACAAGCAAGTTTCTTTCCATGCATACGTCTATGATTGGCCTACCAGCATCGTTCACTCTCTTGTCACCATAGGGTCCAAGGACAGCCTCAAGGCCGTCTCGTTTGGTCCCCACCCAGCCATTAAGATCACCACACATAATTAGTCTTTCGTTCCCTTCAGCCAGATCCAGAATTTCTCTCACAGACTCCCAAAACTTCTCGAGTTCTTGGGGATCCGCTGAGCTGACGGGAGCATAAGCTGCGACCAGAAAAACTCGCGTGATCCCCAGTTTTAGGCGGACCCAGAGAAGTCTCGGGTTCACCAGACAATAAGCTTTTACTCCAGACACAAAGCGGGATGAGAGTAAGACGCCTACCCCCCCACTCGCACGCTCGTCCAGGTCCACGCCGGACCACAGAGCAAGCATGCCACCGGGGAGGTCATCGACGTCGCACCCCTTCCGCTTTGTCTCTGTCAGACATAAGGCATCCAGGCTTCTCTCATTCATTATATCAATCATTTCGTCCATCTTATCTTTCATCCCACCTCTCACATTCCACGTGCCTATACGGCACTCTGCTCCTCTCGACCCGCCAGGTTTGGCGCTGCGTGAAGGGTGGCGGCCCCCTTCGCCGCATGCGCGAGAATTCACACCGACGGGGGCGCATCGGTGAGCGTCGCCTGCGGGGGACGCCCTATCGTGCACTGCACGCCGGTGAATTCTGGTCAGAATTGTGGCCCTCTGGGCCAGCGGGGATCGCGACGAGCACGCTTCTGCGGCCGCAAGAAGTTGTATTCTTTCCCCGTTCCTGCACGGATGAAATTAGGCGGCCAATTAGTGGAGAAGCATAACTGTATGTACCTACGTATATATACCAACATCTGATGAATTGATAGTCAAATTGAACACAATTTTGTAAAAGAAATTGCATAAAAAATATTTAAAGGCAATTAATCTACGGCCTCTTTGGTTGAGCGGGCTAAGCCTTTGCCGGCCTACCTCACTGCAACGCAGAGGCTCCGAGTTCGATTCCTGATTTGTAAATTTCCGAAACCTATTTTCTCCGTTATTTACTATGGTCTGGGTGTCTGGGATCGGCCCCAGAGTAGTCCGTTGTATATTACCCATAACACAAGCGTAACTTGCTTAATTTGGGGATATACAATATGTGTTTTTGTCTGCCGATTATTATTATTATTATTATCTATCATACTATAAAAAATCTGTAAATGGTTCTAGTTTGTACAATGCGTTTAAAAATGCGAAAAAGAAGAAGTTTATTTATTTATTGGCATACGTTTCTAGAGAACAGCCCATTGTTTTATTGTACTCGTTTATAGCCGCTTGCGGCCGAATCGTTAGCCAGGTGTTACGGATTATGTCGACTACGATACGAGCACATTTGTATTTGTGAGGTATAAAACCACGGCCTGATGGGGAGAGGGGGCAGTCAAGCGAGAACCACGATCAAGGCGTGATGTGTGTACAATCGGCAACCTAGTAATGACGGACTTTGCGTGTTTTATTGAATTACGACCTCCTGCATTACGTTTGGATTTGTTATGTTCGGTTATATTTCTATCTGTATTATACGTGTTTGGATAGTTCTAATAAACTCTATAATAATTCCAATGGCATTTTAATTCGAGTCTCGCAATACGTAATAATTGATCAATGGGAAAGCCGCGGGAGGGAATGCTTTCTATAGCTTGCACGCCTCCAGCTTGAAGGACCGAGTGATACATACAGTGGACAAGTTTTAATTGTCCTGAAAGTGTGGATGACCTCCCAATCACCGGCTAGTGGAGTGTTCCTGAAAGGCGTGCTATCCATGCAGGAACGGAGAAAGAATACAATTTCCTGCAGCCGGGCGGCCTGTCGTAAGAGGCGAGAAAACAACCCACAGCCGAGTGGTGGGGTGTTTACTCGTCTGTATAGCTACCACCTCTGATCTAGAGTATGTCACCATAACAATCTTGAGTTGTGTTCCGGCATTAGTGGCTAGGTCCCATTCGCCCTTTAGAAAGCAGCCGCACATTTGTAGCACCTTTGGTGTTGCAATGTCCATAGGCGATGGTAACCGCTTTACAAACAAGAGGGCCGTCTGCCTGTCTGCTAAACTCGTGCGACGTAGGTACCAAATTAAATAATTCACCAAAGTATCTTGAGAAAATACTTTTCTTCTTCACATACATATAAGACAGCGAAAATAGCCAAATATATGATAAATGCGTTCGACACGTGCCCACAAACATGCCTTATCTCGCTGTTTTGCTCGGCATTCGTATTCGTCCATCGTGCGAAACATTAATGTGCTTGTGTAGCTATTAAATTCGCGGATTTGAACTTAAATCATTTTATTTGCTAATTTAGGGCCGTGAGGGCCTATCTAGTAAGTAAGAAAGAGAGTTGGTCTGAAAGAGAGTGCCGGGGTGAAGGTAAGGAAAGGAATGCTCCGGTGGTTCGGGCATGTGGAAAGAATGCATGATGAAAGAATGACTAAACAGATATACAATTCAAAGGTGGGTGGATGCAGAAGTCGTGGACACACCTTCCATGATCAAATTGATCGTGTACTAGCAGAAGGTGATGACAAGAGCTATGAATGTCAAAGAAGCAAGTGAGATGTGTAGGAATAAGCCTGAATGGCGCTCTGTTGTCCGTGCGTACCCCGCAAGGGAACTGGCGTGAAGTTATGTATGTATGTGGGCCTACCTAGGAATAGGCTCTGAGAGGCAAAGGGAGGAGAGTACATTTGCGGATCCAGTCTGCAGGAAGTGGCTGCATGATTCCAACACCGGGGTCCGCGCGGAATTCCCCCCCTCCCTTGTTGTTGGAGAGGGTGTCCTCCCCGCAGGATCTCCTGGGCTTGTCAGACAAGCGTTGGCGCGTAACAGATGCAGTGTTTATTAGTCTAATTCTTGTGGCGTCCCGTAAAAGCGTGTGAGATAGGGAAGCAGTTTTAGGTTTAATGGGTAGTTTTGAGGCTGATATCCTCGTTGAACTCCGCTTGGAAGGGATTGGGCACATACCCCACGGTGTAAATCCCAGGCCCGAGAAAGGAAAAACATTCCCCTGCGTCATAAAAAAAAGGGCCGCGAAGGCCTGTGGCTCATCACCTCTATCAAGTCCTCTTAACGCGTCTGATTGAGGTCTCGTGTGATCAAAAGGTTGTTCTGCACTTGAGGTAACGCATCGGCATTGTCATTCAAGGTGGCAATGTGGCCAGCATTTTGGGAAAGCTCCCCGCCGATAGCGATTAGGTGTCATTTTTTTTATTTATAGATTTTACGGGTGTATTCTGTTATTTAGTGTATTTTTAGTTTTATGTGCATTGATTCTCAACAATAAATATGTATTCTTCCTTTCTTTTCTTTTTTTAAGCTTTCTAAAGTTTAGTTTCATTTGTTGTAAAGTTATTATTACTGTTTAGTTTTTAATTTCGTATAGTACTAATGGTGATAGGTCATTAATCTTATATATCTGTTTATAAGTTAGTATATATCTTTATACAATTAACAGTTAAAACATGAAGCCAGGTATAGTCGCAATATTTTTAACTATCGTTTTAAGCGCTCGAGCTTTTAAGCTTCTGCAGATATTATTTTGAAAATGTCGTTCCAGACTTCAATTTTAAGTTCCAATATAAAAAGGGAAAAGTATCAGACGTTACTTAATTTTACGAACGATCTTACAGCCGGTTACGTTGTACACAGTTCTTACATAATTATCAGTTGTGCATCTCTTTTCAGCTAACTTGACGAAAACAATATCTAACGCGCAGTAAAAATATGTGAATTTGTGTTACCTCGCAGTACTACGATGGCGTACACTCTTTCACGCCATACGTGTTCAAGCTGTGTAATAAAGTCTCTGATTTGGTTTTTCAGGACTCTACAATATGAGGCTATTCAAAGATGACGTAAGTAGATATTTAAAGCCTCAAAGAAATAAGCAACGCGTCGGTTCTCTTGGTGTTACATATGTCCATAGACTACGATAACAACTTACCATTGAGTGAACCATTTGCCAGTTTGCTTACAAGCAAACGTAAAAAGAAAATTACACATATGACAGGATAAAAATCAGGACAGGCGACACAAAGCTCAGACAACCAGGATATAAAAATAAAATCTATCCTCGACAACCAAACGACTTAAAGGAACCTTTTATTTTACCTCCCACCCTTTCTAATATTATATAAAATTACATGTTACTGAAGAGTTTCTTCGCCGCTTCTTCTCTTAAGTCACAAATAATAACCATAAAAAAAACTAAATCATTAAAATGAAAAGTTGACGGTAGGCTAAATAAATAATTAATAATATTCATTGAAACTTCCCATCTTTGTTTTCTGTGATCACGTTTACTGAATGGCCGAAACGTCGGAATAATAAAAATCAAATAAAATACCATGCACCGTACCGTTAACCCTTCGTTTTATTTCGTATACTAGTCGCGAGAACTTAAGAAAATATTATGACTTAAAGGAAACGTCTCACCGAGGTCTTCCCTCGGCAATATGATATGATTTTGGTCAAGGATGTTATAAAAATTCTTGGAGGCCTGAAACGCGTTGGCAACTAGACATTTTCTATCAAATTGGCCGTCTGCCTGTTTGCCTGATTCGGTCAATATTTTTTTTATAAAATATTAAGACATTTACTTTCTTACCAGTAAGTTTCGTGGCCATACACGGTCTCTCTCACCTTCCCTGCGGCGGAGGATAATCGTTGATTTATGGGTAACTAAGTTGCGTCGGCAGGTTTACCTCTCTTCAGATTATTATAATGGGATAAAAATACGAAAAGTTGGGAATAAGTTTTCTAAGTAGTGTAAAATTAGAAGCTTATATTACTTAAGTTAATATACGCTTAGAATACTTACATTCGTCTTATAGCAAATGTAACTGGAATATTTTTATTTATTTATTTAAAGGCCCTGCAGACCTGGCATCCCCCTGTGGTCTTAGTTTATATGCGCTCTTTTGATTCGGGCGTTCTTTTTTGAACTATTTACGGTGCTCTATTGATTCGGGCGTTCTTTTCCGAACTAGTTACGGTACTCTTTTGATACGGGCGTTCTTTTCCGAGCTATTTAAGGTGCTCTTTTGATTCGGGCGTTCTTTTCCGAGCTATTTAAGGTGCTACTATGGTTGGGGCGTTCTTTTCCGAGCTATTTAAGGTGCTATTATGGTTGGGGCGTTCTTTTCCGAACTAGTTACGGTACTCTTTTGATTCGGGTGTTCTTTTCCGAACTAGTTACGGTGCTCTTTTGATACGGGCGTTCTTTTCCGAGCTATTTACCGTGCTATTATGGTTGGCGCGTTCTTTTCCGAACTAGTTACGGTGCTCTTTTGATTCGGGTGTTCTTTTCCGAACTATTTACGGTGCTCTTTTGATACGGGCGTTCTTTTCCGAGCTATTTACGGTGCTATTATGGTTGGGGCGTTTTTTTCCGAACTAGTTACAATGCTTTTTTGATTCAGGTGTTCTTTTCCGAACTATTTATGGTGCTCTTTTGATTCGGGCGTTCTTTTCCGAACTAGTTACGGTGCTCTTTTGATTCGGGTGTTCTTTTCCGAACTATTTACGGTGCTATTATGGTTGGGGTGTTCTTTTCCGAACTAGTTACGGTGCTCTTTTGATTCGGGTGTTCTTTTCCGAACTATTTACGGTGCTCTTTTGATTCGGGCGTTCTTTTCCGAGCTATTTACGGTGCTATTATGGTTGGGGCGTTTTTTTCCGAACTAGTTACGGTGACTTTTTTGCGATATTTCTTTTTCGCAGTCATATTTTTATTTACAATCCTTATACTAGTACCACATTATTGCTTTATTTGACATACATATATTAGAATATTAAACTTGATCTGTTCGACTTGATTCCCCCTACACCATTTCATGAACGAACGACAAGGCGTCTTAGGTCCCAAGTCTGTTATTAAAATCATGTCGGAATGATCGCATATTGGCGTCATAGTGGCACCATAATAGTTCCTTTTTCTACTCAACAGCATACGTTTTTTTTATTGTATGAGTTCAGCAGACAGGCAGACGACCTACCTGATGGAAAGTGGTTACATTGCCTATGTACATTTGTAAGACCAAAAGTGTTACCAATGTGCTGCCGCTTTCTAAAGAGAGACTGGGACCTGGCCACTAATGCCGGAACACTACTCAAGGTGTTATGGCGGCATACTTTAGACCAGGAGTGGTAGACGTTCAAACGGGCAAATACCCTAACAAGCTGTAGGCAGACAGGCAGGTTGCAGGAAATTGTATTATTTCTCCGTTCCTGCACGGATAGTAATTTTCTGGCAAAACAAAGCTGACTTCAAGAGTACTAAAAAGCAGTTTTTGCCCAAAATGTCTTGAAGTCGATGCCAAGTATAAATAAAAAACAAAAATTTACTTCACACCGACTTCAAGAGATTATAATAAATATTTAATTTTTGCTTTTTAGTTACTCACGTCTCGGTAAACCTAGTGTCGGACACCCTCCAGCCGGATGGATTGACGACCTACGCAAGGTTGCCGGTAGGTACTGGATGAGGAAGGTGGAGGACCGGGATGAGTGGCGCCGACTTGGGGAGGCCTACGTCCAGCAGTGGACTGTGATTGACTGACGACGAAGTTACTCTTGAAGTTGGTTTCTTTTCTGCTAGATTTTTTTTTGCTGAGAATGTTTAGCGTGATGTTTTGCTGTGCAGTTTTTTTTTCATATATAAAAATTAGACATCAATTTAAAAAAGAATGAACATTAGTTCTAGTGTCTTTAAACAAGATTTGTGTGATTCTGTAGAAAATCATAAACAAAATAAAAACCAATTACGTCTTAAAATCAAAAACTGCAAAAATACAGCACACAGATTAACATTACTTCGAAATAGGAAAAGGTATTACAATGATTTACTGGAAATTTTTTCTTTGAATTCCTTTCGTGTTTATCCATCCCCATGCAAAAGTATGAATCGAATGTTATTGGTTGCTTTTTATTGCTTTTCTCCTACTTTTATGGTTGTATTTTAATACGTGTTCTCGACTTTTCTTACTCGAGGATATTTCTAGATCGTCTCTTATTTTATTGCAGGAGTTCAGCACACAGCCAGACGGCCCAGTTGATGGAAAGCGGTCAACATCGTTTACCGTCATGTGCTACAAATGCGCTGCTGCTCTTATAAGGACTGCAACCTGGACACTAATGCCGGAACACAACTCAAGGTTGTTATGGCGACATACTTTAGACCAGGGGTGGATGGCTAATGCAGTCGGGCAAATGCCCTATCACCTGGCTGTGGGTTGTTTTGTCGCCTTTACGACAGACCGCCCCAACGCAGCAAATTGTATTCTTTCTCCGTTCCTGCACGGATAAAAATAGTACGAGTATAATGTCTATGGCTATGGAATATGTTGAAGATGATTACATTGACGTCCTCTATGGTTGAGCGGGCTAAGCCTTTGCTGGCCTACCTCACTGCAACGCAGATGCTCCGGGTTCGATTCCTGATATAGTAAATTTCGGAAACGTATTTTCTCCGTTATTTATTGTGGTCTGGGTGTCTGATCGGCCTCAGAGTAGTCCGTTGTATATTACCCATAGCACAAGCGTAACTTGCTTAATTTGGGGTTATACAATATGTGTATTTGTCTGCCGATTTAATTTAAATAAAAAAAATGTTTTTTTTTAAATATCCAACAGTATATCTATAAAGGTGAGGTGTGTAAGAATAAGCCTAAATGGCGCTCTGTTGCTCGTGCCTACCCCGCAAGGGAACTGGCGTGAAGTTATGTATGTATGTACGTTTGTATATCCATAAATTTAAGGCCTAACAATAAATCTAAACCAAAACTGGATACTTATAATCTAGAAAAAGAACAGAAACAAATGGTAAGCTACACAACACTAATTAGTCAATCTATCTAATACTGTGAAACTTCTGACGGGAAAACTAAACACAACTAAATGATTAAGTCTAAATACAAACGTTACATTCCGTTTGAATCTTATTAATAAGCTTACTAACTACTGATGATTTAAATCTTTGTTTCGAAGAATTAAAAATGTCTGTCACTAAAATATTTGTTGTAGGTAGATAGATAACACTTTATTGTACACCATTACAGAAAACACAGAAATCTTATAGCCTAAAAATATTCTAAATGTGCACAATGGACGGTCTTATCCCTAAGAAGCGATCTCTTCCAGACAACCCGTGGCAGGAATAAAACAGATTGTATTGGTCAAAGGTGGTATACATAAATATTAGAGGATATGCAGTTACTTACATGTATTTTATTTATTTATAAACATATAAGTATGTAAAATATTATATAAGTAAGAATTATACTTAATAGACATATATAAATACACCTATTGATATCACATACATACATATATATACATATACATAAAAACAACAAAAATAAACAATAAGCGTGTATGGACTCTAAAATTTTTCATAGAAATTAAGTAATAAAAAAAGGCACGGAACTCGAGTCCGTAGAGATGTTAATAATAAAAAAAAAAATTACGTATACATAAATATACGTAAAAATATCAAATACCTATCACTATGTTGTAGGTAGTGCTTTTTTGTCATGTTCTTAAATATTACATACATACATACATATATTACTTCACGCCAGTTCCCTTGCGGGGTAGGCACGAACAACAGAGCGCCATTTAGGCTTATTCTTACACACCTCACTTGCTTCTTTGACATTCATAACTCTTCTTAAATATTGTTAGTGATTTAGTTTGTCTAACAGTAACAGGTAGCTCAATCCAGAGTCGAATAGCCTGTACAGTAAAAGAATTATTGAAGAAAGAAGAATGTTGCTTGGGAGTATTAAGTCTAAGATTCGTAGAAGGTCGTAAATTGTGAGAGGAAGAGACGAATTCAAAGCGTTCTTTGAGATAATACGGGGTTGTGGGGATAAACAGCACGCTGTAAAGGAGTGAAAGAATATGAGTATTCCGGCGAAAACGAATTGGCAACCACTTGAGTTTTTTACGAAATTCATAGACGAGGTAGGTATTTGTACAACGACGAAGATATTCATATTGTCCGTAGTTAGTTTTGGAGACAGGGGTAGCAAACAATTTGAGTGCGGAATAATTACGAGGGTAACGCTGTGGTACGTTGATGTTCAAAGACGAAGTGAGAGCAGGACAATCAATAATAGAATTTATAGTACAAAAAAGTTAAAATAGGAAATATTATTGAAACAAATGTTATAATAGTACATTATGGTACTAGTGTGTAACATTGGTGATTACCGCCGAGGCGCCATTGAGACTCGAGCCGTAGGCGAGGGTCTTAAGAGAGCCGACGACGGTAATCATCAATACACACGTGTATCATACGACGTTTTTCAAAACACTTGTGAATAAAATAACAACAAAAACTCATTTTATTTAGTAGATAAAAAAAGTTATATATGAGTGAAAGTTTTATTTATTAAACACGTACGAGTTAAAATTATCTATTTAAATAAGAAGTTGCATGAAATGAGCAAGCAATAGGAACATTAATTGATTTGTTCTATAGAACACGATCTTTTTTTTTGAATAAAAACTTTTTTAAGAACAAAGCAACTCAACCAATAAAATTTAAAAAAAAATCTATAACTCACTAGTGAGTTATAATGTTTTTTAGTCACAGTTTGATTATGGGTGTCATTCTGTGCCTAATTGCGGTGACTATAGAGCCACTTTATGAGCAAGTGTGTTGAAAACCTTATTATAGAATGCGGCCAGCGCTTTTAAGGCGTTTAGCAGGTTTCGTACATTGGAATATGGTTGTGAAGGTTTCCTCACGATGTTGAGATGTACCATCAGAACATGGTAATTTTTCCAATATATGTACATGTATATATGTAGGTGGTACAAATTAATTTAGAAAATCTTTCTAATCAATGCATGTTATTCAGTCCGGTCAGTGTCGCAACGCAGGTCGTTGGAATATGGAACAAGCGCCTTAGTATTAGAGTCACTAGTATAGTGACTCAATTAATAAAATTTTATCCGTGCAGGGACGGAGAAAGAATACAATTTCCTGCGGCCGGGCGGCCTGTCGTAAGAGGCGACCAAACAACCCACAGCCAGGTGGTAGGGCATTTGCCCGACTGGATGGCTACCACCCCTGGTCTAAAGTATACATAACAACCTTGAGTTGTGTTCCGGCATTAGTGACCAGGTTCCATTCTCCCTTAAGGGAGCAGCAGCGCATTTGTAGCACCTTTGGTGTTGCAAATGTCCATAGGCGATGGTAACCGCTTTCCATCAAGTGGGACGTCTGCCTGTCTGCTGCGATAAAAAAAAATTAAACTTTCAATATAGATAGGTTATGAGTACTATACGCGACAACTTAAGAAAATACTATATGAAAAGTTTATTAAAGCTAGGAAAAACGAAAGGTTATATATATGCCTAAATCGTAGAGAAGTGAATCTCATCGCTTCTGCCTACCCTTTTTGGAAACAAGCGTGATAGTAAGAATGTATAACATACCGCAAATGTACGTAAACTCACGAAACGGCTGTGGGTTGGGAGTGGGGGGGAGGGGAAGAGCAATTAAATGCATTTCAGTTCTGTGTTAGTTAAGTTAGATTAACTCCAATGCAAGTTTGTTGTTCTAGCGTTTGGCCGTTGCCTGCGAACATAGTTGCTTAAACCGTAATTATGATTAATTGCGCAGTTTGTACGTCGGTTGCTTGGTTAGGTAAACATGAATTTAAGTTTTTTTAAATATTGTTACAACTTAGGCCCCGACAAAGACAAATTCCACGTACAGATCTGTAAAAGGACCTTTTATTACTTGTCAGCATTTAACTAATTGCAATCCTTTTATGATCGTCTTCTTTTGTTCACTTATTTATTGTTATACGTTTCTAGTTATTGTGAAGAACAGCCTATTGTCCTATTGTATTCGTTTAGGGCCGCTCAAGAGCATCATTAGCCATGTGTTGCGGATTATAAGTACAAGCTAATTCTAGGAAATTATGTCGACGTTGCGCGGCGGGCACATTTGCATTTGTGAAGTATAAAACGATGGCCTGGTTGAGAGAGGGGGTTAGTTGAAATACAACCACGATCTAGGCATGACGTGTGTACATTCGGGAATCTAATAGTGACGGACTTTGCGCGTTTTATCGAATTACGACTTTCTGCATTACGTTTGGATTTGTTGCGGTCGGTTATATTTGTACCTGTGTTATACGTGTTTGTATAGTTCTAATAAACTATATTATAATTCTAACGGCATTTTAATTCGAGACCCGCAAACTCGTAACAATATGTAAAAATAAAATTAAAGCTGTGGTAGCTTAGTGGTTAGCGCACGCGTCCCAAACTCATAAGGGCGCGAGTTCGAATTCTGGCCGGCACGCATGCACCGTTTATTTATTTATTTATTACATATCCAACAGCTTACAATATCTATAACATAGACAATAAACTCTGTTTAATATGATTTTCGCCAATTACTGGATACTTTACTCTTTACAATGATTTTGTACAAAAGCAAGACGGCTATAAAGAGTTTATGATAAGCTTTGATATAAATGTAATGTATTTAATAAAATAATGCCTGCTGAAATGTCCCCTATATAGTATATATTATATAATAATATATAAGTATCTAAAAGGCAAGTGAGGTATGTACGAATAAGCCTAAATGGCACTCTGTTGTTCGTGCCTACCCCGCAAGGGAACTGGCGTGAAGTTATGTATGTATGTAAGTATCTAAAAAATAATACATACACATACATAACTTTACGCCAGTTCTTTTGCGGGGTAGGCACGAACAACAGAGCGCCATTTAGGCTTATTCTTACACACCTCACTTGCTTCTTTCGCATTCATAACTCTTGTCATGCACGCTCGTCTGTTCTTAAGGCTCCTGACATCACCTTCTGCTAGTACACGATCAATTTGATCATGGAAGGTGTAAAAAATAATAGTATACAGATATTCATCTATACTTTCTATACTAATATTATAAAGAGGTAAAGTTTGTGAGTTTGTGACGTTGTAGGGGGTAATCTCTGGATCTACTAAACCGATTTAAAAAATTATTTTACTGTTAGAAAGCTACGTTAACAGGGAGTGTCTTAGGCTATATAACATGACGCTATATACCACGAGAGCGGGACAAAGCGTGAGACGAGGTGAAACCGCGCCGGGCCGCTAGTATTACATATATTTATAATTTATATGTATTATGCATAAATACGTGTTATACATATACATACATAAAAAACTATAGAGGCGTAAACAAGTTTATTTTTAGGACATATACAACAAACACATTAAAAGTAAAAATTAAATACAATAAAAAAAGAGAAAACAACAAACCACTACCGGAAAAAATTCCACGAGATACCAGCGATGTAAAGTATCACAGATGACAGAGAATTTGCTATCGATCAGTGAAAATATTACATCGGAATTAAATTTTTCCACCGGGCCACTTTAAACAGCTGCCAAGAAAATTCCCGCGGGATTCCCGGGATATAGAGTACCACAGATGTTAAGTTTAAGAGTTTGCTAGTAATCAGCGAAAACCGCATCAAAATTGGCCCAATAGTTTTTGCGTAAATCCCGAAAAAACAGACAAACACAAATAATCTAAATAACAAAAGACTACTCTTTTACAATTTTATAATAATATATAGGTTCTAATATTTTTTGACGTAAAAAAGAATAAAACAAGAAAGGAAGGCACAAATAATTTAACTAACGATAACAAACAAATTGCAAACACCCACGTCTCCTAATACCTGTGTACGATCCTTAAATCAATTAGAGCCCCGCAGGGAGCCGTAGTTGGGAATTTCATCAACGCATTGGTGTCCAATGAGATGTGCTCTGCGAATAATGAACGTTAAATTAATGAAAGCTGACTAGTAGTAATTGTTGGGGCAAATTTCATTATTGCTGATTGTACATTTACTTGTATCGATTCATGTGGAGATATTCTGTTTTCTCGTGATTTATTTTCAGTCCAACCTTCTTTGCTTCTTCTTCTAGTATTTTAGCCACTTGTTCAACTTGTTCGCGGCTTTTTTTTTTGGAGCTGGACCCAGCTGAATAGCCGCAGATGGCTGTTTCAGCGATACCGGACTTTGGGGGCTTTCCGACTCCGTGGGAGCGGAGGCGTTCAGCCCGGAAGCAGCACGCTCGAGGAGGCACCTCCTGTGAGGTTCGACCTCGGCTCGACCGCTGTGGGGGATTGACTGTATATTGAGAATTAGCCGTTAAAGGCTGAAAGAGCTAAGCCAACAGGCTGAAGTGATTATTTGGGGACCAATTATCCACTCCGCTCGCGGAGCCGATCCTAGTCTATCATTACCACCGCTTCGCGACGTGTTATAGCTGGAGGAGAAGAAGCGGCGGAAGAAACTCTCCAGCAACACGCCTATGCTAATCTTGTATGGCTACTTGTATCTGTAGTGAGTAAGTGAGATTGGTGAGGTCTCTTACCTTTGTGTAAGAGGATCCGAGCCGGAGGCTATCCGGCGTCTGTTTTGTCTGCGTCTGTTATGCCAGGCTGATGTTCTGAGCCCCGGGGGGTTCGTAGTCGCGAGGAGACGGGTGATTTCATCGGGCTCGTCAATGAGTATTTTGCGAGGGCGGCAATTTCTCATGGGAGCGTTCGGTGTGGGTTTGTAGTTGACCGTTTCCGTCACCAGAGGGTTCTGGTGATGGGGGGCAAGGTCAAAGAATCAATTCGCGGCTTTTATATGCCACGAGCAATATTTATATGCCACGCCAGAACCTTCATGTTGGAGATGTTACGTATAAAGGGGTAGCCAAGTTCAAATATCTGGGCTGCACAGTCACCGACAAACACCAGAGAGAACGAAATACTTATACGCATACAAAACGCCCTGAGGTGTTGTGCAGCCCTGCATAAGGTATTGGTGTCCAGACTTCTAAGTAGAAAAACTAAAATCGGGATCTATAAAACCGTCATACGGCCCATCCTGACGTATGGGTGCGAAGCTTGGACGCTTACCCTCAATGAGGAGAACCAGCTTTTAGTAGCGGAAAGGAAGGTTCTCCGTAAGATTCTGGGTCCAACAAAAAGAGAGGACCGTAGCTGGAGGGTCCGAAACAACCTCGAAATAGAGAATCTCGTGGCCGAGCCTAACATAATAGGAGAAATAAAAGCTCACCGCCTCCGCTGGCTCGGTCACGTAGAACGGATGGGAGAGGATCGCAGCGTGAGGAAAGCATATTTGGGACGGCCGGTAGGTCGGCGTCTGGTCGGCCGTCCTAAATATCGCTGGAAGGACAGAGTAAAGGCTGACCTGTCAGAGCTAGGAGCCAGTAATTGGCAAGAAACCGCATAGGACCGAGAAAAGTGGCATGCTCTCGTTTCGGAGGCCAAGACCCACTTTGTTTCGCTGAGCCAACGGAGTAAGTGAGTAGTAAGTAACTACTATTAACATTCACTTGGTTTGACAACGTTCATTTGTATTGTTTCAATGAAAATACCTATACATTCGTCGCTTTAGCCTTTTTTGTTATCTTCTGTGCTACGTTTTATTTTATCAAACATGTTAGGAATATATTCCTTATCTTTATTCAAAACAAGTTCCATTGTCGATAGATATGAAATATAGATATAGAATATTGAGCCTAGACCATCCAAGTCAATGGGTAAGGTTCCTAGAAAGCTGGCTACTTTATCTCGCTGGATCGCCATACTGATCCGTTGTCCGAGGTAGGAACCAGCTCTCTGATTTCCAGAAGAGTCAATAAGTCCTTTTGAAATATCTATGTAGAGGCCCATGCTTCACTTAGTATGTGTGCTCCTTGGAGCTGTAAAGCACAAGTCTCCTTCCTATTTATATGAGAAGTTCTCTTGGGCATCTAGCAAAAGACAAATAGAAACGCGGCAATGTGCAAAACAACTAGCAATGGAATGGCACAATACGGCAGCATTCGGAGGAAGCTTCCGGTATGCAGCATCAAGATGCTGTAATAATATCCCCCTTATTAGAAATGTACCCTCAATTTCACTGTTTAGCATCAAACTTGAGAAATTTCTTAATGCTTATCAAAACGCAGAATGCATTCTTAGGCATGACACAAACGCTATGTGACTTTTGGAATTTATTTATTTTAATGGTCGGAACTATGCTCCCTGAATTTTTTTTCACATTTTTACTTTGAAATTACAAACAGACACTTTAATTTTATTTATCTGTATAGATTTGGATGCAAAAAACGTTGCGGAAACAGAGCGAAAAAGCATAAGAATAAGCGCGGGAAGAATCGAATACAAAAATGTCACTGTGAATGACAAGTACTTTTTTGACATTGACTTTTTTACTTTTATTTACGTGATAACAGCGCTTTGGCTTCGCATATAAATGCATAACTTAAAAATTAAATTTCTTCATTATATTGAGTTGAAAGTAAGTTTGTAGGTTTCTTTACAGTCTTTAAAGAAATAAACAACGTCACTATATAGATATCTATAATCAGTATCAATGCTTGTTAGATCAAGTAAGAGATCAGACCGTGTGAAGGGCCCTTTACAGACACTTGACCTGTTATACTAAGTAAGGTCAAATGACAAAAACATATGTGAAATCTAGACGTTCATCGATTTTAGATTAAAACTTATTCGATTATGAAAAATAAAGTTTGTACAGCTGCAAAATAAAATGAGCAGTTTTAAATAACGTAAAAACTACAATAATGAGTTTGCCAATTCTAAGTTGTATACACAGAGTACATTAATATAGTAAAAAAGTTGAATAACTCAGCTGCTTATTATTACTAGATAAAATACTGTTTTAAGTTTTCGCGACTACTACACACAATTGAAAGTACGTTTCAATGGTTTTGTACAACGTATAACACAACGACCGCTTCGTCTGACATTGTGGAATCAATTAAATGCTCTTAATCGAATCATAGATTATATTTCTTTCTAGGCATATGCTCGTCAGTCAGAGAGGCGGTATTATGACTTAATACTCGAAATCCAATCATAAATATTACATTACAGGCGAACGTTTGCGGTGAGGCAGAGCACCTATAGGCAAATGATAAATGTTCTCATTCTTCATTTGCTTTATTATCTATGATTAAGAGATGTTGGCGCTCTAAGCGCGTTCTAGCGTCTGTCAAATGGGGAGTGTTTTGAGGAGCTAATTGGTTTGGTACCTACGTCGCCATTTTACCATCGCACTGCTCGCCAGCGTCTGGAAGTCCATCCACACTTCCTTGACGCCTGTTATCCACTGTACGTAGCGCTCGCTCCTTTATGCCATACGTGTGTAAGCTATGGAATGAGCTCTCTCCCGCGGTTTTCCCAGGGGGCTACAATATAGGGCTCTTCAAAAGAGACAAGCAACGTGTGACGGTAGAGGGGGGGGGGGCAGAGTCCAGAGTCCGCTCCTCCTCCTTGGCCACAGAATAGGTTTAGGTGGGTCAATGAACTATACAAGATAATTATGTAGTATATTCAATCTGTACCGATGTACTGGAGTTCTATGCACAATAGGGTACATTGGACTGTCGAAGCCTTGGAAGATCTTCGTGTCAAGTTGTTCCACAGCGCTAATATTAGCTCTATCGGTAATTGTCCGTGTCTGGTATATGTTGGCTTGGTTGTATAGGGTTTCTTAGGCAAAGTTAGGGTAGCCTTGATCCCCAGTACGCGCATTACTTCCCTGCCTGAGTTAGGTTCCGTTTACCGCGGGGGGCCTTTAGCTTGCTAGGAGAGCAAAGGACCTTCTACCCCGCACAACGAAGTGGGGTGTGTTCTCCCAGGGCACACTCCAGGCACTTTATTGCGCTGGATCGGCTGGGCGTAACTATGTTCTAAATCTCAGCCTTTCCAACACATACAAAGCGCAGGGTCGTCAGGGAGGAGGGGGTTTTTAGTGGGTATTGGGGTTGCTCGCTCGTGTAGCAACCCTCGGAGTCTTCCACACTATTCTGTGACGTCGATCGCGGACGGAGCGCTGCCAAGAGCATACTATTGCTGCAGTGTTATCGCCCCCGACCGACGCGTGTCGTTCCCCTAGCAACGACCTAGTTTGTGCGTAAATCGGTTAAGCATTTTCCCTCGCCTCAAAACAAAAAAAAAAGCCTTAATCCCCAGTGGGAACACCTAGATATTTTAATAACGTTAAAGGAAGTTTTGAATTGTATGGAAAAATATTTATAAAAGAATTATAAGAGCTGATATTCTTGAATTTCGAGCGAGAGCCAAATCGCTTTCACAGCTTTTTTTTAAACTCTCTTGACAGTGCGCATCGGCTCCCTTAATGTTGCAGGCACTTGCCATGAAGTGGACGCGTTTGGACTGGGCGTAACTACGTTCTAAGTCTCAGGCTTTCCTACATAAAAAGCGCGGGGCACATGGCAGGAGGGTGGTTTTAGTGGGTAGTGGTTGTTGCCCGTGCAACTTCTCTGAGTCTCCACACAAGCTGGCTTGATTAATTTTCGGATTGCCCCTTACCAAAGGGGAAAGCCTTCATGATCAACTATGGTCTAATCCCTTGCAAAGGACCCAGTATTGTGCGTAAATAGCATTTCCCCCGCCTTAAAAAAAAAAAAAGTGGACCCGTTTGCCAGTTTGCCTACAAGCAATATTTAAAATAAATTAAGACCTCGTACATAGAAATTCGGAGACTAAATCAATACACTTCATTAGTTAATGTTTGGTAAACTGTCATGTGCGGTTTACAATTCTGCGTAATATAAAAGCGTCGAACTTATTCGTATAAAAGATAATTCACATTTTTACCCCCAATTTTTTTTATATTGCACAAATTCAGCAGACAAGCAGACCTAATGGTAAGCATCACCTACGGACACTTGAAGCACCAAAGGTGCTACAAATGCGCTGCTGCTCTCTAAAGGGTGACTGGAATCGGACCGCTAATGCCGGAACACAACTCAAGGTTGTTATGGCAACATAATCTTGACACGGAGTGGTTGCCATCCAGACGGTCAAACACCCTACCATCTGGCAAAGATTTTTATTAAAGAGACCGATAATTTTGTCGTTGCTCAATTGCTGGATTTGAACCAGTTCATAGCTACTGGTTTTGAATTAATTTTGGAAAACAAATATACGAGGTATCATACGAGTCATATGGAAGACCAATCTTCAATATCACTCAAGAAGACATTTATATGTGACATATATATGATCAAATTGATCGTGTACTAGCAGAAGGTGATGTCAGGAGCCTTAAGAACAGACGAGCGTGCATGACAAGAGTTATGAATGTCAAAGAAGCAAGTGCGGTGTGTAAAAATAAGTCTGAATGGCGCTCTGTTGTTCGTGCCTACTCCGCAAGGGAACTGGCGTGAAGTTATGTGTGTATGGATGTATGTATATATTTTTTCCCATATTCTTTTAATTTGTTATAAATATAATTTGACTAGATAAAGTTCATATCGTAAGCAATAATATTTAGGACAACTCGCTGTTAATTTTTTTTTTTATAGCCGAGACGTTTCTATCTTTTCTTTCACCATACTCAATTATTTGGGGGCAGCACAATATGTCTTTTCCTTCCACACTCCTCTGTTCTGACATACATCTTCTATCACACCACAAATCATCATCATCATATCATCCTTCACACAATCCATTCATCTCTTTTTTGGTCTACCTATACATTTGTACCCGACGCGATTGTCGTTCCGATATTATAGGCCCGAGAGAGTGTATAGTACCTTTAAGATGGATATTAGGGAAAAATATTTGATATCAATACGCTTCATTTCTCTGAATTAATGAACCGAAGTAATGTCCTTGTAATATTTGGCATGGATAAATATAATGTTTCCTCTCTGTGATCGATTGGAAAGATTTTTTTAATGGTTGTATGATGTTCAAAAAGTAATAAACTTGAGATATTAATGAATAAATAAACATATTTTTTTATGATATCCGTGCAGGAACGGAGAAAGAATACAATTTCCTGCGTTGGGGCGGCCTGTCGTAAGAGGCGACAAAACAACCCACAGCCAGGTGGTAGGGTATTTGCTCGTCTGGATGGCGACCACCCCTGATCTAGAGTATGCCGCCATAATGACCTTGTGTTGTGTTCCGGCATTAGTGACCAGGTTCCAGTCTCCCTTAAGAGAGCAGCAGCGCATTTGTAGCACCTTTGGTGTTACAAATGTCCATAGGCGATGGTAACCGCTTTCCATCAAGCGGGCCGTCTGCCTGTCTGCTGAACTCCTGCAATAAAAAAATTAAAAAAAATGATTATACAAATTAAAACAAAAAGTTGTGGTAGCGTAATGACTAGTACACGCGTCCCAAACTCAAAGGGCGCGGGTTTGAATCCTAGCCGGAACGCACTTGGCAGTTTTCTGATCAGATCTACATATTGTCACAATTATCACGCACTAACAACAGTGAAGAAAAACATCGTGATGAAATCAGCACATCGAGATAACCGACGTGTCGAGCCTGCCTTGGACAAGCGTGGCGGGTATACTGTCCGTCCCCCAATAGTGGGAGGTCGACCTCAGCGAAGGGACGTTTATGGGCTGTTATTTTAGGTTCGCGTTTGATCACGGCCACGCCTAATATTAGAGGAAGATGCGGTCGAAGATGGAGCACGCTTACCTAGATAAAGTCCATTCACACGAGAATTGAAGACACCCAGATTGTACATTAAGCTTTTTTTTCTTGCTGGAGTTCAGCAGACAGGCAGACGGCCCACTTGATGGAAAGCGGTTATCATCGCCTATGGACATTTGCAACACCAAAGGTGCTACAAATGCGCTGCTGCTCTCTTAAAGGAGACTGGAACCTGGTCACTAACGTCGGAACACAATACAAGGTTGTTATGGTGGCATACTCTAGACCAGGTTTGGTCGCCATTCAGTGGGGCAAATGGCCTACCACCTGGCTGTGAGTTGTTACGTCGCCTCTTACGACAGGCCGCCCGGCCGCAGGAAATTGTATTCTTTCTCCGTTCCTGCACGGATAAATAGACTATATAATAACAGCCCATAAACGTCCCACTACTCGGCTCGGGCCTCCCACTGTTTTGAAACGGACAATATACCTGCCACGCTTGTCCAAGGCGCCTTGTTGATTCACCAGGCACCAGGATTCGAATCCGCGTCCTTTGAGCCTGGAACGCGTGCGTTGGCACTTACGCTACCATGACATCTATCTATACCATAATATACGTATTTCATTGAATTTTTAACTCCCTTCTAAGTTTAATACTAACTATTTTATACACATTGAGTCAGAGTATGTTTCTAGGCTTCTTTAGGAACCTTATAGAAGCCTACAAACTTATTATAATGAATAAGACCATAAAAACAAAAAAAAACTGGTCGTTTTGATAAGATATGAATGGCTACTTAGGCGGAGCAAACCCTGTTTCTCTATTAGACCTGATGCGGCCTCGCAAATCCTAGTGAACTAAGCGGAAAAAAAATGAACGCTTACCGTCACTGGAACTGTGTAAGGAATTATGCAGGATTTCGGCCGGATTCGCGCGTCCTGCTTTTACACAAACACTACACTAGACGTTCGAGACACAGTCGGCACTTTAGGGAGCGGTTATAGGGCTCAATGCAGTAGTTTTCCGACGGTTTTGAACTATTTATCGGCGAGCGTGGCGTCGCGACGATATTTAGGCAGCCATTGAAAAAATTCGGCTCGGCCAATGAAATGCATGTGTGTGCGCAGCGCCCTCTGGTAGTCCCGGCCGAATTAAGGTGGAAGAGGAAATGTTACCGGGTAAGCGATGCTTTCCGGGAATGTGACGGGATGTCGTAACACGTTTACTTTCAGATATTAACTAAGTTGTTGGTTTTTTTATTGCAGGAGTTCAGGTAACAGGCAGACGGCCCACCTGTTGGAAAGCGGTTAACATTTTGCCTATGGACATTTGTAACACCAACAAAGGTGCTAGCAATGTGCTGCCGCTCTCTAAAGGGAGACTGGAACCTGGTCACTAATGCCGGGACACAAATCAAGGTTGTTATGACAGCATACTCTAGACCAGCGGTGGTAGCCATCCAGTCGGGCAAATAACCTACCTGGCTGTGGATTGTTTCGTCGCCTCTTACGACAGGCCGTCCCAACGCAGGAAATTGTATTTTTTCTCCGTGCCTGCACGGATAAATAAAATAACTACAGATACATAGTTAAATAAACCTATACTTTACTCAGCAACTATAATTTAATTAATTAATTTTAATAATTATGAATTCCTTTTTTTTTATCTTAATGAAACTAAATCTAGTTTCGTATCTAGAGAAAATTAGTCAGTTAGATCTTAATAAAATTAAATTCAAATTATCTTTTTGAGGGGAATAGCGTTTGATGTCTAGACCAGATTATCGGTTATTAATTTGAATTAGTAATTTATTACACTACTTAAAACACGATTGCTAAGTTGCAATGATCAATAACAGTGTATAAGAAAAAATATCTCCAGTAAAGTGCATTTCGCAATCACAGAACTTTTTCTTTCTAGTGTCTGTTTACGCCTATATAAATACAGTCCGCTGAGCCTTTTTCATATTGTATGTCTAACGACACACCTGTGACAAGTTCGGCGGCGGAAAGTTCGGCTAAATACGTTTGTAATGGTCCACGCGGTACGTTCCGTAGGTGTGTCGCTATACTATGTTACTTTAATAAGTCAGAGATAATATTGTTGCGAACAGAATCACCTCCCTGACCTCTCTTCCGGAACTCCCTACGCCCCGCTTACCGCGAATATGTAACTTGCTCGATTAGCAGCTAAGCGTCTGCTTAAAAGTAATAAGTACCTTAGCGAGTGCGGAAGTAGCCCTACAAGATTAGCTTAGGCGTATAGCTGGAGAATTTCTTCCGCTGCTTCTTCTCCTCTAGATAGACTAGGATCGACTCCGCCGGCGGAGTCGATAATTAATCCCCAAATAATCACTTCAGCATGTCGACTTAGCTCATTCAGCCTTTTACGGCTAAATCTCAATATAGAGTCAATCCCCCGCAGCGGTCGAGCCGAGGTCGAACCTCATAAGAGGTGCCTCCTCAAGCGCGCTACTTCCGGGCTGAACGCCTCCGCTCCCACGGAGTCGGGAAGCCCCCAAAGTCCGGTATCGCTGAAACAGCCATCTGCGGCTATTCAGCTGGGATAAATAAAAGATGCGAGCCTCCGGCATGGTCATATATCAGTCAGTCAGGCAAATAATACACACAAGCGAAGAAAACGAAGACCAGGAATACCATGGACTCTCAGCGTGACTTTTGTGGATTTTGTGAATACCAGTGTATTTGATTAGTGCAACTCGTATTGAGCAGTGTAATCGATACAATTAGTGCTATCTGTGCTCAGTGGAACAACTGAGTTCTAGTGCTAACTAGTGTTAATTGACCTTGCACGTGCCGTTTAGTACAGTAGTGCTGATCGTACATATTGCTGTTGTAGCGCCTATAAATAAATACAGTCCACATTAAGGAGTGTTTCATTCAATACACCACCTGCACCGTACAAATATAATCTAATATATAAAATTCTCGTGTCACAGTTTTCGTTGCCATACTCCTCCGAAACGGCTTGACCGATTTTGATGAAATTTTTATTGCTTATCCGGTATCTATTAGAATCGGCCAACATCTATTTTACATCCCCCTAAATGTTAGGGGTAGTCCACCCCTAAATTTTTTTTTTAAATTTTTAGATTTTTTTTTTTAGTTTATTTTTTTAGGATACAGCATTAAAAAAAACATACAACCCTAAATTTTCACCCCTCTACGATCAACCCCTATTTTTTATTTGTTAATTATAAACTTTAATTTTTTTTGACAAGATTTTTAATCTTATTTTGTCATGACTTAGAATTAAAAAAAATATATTACTCTTTTAGATTCACAATTAGAACCGGTACATGGCTCTGGGATCGGGTTCTAGAATTTTATTTTTTGAAGGCAGGACAACGTCTGCCGGTGCCGCTAGTATATATATATATATATATATATATATATATATATATATATTCTTATATATTTTTATTTTTACATTTTTTGTGTTTGTCTATTTGTTTCGGATTCACGTAAAAACTACTGGGCCGAATTCGATGCAGTTTTCGCTGATTGAAAGCAAATTCTTGGACTTATTTCTATCCGTGCAGGAATGGAGAAATAATACAATTTCAGGCGACAAAAACAACCTATAGCCATATAGTAGGATATTTGCCCGACTGGAAGGTTATTTTACTCTTGGTTTTATTTTTTATTTTTTTATTGTATGAGTTCAGCAGACAGGCAGACGGCCCACTTGATGGAAAGCGGTTACCATCGCCTATGAACAGTTGCAACACCAAAGCTGCTACAAATACGCTGCTGCTGGTCTAAAGTATACTACAATAACAAACTTGAGTAGTGTTCCGGCATTAGTGACCAGGTTCCAGTCCCCCTTTAGAGAGCGGCAGCACATTGCTAGCACCTTTGTTGGTGTTACAAATGTCCATAGGCAATATGTTAACCGCCTTCCAACAGGTGGGCCGTCTGCCTGTTTGTTGAACTCGTGTAATAAAAATAAAAAATCTGCAGTACTTTATATTCTAGGAATCCCACGGGATTTTTCCCCGGAGTGGTTTCAAGTTTTTAGGACACGTATAAATTAGCTTGGTCCGTCCAACGTGGACGCAATCGCGGGCGAATCATAGTCTATATATATATTAGTATTATTATTTTTAGTATTATTTTTATATTATAAATCTGTAGAGGGATCGTTTTGTGAAATTAATTAAAAAATGAGAAAAAATACTAGCAGACTAAAACCACTGAACCGATTTAAATGAAACTCGACACAGAGCTAGCTTATATCCCGAGTCAATGCTTAGGATATTTTTATCCCGACAAACACATTGTTTCCGTGGGTTACACGGGTATAGACAAAAAATGGCATTGAGATCGCGCCCTTTAGGCAAAAACTAGCAATTATCATCATAACTGTCAGTCCATCTGTTTATTGGTGGAAAATGTTAATTGCTTAGTGAAATGTAACTTTTACAGTTATCACAAGAACTGCTTTATTTGGGGTCAGTCAAAAACCTACAATATCGCTGAAGGTATAATAAGCTTTTACTCGAATATTCTATAACTTGAATATTCAAAAATAATTTACACTGGCGAAATACACAATCCATGCAAAACCATATTTTAAAAAGAATACACAGGTTTATTTTTAAGACAGCACGGAATAGTTTACTTGTGATTTCATTCAAGAACTAAGAATTCTTTTTTTATTCGTCAAATTAATCTGCATTTCTCTCTCCTCTGACCTTTAAGTTACGTAAGTACAGGGAAAGCAGATGTTATACCTTACCAACAGGGATTTACTGCTTTACGCCAACATACCTACGCAATGTTAATAGGTGAAACCCCTGGATTTGCAGCAGGGTGGATACTCATGACGCCAATGTCCTTTGAATTAATATAAAAATATATCAACAACCAGAAAACGACATTAAAAAAATATGTTTAAAGATTTATTTATTAACAAAATTTTCCAGACAGTAATTTGAAACGATTTAAAACCGGCCCATCACTATTGTACTGCGCCTGCTGATCGATTTACCTAGGGACTTGAAAAATATTACGCCTACAATATTATACCTATACTTACTATATCTTTAATAACTTCGAATTGTTACGTCATATAAATACTAACCACCCCAGAGGTTTACAATGCTATAATTCTACCAATAGGGTTGTGGACATATTTTACAATATTTTTTTATTTTATTTTTTATTGATGGAGTTCAGCAGAATAATATAGACATGATTTTTTGAATTTATTAATAATAAAACATGCTTCCACTAGAAGTGAGACCAGCGATAAGGCCGCCATTTGTACTTAATTCTAAGCTGTTTTTGTGTATTGTTTCATGAATGTTATTATACAATAAAGTATATCCTATTCTATTCTATTGTATAAAATTTAGTTTGAGTTAAATGTTTTGAACTAGAATATCTTCAATACACAATCAATAACTTCTACCTACTCGCGATCGCGCGGCTGGCTATTGCTGGCTATATAGCGATTATACTAACGCAGAGGAAGGCGTAGATGACAGTTAGTATTTAAATACATATAACACTTAACGTTTTATGATTTATTTAACTTTTTGCAGGTTCTCAGTGACACTGGCATTTTATTTATACATACATACATACATAACTTCACGCCAGTTCCCTTGCGGGGTAGGCACGGACAACAGAGTGCCATTTAGGCTTATTCTTACACACCTCACTTGCCTCTTTGACATTCATAACTCTTGTCATGCAAGCTCGTCTGTTCTTAAGGCTCCTGACATCACCTTCTGCTAGTACACGATCAATTTTATTTATAATTTATATTATTACGTTAAATAATAAACATAATTTTAAGACATTGTGGTCTACAGTATAAGCGTGTAACTGCGTATTGTGACGACACTCGTCGCTCTTCCAAGATTTAATCCTGCACGTTGACACATACGCAATCCGTATATTACATATTGAAATCCTTAAACAACGTGGTATCTTAGGTGTTGTACGCTGGATAAATAAAAAATAAAATAAAAAGCCTTTATTTCTACCATTACAGTTATTATAAAAAAGATAAATACAATAAAAAAAATTCTATCAAATAATGGAAGTCGCCTCTGTGGCGTAGGCCTCTCCCAATATTTTCCAATTTTTCTTGTCTTTTTTAAAAAAAAAATTTATTGCAGGAGTTCAGCAGACAGGCAGACAGCCCACTTGATGGAAAGCGGTTACCATCGCCTATGGACATTTGCAACACCAAAGGTGCTATAAATGCGCTGCTGCTCTCTTAATGGAGACTGTCTCCAGCTGTTCTTCTCCAATTTTTTCAATTTCCATTTGCGAAAGTATCCATCTCTTTCTGGGCCTCTTTCTCTCTTCCCATGCCTGGATGGATACCCATCACAGATTTTATTTGATCATCTCTTGTCGTCTTGCCTACTTGTATGTCCTGCCTATTTCCACGTTAAAGACCTTACTCTTTTAATGACGTCTGTTATGTATGTATAATATTTAAAAAATTTACTTCAATGTGTCTGTACATTGAAGCTATTAAAAAAAAAAACAACTGGAATACACTATATAAACGACGGAGAACACGATGCATTTTTTTTTTAGATTTCTTGTATGTTTGATCGGAATTCATGTAAAAGTTAGTGGGCCGATTTCGATGCGGTTTTCGCTGATCGACAGCAAATTCTTAGACTTAAAATCTACGCTACTTTATACCTTGGGAATACCGCGGGAGTTCCAAGTGGAGCGTGGACGAAATCGCGGGCATAAACAAGTTTTTCTTATAGTTTTGTTATAAACTTTGTCTTAAAGTATGTACGTGAAGAACGCTGAATAGCCCATGTTAATTCTTATTGCGAAATTGGCAAAAAGGCAAATGACCCACCTGGTATTTGATACATATTTGAACATTTGATACGTATTTGAACATGGGATACAAATTGGAACATTTGATACATATTGGAACATTTGATACATATTTGAACGTTTGATACGTATTGGAACATTTGATACGTATTGGAACATTTGGTACATATTGGAACATTTGATACATATTTGAACATTCCGCGCTATCCACTTTAAGACAGACATTTCCGTGTGATACTCGTTCTATATTTAAAAAACACAATATTACTCGTTCTATATTTAAAAAACACAAGCCATGGAGAAAGATTTAGTATTCAAATGTAAGCGATAAGAGTAGAGCGCCCTTGTCTTCCGGCTCTTACTATAAAACCTGACTACCTTCATTTCCATTTACCCTACGCTACTGAAGTCAAACACTGAACCGTCACAACTCATAAATATTTATAACTAAGTACTCCTAAATACATACTCGAAACGACGAGTCGTAAATAAATTTTATTCAATTTTAACAAAGCTTTTCTTTGATTACAGCCATAAATATTTTACTGAAATGATACCTCCTCAACATTCAACTTAATAGGCGGCTATTATAACTTTAATTCGCATTAATTACAGCTGAAACTCTTGCTTATGGCGAGAATTCTCTGCTTAGCGATAATTTTCTGCTTTATGGTACTAGCAAAAATATGGTCGTCAATATTTGTAACGATTTTAGCAAAAAAAGATAAATACCCTATTAACATTTTCTTATCTTTCTGTCTTTTTATTATGTCATACTTATTTTATATTTTTTTCTGTATAAAATTTATTTACAAAAAAGAGCTAATAATAATAATAAATAACTAATACAAAAATAAAATTTTTAGCTAGACGTGTTGCTGGGGAGTTTTTTGCCGCTTCTTCTCATAACACGTTGCGAAGCAGTATATATACAATAGAAAGTAAATTCAAATTTTATGTATGACCTTCAAAAAGAAAGAGATGTCAAAGAAGCAAGTGAGGTGTGTAAAAATAAGCCTAAATGGCGCTCTGTTGTCCGTACTTACCCCGCAAGGGAACTGGCGTGAAGTTATGTATGTATGTACCTTCAAAAAGTGTGTTCCAGTGGAACTTATTTTGAATAAAAGCTTTTGAATTTGAATATAAAAAAAAGTTTCGTAATATGTGTGAATATGTCTTTGAAGAGAGAGTGTCGGGGTGAAGGTAAGGAAAGGAATGCTCCGGTGGTTCGGGCATGTGGAAAGAATGCATGATGAAAGAATGAATAAACAGATATACAATGCAAAAGTGGATGGATGCAGAGGTCGTGGAAGGCCACGACACACTTTCCATGATCAAATTGATCGTGTACTAGCAGAAGGTGATGTTAGGAGCCTTAAGAACAGACGAGCGTGCATGTCAAGAGTTATGAATGTCAAAGAAGCAAGTGAGGTGTGTAAGAATAAGCCTAAATGGCGCTCTGTTGTTCGTGCCTACCCCGCAAGGGAACTGGCGTGAAGTTATGTATGTATGTCTTTGAAGAACACGGGCCATAAAAATACCCTAGACTTTTTGGAGGGCTTTCAAATTTAATGAAAACGTGGCGTGACACTGACCGGCGATTATCCCTGTCTACACCATATAAAAATGCAGGCAATACAAAGCCTTTGGCAGTGTAGGGCTATTGTAGGAAATTAGATCAAAAGGTACTGGCTATTGGGATGAACTACTAATTGAATTTCGGATCTGGGACTATGGGGACTATAGCGTCTACCGCTGCAATGTTCGGGGGACGTGGATAAAATGGGCAGACGGTGACTCGCCCTTCCCTGAAAAATTCCATACAAGATCGGCGAGGGGCAACCTGGATGTGAGTAGCTAAGAGGTTTGGAGAGGTAGGCTGCAGGTTCACCAAAGCTACTTCTGACATTAAAGAAAAATGTTTATTTAGGACAACATATAAAAATACAAAATAGTAACATAACATCAACCATGGTGTGCTAAAAAAGGCCTATGTTCAGCATAATGTTGGTTTCACAACCAGCGCTGGTCTTCCGCAAGGACATGTGAAGTGATGTCACGGCTTAGCTCTACAAAGCAATTCAATATGTTGACATCAAGCCTAATGCCTAGAATGACATTAGGCCATTTATCACTTCCATCCCTGGAGCTTGAGTCTTAGCTCTAGTGATCTGCACTCCATTCTCCGGCTGGTTAAGGCAAACACGTAGGTGGGGGCCTTGCCTTGGTCTCCCTGAGTCGGGTACGAGGTGTCGCTAGTCACCTAAGGCTACGCTACAAAGCTCCTTCGGGGAATACAGGTGTACCGTAAATTCTGTTTACTTATATCTTTAAAAATGCCATAATGCGCGAGCGAGATAGGTAGCAAACTCCACTTAGGTAGCAACTTAATTCAAAGGAGATTTATTTCATTCCAAATCCAATTAAAAATTGTAACTTCCAACGCCATCTATCCAAAACAAACGTTAGTAGGACTGCTTGAAGTCTATGAGAAGTTGATTTTACCCGTGCAGGAACGGAGAAAGAATACAATTTCCTGCGTTGGGGCAGCCTGTCGAAAGAGGCGACAAAACAACCCACAGCCAGGTGATAGCGTATTTACTCGACTGGATGGCGATCACCCCTGGTCTAGAGTATGCCGCCATATCAACCTTGTTTTGTGTTTCGGCATTAGTGACCAGGTTCCAGTATCCTTTAAGAAGCAGCTGCGCATTTGTAGCACCTTTAGTGTTGCAAATGCCCATAGGCGATGGTAACCGCTTTCCATCAAGTGGGTCGTCTGCCTGTCTGCTGAACTCCTGCAATAAAAAGAAAACAAAACACTTTCTTTATGGCACCTATTCCATATTCAGTTCATTAAACCGAATAGTTTCTAGTCTACGCTACTCCTGTTTATGATTTCCCCAGAGATAATGGGATGCGGCGTAACTGCGGCAACACGTGCGATGTCATTATGTTACATACTCTGATTGAAAAAAAAAACAAACCTCTATGCAAATTTGGGCAGATTTGTCATTTAAAAGTAATGTAATGCACCTGATACACCTGGAGTTGGTAAAAGTGGGTATGCCGGTAGGTACGGGGTTATGACAAATAATAATTTGTATAATATTTTCTTCAGTTTTCGCGACAAGTATACACAATAAAACTACGTTTTAACGGTATTTAGCGCGGTAATTTATTTGAATTTTATTATTCCGACGTTTCGGCCACTTTTCAGTAATATTAGTGGTAGTCTTCCGTGATCTCGGATATATATATAATTCATCGTGTACTAGCAGAAGGTGATGTCAGGAGCCTTAAGTACAGACGAGCGTGCATGACAAGAGTTATGAATGTCAAAGAAGCAAGTGAGGTGTGTAAGAATAAGCCTAAATGGCGCTCTGTTGTTCGTGCCTACCCCGCAAGGGAACTGGCGTGAAGTTATGTATGTATGTATGTATATATAATTCAGGGTTTTTACAAATACTGAAGGAAACTCTGGATTTCAATAGTTATATTAAATTTTAAGGTACATTTTATACAAATTACACTGTTTCCAAGCGTTTATTTTACTTTTGACGTTTGCACGTCTATCAAGTTGAGTATTACTTTACAGTAAAGCGCACATGAAACCAATAACATAATTGTCGTACTTTTTTTGTGGGTGACGTAATAGTGATGTTCTGCGAGTCATGTAACGCACAGACTATTAAACCATCGACACTATACGTAAATGAATTGAAAATAATCGATTTAAAAATAAAAAATGTTCGACTTCATTTAAAAAAATTACTTTATTACAAAAATGGCGCGTTTATTATATGTATAATATATTTTAGAATTGACATTGAATGTTGAAAAATTGAAAATTGATTCATCAAAATTTATAAATGTTAGTCGATTTTTATAACAAATCTATTCGGTAACGCATTAGGACATTACTAATTGACCCGTCATCGAGCTGTCAAAAGCAATATAAATGCTTGGAAAGGGCTATAAAGCACTTTTTTCATATTGAGTCCAAAATATATATTACTTGCTCTTTATCTGACCAGTAATGGCAAGATAAAAAAGGTTTTATGCATGTTTAACATAGATAATGCTATTGCTATGCTAGGGCCGCACCTGCGATAATGTTACAAATATTGGCAGTGGGCATTCGGCCACTGACAATATCTTTAACATTGTTGTCCTATCTTTAAAAAAAATTATTGCATGAGTTAAGCAGACAGGCAGACGGCCCACTTGATGTAAAGCGGTTACTATCGCCTATGGACATTTGTCACACCAAAGGTGCTACAAATACGCTGCTGCTCTCTTAAGGGAGACTGGAACCTGGTCACTAATGCCGGAACACAACTCAAGGTTGTTATGGCGACATATTTAAGACCAGGGGTGGTAGCCATCCAGTCGGGCAAATTCCCTACCACCTGGCAAAAAAAATAACGTTACCTGTCAATATTTAACGTCATTCAAAATTAAATAGAATATCGAATCACCGTTATTTGTGATCACACCAATCGCCACACCTGCGTGAAACGACCTATATCTGTGTACATTATTCCAGATGAGGCCCCGCCATTAGTGATTGCACGCAGATGTTGCCAAGGGTTAATGCGTTATTTGAAATGTGAGATTATTATGACGCTAAACGTCGACACATTGCTCATGTATATTACATTAATGTGGTTAATCATTAACGGCGTTATTTTTATGCCTTGCTCTATCAGCGTCAGTGTTAGTGTCTGTGGCCAAATGCGTCTTGTTTATAACATTCAAACATATCGCCCATAATGATTAACTGCATTGTGAAATCCTTCAACGAGATTTTAAGTAGTATGTATGAAATTAATTTTAATGGGATAGATAAACACTTTATTATTTACCAAAATAAAAAATAACAAAAATAAATATTTACAATACTTTCTTCTCTTCCAGGCAACATACCTTGAAGGAAACTCTTAATTAATCTGGCGACATAGGTACAGTACAATATGACATAGGTCTGATATACAATTGGTATATTAATATCCGCGTTTTGTTTAGAAAAAAAAAACCTCTAACACGAGTTCGACTCGCACACGGCCAGCTGCTTAATATACTTACGCACAGCGTGCGGAAATTGCCAGTTTTAAATACCTATCATTCGACAGTCTCTGTGGTTGAGCGGGCTAAGTCTTAGCCGGCTGAACTCGCTGGGACGCAGAGGCTCCGGGTTCGAGTATTTACTATGGTCTGGGTGTCTGGGATCGGCTCCAGAGTGTGGTCTGTTGTATATTAGCCATAGCACAAGCGTAAGTTGCTTAGCTTGGGGATATGTAATGTGTGTGTTTGTCTGACGGCTTTTTTAAAATTAAAATCATTACATAGGACAACATCACATTCCTACATATGTATAAGCTGGGTAACTAGAGGAGCTTTGCATTGAGTTGTATTTTGATAAATAAAGAATCCAATGCATCTTGTTAAAAGTAAATATCTTTTTAGATTTCCACAAAAAAAAGCCGGTGTTGGGCATTAATTAAAAATCTGTAATTTTTAATGGTTACGGCCGGAGTAAATTCTGTTCGCATTCCTGGATCTTATTTAAAATAAATAAGTAATATCAACTTACTTACCACCTTAGGGCACTCACTTAGGGCAGTAAAACTGCCTAAGCGATGTATGCTAACCACTCAGGATTTAAAGCGCTTATCACTCATAGATAAGACTTGTAACTTTATCCTTGCCCAAACAATTCCACGTATCGTTCGAAGCCATATGAAAAAAAAGAAATTATAATTCTCTTTGGGAATACGCGTTCCTTTTTCAAAAATTGTAAGTATCAAAATGTGTTGGGAGATCGCCATAGCCCGGGCGGTGCGACAGTGGCGCCATTGCGCGAAGCGACCGCAGTCTGCGACCGGTAGCCGCGTCCCTCGCTCGACGTAGCGTCGCCATCGATTCAGAAAAAGTGAAGTGTGTTGGTGTTGTGTTTTAGTGTGATTGTGTGTGGTTTTGAACGGATGTGATTGAAAAGTAAGTTTTTGTGTGTATATCTATATATAAATAATATTATGAGGGTAAAATATTACATATGAAAAAATAGTGTTTTTTTACAGATGAGTACCTATTGGTGCAAATTTTCAACAGAAATTTTAAGTCTGCTATGTCAGATGTAGAATTGCGAGGAATAATCTAAAATTTTCATTCTGTATTACAATTTTAATTAGAAAAGGTAGGGCGAACGGTATATTTGTAGCCAAGTAATTTGATTTTTAAAAAGTTTTTTAAATAGAAATATTGATATTCATTTATTTTTAATATAAATATAACACAATTAGGATCTTTAAACAGTATTTCAAGTTCAACAGTCACTTTCGACCATACTAACATAGAAATTTACATATAAGCTTTTTGAATATTCGTAATATTTCCCACGGTCTTGTATTTACCAGTTTTCACGAAATTTGGCACTCGACTAATTTGAAAAACCTCTATTCTATCATAATACAATGCATATCATACTTTATCTCTATAAACTATGGTATTTTTTCACAAAGTTAAGAGTTCCGTAGGCTACGGGATATAATGTAACACTGGAAAGCTCTGATTTGTATATAAATGGCAGACAAATATACAAATTATTTATGTTTGAGTATATATAATAATGGGTTACAACTTATTATTAAAGGTGCTTAACTAATCTCATTTTTTTTTTATATTGAATTTCAATTTGGGACTAATTTAATTAAAGAATTTATTGGTCTTCAGTAATAAACTAAACAAGTAGGTACACTATGCATTAGTGCTTAATTTAAAATTATGCGACAATTATGAGTATAATACTAGTTTTAAATTGTTTTACGGCAAAGTAAATTCACGTCCCATAAGTTAAATATTACAAGATAGAAATTAATTGTTAAAAACGTATAAGTTGAAAGTTATTCAAGATGAAACTTTTTGACGTATGATATTTGGAAAAATAACTAGGTATTTGCGAATTATGGGTATACAATCAACGTATTTAAAGTGTCGTTATTTAACGCAACTGGGATTTAATCTGAGTTTCGATCAGAACATATCCTTCGTATAAAAATACATAAATTAGTACTATTATTAGACATTATGACAAATTTGGAATTATTATTATTATTTTGCTGACATCAATGGGTTACTGTTTCCTTATTTTATTTTAAATCATTTTATGTCTATAATCACCTAGTTTTGCAATATTTAATATATTTTTTATTTATTTAATTAATTGGTTCTTCATGTACACTATAAAATATACTAAACTAACTAAAAAAAATACTACTTAAACATTAAACTATACTACAAATTAAACTAAAAATATACTTAATAAAACTACGTTTTAACGGTTTTAAGCGCGGTAATTTGTTTGATTTTTATTATTCCGGCGTTTCGGTCACTTTTCACTTTTCTTCTCTTCAAGACACAACATGTTGTGAAGCGGTGGTAAATTAGATTAAGCTCCTATAGCCTAAATAATAACCATAAACAAGATTAAAAGTAAATAATTAAAATGAACAAGTTGGCGGTAGGCTAAATAAAACTTTAACAATGCATTGACATTTGACATATTTGTCTTCCGTGATCACGGCTACTGAAAAGTGGCCGAAAAGTCGGAATAATAAAAATCAAATGAATTAGCGCGCTTAAAATCGTTGAAAAGTAGTTTTATTATGTATACTAGTCGCGAAAACTTAAGAAAATATTATAAAAATATACTATATGTACAAATTTAACTATAAAATCTAGTACCAGACCGCTGTCAATATTTAATAGAATAATAAAATTTAATATTTGCACGACTAACTATTATTTACATACATACATACATACACAACTTCACGCCAGTTCCCTTGCGGGGTAGGCACGAACAGCAGAGCGCCATTCAGGCTTATTCATACACACCTCCCTTGCTTCTTTGACATTCATAGTTCTTGTCATGCACGCTCGTCTGTTCTTAAGGCTCCTGACATCACCTTCTGCTAGTACACGATCAATTTGATCATGGAAGGTGTGTCGTGGCCTTCCACGACTTCTACATCCATTCACTTTTGCATTGTATATCTGTTTAGTCATTCTTTCCACATGCCCGAACCACCGGAGCATTCCTTTCCTTACCTTCACCCCGACACTCTCTTTCAGACCAACTCTCTGCCTTACTTCGGTATAACTATAATTTAATACCTGTTTATCAATATACCGAGTCATATATAGCCAATGAATTTCATTTCATTTCGGATTCTGAGTCTCGCTTTCGGACTATCTCATGTGCGTAAGGCCATTCGGAATCCGTCATGTGAGAACATAGGCAAGTATGGCTGTCATGCCTTTCAGGCTAGGCACTTCATGGACCTACCCCTTCGACCGAAACATATCGTAGGTGATAAACTAGTTCGCCATAACTATTTTGATTTATAGAATAACAGTTTAAAATATACAAACGATATATATATATTTTCCAGGTGGTAGGGCATTTGCCCGACTGGATGGCTACCACCCCTGGTCTAAAGTATGTCGCCATAACAACCTTGAGTTGTGTTCCGGCATTAGTGACCAGGTTCCAGTTTCCCTTAAGAGAGCAGCAGCGCATTTGTAGCACCTTTGGTGTTGCAAATGTCCATAGGCGGTGGTAACCTATCCATCGAGTGGGCCGTCTGCCTGTCTGCTGAACTCCAGCAATAAAAAAAATAAAAAAAATATTGTTATAGTGTTTGCTACAACTCCATTAATTCTTCAAAAGCAATTCTGTAACATACTTCTGTATAAAACTTATAAAAAAAGAACTTGAGATATAAATAGAATAAGAAATATAAAGAAAAACAATTTTTAGCTTGACGTGTTGCTGGGGAGTTTCTTGCCGCTTTTTCTCCTTAACCGCATAACATGCCAAGCGGTGTACATAGAATAGGAAGTAATATTAAATTTTAAATTATATTTATTACCTTCAAAAAGTGTTCTCCAGTGGAACTTATTTTGAATAAAAACTTTTGAATTTGAATATTATTATGTACTAGAGATTTTCCCGCGACTACACCGCGTGAAACACTCTTAAGTATTAAGCTCTATGATACTCACATAAAAATTTAACTAGGTGTTTTATATATACAAACCTTCAATACTTTAGTTTCTTGTTGTATTCACTACAATTACAAAGAAACTAAGTCAATATAGTGTAAATAACTGCACAGTAAAATATAAAGAAACGTCGCAGCCAACCTGATTTGAAGTACCTAATATGTAATGAATAACATGTGGGCAGCCTGACAACGTATTTGTTATTGAATTACAGCGATTGTTGTCTACATCCCAATTATAGCACCATCTATTTTACTAATCCTTCTATCCCACGGAAACCGCGTCATTTATCAGGATAAAAAGTATCCTAAGTTACGCCCCGGGATATAAGCTAGCTCTATGTCGAGTTTTATTTAAATCCGTTCAGTAGGTTACATTACATTACATAACTTCACGCCAGTTCCCTTGCGGGGTAGGCACGAACAACAGAGCGCCATTTAGGCTTATTCTTACACACCTCACTTGCTTCTTTGACGTTCATAACTCTTGTCATGCACGCTCGTCTGTTCTTAAGCCCCTGACATCACCTTCTGCTAGTACACGATCAATTTGATCATGGAAGGTGTGTCGTGGCCTTCCACGACTTCTGCATCCATCCACTTTTGCATTATATATTTGTTTAGTCATTCTTTCCACAAGCCCAAACCACCGGAGCATTCCTTTCCTTACTTTCACCCCGACACTCTTTCAGACCAACTGTTTTTCTTACTTCGGTATTACGAATTATTCGGTATTTGTCTGTCTAACAGACAGTTAGACAGACAAAATGTTAAAAACTTCATTTTCGGAATCTTCTGGTCCGAATTATCCCCCGTGATTCTTTTCACAATTTAAACGCAATGTACAAACTCAAAACATGTACAGGTTTATTATGGTACAGATAGATGTCATGGTAGCGTAAGTGCTAACGCACGCGTTCCAGCCTCAAAGGACGCGTATTCGAATCCTGGTGCCTGGTGAATCGATGTGCCAAAATATTGTCTGTTTCAAAACAGTGGGAGGCCCGAGCTGAGCTGTGGGACGTTTATGGACTGTTGTTATAATAGTCTTTTTATCCGTGCAGGAACGGAGAAAGAATACAATTTCCTGCGGCCGGGCGGCCTGTCGTAAGAGGCGACTTAACAACTCACAACCAGATGGTAGGGCATTTGCCCGACTGGATGGCTACCAACCCTGGTCTAGAGTATGCCAATAATATATTTCAAAATACATAGGTTATTATAATAAATGTATTAGCATTATTATATTGTGTTAATCAGACATAGCTGTTTATGGACAAATAGTGTTTTCTGAGTAAATTTCTAAATGTTGGTAAGGATTTGGCCTCTCTGACTATAAAAGGCAGCATATTCCAAAGTTTGACAGCCTGCACTGTAAAAGAATTATCATAATAGGATGATGTGTATGTAGGTGTCATAACTTTTCGATACGTATCAGAGCGCAAATTGTGGGCAGTGGATAGGTGAAGGAATTTGAAACGTTTCTTAAGGTACTGGGGACTATTAGGAGTAAATATTGTAAAAATTTCCCAGGTGGTAGGGCATTTGCCCGACTGGATAGCTACCACCCCTGGTCTTAAGTATGTCGCCATAACAACCTTGAGTTGTGTTCCGGTATTAGTGACCAGGTTCCAGTCTCCCTTAAGAGAGCAGCAGCGCATCTGTAGCACTTTTGGTGTTGCAAATGGCCATAGGCGATGGTAACCGCTTTCCATAAAGTGGGCCGTCTGCCTGTCTGCTGATCTGCAATAAAAAAAATCTATTTTTTATAAGTTTTATACAGAAGTATGTTACAGAATTACTTTTGAAGAATTAATGGAGTTGTAGCAAACGGTGCATACTCAATAAGACAAAGACACAATAAAAAGTAATAAAAATATTATTATAGTTATTTATAATAATGACATGACGTACTAAAATTTTAAGCTGCAACATATGTATGTAAGTGTAGTAAGTACTTATGGCTCGGCAATTTTTTCGCATTTGGAAATTGGCATACGGTGATTGACGCGTGGAAAAGGTCGTCGAGCAAATATGTACGCGCACTTGCTCGCGCGTTGCAGATAAAATACATCATTACTGTAACGTGGATCTTGAATCTTATCTTGTTAAACTGGAAGATTGATTGATGTAAGAGTAAAGGTGGACTAAAAAAGATGAATGAATTGTGTGAAGGATGACATGATTTATGGTGACAGAGGACGTATGCCAGAATAGAGGAGTATGGTAGGAAAAGACCAGGGATGTTAAGGATATGACATTTCAAATCTGGATATGTATAAGCATATGTACATTGTCACGCTTATTTACATTGGGGCAGGCAGAGAGGATGTATCTCCACCTGCCACGTATACGCCTCTATGAATAATATTATACCGTTTTCAGTTACCGTTCGTGGAAAGTGGTTACCGTCGCCTATGGACGCTTGCAACGTCAGAGGTGTCCAACGCGCTGCCGGCCTCGAAGAAATTTTATGACACACTTTTTGTAAAACTCCATATCGTAGTGATGTGGGAAAACGTCGGCTGAGAGCACATACCAAATCCTCACGGTACGCAAGAGAAACGTTCTAGAGAATCGTTGCGTACATGAGCGTAGCGGCTCGAGGATGTTGGGATGAACGCCCAACAATGCCCAATCATAGCGAGAGGTGCGCTGGTAGAAAGAAGACGAAGGCACCATTCTAAACAGTTACTCGGAGCACTCCCAGTAATACAGTCGCTAGAATACACATAAAGACGCGAGGTCTCTCCCAAGGCCAGGCGTATCTAGACCGTCTGTGAATATGGGATCAACAACGCGAACGGCTCGACGTTGAAAATAGGCCAGGGGGTTAATCTGGTAGGCGGGTTGTTGCGGCGGCGCTGGATTTGATGATAACTAAGGACGATGTCAATTTTGTAGAAAAATAAGTTTTGGGCAATTTAGGTGGGAATTTGAGACTACGCACGCACGTACCCGATTAATTGAATCGAAACGCTATGCTTCCTATTTCATCATACGCACCGCTGAAGAGTGGAACTCTTTACCGTCGTCTGTTTTTCCTGAAAAATATAATCTAGGTGTCTTTAAGTCTCGCGTGAACAGGTATCTTCAAGGTAAGCGTGCTCCACCTTAGACTGCATTTCCACCTGACGTCAGGTGCAATGTCAGTCAAACGCGAACCTATTCTATATAAAAAATAAAAAAAAATTGGCATGAAATGCAGCTGCTGCTCACTTTAACTTCCTTCAGAAATGCACTTGATACTTTATTTATCTTGTATATATATTTATTTGTGTTACAGAGCGAATTACTACTTCTTATATACAATGTATGTATTTGTTGTAATTTATACTTGCGGTGCGAAGCGGGTTATTTATAAAATTACACATTTATGGTAAGGGGTGAGGTGTGTAAGAATAAGCCTAAATGGCGCTTTGTTGTTCGTGTCTACCCCGCAAGGGAACTGGCGTGAAGTTATGTATGTATGTATGTATGTACATTTATGGTGTCTTGCGGACGCGATATATTTTATGTCATATTATGTTATTTACAAAGTGGAGCGATTTTTATTTAATTTATTTTATTGATGACATGACAATGAATGACTGACGTGCGTGCGAAAAACGGAACACGCCGTCAGATTTAAGTGAAGAATTTAAATATGTTAGAGGAAAAGTATGAAGAGGTCGAAAGAAAGTTTACATTGCGGTACCACGGGTGCTCCAGCCCAAAGGTGTTAAGCAATACTCCATATGCGGCCTTCGAAGCTTCGGATAGCTTCTATTACGGATATTATATTTTATAGGAAATGTAAAAATAAACGAGCTTGCATGACAAGAGTTATGAATGTCAAAGAGGCAAGTGAGGTGTGTAAGAATAAGCCTAAATGGCACTCTGTTGTTCGTGCCTACCCCGCGAGGGAACTGGTGTGAAGTTATGTATGTATGTATGTATATGTAAAAATAAAATACAAATAATTACGACGGCTATAATAGTTCGGTGAGTGAAAAATTGTCATACCATGTCGCATTAAATGTACAAAATACCTTAATTATAATAATAAATAGAGTTCACCTCTATCCGAAATTAGCATAAAACTTTTATATTAGATTCTGTTATGATTTTGGATAAATTTTATTTCGGATATCTGAGGACGTTTATAAAGTGGAACTTTATGCTATGTCTTACAACTACCATATCTAGACATAATATGTCAATTACACTAAGAGATTCTCCAAAATCGACCGCTTTGGCTCCTTTGATAGTTTCGGTTACGGATATTATATTTTACAGGAATTGTAAAAATAAAATACAAATAAATACATACGTCGGCTCGGTGAGTGAAAATGTCAAACCATGTCGCATTAAACGTACAAAATTCCCTAATTATAATAATAAATAGAGTTCACCTCTATCCGAAATTAGCATAAAACTTTTATATTAGATTCGGTTATGATTTTGGATAGATTTTATTTCTGATATCTGAGGACGTTTATAAAGTGGAACTTTATGCTATGTCTTACAACTACCATATCTAGATATATATCAATTACACTAAGCGATTCTCCAAAATCGACCGCTTTGGCTCCTTTGATAGTTTCGGTTACGGATATTATATTTTACAGGAATTGTAAAAATAAAATACAAATAAATACATACGTCGGCTCGATGAGTGAAAATTTGTCATACCATGTCGCATTAAACGTACAAAATTCTTTAATTGTAATAATAAATAGAGCTCACCTCTATCCGAAATTAGTATGCGACTTTTATATTAGATTCGGTTATGATTTTGGATAGATTTTATTTCGGATATCTGAGGACCTAAAGTGGACGTTTATAAAGTGGTACTTTATGCTATGTCTTAGAACTACCAGTATATCTAGACACATGTCAATTATATAATAACAGCTCATAAATTTCCCACTGCTGGGCTCGGGCCTCCCGTTATAGGAGAACGGACAGTACCATGCTTGTCCAAGGCTTGGCAGGTTTGACACATCAGTTATCTCGATGAGCAGGTTGCACCACGATGTTTTTCTTCAGCGTTGTTAGCATGTGGTATTTGTAACAATATACACATTAGGTCAGAAAACTGCCTAAGTGGTGCATGCGTTCCAGTCTGGATCTAACCCGTGCCCTTTGAGTATGGACGCGTTACCACGACTAGTCAATTACACTAGCTATCTCAGTTGAGATGACTGTCCGCTGAGTCTACTCCCTAACATACATTCCTGTTATAATTTAAAATAACTGTGATTTGAGGGTACAATAATTAAATGTAAGCAAAACACCAACCAAAATTATTCCGAGGTGTAAAGCAACATGATGTGTTCCGAGCGACAAATTGTCGGCTTTTAAAACTTTTAATCGCATGGTCCGGGGTTTGATAGCAGTAATCAAGGTTTTGTTAGGGGCTTTTGAATAGCCGTGTTTAATAGAAAAAACGTTGCCTTTTCACACATATTTAAAATGTACAAATGAAATTTATTGTATACTCTGATCAGCTGCAATTTCTCAACCTAGCATTAAGCATGTTTGTATTAGTCTTTGCCGTGAGTTAGTTCTAAACGGTTCATTTCTTTCTATCAATTTGGACAATAACAGCCCACAAACGTCCCATTGCTGGGCTCGGGCCTTCCATTTTTATGGGGGAATGAGCAGTATTCTCAGTCATGCTTGTCCAAGGCACCTTAGCAGATGTTTTACTTAAACGTTGTTAGCACGTGGTAATAAACAATGTGCACATTAGCGGCCTCACTTATAATAATCTCGTTAAGAAACGATTAGGCATCTCTTAAGTAAGAGTATTAGAATCAGACCCTAATCAATGAATATTTTTTTTTCACTTATAAACGTGTATTAGCTGTTGTTTATTTAAGAGGAGCACAGATAAACGAAATTTGAATGATTAACGTAGGTTGTACCCAAAATATTCGACTAAAGAGGAGTTTATGGTTAAAAATTTCATCAATCAGTTGCTGAGCAGTTTCTTTAAATTTAAGAAACGATTATAAGTAAGGCACTAGGTTAAAAAAAAATGGTGCATGCGTTCCGGCCAGAATGCGAACCCGCGCCCTTTGAGCTCGGGACGCGTGTGCCAGCCATTAACGCTAGCACGGCTATTTTTAATAATTGATTGAGTATTTTTTTTAAAGTAGGCCTTCAGGGCCGATTCTTACAATATAAGAAATAGCGAAAAATACTGAACGAAATCTCGAGGCCGATTTTGATGAAAATTAAGTCAATTACTCTAGTCGCGGATCGAATCCCCTGATTTTGAAAAATAAACATCCCGTATTGCACAAATTCAAAAAGAGTAGCTTGTAGGGATCAATAGTAAATTTACACGCCAAACAGACATGATGCGTGAGGCTACTGAAATAAAAAAGCAACAAAATTTCAATAGAGAAGATGGTTGGCATATATCACCTGTTTGGGATCCGATCATCAAAACTACTAAGACCCAAACCCAGCTATAACCAACTGCTAGACCTCAAGACACTGTGAGCTCTTTTTGCACGCAACTTGATTGAAAAATTCTTTTTATTTTACCGCCCACCTATTTTAATTTTAATATTATATAAAATTACTAGCTTCTACCCGCGAATTCGTCGGCGTAAAATACTTTTAAAAAAGTAAGTTAAAAAACCCCCCTGATTTTGAAACATTCTTCATTGATGCTCCGCTCCCATTGGTCTTAGCGTGATGATATAGCCTATAGCCTTCCTTAATAAATGGGCTATCCAACACTGAAAGAATTTTTCAAATCAGACCAGTAGTTCCTGAGATTAGCGAGTTCAAACAAACAAACTCTTCAGCTTTATATGTTAGTATAAGATTAGAGCTAGGCATGTTGCTGAAGGGTTTCTTGTGCCGCTTCTTCTCTTCAAGCCACAACATGTTGCGATACGATGGTAAATTAGATTAGGCTCCCACAGAGTAAATAATAACCATAAACAAAATTAAAATTGAATAATTAAAATGAACAAGTTGACGGTAGGCTAAATAAAACTTTAACAATACTCATTGACACTTGACATCTTTGTCTTTTGTGATCACGACTACTGAAAAGTGGCCGAAACGTCGAAAAAATAAAAAATAAATAAATTACCGCGCTTAAAACTAAATATACCATGTTACATACATACATACATACATAACTTCACGCCAGTTCCCTTGCGGGGTAGGCACGAACAACAGAGCGCCATTTAGGCTTATTCTTACACACCTCACTTGCTTCTTTGACAGTCATAACTCTTGTCATGCACTCTCGTCTGTTCTTAAGGCTCCTGACATCACCTTCTGCTAGTATACCATGTTCTTTCTTTATATCTATCTGTAGGAACAAAGAAATAATACAATTTCCTGCGGTCAGGCGGCCTGTAAGAGGCGACAAACAACCCACAGCCAGGTGGTAGGTCATTTGCCCGTCTGGGTGGCTACCACCCCTGGTCTAGAGTATGCCACAATAACAACCTTGAGTTGTGTTCGGGCGTTGTGACCAGATTCCAGACTCCCTTAACCCTTCAGCTCTTCCAAAAGCCGCAAGACTAAGACTATCACTATTTCGTAATATACCAAGAAAATATACCCATTTCATACAAATCATACAACTCCTATATAAACAGAGTGAGACAACTACACAAAAATGATCACGTGCACAAACGCGATCTGCACTCTCATCGCGGACACATATATGTTAATAGTGAGCTGAAGGGTTAAGTGAGCAGCAGCGCATATGTAGCACCGTTGCAAATGTCCATAGGCGATGGTAACCGCTTTCCATTAAGTGGGCCGTCTGCCTGTCTGCTAAACTCCTGCAATAAAAAAAGAGAAACCTTCAGACAGAATTACAGGCGAAAATACGTTTTCGTTCTAGAAGTCCAGTAGTTTCTTTACAGAAACTAATTTCAAACTCTAAGTTATCACTAGTTGCGGCTTAAAAGCTGTATTCAAGCTGAAATAAAGATTAGCTTAGGATGAAAACAGCTTTTAATTTCAGTTCACGCAAAGTGGTAACACATTTTCGCTTATTAAACAACTTTTGAAGTTGCATAGAATAGAATAGAATAGAATATATTTATTGCGTAATGCATGTACAAAGATGTTACGGTTTTTACAGTATCAATGCATTCGGCCCATAATTGGGCGTGCAAAATTAAAATTACAATATTGATTTGTGATTTTTACAAAGAATGTATCAATACAATTAAAATTAAAAATTAATAATAATAATCAATAAAATCAATATCTACTATATCAATCAATAAAAAATAACATACAATATAATAATAATCTATAAATAATCTAAATAATAAAATGTCTACTATTAAAGCATGTCAAAAATATATTTATGTCAGTTTATAGTGTTTCATCGTCCATAAACATGTTTATATTGTAATAGCATATTTCTTTACAGTAAAGCCCACATTAAACGAATGATATAATTTCGTAGCTTATTGCTGTGGGTGACGTAATAGTGATGTTCTGTCAGTCATGTAAATTAACTATTCAATCATCGACACTATACGTAAATAAATCGAAATTAATCGATTTGAATATAAAAATGTTCTACTTTCAAGATTTTTTTTTTATTGCAGGAGTTCAGCAGACAGGCAGACGGCCCACTTGATGTAAAGCGGTTACCATTGCCTATGGACATTTGCAACACCAAAGGTGCTACAAATGCGCTGCTCTCTTAAGGGAGACTGGAACCTGGTTACTAATGCCGGAACACAACTCAAGGTTGTTATGGCGACATGCTTTAGACCAGGGGTGGTAGCCATCCAGTCGAGCAAATGCCCTACCTGGAAAAATAATAATACCGCAATTGCCGTTTTAAATGGCTTATTTAAATATAAATTATGTTCATTGAAATGTGGATTTGTGTTTGCTGATTTTTTTATATTTATTACACGATGTTTTTTTTTAGCAAAAATATATACATAAAATAAGCTCAGAATAAGTTCAGAAACGTAGAAAGTTCTAGCCAAAAAACCGCAATAATGTTTTTTGTCCGATTTTAATTAATTTTCTGCTATATCTTCGGAACTCAAACTCTGATAGGCCTTATATGGGACAACGACAAAGGTCTGTGGTTGAGCGGGCTAAGCTTTTGCCAACTTTCCTCACTGCAACGCAGAGGTTCCGGGTTCGCTTCCTGACATGGCGAATTTCGTAAACAAATTTTCTCCGCTATTTACTATGGTCTGGGTGTCTAGGATCGGCCACAGCGTAGTCTGTTCTATATTACCCATCACACAAGCGTAACTTGCTTAATTTGGAAATATACAATGTAAAAAAAAAAATAGTAGGGTAGAACCATCCTCTTACCTAATGGAAATAACAAAACAAATTAAAAAGATGAAAAGCGAAATAAACCTCCTTTCTAATATGCCAAGTTTTTCATTTAATTTTTAATTTAGACCGTTATAATAGGATAATCTTAAAATCCCTAAAATGAGGATGTTGTCACCCCGTTTCGTGGTCCGGTGTTTCCTTATGTTTTGATCGCGTGACGCCCCAACGTCGTCGCTGTTTGATTGATTGCTTAGTACAGCGAGACAGGGCCGAAATTGGTTTTAGCGTTGCCCAAGGGGCTTTTTTATTTAATTTATATTTTTCTTGTAGTAAAAACTGAGTGAAATTTTTTAGCAGCTGATTAGATTTTATGTTTAAGTTATGTCTTACCTACTCAGCATCACTTACATCGTCATGTTAGTTTAAAATATTCTTTAAGTTAGGTTGCCTGGAAAAGATTGCTTTAGGCCATAAGGCTGCTTTATTATTTTTACCATGACGTAATATTGTAATCGTGCATTTTTGCAAATACGTATATGGTGAGCAATCATTGTATGTATTCAGTGGTCTGGTTGGGCTGGACCGATTATAACTTATAGTATTTTAGTCTTTTTTTTTATTGCAGGAGATCAGCAGACAGGCAGACGGCCCACTTGATGGAAAGCGGTTACCATCGCCTATGGACATTTGCAACACCAAAGTTGCTACAAATGCGCTGCTGCTCTCTTAAGGGAGACTGGAACCTGGTCACTAATGCCGGAACACAACTCAAGTTTGTTATGGCGGCATACTCTAGACCAGGGGTGGTAGCCATCCAGTCGGGCAAATGCCTCTTACGACAGGCCGCCCGGCCGCAGGAAATTGTATTCTTTCTCCGTTCCTGCACGGATAAAAGTAAAAGATAAAACACAAAAGTTTAGTGTATTAGTTTTATTTTAATTTGTATATATAATTTATTTTAAGGCTACTATTTTAATTAGGTTTGTGTATTTGTAATTTATAATATAATTAGTTGTATTTATATTTTTTAGTTTAATTTATATTTAACTTTATAATTTAGTTTTAAAAATTAATTTGAACATTTCCAACAGTTACACTATTTAGAATTTAGTTATATTTAGTATTTAATAATATTTTTAAAATTAGTTTTAGTTTGATATTGAAGCCGAATTAATGTTTGTCCAATAAATAAATTAAAATTTGTTTTGATTTCTAAATATAATTATAAAAGAGTTTATTTTAACCAGAGTCCCGTATTTATAAATATATATTGTGTGACATTAGTAAAAAAATTGACGTTTGTTTGAAAGCAGGAATTCTGAAATAAATAAAGTGTTATCTATCTATCTAAATGTCCTATCATCAGATAATTAAATTTAAACTGATATTTCATTCATTAAATTATATTCTTATAAAACTATATTAGTGGTTTCTGTGATAAATGTAGGACTGACCTGACGATTTATTTAGGATTGTCTTATGCAACTCTAATGATGATGACTCTGTAATACCTCTTCAGCAGTGTATAATTGAAGTAATAATTTAAGAGTCTTCATCAAAAATTTTGGTATCTAAAGGATTGGGAATAAGTTCCATCTCGATCGTTACGCCGATTTTATTATGTTATCCATGAATTCTGAACTAAGTAAAGTAGCTGTTGTGACTGAAGTAGGTACGTTTGTGTCTGATGTTAATGTATAAATAAATACAGATATGATCATACCACCTCTACGAGAGTACAGATAAAATGCTTGCTTCAGTACAGGATATTTATTATATACCGAACCGAGAGCTATCCTACGAACCAACCCAGGGTCCGCCAAACAACAACTAATATAAATAAAATGTTTGCACGATTCAATTACGTACAGTGCTATCTAGTTTGGTCGGAAGAAACGTATACCTACACATTATAAGAAGAAGAAGCAAGCATACAGGGGCCATCTTCTTCTTCTTCTTCTTCTGCGAGCGGGCGGTATCCGCAACTCGACGACGAAGCGCCTATTTTGCGTGCGAGGGTGGATGAGGGTTTACTCCATCCAGCCCAGCTGCTCCAGGAAGACCACCAGCTTCTTGACGTTGCTGAAGACTTCTCGGAGGCTACCTGAGGCGTCCAGATACTTCGCCCTGTATTGGGCCACCTCTCCGCATTCAAGCAGGACATGGGCGGCTGTTTTTTCTGCCTCCAGGCATGCACAGGGGGCTGTCGGATACAGGGGCCATTGAAACTATTGTCAAGTTTCAACAAGCACATAACTAGATTGCAAAGGTTTCCGAATCACTTTATTCAAATTAAACCCACATAGCGTTAGATTGTTTTACATTTACCATTTTCATATGGCATCAGTGTAAGGAAACAAACTTATTGCACGACCCACTGACCCCCTTCGAGAGTGCCCTGGCTCCGTGCCTGATCACAACTAAATTATAAAGCCTTTGTTTTACAATAAAGAGACGCTACGGGCTTTTGTTCGCTCGATGAAAAATAGTTTTCCACGCGATGAGACTTTTTCATCACGGATTCTTTTACGCAATTAATTTATTGTATTTCTTCACAAAAGATGTTTTAAACGATTATTCAATTCGAGGAGCGTGCGATGTTTTTTTAAATAATTGCTGATTTATTGTGGAATGTTTTTGTGTGATTATCTATATATATAAAAGAAAGTCGTGTTAGTTACACTATTTATAACTCAAGAACGGCGGTACCGATTTTGCTGAAAATTGGTGCGGAGGTAGCTTAGAACCAGGAGACGGACATAGGGTACTTTTCATCCCGTTGGAACCGGTAGGTAACGCTGAGATCGGGTTCTAGAATCGTCCTAATCACCTGGACCGATTTTGGTGATTTTGTTTTTGTGTGTTTGAGTGGATTCCCGGATGGTTTAGATTCGCATAGAACTGGTAGGTGGCGCTGAGATCGGGTTCTAGAATCCTCCTAATCACCTGGACCGATTTTGGTGATTTTGTTTTTGTGTGTTTGAGTGGGTCCCCGGATGGTTTAAATCCACAAATGAAACCGGTAGGTGGCACTGGGATCGGGTTCTAGATTTTTTTTCAGAGCAGGACAACGTCTGCCGGGGCCGCTAGTATAATATAAAGTTTAAGTTTAAACTCTTACATCTCTTACTTGAAAGTTGAAACAGAAGAACTACTGCATATTGTGTCTTAAATAAACAAATACATCCACACACACACATATACAGGCATACACACTAATGCACACACACAGACGCAATATACTCAAGCGCTCACACTTCTATACTATAAATATGTATTAAATAATATTTTATTTTATGTATATATAAAATTATATGGTCCCTGCGATACAGGCTTTGCCTTGTGCAGGGTTCTTTAGGAGCCATATCTCGTTCAGAATGCGACAACCAGGATAACGTACCTTAGCCACAATCTTTTGTTATAGCTTTGTCATGTAATGAGAAGTTTGGTTAAATAAATGAACGGGTTGTCTGGAAGAGATCGCTTCTTAGCGATGAGACCGCCCATTGTGCACATTTAGAATATTTTTAGGCTATAAGTTTTTCTGTGTTTTCTGTAATGGTGTATAATAAAGTATTATCTATCTATAAATTTGAATTTGAATTTCATTATTAAAGATTTAATTTCACTAATACTAACCGTTCGCAGAGGTTCGCCGATAGCTTCATAATGTCACGCGTCGATGGTCAGTAGGGTTAACAAAAAATGTTACATAAATAGTTTTTGCAATAAATTTATTATTATATATACTTTACACAAGTATATACAATAATAGTAAGTAATACAATACAAATAATAGTACATACATACATAACTTCACGCCAGTTCCGTTGCGGGGTAGGCACGAACAACAGAGCGCCATTCAGGCTTATTCTTACACACCTCACTTGCTTCTTTGACATTCATAGTAATTCATTCACAAATAATAGTAAGTAATACAATACAATAATAGTAAGTAGTCATCGGTAAACCTTTTTTTTTTTTGTTATTTTTTTTTTTATACAGGGGAAATCCGTTTGAGGACCGTAGGCCACGCGAGGGGGAAAGGTCGCGGCCCGTGAGTGGGATTCGCCAGGTCGGGGTGGCACTAGCACCCCACGTTGAGATGTGAGATGCTATTGCCACGCCACGGTTAGGGATACCCACTGAAACCCCTGTCCGATCCCAAGCGTCCTTTGTCCGGGCTGTGGGCTCGCTCGCGCATTCACCACCAATCATCGGTAAACCTACAGTTCTTCAGCCATTTTGGCTATAACGGAACTCTTATATATTCGTTATATATCTTTGTCTATATATTTATGTATATTACTGTTATTTTTATTAAAAAAATACTGGATTATATAGATGTAATTTGGCAAAAACATCTATTAGATATGGCGTTACGGAGGTATAGGTCCCGCCACGTAAAAAGAACGCTGAGCGGTAGTGGAGGGCATGTGTCTGCGCAGGTGTACTGTCGTATTCTAAAGCACTAGGGTAATGTTTTATGAGTAATTGTTTTATTGTAGAATCTTATTAGGTACTTCACTAGCTACTTAGTACTTTGGAATTGGCTGAAATTCCCGTCTCGCCCCCTTCATATCACCAATTTGATCGATAAAACGCTCACTGCGCAGGTTCAGAGCCAGCGTACTTTTTACGTGGCGCGAACTATATGAAGGAATTATTTTATGCTAGAATTCATAAAAGTCATATCGGATATCCTTAGTTAAATTATAGAAATGTACAGATGTTTGGGAATCCTTTATTTCTTAATTTTGTGAACAAAATACAGACAAAAAATAGTTAATGTTCATCATCTATAGTTGTTTTTTTTTATTGCAGGAGATCAGCAGACAGGCAGACGGCCCACTTGATGGAAAGCGGTTACCATCGCCTATGGACATTTGCAACACCAAACTTGCTACAAATGCCTTGCTGCTCTCTTAAGGGAGACTGGAACCTGGTCACTAATGCCGGAACACAACTCAAGGTTGTTATGGCGGCATACTTTAGACCAGGGGTGGTAGCCATCCAGTCGGGCAAATGCCCTACCACCTGGCACATGATAAATAATAATAAGTTGTGCATGTACAATATAGTATCATTTGTGCGTTAAGTACCGGTTCTGTTCGCTCCGACGCCGCTTTCCTTTTTTATTTTGGCCAGGGGAAATCCGTTTGAGGACTAAGCTGCGACAGGCACAGAAGCCTGGGGGGAATAATTCGCGACCCGTGTGTGGGGATTAGCCAGATCGGGGGCGGCACTAGCATGCCCAGTCAGAACTGGTGCCATGCTATTGCCATTCCCCAGTTAGGAATACCCACTAAAACTCCTGGGTGTTCCGTCCTGCGCCTTATGCCTCCGAGTGCCTTGGCAGGCGTGGGCCTCACTCACAGGTCTCTTCCATTGCCGGGGGCACTACTGTTGTCCCCCGGCAGGGACTGCTGTCCTACTTTATCTTCTACACTTCGCGCGCTCTTCAGCATCCCCATTTTGCGACCATTGGTATGCATGTCATCCTCTACAATGCTAAGCCGGCATTTCTTAGGCTTTCTTCGACGGGAAATCTGGCGGAGGCGGCATGGCTATATATTCGGATTGTTATGCACTAAGCTGATATATTTATTTGGATTATGACTAAATCACCTTCAACTAGAGACAAATTACATTTAAACTAAAATCCTCTGAACTAAACAGTTAACATTTGCACCATACAATTGGAGCCAAATCGAGAACCGTACGATTGTAGGATTATGTAATCGAGTCATCTATCAGCAAGACATTTAGCAGCCCAGTCTTGTTAAATTGAAATAAACCAGCGATATACGTAAATATTTGGATGGTTGCCCAATATCTTGGGTGATAAAACGTCCACATTGTTACTATTATCACTGTGATCTACAAGGGTTAAGTAGTTTATTTTTTAGTGTTCCGTGTCCATTTTTGCTTTAAGAAACTGATAAAAAATGTTCAAATGGTAAATTTAAACAAATGAGCGTGGACTGTATTTACAAAGGAAAATTGCTAGTTTAGGTGATATTTAGAAGAATTTTGAATTCGATATAAGAAATAAACTAAATAAAACTATATATATAAACTAAAATTAAACTATAAACTCTAGTGCCGCTATCAGTTGGAAACGTGCCCGAAAGACTGGCTACATTACCTCGCTGAATGGCAACGCTAATGCGTTGTCCGAGGTATAGACCGGTCTTTTGGTCACGCGAGACGTCTACCAGGCGTTTCGCTGTCTCGATAAAGTTTGTGCGCCTCAGGCCCCCATGGTCCCAAGGTCTCGATCGCAAAAGCCGCAAATATATAGCCAATTCTGGTGGTGGAATATTTGCGCCATTTTAGGGCCTTCTGTTGTGCAGCAGCTGTACCGGCAGACATGCTAGTGGCTGAAAGATGGAACACCGTCAGAGTATCGACGCAAGACGCGTCCCATACTTAAGGGCGGCCCATCTTCCAGGGCAAGAATTATGTAAGAAATAGAAAAGTATATTCAGTTGCTGCCTCTGTACTCCACAGTATGCTACATACATAAATCAGATCGAAAGAATCCAGCGACAGTATATAAATTATCTGAACTATAAAGGCAAGAACACCTTTGATACATATGAAGAAGCCTGCAAATTTTACAGCATCATTGGCCTTATAAATAGAAGACAGCTCCTTGATATGTCTTTTCTTTACGATATCGTAAATTCTCGTTTAGACTGCCCTACCTTCACTTTAACAGTATTCCTAGCAGTCCCAAATCTTAAAACACGCCATAGTCATAACAAATTGTTCGACGTACCCTGCAGCTGAAATAATTATGACCTAAACGAAGTACCTACTACCGTTCTGAATGTTTATTAGGCGACACAGATATTAAACAACACATCTTTGAAACAGTTCTACAGTTTTTATGTACGTATAATATATGTACCCTTCTCTCTCTTTTCTTTCACCATATCCCAATTACTTGGGGTCGGCACAATATAAATTTGTACCCATCCATCTTGTAGTATAACATTCTTTTTGTCACGTGTCTTTCATCCCTCCTCATTATATGCCCATGCCAACTTACGTACTCCTTTCTAACCTTATCCATTCTTGTAACACCACACATCCATCTCAACATTCTCATCTCAGCTGAGTGGAGACGTTTGTAGTTTATCACTTTAGTGGCCCAACATTCCGACCCGTATAGCATGACTGGTCGTATGATAGATTTATATATTTGACCTTTTAGTTTCAGTGGCATTAGTTTGTCGCACGTCACACCGGTTACCAAGAGGCGACTTAACAACCCACAGCTAGGTGGTAGGGCATTTGCCCGGCTGGATGGCTACCACCCCTGGTCTAAAGTATGTCGCCATAACAACCTTGTGTTGTGTTCCGGCATTAGTGACCAGGTTCCAGTCTCCGTTAAGAGATCAACAGCGCATTTGTAGCACCTTTGGTGTTGGAAATGTCCATAGGCGATGGTAACCGTTTTCCATCAAGTGGGCCGTCTGCCTGTCTGCTGATCTCCTGCAATAAAAAAACATAAAAAAAAGTTCAAATCCAAAAATCTGTGTATTACCTAAGTAAGCAAATTGTTCTGTTACGCACTCATGTTCTACCAAGAGTGGCATAGATGTGGTCGCAATGTTTTGGCGCGAGATATTTACATCTCGTTATGTTATATTTGCTATTGTATGAGTTATACGACTACATTTATCCGTTTATATCGGAGACTGCTTGGCGGCTACACACTAACCATTATTCTATAGTTTATGGCTTTATTATATTTGCGACATAGCAGAGAAATGTTATTTCATTTTATAACTGTTCAGTTTATTGCTATTTTGTTGAGTTTCTCATGAGATTTGAACTTAAATAATGCCTCAGACAGCTCTAAAAATAAAAGGGAACAACATAAGCTATTAAATTTATAAAACTATCGCACTCAGAGTTAAATAAGGTTTCATTAAGTTTAAAGTTAAAGTTCTTTGTTCTTTTTTATTGCTGGATCACAACAGCCAGGGTAACGATACACCTGATGGAAAGAGGTTGTCCTGACCTATTGACATTTGCAACGCTGTAGATGTTGAGGGTTCTGCTGTAAATTTTCTTGGGAACCACTCGTTGGGTGTCGATATTTGACAACCGGCATGTTATTTAATTTCGAATCGTCAAATTAAACAACATCATCAATTACACAAGTCATCTTTGGAATGGCTCAGCTAAATACCAGGTCGAGACACTCGAGTTAATAGAGCAAAGAGCTAGGAAACTGATAGGCAATAACCGACTGTTCGACGAGAGGCTTCAGAGCCTAAATCATCGACGTAATGTCGCTAGTTTGTCGGTATTCTATAGGATAGACTTCGGGGAGTGTGCCACGGAATTACATGAACTGGTTCCTCCCTCACCATTTTACCACCGGACAAGCAGACGTACGCACTCACGCCACCAATATATGGTGGAAATACCAATAAAGCGGACGAAACGCTATTCTTCTACTTTTATCATACGCACCGCTGAAGAGTGGAACTCTTTACCGTCGTCTGTTTTTCCTGTAGAATACAATCTAGGTGTCTTCAAGTCACGCATGAACAGGTAGGTATCTTCTGGCTAAGCATGCTCCACCTTAGTCTGCATTTCCGCCTGACATCAGGCGCAATGTCAGTCAAACGCGAACCTATCCATTATAAAAAAAGGAATCGGTTCAAATGAAAATTACATATACATACATAACTTCACGCCAGTTCCTTTGCGGCGTAAGCACGAACAACAGAGTGCCATTCAGGCTTATTCTTACACACCTCACTTGCTTCTTTGACATTCATAACTCTTGTCATGCACGCTCGTCTGTTCTTAAGGCTCCTGACATCACCTAAAATGAAAATTAATATATATATTTTTAAATGGAATAATACGTAATTAAAACTACGTTTTAACGATTTAGAGCGCATTTCAGCGGTGCAGAGCAGAGCATTCGACCGCAGTCGCCGCGCACGTTCGTCGGAGCTGTCACATAAGTTTTCAGAATACTTACAGAACCGTTTTACAGATTCTACACAAAGATTGTTTAATAATACAACGTTTTTCAATAATTCTTTCGCGGTTAAGGCTGTCCAACTTTGGAATACATTGCCTGCTGCTGTCAGACAAGCAAAATCTCTAATAACATTTAAGAACACGGTCAGGATATACTATCTGCAATATAATGATATGTAATTTTATATAATTAGTAGATATTATATTGTATATAGTGATATATTTATTATGTTTAAATAGTTGCATTTTATCACCATATCTTGTATACGTATATAACTTATGTGTATATTTGTATATATAGTATAATTATATATTTATGAAAGTAGAGTAAACGCGGTCGAGATGCGAGCACTGCGCAAAATCTGCGGAGTGACGCTCGCGGACCGCGTCCGTAATACCGAAGTAAGAAAGAGAGTTGGTCTGAAAGAAAGTGTCGGGGTGAAGGTAAGGAAAGGAATGCTCCGGTGGTTCGGGCATGTGGAAAGAATGCATGATGAAAGAATGACTAAACAGATATACAATGCAAAAGTGGATGGATGCAGATGTCGTGGAAGGCCACGACACACCTTCCATGATCAAATTGATCGTATACTAGCGGAGGGTGATGTCAGGAGCCTTAAGAACAGACGAGTGTGCATGACAAGAGTTATGAATGTCAAAGAAGCAAGTGAGGTGTGTAAGAATGGGCCTAAATGGCGCTCTGTTGTTCGTGCCTACCCCGCAAGGGAACTGGCGTGAAGTTATGTATGTATGTATGTATGTATTTTATATAATTAGTAGATATTATATTGTATATAGTGATATATTTATTATGTTTAAATAGTTGCATTTTATCACCATATCTTGTATAGGTATATAACTTATGTGTATATTTGTATATATAGTATAGTTATATATTTATGAAAATAGAGTAAACGCGGTCGAGATGCGAGCTCTGCGCAAAATCTGCGGAGTGACGCTCGCGGACCGCGTTCGTAATACCGAAGTAAGAAAGAGACTTGGTCTGAAAGAGAGTGTCGGGGTGAAGGTAAGGAAAGGAATTCTCCGGTGGTTCGGGCATGTGGAAAGAATTCATGATGAAAGAATGACTAAACAGATATACAATGCAAAAGTGGATGGATGCAGATGTCCTGGAAGGCCACGACACACCTTCCATGATCAAATTGATCGTGTACTAGCAGAAGGTGATGTCAGGAGCCTTAAGAACAGACGAGCTTGCATGACAAGAGTTATGAATGTCAAAGAGGCAAGTGAGGTGTGTAAGAATAAGCCTAAATGGCACTGTGTTGTTCGTGCCTACCCCGCAAGGGAACTGGCGTGAAGTTATGTATGTATGTATGTATGTTATATATTTATTATTAAAATGTATGTAATCGTACAATAATTATGTATACCACCATCGCCATTCCTAATCAGCAGTTCTTACCACGGGTTGTCTGGAAGAGATCGCTTTTTAGCGATAAGACCGCCCTTTGTACACAATTAGAATAATACTAGTTCGTAAGTTTTCTGTAATGGTGTACAATAAAGTGTTATCTATCTATCTATATAATTCGAGTGAGATTTTACTTTCTCTCATCCATCAAACAATATGCCTTTGTATGTTAAAAATTCTAATAAATATAGATATAGTAAATAACCCTTTCGAAACGTCAATACAGAGACGAGCTGAATAATCCCCTTTGGGTAGGCGCTGTTGGTAATAATTTTATCATTTAATTTTCACACAATGCTCCATGGCAACAGAACAGGGTTGTACGTAAGAAGTCACGATGTTTTTGGATTATGACAGATAGCCTGGGTAGATGACAGATGTCACAATAAATTATAAAAGTATTGTTAGCGACGCAATATAATATTTATTTAAAGTTTAATTATATTTTAAACTAGCTGATACCCGCCCGCTTCGCGTGCCGTAAAATCCGTTCTGAGCCGACCTCTATTTGGCGAAAGGAAGGTCCATGCCAAATTTCAAGTCTATAGTTCCTGAGATATCGTGATGAATCACTATATAAATTTCAATTATATATATACTTATATATATCTTAATATCTTATACTAATATATAAAGCTGAAGAGTTTGTTTGTTTGAACGCGCTAATCTCAGGAACTACTAATCTGATTTAAAAAATTATTTTAGTGTTAGATAGCCCATTTATTGAGGAAGGCTATAGGCTATATAGCATCACGCTAAGACCAATAGAAGCGGAGCACCAATTAAGACTGTTTCAAAATCGGGGGGTTTTGAAAACAAATTTCACGCGGACGACGTCGCGGGCACAGCTAGTAAGTAGATAAATAGCGAAGACGAGCGGCAGAGGGCGCGCGTAGGACAACAGAGGGGGTTGGCGGGGTGCGGGGGTTGTCTTATGTCGATTGTCGCTCGCGCATCCCATAACAGTCTTCGGGCCGCGTGCTCCTTCTTTTCGATTTTAAAAAAATCTGTTTGTTTTGTTTGCTGGAGTTACAAATATTTTCATTTAAAAAGCGAGCGCCACATACTACTATTTTACATACATATATAACTTCACGCCAGTTCCCTTGCGGGGTAGGCACGAACAACAGAGCGCCATTTAGGCTTATTCTTACACAGCTCACTTGCTTCTTTGACATTACTATTTTACATTCTAAATATTACTACAAAAATAATTAAGAAATGAAATAATTAAAAAGGTAAACACATTAATACTCTACAAACAATTAATACTCTATTTGACTCGTTTTAGTTGTCATAACTTACTATTTTCATACAGAAACTAGTTGGCTTCGGCGTTTTTTTTTTTAATAATAAAATGTATCTCAATAGATTCGAAACGACCTTAAAAGTGAAAAATAAATGGTTTTTACCGAAAAAACAGACTACTAGAGTAACAAAAAAGCAGAAAATAAATATATTGTCTACATCTTGAAGTTGGTGCCAAGTCAAATATAAAATAAAATATAGTACCTAATTTTTACGTTTTACTTCGCACCCACTTTTTTTAAATAGCATGTTCACCTCCGATACTGTTCGGGCATCTGTAATACAAATACAGCAAAACCTCTGTAAGTCAAACCTGAAGGGAGACGCCAAAAATTCGAGTTATATACTTTTCAACTTATGCAGGATTTCGTATTAAGCGAATTTTCAAATATTGATATGTTTGAAATACAGAGATTGTTGCGGTCAGAGAGCACCCCTCTGACCCGCCTGCCGGAGAACACCTACTCTCCGCGCCCCGCATACCGCCGACGCCCATAGCTCGCACAATTAGCAGCTAGACGTCGTTACGCGGGATATAGGAGCGGCTTTGGAGGCAAAATTATCCACAATTCTCATTGACTTACCACTCTCTCTCTCTCGACTCTCTCGCACAATTTGTAATTACCTACTTCTTTATATGTATATTTTGATTCATGTAAATAGTTTAATAATAATAATCATACAGTCCATTACATCGAGTTTAATTTCCAAAAAAGAAGCAGCTGCCACCAACAGAGGTGACAATTTATTTTTTCGAGTCATAGAGGGATAGTAAGTACTGAATTTGCTTACAAGGACTCACTACAGCAACGGAGGTTTTGGGGGTTGAAGGGAAGGGAACACAATTTTTTTTCCAGTTTAGGAGGTCTTCGACTTGTCGAGGTTCGACTGTCTATAGATAAGGCTTAACTTATACTACTTAAAATTACTTACCGAGTCTAGTTTAAAATTAAAATTGTAAAAATTGTATATAAAAATAAATAAATGTAATATCTATGATATGCATACATCACCACAAGTCTGTATTCGACCATATTTTCGCACCCACTTCAAGGTGTTGTAAACAATATTCATTTTTTGCTTTTTATTTACCTACTCTTGAAGTCTGTATTTTCGATAGGATATTATAAATCTTGTCGTCACTAGTAATACATTATTTTGATTGATAAAATACGTTTTTCGTATTGTTACAAGTGCGAGACTCGAATTAAAATGCCGTTAGAATTACTATAGAGTTTATTAGAACTATACAAACACGTATAACACACAACAAATGCAAACGTAACGCAGAAGGTCGTAATTAAATAAAACGCGCAAAGTCCGTCACTAATAGATTCCCGATTGTAGTACACACGTCTCGCTTTGATCGTGGTTCTCGCTTGATTGCCCCCCTCCCTCAATCAGGCCATCGTTTTATATTGCATAAATGCAATGTGCCCGCCCGGCAACTTGGACCGAATTTCCTAGAATCAGCTTGTATTTTATATGTGTAACACGTTAATGATTCCAGCCGCAAGTGGCCGTAAAAAATAGAACGATAGGCTGTTCTCTAGGAACGTATGCCAATAAATAAGTAAACGAAAGAAGACGATCATAAAAGAATTATAATAGTTTCAATGTTATTAGTTCAAATGCCGACGGGTAATAAATGTGCTTCTACAAATCTGTAGTGGAATTTGTCTTTGTCGGCGCCTAGGTTGTAACAGTATTCTATATTCTTACTCTTTTACACTGCAGGCTGTCAAACTCTATAATGCGTTGCCTCTTACTGTCAGAGAGGCCAAAACATTACCTACTTTTTGGAACTCACTTATAAAATACTATCTGTCTTTAAATAAAAATGACTAACATAGTAAACATTTACTTATTTATCTATTGTAATATGTGTTAATATAAAATGCTTGTCATATATAATGTGGATTTATGTATGTATTATATTTATAAATTACTATATTTAAATTATACCTACAGTACCATCTTTTTTCTGCTCCACCTACATCGCCAGATTAATTAAGAATTTCTTTTAAGCTAGCTTGCCTGGAAGTGTCTGCCTTGCCTACGATAAGGCCGCCTGTTGTTTTGTCAAGACGTATTGTAATTATGCATCTTGTTTTTGTATTTATTTATTTTGGTAAGCAATAGTGTTATCTAATCTAATCGACAAAATCGTGGTAGCGTAATGACTAGCGCACGCGTCCCAAACTCAAAGGGCGCGGGTTCGATCCTGGCCGGAACGCATGCACCACTTAGGCAGTTTTCCGATCTAATGTGCATATTGTTACAATTACCACGTGCTAACAACGGTGAAGGAAAACATCGTGATGCAACCTGCACATGGAGATAACCGATGTGTCAAACCTGCCAAGCCGCCTTGGACAAGCGTGGCGGGTATACTGTCCGACATTTATGTGCTTGTGTTATATTATTATCGAATAATAATTTACAGTACCTCTAAAAGTCGGAACTTGGGGTGGTGTTATAAAACGAAATAATAGTTCCAATATTTTCACATAACAGTCAATGCTATTGTCTGGGTTCGTATAACGACTGGATGTCGTATAAATTAATTTATATTGACTAAGCTGAGTGGAAAGTCGTAGTAATCGATTCAAATTTCCATAATAGATTTAATCGAATGACGTTAAGCTATTGAATATCGAGAACAAAGGCGCGACATTGATTTACTGTTAGGATGTCCGTGTTCAAGGAAGCCCGTTCTGAAATAGTAGAGATTTTTTATTTTGAAGTCAAGCGTGGACAAAGTCGCGGCCATATCCTAGTTTGTTATATTATATTGTTACAACCTAGACGCCGACGAAGACAAATTCTACATACAGATTTGTAGAAGCACATTCATTACCCGTCGGCATTTGAACTAATAAATAACATTGAAACCATTGTAATTCTTTTATGATCGTCTCTTTTTGTTTACTTATTTATTGGCATACGTTTCTAGAGAACAGCCTATTGTTGTATTGTAATCATCAGCCAGGTGTTACGGATTTTAAAGTACAAGCTGATTCTAGGAAATTCGGTCACGTTGCCGGGCGGACACATTGCATATGTGCAGCATAAAACGATGGCCTGATTGAGGGAGGGGGCAGTCGAGCGAGAACCACGATCAAAGCGAAACGTGTGTACTACAATCGGAAATCTATTAGTGACGGACTTTGCGCGTTTTATTGAATTACGACCTTCTGCATTACGTTTGGATTTGTTGTGTGTTATACGTGTTTGTATAGTTCTAATAAACTGTATAATAATTCTAACGGCATTTTAATTCGAGTACCGCTAACTCGTAACAATATGTTGATGGATGTAGGCTAAAGGAATTATATTTATATTAATAAAAGTTAGAGAAGAATTATCTATGAGTATATTGCTTAAAGTTTGCTTAAAGTTTGACTTCTGCGTGTGAACTGCACACTAATACAGTTTTTTTTTGGTTTCTGTATTTATTTATGATTTTGTTAAAATTCATATCACCACAACAATTTACGTTAAATAAATTAGTTTAGCACAAGACGCTGACGCATTCTTAGAGCGGCCGGACTATAGTATTCTCTGTCTACGGTTAACATTAATTACGAGTAGTAGTGACAGCCCTGGGCTGTTCAATCTTTTTTTGCTTTAATAGCGTAATCCAGGGTTTTTCTGCTCGACGGCTTATTTAACGTGATCGAAACTGTATCATATTTTTTAACAAAAACAATAAATAAGCATCCGATATATGTATGTGGTACAGAGTATAACATACATACATAACTTCACGCCAGTTCCTTTGCGGGGTAGGCACGAACAACAGAGCGCCATTCGGGCTTATTCTTACACACCTCACTTGCTTCTTTGACATTCATAACTTCATAACAGAGTATTACGCAGTATTTATTTACTGTATTCATAATTTTAATTGCTTTAAATGGATATTAGACGGTTCATTTCTTTTGAATCCTCAAATTTTATGCTAATGTGGGTAGTTTGATAACTGCCGCTGGCTTTCGTTTCGCCGCCATCGCGTGGTGGCGATAGCAGTCTCCTGCGGATGGGAAGTCAGTTCGGTTAATGTTTGAACATAAATCATAGTTAATTCATGCATATTTTCTACATTTTAAAGATAAGGGAGTCAATGAAACGTATTTTTTTTAAATAACAAATCGTTTTGTTTTAATCCGATAATTCTATCCGTGCAGGAACGGAGAAAGAATACAATTTCCTGCGGCCGGGCGGCCTGTCGTAAGAGGCGACAAAACAACCCATAGCCAGGTGGTAGGGTATTTATTTTACTCGACTGGATGGCGACCACCCCTGGTCTAAGGTATGTCGCCATAGCAACCTTGAGTTGTGTTCCGGCATTAGTGACCAGGTTCCAGTCTCCCTTAAGAGAGCAGCAGCGCATTTTTAGCAACTTTGGTGTTGCAAATATCCATAGGCGATGGTAACCGCTTTCCATCAAGTGGGCCGTCTGCCTGTCCGCTGATCTCCTGCAATAAAAAAAAAACGGGCCTAATACATAAGATATGCAAATAGTCATAAATAACCATGGGAGCATTACCAATGAAATCCGCTCGAGTATCCCTAAAAGCGATGCAAAAATGTTTTATTTTATTAACAGGGTATAACCATTACAGAATAATTTATCCGGTGGCTTTTATCACTACCCCCCATTCGGGAGCTCACTAAAAACCGTATTTTTTTATTCACGGCCCATAAATAAAGCGCGGTGTGAATTTATTTACTTAATGTATTGTTATGTGTGGAGTATAAAAAGGGATCTTGCATGATGGCTTGGTCGTGTAACGAAGTGTTCTGGCTTCCTTTTGCTAAGATGTGGAGATGTAATAGACGTAGCTTGTACAAAGAATTGCGCAGGTGCGTGAGAATCTACCCACAATGTAGAATTCCGCAAATCTGACGAAAGACCTATGTTTTTCACATTTAAATTGAAAGTAATTCTATTATGAAGAATAGTGAGAGTCGGGCAGACTTTTTGGCTGTATTCGTCTATAATGATATCGTATAAATATTATAAACGCGAAAGTTTGTGAAAAATAAGAATGTATGGATGTATGTATATTCGTTACTCTTTCACGCAAAAACTGCTGAATGGATTTTGATGAAATTTTACAATTATATAGTAATAATACAATCATAATAAAAGGTAGTCTGGAAGAAATCGCTGATAGCGATAAGACCGCCAATTGTATTGTAAAATTTTATTTCTGTTAACTGCATCTTTTAAAACACAATAAAGCATATTCATTCAATATAGCTTACACATCAGAATAACACATAGGCTATAATTTATAAAGATCATAGAGTGAATTATCCAAAATATAACGATTTTCCATCACCACGCGGATGAGACCGCGGAGCGCAGCTAGTAAAGTATAATTTTTAAATTTTAATAATGTATGTATGTTAATAAAAATAATAATTAAAAATAAAAAACCAAAGACATTGAAACTAAAATATATTATGTAGCACATCACTGCCAACGGGGAGCGTGCCGAAAAGGCTAGCTGCATTGCCACGCTATATGTCAATACTTATTTGTTGTGCGAAATATGAGCCAGCCTTCTGATCACGGGTAGTGCCAAAGAGTTTCTTACATATGTCTTTAAAGAAACTCTTTGCCGACGGACCCCACGGGCCTAATGTTTCAACCCCAAACGGCACAAATATGTAACCCCTTGCTAAGGCTCCATATTTGCGCCGTTTGACGTCCTCAGCTGAAGAGGCGGCATTGCCAGCACCTGACTCGGTCATTGGAAGATGTGACGAGGCCAGTGTGTCAACACAGGTCGCATCCCACACTAGCGGCCGCCCCATCTATGTATGTATATATGTATTCATTATAAGCTACTGAATCGATAGAGTGAAAATTATGCAACATACCATTGTTGTTATCAAATTTCTTGTTCATCCAAAGGTTGGAAGAAATCGCTAACAGCGATAAGACCATCATTATTTTAATATATATATATATATATATATATATATATATATATATATATATATATATATATATATATATATATATATAAATTACGTATCACGTTGTTTGTCCGCGATGGACTCCTAAACTACTTGACCGATTTTAATCAAATTTTCACACCGTGTGCAGTTTGATCCGACTTGAAAGATAGGATAGCTTACATTTGGACCCGGTAGGTGGCGCTGGAATCGGGTTCTAAATTTTATTTCTTCAGGGCAGAACAACGTCTGCCGGTACAGCTAGTTGTACTGTAAAATTTTATTTCTGCTAACTGTTTCTTATAAAATACATACATACATACATAACTTCACGCCAGTTTCCTTGCGGAGTAGGCACGAACAACAGAGCGCTATTCAGGCTTATTCTTACACACCTCACTTGCTTCTTTGACATTCATAACTCTTGTCACGCACGCTCGTCTGTTCCTAAGGCTCTTGACATCACCTTCTGCTAGTACACGATCAATCTGATCATGGAAGGTGTGTCGTGGCCTTCCACGACTTCTGCATCCATCAACTTTTGCATTGTATATCTGTTTAGTCATTATTTCCACATGCCCGAACCACCGGAGCATTCCTTTCCTTACCTTCACCCCGACACTCTCTTTCAGACCAAGTCTCTTTCTTACTTCGGTATTACGGTCTTATAAAATACAATAAAGCATATTCATTAGCTCATTAGTTCATTCATTTATTCACTCTTTTAAGCAGCATTTTCAGTATCTGCTGGCCCAATTAGACTCCTTGATATTTTCTCATTATTTAATTAATTGTACAAATCCATAACTGATTTATTATATTTTAGATAAATAAATCTTTACAAATTTCTTAAGTTATTTATTTATAATTCATCTTCTCCTAAACCCATGGACCGATCGAGATCAAATTTTATGTGTGTATTCGAGTGGTTTTCCTGATGGCTTAGATTCAGGATTGGATGCGGTAGGTGGCGCCAATGATCTCCAATTAAAAAAAGAATGGCAACGGGTAAGTGGCAAAACGAATCGCAACATGATTTTAACTTGAAGTTTTACGGGTCGGTTTTCAAATTGGACAAGTACATTAACAATCTGCTCGTAAAACTTCAAGTTAAATTTTTGTTGCGATCCGTTTTGCCACTTGTCCGTTGAAGTTTCACTTCTACTATGTGTCCCAGCACACATTTCGATTTTTCGCAGGTTTACTGCAAATTATGATTTGGTTACGTTAGGTAAATTTTAATGAATGCATTTTTTATTTAAACACATTTTATTTTATCAAACAAAAAACTGGATTCGATCCGGAACCAAAAAACGCATTCATAGTCTACTCTAAAATTATGCCGCCTCTCACCACGTTTAGTCTAAACTTATGCCGCTCCTCCACGCGGCCGTAATGCTTTTTCTAATAAGGTATTTTTTATGCACCCAAACAACTTCCCCGAATCTCGAACAAACAGAGAAGAAATCTAAAAAATGTATCGTGTTCTCCGTCGTTTATGTAGTCTATTCTAATCGGATTTTTTAAATAACTTCAATGTACAGACACGACATGTTTAGAATTGTATAATATGATAGATAATATAAAATTATTATCTTCGTGTGTATGTCACTGAACTCCTAAACTCCAAGACCGATTTTGATGACATTTTTCTGCTAGTTTGTGTCAGTTGTTAGATAGTTTAGATTCACAATTGGATCCGGTAGATGGCGCTGCAATCGGGTTCTAGAGTTTTATTTTTACCGCTAGTATATCTATATAACATTTGACTCAACTCAAAGTACGTCCTTACTCGGTACAAGACATTAAATCACCGACACACTTACTGTCGTATAATGCAGTCAACTCTTTTGCATTTCTATTTTATTCGAGCCATTTTCCTCTGCGGATGTTCTTAGAGATAGAAAAGGATTTACTGAGTAACTGAAACACTTGAGTGCAGGACGTACATGAGCTATAAGTCTAGTTAATTGACAATATAACTTTGAAGTGAACGGGGGATATAGTAGAATACGTTCTATGTACAACTTTTTTTTTTATTGCAGGAGATCAGCATACAGGCAGACGGCCCACTTGATGGAAAACGGTTACCATCGCCTATGGACATTTGCAACACCAAAGTTGCTACAAATGCGCTACTGCTCTCTTAAGGGAGATTGGAACCTGGTCACTAATGCCGGATCACAACCCAAGGTTGGTATGGCGACATACTTTAGACCAGGGGTGGTAGCCATCCAGTCGGGCAAATGGCCTACCACCTGGCTGTGGGTTGTTAAGTCGCCTCTTACGACAGGCCACCCGGCCGCAGGAAATTGTATTCTTTCTCCGTTCCTGCACGGATAAATAAAAAAACGACTTGTGTTGCGACAGCTTAGTTAAAAGAAATAAAAGAATAATAAAACTACGTTGTAACGGTTTTAAGCGCGGTAATTTATTTGATTTTTTTATTATTCCGACGTTTCGGCCACTTTTCAGTAATCGTGATCCACGGAAGACAAATCTGTCAAGTGTTAAAGTTTTGTTTAGCCTACCGCCAACTTGTTCATTTTAATTATTTAGTTTTTATTTTGTTTATGTTTATTATTTACTGGACACTTGATATTTATGTCTTCCGTGATAACGGTTACTGAAAAGTGGCCGAAACGTTCGAATAAAAAAAACAAATAAATTACCGCGCTCCAAACCGTTACAACGTAGTGTTACAAGTTGGGCCACCTGCATACCTGTATTTATTATCTGCCGCGGCGTTTGAGCCAATAGCGTTGAAACTGTTTTATGACTATCTTCTTTTATTTTCTTTGTGTTTAAAATTTGTAATTAGACAATAGCCTATTGTGTATTGTAATGGTTTATGGCCGTTCGCAGGCATGATTACGCAGGTGTGCAGATTATGTTTTCTGGGAATAGCGCCGAAGCTTGCCAGGTAGACATATGGCATCGGTGCATTATAAAGCAATGGCCCAATGCAGAGAGGGGCAGTCAAGTGAGGATCACGATACGAGTAAGACGTACATTCGATAAGCTATATAGTGACGGACTTTGCGCGTGTTATGGAATTGCGCAGTTCTTACTGGTTGTGTCCAGTTATATTTGTACCTGTGTTTTATGTGTCTGTATACATACATACATAACATCACGCCAGTTCCCTTGCGGGGTAGGCACGAACAACACAGCGCCATTCAGGCTTATTCTTACACACCTCACTCGCTTCTTTGACATTCATAGCTCTTGTCATGCACGCTCGTCTGTTCTTAAGGCTCCTGACATCACCTTCTGCTAGTACACGATCAATTTGATCATGGAAGGTGTGTCGTGGCCTTCCACGACTTCTGCATCCATCCACTTTTGCATTGTATATCTGTTTAGTCATTCTTTCATCATACATTCTTTCCACATTCCCGAACCACCGGAGCATTTCTTCTGTCTGTATAGTTCTAATAAATTCTATAGTAATTCCAACGGCATTTTAATTCGAGTCCCGCACTCGTAACAGTATATTTATCATGTTAAAGTAGTTTAAAATTGGTCCTAGATTGAGCTAACACCTTCATTTACTATGTTATTAAACACTTACAATATAAACTTTCATGTAATTCACTCTCAAAGTCCAATTTGGTTGAACTTAAATCAAATTACGCCTTGTTAGCTATTTGCCCTCCTTTAATCACAAAATCGTCTAGACAAATGTAAACACATCAAAACTGACGGCCGAACTTTGTTCTTGTTCCAGAAACAACTTCGGGGTCCGTGGGTCCTGGAAATTAATGCCCAGGTGACGTAGCCATTGAATTGCTTTACTTGGTGGTAATTAAATTACAAACATGTATGAGTGCTAATATCTTCTTAAGTTTTCGCGACTTGTATACATAATAAAACTACGTTTTAACGGTTTTAAGCGCGGTAATTTTATTTGATTTTGATTTTTCCCGACGTCTCGGCCACTTTTCAGTGGCCGTGATCACGGAAGACCAAGATGTCAAGAGTCAACGAGTATTGTTAAAGTTTTATTTAGTTTTAATTTTGTTTATAGTTATTATTTACTCTATGGGAGCCTAATCTAATTTACTACCGCTTCGCAACGTGTTATGGCTTGAAGAGAAGAAGCGGCGCAAGAAACTCTTCGGCAAACATGCCTAGCTCTAATAATTTTATATAATATTAAAATGGGTGGAAGGAAAAATAAAAGTAATTATCAGTCAAGTTGGTTTGTGTTCCGTTGTACGCAGAAAGAGATCACAGTGTCTTAACAATACTCGTTGACACTTGACATCTTTGTCTTCCGTGATCACGGACACTGAAAAGTGGCCGAAACGTCGGAAAGACCAAAATCAAATAAAATTACCGCGCTTAAAACCGTTAAAACGTAGTTTTATTATGTATGAGTGCTGTTCAGTTTTTGGTGGGAACTTGAAGAGTTTGTAATGGAGTTTTATTAAAAAAAATATATGTTTGATATTGGTTAAAAATGTATAATAGCTGTAGATTATTAATTGTTTTTAACGAAGAATTGTGTTGAAATTCGCTTTGCTTAGTGAAATTGTGTCTTTACAAGCTGCCACAAGAACTAATTTGTTAGAAAAAAAATTATCTTTATTCATGGAGCTATTTGGTCGTGGTAACTTTAATGGCTAGCGCAAGCGTCCCAGAATCAAAGGGCGCGGGTTCGAAACCTGGCTGTAACACATTTTTTTTTTGCTGTAGGAGTTCAGCAGACAGGCAGAAGGCCTATTTGATGGAAAGCGGTTACCATCGCCTATGGTCATTTTAAATTTATTTATTTAAGGGAGACTGGAACCTGGTCACTAATGCCGGAACACAACTCAAGGTTGTTATGGCGACATACTTTAGACCAGGGGTGGTAGCCATCCAGTCGGGCAAATACCCTACCATCTGGCTGTGGGTTTTTTTGTCGCCTATTACGACAGGCCGTCCGGCCGCAGGAAATTGTATTCTTTCTCCGTTCCTGCACGGATAGACATACAGCATTTAAGCAGTTTTCTGACCTAATGTCCATATTGTTACAATCACCACGTGCTAACAACGGTGAAGGAAAACATCGTGATGAAATCTGCACATCGAGATAGCCGATATGTCGAACTTGCCAAGTCGTCTTGGACAAGCGTGGCGGGTATATTGTCCGTTCCTCTCTGGTGGAACGTTCGAGCCCAGCAGTTGGACGCTTATGGGATATTATTATCACTTTAACGGAAATAATTAGGTAATTACTATGCCTATAATGAACAGTAGAGATTCATCTATAATATCTTATACATACATACATAGCTTCACGCCAGTTCCCTTGCGGTGTAGGCACGAACAACAGAGCGCCATTCAGACTTATTCTTACACACCTCACTCGCTTCTTGGACATTCATAGCTCTTGTCATGCACGCTCGTCTGTTCATAAGGCTCCTGACATCACCTTCTGCTAGTATACGATCAATTTGATCATGGAAGGTGTGTCGTGGCCTTCCACGACTTCTGCATCCATCCACTTTTGCATTGTATATCTTATACTAATATATAAAGCTGGAGAGTTTGTTTGCTTGAACGCGCTAATCTCAGGAACTAGTGGTCTGATTTGAAAAATTCTTTCAGTATTAGATAGCCCATTTATCGAGGAAGGTTATAGACTATATATCATCACGCTAAGCCCAATAGGAGCGGAGCACCAATGAAGAATGTTTCAAAATCGGGGGGTTTTTAAATTCCTTTTTTTAACTATTCCACGCGGGCAGTAGCTACTAATATTATAAAATTCTGAACATACCGTGTCTGTACATTGAAGCTGTAAAAAAAAAACAGCAACTGGAATACACTAAATAAACGGTTGAGCACACGATGCAATTTTTTTTACATTTCTTGTCTGTTTCTTTGGGATTCACGTAAAATCTGCACTACTATTTATTCTCGTATTCCCGTGGGAACTTTCCTGGGGGCGGTTTGAAGTTATTCGGGTACATAAAAATTGGCCTTTTTTCGATACAGTTTTCACTGAAACAACAGCTTGCATTCTTTTTTTTTTTTGTAAACGCTGTTATACTTTATGTCCCGGGAATCGTGAAGGAATTTCAAGTCAAGCGTGGACGAAGTCGCGGGCATATCCTAGTAAAGAAGATAATATCCCGGAAATGGAGAGATCTCCTAGATCAAAGAATGAAATTTTACGGGAGGAAATCCGAGAAATGTTTAGTAGAAAGAGATTTATCAGAGCAGGTACAAATAAATTATTCGTGTGTGGATGTTGTAAGTAATTTGATTTTTATTTATACCTACGTACAAACAGTGCGGCTTTTATACCACTATATATATAGCGTATCTATCTTCGGTGTCTGATAGAATTGGAGGCATAATATCAGAAGCAATGGAAACTAGTGTTGGGAATTAGTAGGTCGCATGTCGATATATCGATACTAGTCTTACAAGGTACAAACGTATCAATATCGATTATAAATTAATACTCTTTTGATCGTCTAGGCGTGATAGATGACCATATTAGTATATTTTAGTCCGTTTTCATTATTCATTTTATGTATTTTTTAAGAAACATACATAAGTAGCAACAGAAACAAACATACATAGCATAAATATATTCATAAATAAAAATTAGTTTTGACGATTCATCTATTTAATTTAAATGATGAAAATATTATTCCTTAGTTATATTTTTCAAAAAAAATTATTTATCCCCTGAAATGAAAAATGATATCTACATATTTAGCAAAGTACTTCTAATTTAATTTAAATTGAATTTATTTGGGAAACGCAATAATTATCATTCTTACAATATAAAATACATAATTAATACACATATCAGTTAAATTTTCACAAAAAAATAATTCATATTACACATTTGGCTCATACACTGGACACTTAGATTTAAAAAAAATAAATTAAGGAATACAAGACCACACAAAAAAATTACAATATGTCTATATCATTCTTAAGTATATTCTTAATAGGTTATAAAAAAGTATTAAAAAATTGTGATACATGTCATGTCAAATTCTGTCTTTTAAATTAATCCCTCACTGCTGAAGAGTGGCTTTGGTGGCAGTGAATAATTGGTCTCTTCCACCGAAACTGGTTTTGATCAAAGTGGAGGGCCGAATTTATTGACATGTCCACCTGGCCAACAACCTGGTGAATCCACCTGTTTGACTATCTACCGGGAGGTCTCACGTCTTCAACTTTTTCAGTGACCACAAGTCTTTCCACATGTTTCTTTCGAGATACAATAGTATAAAGATTTTGTAGAGGAATTTAATTTTCCAATATTTTTTTGCGCAAAAATTCAATTTGTTCTTTATTCAAATATCGATAATAATGTAAAACATCGATACATATCTTCCTCTATTTGCCAACAATAAATCACTAAATTACAAGAGGCATCGTAGTAAGCATTCGTTAAAAATATTAGATTTGCTCACATTCCCTCAAAATGGGAATACGATATGATTGTATCTGGGAAAAAGAGGATTTATTTTATATCTTACTCGGCCGCCATCTTTTTATATTACTTTATGTTATGGTGGAGATATCGAGACTTTTGGCAGTGTATTTATGATATATGGGAAAAATAATGGAAAAAGTAAGATTCATATGGAGTACTCGCGCCTTATTTTACTTTTTATAAGAATAATTAATCTAAAGAGACCATCTCGCATCTAAGAAACTATCTTGGAATGTAGTTTTGTACTGGGCGGAGCTTGAAGTACTCAAGAAACATTCAGCTTGGTGCTGCCGGACCCAATGCAGGCTTTTTTTTTTTTAACCAGGGGAAATCCGTTTGAGGACTAAGCCGCGACAAGGGCAGAACCTTGGGAGGATAATTCGCGACCTAGTGTGGGATTCACCAGATCGGGGGTGGCACTAGCATGCCCACTCAAAACTGGTGCCATGCTATTGCCACTCCCCGGTTAAGGATACCCACTAAAACCCCTGGGTGTTCCGTCCTTCGCCTTATGCCAGGGCTACGGGTATATGACCTAGCCTCTCCGCAGCCCTGGCAGGACCCAATGCAGGCTGCAACAGCATTCATAATCCTGCATTACGCGGCTGACGGCTAGGCGGGGACTACCATGTAGGGTAGTGAATAGGCCTCTTAAAGAATACTTCATAATTTTAATATCCTAATTAATTTTGCAAAAAGAATTTCGGTTCGGGCATGTGGAAAGAATGCATGATGAAAGAATGACTAAACAGATATACAATGCAAAAGTGGATGGATGCATAAGTCGTGGAAGGCCACGACACACCTTCTATAATCAAATTGATCGTGTGCTAGTAAGCAGAAGGTGATGTCAGGAGCCTTAAGAACAGACAAGCGTGCATGACAAGAGCTATGAATGTCAAAGAAGCAAGTGAGGTGTGTAAGAATGAGCCTGAATGGCGCTCTGTTGTTCGTGTCTACCCCGCAAGGGAACTGGCGTGAAGTCATGGGTGTATGTAATTTTGCAAAAATGCTGAAACACATTTTTTAGGTTTGTATTGGTTCTCGTTTGACCACTTTCTCACCTGATGTTCTGTGATGCGGCGATCTAGGATGCAGCATGCTTGCCTAGAAGATACCTATTCACTCGTGGCTTGAAGACTCCTACATATTATTTGTCAGGATAAAGAGACTCCGGTGAATGATTCCATTCTTCATCGAGTGCACCAGATAAGATATATCCGTTGTATCCGTGCAGGAACAGAGGAAGAATATAATTTGCTGCGGCTGGACGGCCTGTCGTAAGAGGCGACAAAACAACCTACAGCCAGCTGGTAGGATATTTCCCCGTCTGAATTGGTACCAACCCTGATCTGAAGTATGCTCCTATAACAGCCTTGAATTGTGTTCCGGCATTAGTAACCAGGTTCCAGTTTCTCTTTAGAGAGCAGCAGCCCATTTGTAGCACCTTTGGTGCTGCAAATGTCCATAGGCGATGGTAACCGCTTTCCATCAGGTGGGCTGTCTGGCTGTTGAACTCATGCAATAAAATAAATAAATAAAATAAAAAACAAAGTAAAGCGTTTCATTCTGGTTGGAGCTGTTTCCACCATACGTGTTATTTATATGCCTTTATAGAAATATATTAAATAACGAAGATGTCTTTGGTGCCATGGAAGATGGGACGACCATTAGTTTGGGACGCTATGTGCTTTGACACTTTGGCAGCGTCCCATCTTCCCGATACGGACGTGGTAGCTGGTGCAGCTGCCGCCCGACAAGAGGACCTAAAACGCCGCAAATATGCATCCGTTGGTAGGTGGATATATAATTGCGGCTTTTGGTGTCGAAACTTTCGGGCCATGGGGTCCAGAAGCCCATCGCCTTTATCGAGACCTATCAAAACGGTTGATAAATGTCTCACGAAACCAAAACGCTGGTCTGTATTATGGGCAACGCATAAGTAGCAACGCTTTACTATTTGTAGTTTTTATCTTTTATAAATTAAGTTGTATATATATATATATATATATATATATATATATATATATATATATATATATATATATATATATATATTATTAGAATAGGCAAAATATGTAAAATAATTTTAAATGGAAATAAAACTAAAAAAAAGGAAAAAAAGTAACGAAGTGTTAAGAAGATACATGTTTAAAGGTTTTCAAATTTTCAATTGAACAAGTACATTAACAATCTGCCCGTAAAACTTCAAGTTAAAATTTTGTTGCCACTTTTCCGTTGCGATTCGTTTTTCTACTTGTCCGTTGAATTTTCACTTCTACTGTGTGTCCCAGCACACATTTCGACTTTCGTCGGTTTCCTGCAAATTATGATTTGGTTAGGTTAGGTAGATTTTCATTAATGCATTTTTTATTTAAACATATTTTATTTTATCAAACAAAAAAACTGAATTTGATCCGGACCCAAAGAACGCATCCATAGTCTACTCTATACTTTTTTGTGATAGAAAAAATCCTAATACCCCCCCCCCCCCCCCCCTCGTATGTATAGAAGTTTCACTTTAAAATGTGAAAAATATCAGAGGGGGATAAATCGAACGAGGATATTTCGAAACGGCAATTTTTAAATTTTTTATCGGTCTGTCTGGATATTCCGGCTAATCTCTGAAACGGCTGGACCGATTTTGACGTGACTTTCACTGGCAGATAGCTGATGTTATAAGGAGTAACCTAGATTTAGTCGCGGGCACAGATAGTACAAACATAATTGTACATACATACATACATAACTTCACGCCAGCTCCCTTGCGGGGTAGGCACGAACAACAGAGTGCCATTTAGGCTTATTCTTACACACCTCACTTGCCTCTTTGACATTCATAACTCTTGTCATGCAAGCTCGTCTGTTCTTAAGGCTCCTGACATTACCTTCTGCTAGTACACGATCAATTTGATCATGGAAGGTGTGTCGTGGCCTTCCACGACTTCTGCATCCATCCACTTTTGCATTGTATATCTGTTTAGTCATTCTTTCATCATGCATTCTTTCCACATAATTGTATCACTTAATATTATTAAATACCGTCGTGTATCTTCATTCTGAGCCCTTCGACAAATTGACTAAATTTCATTGACAATTACAGAGCGTTACGGATACAAGGACCCAAATATCCACTTCGGCTTAAATAAAATCGATTACGTAAATACCTATTTTCACGTGTGAACAAATCTTTGGAGGAGATAAAATGTGTAAATCTACCGGGAACCGTTCGAGGAGTAAGCCTCGCCAACTTTTTGAAGGATGTATTTCAGTCGGAGCCGTATTGCTTAATATACGTACTATTTATACGTTATACTCGTCCATATTAGAACCCATGACATGAATTTTATTTTCTAGTATGGGTGCCATAGTTAACCGAACTATTTATACCTATTAATATTATAAATGCGAAAGTAACTCTGTCTCTCTGTCTGTTCCGTGTTCACGGAAAAACTACGAGACTGATTTGGCTGAAACTCAGTATATATACCTATACATATATACCTATATATATTATATATACCGGCCTTTTTTTGTCACTTTACTTGGGGGTCAAAAGGACAACGTCTGCCGAGACCGCTAGTTAATTATAATGACGTTCGCGCTCTAAGCATGTTAGATAGATAACACTTTATTGTTCATTAAAATAAACAAATACAAAAACAAAATGCATAATTACAATACTGCTTGGCAAAACAACAGGCGGCCTTATCGCTAAAAGCGATCTCTTCCAGGCAACCTAGCTTAAAAGAAATTCTTTACTAATCTGGCGATGTAGGAGCAGAAAAAAGAAAGGACTGTACAATTTAAATATACATACCAACACTAATTTATAAAATTTAATACATATTTAAAAAATATAATAGTAATATATATACGTATATACAAAATAATTTAAATAAATGTATTTACATACATACATACATAACTTCACGCCAGTTCCCTTGCGGGGTAGGCACAAACAACATAGCGCCATTCAGGCTTATTCTTACACACCTCACTTGCTTCTTTGACATTCATACCTCTTGTCATGCACGCTCGTCTGTTCTTAAGGCTCCTGACATCACCTTATGCTAGTATACGATCAATTTGATCATGGAAGGTGTGTCGTGGCCTTACACGAATTCTGCATCCACCCACTTTTGCATTGTATATCTGTTTAGTCATTCTTACATCATGCATTCTTTCCACACATAAATGTATTTGTTAACATTATATTGTCACATATCAGCATTTTACATATTACAGTAGATAAATAAGTAAATGTTTAATATATTAAACATATTTATTTAGAGACAGATAGTACTTTCTAAGTGAGTTCCGAAATGTACCATGTTCTATCGTCTGTACAGTGGGAGTGCTCTGATGAGCTATATGTACGTCGCCATTTTATCATCGCACCCCTCGCCGACCTTTAGAAGTTCATCCGCTCTTCTTAGACACTTGAAAGTCATCCACTGTATGGTCTGTACGTGGCGTACGCTCTGCGGCATGAACTCCTTCCCGCGGTCTTCCCAGAGCGTCTTCAAAAAGGGTCTAAACAGATATTTAAACTCACAACGTGGTAGGCAACGCATCGGCTCCCTAGCTGTTGCAGACGTCCATGGGTGACGGTAACCACTTACCACCAGGTGGACCGATTGTCAGTTTGCCTATGAGTAAACATAAAAAAACTGAAATTTTGTATATCAATACCAGATTTTATAAACTAATACAATAAAAGAATATTTAACTTATTTATATTGTAGTAGAGTTTCCCTTGCGACTGTGCCGCGAGTGAAACTCTAATGCGTACCTCATGTTTAAAGAGCCAGCATTAATATAGGTTACATTGTATTAAATTTTTAAGTTTGTGTTATTTGCCCGCAGAACATTTTTTTTTATTGCAGGAGTTCAGCAGACAGGCAGACGGCCCACTTCATGGAAAGCGGTTACCATCGCCTATGGACATTTGCAACACCAAAGGTGCAACAAATGCGCTGCTGATCTCTTAAGGGAGACTGGAACCTGGTCACTAATGCCGGAACACAATTCAAGGTTGTTATGGCGACATACTTTAGACCAGGGGTGGTAGCCATTCAGTCGGGCAAATGCCCTACCACCTGGCAAAATTCACCTTAATTTATATCGCAAACTATCCCATCTCCCGAAAAGTATGTCCAAATGACGAAAATAAAAATTACCGAAATTAAAAAAATTACGAAAATAACATGATAATGACAGTGATAAAAATGTGAATACCTCTTAGTAGTTGTAAGAAATTGTAAAATATGTAATAAGTAACAGATGTAAATCTATATAAATAAAAGAAAGTCGTGTTAGTTACACTATTTATAACTCAAGAACGGCCGTACCGATTCGGCTGAAAATTGGTAGGGAGGTAGCTTAGAACCAGGAGACGGACATAGGAGACTTTTTATCCCGTTGGAACCGGTAGGTGATACTGAGATCGGATTCTAGAATCCTCATAATCGCCTGGAGCGATTTTGGTGATTTTGTTTTTGTTTGTTTGAGTGGGTTCCCGGAGGGTTTAGATTCGCAATTAGAAGCGGTAGGTGGCGCTGAGATCGGGTACTAGAATCCTCCTAATCACCTGGACTGATTTTGGTGATTTTGTTTTTGTATGTTTGAGTGGGTTCCCGGATGGTTTAGATTCGCAATTAGAAGCGGTAGGTGGCGCTGAGATCGGGTACTAGAATCCTCCTAATCACCTGGACCGATTTTGGTGATTTTGTTTTTGTATGTTTGAGTGGGTTCCCGGATGGTTTAGATTCGCAATTAGAACCAGTAGGTGGCGCTGTGATCGGGTTCTAGAATCCTCCTAATCACCTGGACCATTTTGGTGATTTTGTTTTTGTGTATTTGAGTAGGTCCCAGATGATTTAAATCCACAATAGGAACCGGTAAGTGGCGCTGGTATCGGGTCCTAGATTTATATTTTTTCGGACCAGGACAATGTCTGCTGGGGCCGCAGTTATATATAGTCTCGCTAAAACTCGAGAAAGGCTGGACTGATTTGGCTTATTTTGGTTTTGAATTATTTATGGAAGTCCAGGAAAGGTTTAAAAGGTGAGTAAATATGAAAAAAAATAATATTCTGAGGCGGTACTAAGTTTGCCGGATCAGTTAGTAGATAGATATAGTTTGTTTGACAGTATAAGAAGTACATACATACATACATAACTTCACGCTAGTTCCCTTGCGGGGTCGGCACGAACGACAGAGCGCCATTCAGGCTTATTCTTACACACTTCACTTGCAGTATAAAAAGTAATAATAATTATAGTAATAAAAATATATGTAAACAAAAAACTGTAATAAAACATATAAAAAAGAGACAAAAAAACAAAATAGAAATTAATAATGTAATAATAGTAAGTAAAAAACATGTAATAGCATACAGACGAGAAAAGTCTCTGTCTTAAAACATGACGGAGGAGAAGGCTAATAGAAAAAAAAACCATCGCGTCTAATGTGCTATTTAATATTAACGATTATTTTAATGAATTGTTCGAAAATTCCAAATTTAATTTCAAATTAGTTAACTCTCTACCAAGTTGACAAGCATCGTTTACCTTACTAGTGTACGATATCCATTGCGGAGTTTGGACAGGATAAACGAGCGGCAATTGCTAAAAGGCAGCAACGGATGTTGCACATATGTGAGAAATTGGAGTTGGTCAGTTTGGTGGTACGAGCTAGTTGGTGTCAGTTGACAGGTTGCGAGAATTTTTCAACTTTATTGAAGTCGAGTTTCGCCTGGAACTGAAAAGGTGATTATTTTGGTGTGCAGTGTTATCTTCTATACCAATATCGAAAATATGTTATGTAAGTGTAGTTTTAGTTATAGTATTATTTAACCCTTGTAAGGGTACAAAGTTAATATTATTTTTGTCCAAAGCTGCCATCAAAATTGCCGCGCCAAGAGAATTATATCGTCTCTTTTACTCTGATACAAATTGTATCTAGTTAGAGGGAGAAAGCACCAGTTCAACGTTCGTTTCAATTATCTGTATTTGACCACAAATTTGTGGTGCTTCCCAATTTGCCGTGTGTGACACTCGAGAACAAATTTGTGGTGGTTCCGTCTTAAAGGGTTAATTTGTAATTAGGTTCATTTTGAGTAGATCATAGTTTAATATATCATGTGATGAAGAAATTTAATTTTATAATTTTGTAATAATAATTTGTGACAATACTGAGGTCGATTAATAAAAGAGGTACTTGAAGTAGTGCTACAGCTTGAACTGCTTCCTGAGGTGTCGTATCCATTATTGACTGAAAGATTTGCAAAAATACATGCGCTTGAGCAAACGATGTACATTTTTTTTTAACAAAAACAAAAGCGTCTTCACACTAAAAATCTAAAAATAAATATTTAATCGATTTTTTTCTACACCATCTCGAAGTCGGTGCCAAGTAAAACAAAAGAACAGCAACAAATTTGCAAAATATTTTTAGTTGCGCAAATACTTCAATAGCTTTAGAAATAATATATTAAGCACCTGTAGAAATTGTACGACTGGCACGCTTATACAAATTTGCCATATCACTTTTCGGTGTACATGCTCTTCAACAAGGGTTGCTGTCGATTGCCTTGCGATCCACAAATCAGATTGTCGCTAGGTGACTATAAGACCAACTCGCGAGTTACAGAAAGCAGTTTAAATCGGTCCACAATTAACGGAGAAATCGCGTAACATGCCTACAAAAAATTAAGCGCCTGTAGAAAATATAATACTAGCACGCGTGTACAAGCTTTTTTTTGGAAAAATGTTGCTGAGCGCTGTCACTGAACCCGTTCTAAACTTCAGGGCCAATTTTGTTGAAATATTTTGTGTGTGTTTCAGTGGGTCCCTGGATGGTTAAGATTTACAATTGGATCCGGTAGATGGTGGTGGAATGAGTTTCTTAATTTTTTCATTTTGAAGTAAAACTTCTATACTTATATAGACGGGGATCTTAGGATTTTTCTGTCATGAAAAAGCGTTACGGCCGCGTGGCGGGGCGCCATAAATTTAGACTAGACGTGGTGAGAGGCGGCATAATTTTAGAGTAGATTTTGTATGCGTTTTTGGTTCCGGATCGAATTCAGTTTTTTTGTTTGATAAAATAAAATATATTTAAATAAAAAATGCATTCATTAAAATGTACCTAACCTAACCAAATCATAATTTGCAGTAAACCTGCGAAAAATCTAAATGTGTGCTGGGACAAATAGTAGAAGTGAAACTTCAACGGACAAGTTCAAAAACGAATGGCAACTGATAAGTGGCAAAACGAATCGCAACAAAATTTTAACTTGGAACTTTTACGGGCAGATTGTATGTACTTGTCCAATTTCAAAATCTGCCCGTAAAACTTCAAGTTAAAACTTTGTTGCGATTCGTTTTGCCACTTGTCCGTTGCCAGTCTTTTTATTTTAGAGCAGGATGACGTCTTCCGGACCCGCTAGTGTTATACATACATATAAAATATATGTGTAGTATGTATGTGATAGTAAACTTTTCATTGTCGCTTCTTCGCGGCCTCGCATATAAATTATCTCATAAAATACGGTATATGAATACTTTCGAGATGAAAATAAGAAATAACATCCATATAGGTACATACAAATGCTATAAATGCGAAAGTAGTTCTGTTAAGTTTTAACAAGTAAACGGCTGGTCTTAGTCAAATTTGAAGAGGAGATGGAGAATATCCTGGAGAAGGACATCGACTAGGTTTTATCTCAAAAAAATATTTTGAAGTCGGGTGCAAAGAAAAATTAAAAAAAAAACTATATTTTTGCAAATTTGTTATTAATTTTTATACTTTATTGGCCACCTACTTTAATATGTTGTAGAAAACATTTTTTTGCTTTTTAGTTACTTTTGAAGTCGGGTTTTGCATTTTGCTATTTTTTTGTTTTCTACTTTTTAAAAACAAAATAAAAAATACGTTGTATTTGCCTATAATATTCGAGGGTTGTTTTCGATTGCCCTGGTATTCACTCATCATATCCGGACTTGATAACAATGGGACCACCTCAGAAATATCTTTTTAATAAAAAAATGAAAATCGGTTCACAATTGAAGGAGAAATTGCGTAACAAATATACAAAAAAACATAAAGTCGAATTCAGAACCTCCTTATTTTTGAAGTCGGTTAAAAAGACACGCACGCTAGCACCGCTACAAAATTATTATAATAAACCTATTATAATGAAATCGCGGTAGGCAACCTGATACAATAAAATACTGCCAACTAAATAAAAGCACAAAAACGGAAGTCCCTAAATTTCAAATATGACATTAACGAAACGTGTTATGAACACAAGAGAAATAAATGGGACTAAGGTATAACAAAAAATTCTGAATTCCGTACAAAAAAACATAAAAAAATGAAATTGTATTTACGCGATATGGCGGCACGAACAATATGCTCCATTATTTAGTTTAAATTGACTTTGCTTTACACGTGTATACGGGCCTTTATTGACCTTCTAAAACGTGGGCGGTTTCGTATTACCTATGCGTATCATATCAATACCTTCAATGTACTTTTTGTTATGTACTGGTAGTAAATGTTATGGTTGCCTAGCATGGACGTGCTGGATGGGTTTAATTTGTTTTTGGCTTTATAGTTTTATAATCATCCTGGTAAAGTGTTCCGTCTATCTGTTTTTCTTTACTCAAATGATTTTTTTTTTAATTATTTGTTTTTTATTGCAGGAGTTCAGCAGACAGGCAGACGGCCCATTTTATGGAAAGCGGTTACCATCGCCTATGGACATTTGCTACACCAAATGTGCTACAAATGCGCTGCTGCTCTCTTAAAGGAGACTGGAACCTGGTCATCAATGCCGGAACACAACACAAGGTTGTTATGGCGGCATACTCTAGACCAGGGGTGGTCGCCATCCAGTCGGGAAAATATCCTACCCTACCACCTGGCTGTGGGTTGTTTTGTCGCCGCTTACGACAGGCCGCCCGGCCGCAGGAAATTGTATTCTTGCTTCGTTCCTGCACGGATTAAATTAAACGGATTGATTGAGCTAATCTCAATCATTTGGGATCGACACTGTCTTTTCTTTCCACACTCCTCTATTCTTACATACGTCCTCGATTACACCACAAATAATCATATCATACTCTACACAATCATCTGTTTTGAACAGTCTTCAAAAAGGAGGAGGTTCATAATTAGGCTGTTTTTTTTGTATGTTGGTTACGTCATTTCTCCGTCAATTGTGAACCGATTTTCATTATTTTTATTCGAAAGTGGTGATTGTCACCATCTGGATCTGATATGTGGATCCCAGTGAGATCAAAAGAAACTCTCGATTATTATAGGCAAGTACGTGTTTAATTTTTTTTCTAAAACTTTAAGTATTTCCGTAATTTAAAAGTAGATAATAAGAGAAATAACAACAAATAAAACCGACTTCAAAATTAACTAAAGCAAAAATTAAATATATTCTGTAACATCTTGAAGTCAGTGGTAAGTAAAACATAAAAAACAAGAACAAATTTGTGAAATATAGTCATTTTTATATCTTACTTTGCACCGACTTAAAGATGTTGTGGATGTTGTGTTTATTTTTGGCTTGTTAGCAACTTTTGCAGTTGGTTTTGTTTTTTGTTAAAAACCAATTCTTTTACCGTGTCCCAATCATTTGAGGTTGGCGAAATATGTCTTTTCCTTTCATACTTCTCTATTCTCTACATGTACTCCGTCACACCACAAACCATCATGTTATCCTTTACACAATCAATTCATCTCCTTTTTGTCACGTGGATTTCATCCTGCCACATTACATGCGCATTGCGCATACCATCTTGTTCTTCTTTCTTTCATTTTTTCAATCACATTTGTCACTTCCAAACAGCCCTTATGTAGTACTTTCTCACTTTATCCTTTCTTGTTATAGCACATATCCATCTCAACATTCTCATCTCAGCTGAGTGTAGACGTTTTTGGTCTATCACTTTACTGGTCCATCATTCAGGCCCGTATAACATAATCGGTCGTGTTACGGATCTATACATACTGAGCCTTTAGTTTGAGTTGGATTACTTTGTCACATGTCACTCCGGTTACCTTTCTCCACTTTAGCCGTGCTACATTTATACTTCTCCTTACATACTTCTCTATTATCCACACGTACTCTGTCACACCACAAACCATCACATTATCCTTTACACAATCCATTCATCTCCTTCTTGGCCTACTTTTAAAATTATATGCATCGATCTTCCAATTGAACATTCTTTTTGTCACGTGAATTTCATCCTGCCACATTACATGCGCATTGCGCATACCATCTTGGTCTTCTTTCTTTCAAATTTTCAGTCACATTTGTCACTTTCAAAGACCCCTTATGTACTAATTTCTCATCTAATCCTTTCTTGTACACATCCATCTCAACATTATTTGGTGGTCCAACATTTAGGCCCGTATAACATGATTGGTCGTCGATCTATACACATTGACTCCTTAGTTTGAATTGGATTACTTTGTCACATGTCACTCCGTTTACCTTTCTCCACTTTAGTCATGCTACATTTATTCTTCTCCTTACATCCTCTTCTATATCACCATTGGTCAGCAACATTGAACCAAGGTACCCGCAGTCAGTGTTGAACGGTACTGTGGCTAACTGTAGGTTAAAAGGCACAACAGAAGAGGTTCCGCTAAAATCGCAACCACCGTAAAGATAGGAATTGCCTACAAATGAATCATATACGAATTTGCCTTTGTTCAATATATGAAAAAACTAGACGTAACAAATTAATTTGAGTGAAAACCGCTTACAATTCGACTTGATCATAGGGAACCCAAAAAACATGACCTTATCCTGCCCCAGTTAAAAAACCAACGTTAATCTTATGAAAAGAAATATCTGAAAAATTAAACGGAAAAAATGTTACAAGGACATCCATCAAGTTAAAAGGAGCTCGCAGTGTAAACAGGGAAAAATAGATTTGTCACCAGAGACGGCGCTCAAAAAATAGACGGTTTTCCACTGGCATGGCACGACAACGAGAAGGCAATGAAGGGATCAACGGTATATAGACAGTGTTATAGATTGTTGTTCCGTCTGCAGCTACACCTTTAGTGTTATAATAATAATAATTTGGGGCCCATGCAGGGAGTGGCGAGTCACCGTCTGCCCATTTTTCCCTGTTCCCTGAACAGTCCTCATTTCCCACAATAGTTCTACACTGGCCGGGGCTTGTCCTTGGGTGCATTATTATATGGTGTAGACAGGGATAATCGCCGGTCAGTGTCACGCCACATTTACATTAAATTTGTCAAGGGGCCTCTACGTGTTGGCCTTCCCGTGGTCCCACGCAAGCCCTCCAAATGTCCGGGCCATTTTTATGGCCCGGGGTCTACAAAGACATACATTATAATAATAATTTGGGGCCCATGCAGGGAGTGGCGAGTCACCGTCTGTCCATTATTCCCTGTTCCCTGAACATTGCGACGGGCAGACGCCATAGTACCCATATTCCCAGACCCCCAGTACCGTTAGCAGTAACACTCTCATAGCCCGGTACTTTTTGTCCTTATTTCCCACAATAGTCCTAAACTGGCCGGGGCTTGTCCTTGGGTGCATTATTATATGGCGTAGACAGGGATAATCGCCGGTCAGTGTCACGCCACATTTACATTAAATTTGTCAAGGGGCCTCTACGTGTTGGCCTTCCCATGGCCCCACGCAAGCCCTCCAAATGTCCGGGTCATTTTTATGGCCAGTAGTTATTAGCTCGGAAGTTAGGGACTTCAATAAGTTTGTTGAAAGAAATTTAGGAAATATGGTTCATTTTTTTTTAAATTTTTTTTTATTGCAGGAGATCAGCAGACAGGCAGACGGCCCACTTGATGGACAGCGGTTACCATCGCCTATGGACATTTGCAACACCAAAGTTGCTACAAATGCGCTGCTGCTCTCTTAAGGGAGACTGGAACCTGGTCACTAATGCCGGAACACAACTCAAGGTTGTTATGGCGACATACTTTAGACCAAGGGTGGTAGCCATCCAGTCGGGCAAATGCTCTACCACCTAGCGAACCTATTTATAGATATTTTTTTTTATTGAGACTTTTCGTCACCAAGGACGATATCAGCCTCATTGGTGATGGCATTTATAGGTATTAAAAAACTTGTTGTGTTTATTGTGTGGAGGTTTGAATAAAAGTATATTAAAATCGATTATTTGTAGAGCTGCAAGCTTCATGCAATAACGCCTTTGTAGGAATATAAGCTTGGATAGATGAGAAATATTAGCATTAAAATTACAAGAGTTGCTGTTAACACATTTTTTTTTATGGCTTGGCAGCTAGGCCTTTAAGCCAGATCTTAGATTCAATGTAGTTTCTTCATTTTCTTAAACCTATGTGTAGCACAGCTGAACTGTAGGTTATCAGCTAGTGCCATTCAACGGAGTTCTTGTGACAACTCAAAAGGCCACATTTGACTTTACAGTTCACATTTCTCACAAAACACATAATTACTACTCAAAAACTATCAATATCCTTCAACTATTGTTCATTTTAGAGTAATTTTACACATTTTTAGAAAATAAAACTGCACAGCACAACATCTCCTTTCAGTTCCCGCCAAAAACTCCAGTTGCTGTTAACATAATTGAAAAAAGTATGTTTTTCATTTTCAAAAATAATAATAATAATCGGCAGACAAACACACACATTGTATATCCCCAAATTAAGCAAGTTACGCTTGTGTTATGGGTAATATACAACGGAGTACTCTGGGGCCGATCCCAGACACCCAGACCATAGTAAATAACGGAGAAAATACGTTTCCGAAATTTACTATACCAGGAATCGAACCCGGAGCCTCTGCGTTGCAGTGAAGTACTCCGGCAAAGCCCGCTTAACCACAGAGGCCGTCAAAAATAACAGGTATGATTATTTTTGGGTTTTTCTAACAACAAATTATTAGTAGATATTATTGCTTAGTGCTTATCTATCTATATATATAAAAGAAAGTTGTGTTAGTTACACTATTTATAACTTAAGAACGGCTGTACCGATTTGGCTGAACATTGGTGGGGAGGTAGCTTAGAAGCAGGAGACGGACATAGGATACTTTTCATCCCGTTGGAACCGGTAGGTGGCGCAGAGATCGGGTTCTAGAATCCTCCAAATCACCTGGACTGATTTTGGTGATTTTGTTTTTGTGTGTTTGAGTGGGTCCCCGGATGGTTTAAATCCACAATTGGAACCGGTTGGTGGCGCTGGGATCGGGTCCTAGATTTTTATTTTTTCAGAGCAGGACAACGTCTGCCGGGGCCGCTAGTATCTCAATAAAAATTTAAATAGAAACTGTTTGTTTTCTAGGATTACACGAATTGATTATATCACACTTTTTCAATAAAATTTAATGTTTGCTAAAGCTGTCTACATATTACTATGTAGTACATACATACATACATACATACATAATTTCACGCTAGTTCCCTTGCGGGGTAGGCACGGTGAACAGAGCGCTATTTAGGCTTATTCTTACACACCTCACTTGCTTCTTTGACATTCATAACTCATGTCATGCACGCTCGTCTGTTCTTAAGGACTGACATCACCTTCTGCTAGTACACGATCAATTTGATCATGGAAGCTGTGTCGTGGCCTTCCACGACTTCTGCATCCATCCACTTTTGCATTATATATCTGTTTAGTCATTCTTTCATCATGCATTCTTTCCACATGCCCGAACCACCGGAGTACTATGTAGTACATACGTATTAAAATTATTTTGACCAACAGTAAAATTATATTTATATAGATATGAGCAATATCATATCCCGACATTGAAGCAATAAATACCTGGTATTTCATCAATTTATTTGCCTCACAATATTATCGTATCGTGCTGTATCGTCGTATCGGCGTGCGATGTCGTATCCTACCAGTGGAAAACCAACCATAGACAGAGTAAAAAAATCGTTTGACGTTTGCCGGCATCCTTGCCGTACCATAAAAAGTGGCAGTTTGGCTATATGGATGGCTTTTGGGAAAACAGGTTGAACGTATTCGAAGGATTTTCTCCTGGCAGAGTTTACTTTTTCATATCTCTTCTCAAATCGGGAGCGTTATAACGGCATGGAATATTGAAAGTGAAAAAAAGAATTCAAAAAAATACTTCCGTATTCTTCTAAACTACACTAGTTCAGTTTGTAACATCGATTGGGAATTTATTTTAATATAGATAGATAGATAACACTTTAATGTACACCATTATAGAAAACTTACGAACTAGTATTTTTCTAATTGTGTGCAAAGGGCGGTCTTATCGCTAAAAAGCGATCTCTTCCAGACAACCAGGCAAGAGTATTGCTGATTAGGAGTGGCGATGGTGGTATATATACATAATTATTGTACGATTACTTACATTTAATATAACCCTTTTTTAACGAGTCCATAAACTTCGTTTAACTATTATGAATAAGTGGTTAATGTTTTTACATATACGTTTGTCGAAGTTGAGATATAACCTGACTATAACGTCTAGATCGAGAACTAATTTTTTTGCCTTCTGGCAATATTCTATTTTATCTGTAGTCAATGTCAGTGAATCATAAATAAAGCGAATTTATCCATGTTATTTTAATTTTAACGTTGATCCGAGTCTAAATCCGCTCAAAAAAAAAGAACTAACAAAACCAAATTTCACGTGAGCAGTGATTTTTAAAGTTTACTAAAAATGTAAGTCGACGATGTTTACTGAAGAACAGCCGACATGATAGGTTTGTTGGTTAGTTTAGCTTCTTTTAATAAAATAATTGTTCTGTTAACTATCAAAAGGTGTTAAAGCTCTTGCTTACAAAATTATAGTCAGTATTTTTAAAGTAGGCGGAGGCCTTTCAGCGGAGTGACACTCGCGGACTGCGTTCGTAATACTGAAGTAAGAAAGAGTTGGTCTGAAAGAGAGTGTCGGAGTGAAGATAAGTAAAGGAATGCTCCAGTGGTTCGAGCATGTGGAAAGAATGCATGATGAAGGAATGACTAAACAGATATACAATGCAAAAGAAGGCCACGACACACCTTCCATGATCAAATTGATCGTGTACTAGCAGGAGGTGATGTCAGGAGCCTTAAGAACAGACGAGCGTGCAAGACAAGAGCTATGAATGTCAAGGAAGCAAGTGAGGTGTGTAAGAATAAGCCTGAATGGCGCTCTGTTGTTCGTGCCTACCCCGCAAGGTAACTGGCGTAAGCAGAGGGACCTGGGGTCCCCAGAAGCTGGAATCGTGACGGTGGAGGCAATCCGGCCCCACCTGGCTCGTTGGGTCTCGCGGAAATGCGGGACCTTGACGTTCAGGATGGTGCAGATACTTACCGGGCACGGTTGCTTTGGTAAGTATCTGCACCAAATTGTTGGGCGGGAACCTTCCCCGTCTTGCCACGAGTGCGGCGCACTCCAAGACACGGCGTTTCATACGCTCGTGGAGTGCGCCGCTTGGGGACCCCAAAGGGCCCTCTTAGAGAACGTCGTTGGCCCTGTGAGCTCGCTTCGTAGCATGGTCGAAGCGATGCTCCAGGGTCAACAATCTTGGCTTGCGGTCTCCTCCTTCTGCGAATCCGTCATGTCGCAGAAGGAGGCCGCTGAAAGAGCGAGGGAGGAGGACGCGTACGCGGACCCCATCCGCAGGAGGCGGATCGGCGGTCGTAGGCGCCGCTACGCGCATCTTCTCCTCCCATAATTACCGTCACAGGGGGCCGCTGTCACGGGGGCGACAGCGGACTTCCCCCCCCTGCTGTACGAAGTGGGTCACTCTGCTCCCCGGGGTGACCCAGTTACAGGGTGTAGGGGCGTCATGGTGCAGTTACTTTGTACAAGATCCCATGACGCCCCGTAAAAGCGCTATAAATGGGGCGCAGGTTTAGGTTTAGTGGGTAGTTTGGCGACCGTTTCTCGCGACAACTTCGTTTTAGAAGCCAGCGTGGAGGACCGGTCGCTGAGAGTCCCACACACCCTCGATGCAGGCCTTATGCCTGCATTTTCCTTCCCTTCCCCCTTCCCCCGAAGGACCCGAGGATGGTCTCCAAAGACATTCCTCCTGCGTTATAAAAAAAAAAAAAAAAGGTAACTGGCGTAAAGTTATGTATGTAGTAGTTTGAAGCAGTCCAAGACGAGGACTAAACAGTCTCCATCCAATACTGGCCGAGCAGTTATTTGGAAATAATTACAGCACATCATCTGAATGTCGAAGCGATCTAGCTCCTCGACAACACGGACCTAATGAGAAGGCTCAAAAGGTGGTGATGCGTTATAGGATAATAGGAATAATATGGAACACTCACTTGTTTGTTGGGTTTGCTGGTTCGTTTTTTGAATTTATTATTTTTTGTTACATGTTAATTTACTTCTAGCGGTAGCGTTGCAAGACGGCATGACACTTGACAGATATGGAAGCGCAGCGCCATTGTGCGTCTCGTTCGCGCGAGTGTTGTGCCGGATAAGACAGACACGGAGAGATGACAATGGGAGGATATTAATATATATATTTCTTTTCGCAGTTTCGTGTATATGGCACCAACAAAAGGACAAAATGGTTTGAACTAAGTGTTGTAATATGCTAGCTGTTAATAAAGAATGCATGAACAAAGTGTCTTCGCCTTAATAAAGACAATAAGAAAAATGCTAATGTACACTTTCTTAGTAGGAGTACTTTGAGTTAATTTAGTTTATATTTAAATTATTTATTAGTCATTTAAAATTAGATGGTAATATTAATGAGGTACTTTTCTGAAATACTTCATTTATAAAAAAAAAGATACTGCTTGATACAAATGCAATAAACTTTGATTATTGTGTTGATGCCGGCGTTTCGCTGTTATATATCGAGGGGTGAAAGGCTATTTGTTTTAAGCGACATTTTGAGACAGAATTGACTTGATGGTTTTCTTGGATCCTAATGTCTCTAACTTAAGGAATTATAATGAACCTGGTTTCAAACTAAAAACTATAGATTGTTTTCTTTTGTAAATATATTATGTAGTTTACTAATGAAGTCTTTTTGTGGGTTATTGAAACTTCAAACTCCTCTATCGACACAATTTCGCAAATGTCGCTTAAAACAAATAACCTTGGACCCCTCGATATGTATGTTTGTGTCAGTGGCGTGGACTTTGCGTCATGCATTCATTGGCGTTTACGCGTTCTGTTCAAACATATTATTACTAGGCTCTCTATAAATTAACCAACGACCAAAAAGACGAAAGCGCCATGAATTTATTGGCGCTTACGTTTTTTATTCGTGCATATAATTACTGTATGACTATCCCTTACGCTCGGCGGCTTTCCACACGCATCGGATGAAATAGCAACTCATAACCCGATCGGGCACCGGTTTTTGTTTCAAAATATGCGGTAAGATCAAAATACATAGCGAGTTGGATGTTTTCTCAACAGCGGTATAGTCAGCGCTTGTATCGTACGGTAGGTTTTTTCAACCGGCTTAACCTAGCCGAATTTACATCCCGCGCTGCTAGTATGGTAAAGATAGATAAATCCAGCCACTTTGCAAAAAAACGGGTCCAATACCCTCTTACAACGACAGCTCCATTCATCCGTCTGTACCGAATACAAATAGCGTCCAGATGAGCACTCCTTAGTGAATATAGCCCCAATCAACTGGTACATTTCATTACATTTCTTCACGTAGAAGGGTCCAAACAAGGTTACGGGAGCGCGCGAAATGACCCTTCAAATCGTCTCGAGGTATCTGCAGCGACCTGGAGAAATAGGCCGGATAATGATTACGTCATTACCCCCCCTTTTTAGCATACGGATGGATGCTTTGCTTAAACGAACCTTAAACTGTCTGGAGTAAATCAAGGGAGGGTTGAGATGAGACGCGGCTGAATTATTTGTTTATAATGATGCAGGGAATTGCGACACTTTCTGAGATTCCAATAAATATTTTTTTGTCTTTAGTTGCTTCTGTATTAGATAGAATTTATAAGCCTTGTAGGCCTTTTGTTTCTCCTAACTAAAGTTCTATAGTTCGAACGTAACAATAATCCAGGCATTGATCCAACAGACAGTACAATCGAAAGAGAAATTGCAGAATTTTTAATTTTTTAATTTTATCCGTGCAGGAACCGAGAAAGAATACAATTTCCTGCGGCCCGGCGGCCTGTCGTAAGAGGCGACTAAACAACCCACAGCCAGGTGGTAGAGTATTTGCTCGACTGGATGGCGACCACCCCTGGTCTAGAGTATGCCGCCATAACAACCTTGAGTTGTGTTCCGGCATTAGTGACCAGGTTCCAATCTCCTTTAAGAGAGCAGCAGTGCATTTGTAGCACCTTTGTTGTTGCAAATATCCATAGGCGATGGTAACCGCTTTCCATCTAGCGGACCGTCTGCCTGTCTGCTGAACTCCTGCAATAAAAAAAAAAAAAATTCGAATCATCCTAAGGCACATATGCTAACCGATGACCGTATTTGATTGGTGACTTCAACGCAAAGGTAGGTTACAACAGTCTGTCTCTTTGTTATATCATGTCAAGTTATTGGGCTATTAAAATGTGCAAAACATGGTCAAGCTGATTTAAAACTTTTTCACTCACTGCCCTAAATCGCCATCAAATCCAACCACTCTCAATCACACACGTGTTACGTATGTACTTCGGCACTTCACCGATCTTCACCTCACTTCATGCCACTTCACAGCCGTTAACATTCGCCTTGTTACCCTTAAAAAATTTCTTGCGCGATACAAACTGAATGTAGGATAAAGTCAAGAGTGCCTCCGTCAAAATCTTAAGTCCTTGAGAATATTCGCGAAAAGGTCGCAACTTTTTCCATTTAATAATGTTGTATGCGCGAAAATTTGATTCCTAAGCCGTTTTTCTTCATATAAAACTTTCACGGCTGTGATGTATGGAGCAATAAAGATATTATTTCCTCCAAAATTGTTTTTTTCGTACATTTTTTGGGTTGAATTTGCGTCACGGTACTATATTGGATAAGGTGATTACGTCTCGTTACTTGTAAATTTTGGATTTCCTTTAATATATATTGAATTGTTAAAAGTATTTTCCAACTTGTAATATCAGTGCTGACTAGAAGTACTTTCCCTATTGTCAGCACTTTTATTATAAGCTCATTTTTTATGTACTGTATCAAATCAGTTAGCAAACGCACTCTGACGTGCGCTAACATCTTTAAACTCATTGAACTATATATTTATCAGACTTATTTGTTTACCTTGAAACAACCCAACTACAACAGCAGAGCGGGACCAAAATGTATGGGACATTTTGGTCCTTCGAGCCGGATCAAACTAGGTTATGGGATAGTTTCCTACATAAAATTAAATAAAATTTCCAAGAATAACGTCGACAGGAATTTAGTACAATGTAATGTATGTTAATGTATACAATCATACATACATGGTATAGAGATAAACGTAACATTGCAGACTGCAAGTTCTAAAATAAATGTGAAAATAAGTCTGTTTTTTATATTTTTACTAATAAAGCAACTAAACGGATGTAAATTAAATTTGACAAGGGGGTAGATTGTATCATTAAGAAGGACAAAAGCAACATGTTTGTTTGTTAAGAACAATCTTGTAGAGTATGTAATTGGGGATGAATCTTTGTATGGGCAACCCATAATTCCTCATGTAATTGATATGAAATTTCATATTTAGATAGACACATGAAAACACACGAAGAGATAATGTAACTATTTTATGTTAAAACAATAGCCGAGTAAAACATAATTTCAACCTTTTCCTGTAGAATAATTGTAATAACTACCTTGATTGATGTACCCTTTTCTTTGCTAATTGAATTTTTCTACAATAATAGGATGGGATTTAAGCCTTGAATGGTTTATTTTAAGATAAAGAAACGTAACGTAAGCACCAGGATACTATGAATGAAAAGGAGGTTGCCCATTATTAATCTGTATAGGATGGCCCCGTTCTTTTGTTATAGTATCGGAGAAAGGATTTTGTTACCATAAGTACAGTATTAAAAACCCTCCTGAGTTCATAACTTTTTATTATAATGTCCTTGTTCTGTTATTTACTATACAGTGATTTGACTGAATTACTTCTACTCTGTGTAATAATCCCTATTAATATTATAAATGCGAAAGTAACTCTGTCTGTCTGTCTGTCTGTCTGTCTGTCTGTCTGTCTGTTCCGTTTTCACGTAAAAACTACTGGACCGATTTGGCTGAAACTCAGTATATATATATTTTTGATGCCGAGAATGAACATAGGATACTTTTTATCCCGGAAAATGGGATAGTTTCGGGGATAAAAATATATTTGTCTATTTGTTTGTTATGCTTTTACGGAAAAACTAATGGGCCGATTTGGCTGAAATTCGGTACGTATGTGAATTAAATACCGAGGGTGGACATGGGATACTTTTCATTTTGGCCTTTTCGGTCATTTTGGCCATTTAGGCCATTTTATTTATTTTGGTTAATTTGGAAATTTTGGTCATTTTGGCCATTTTAGTCATTTTGGTCATTTTAGCCATTTCGGTTATTTTGGCCATTTTGGTCATTTTGGCCGTTTCGGTCATTTGGCCTTTTTGGTTATTTCAGTCATTTTGGCCTTTTTGTTCATTTTGGCCATTTTGGTGATTTTGGTCATTTTAGCCATTTCGGTTATTTTGGCCATTTTGGCCATTTCGGTCATTTGGCCTTTTTTGTCATTTCAGTAATTTTGGCCTTTTTGGTAATTTTCGCCATGTTGGTCATTTTGGACTTTTTGGTCATTTTGGTAATTTTAGTCATTTTGGCCATTTTGGTCATTTTGGCCATTTCGGTCAATTAGCCTTTTTGGTCATTTCAGTCATTTTGATCATGTCGGTCATTTTAGCCTTTTTGGTCATTTTGGCCATTTTAGTAATTTTGGCCTTTTTGGCCATTTCGGTCATTTTGGCCGTTTTGATCATTTTGGCCTTTTTGGCCATTTCGGTCATTTTGGCCTTTTTGGTCATTTTAGCCATTTTGACCATTTCGGTCATTTTGGTCATTTTAGCCATTTTGGCCATGTCGGTAATTTTGGCCTTTTTGATCATTTTGGCCATGCCGGTCATTTTGGCCATGTCGGTCATTTTAGCCTTTTTGATCGTTTTGGCCTTTTTGGTCGTTTTGGCCATTTCAGTCAATTCGGTAATTTTGGGCCATTTAGGCCATTTTGGTCACTTTGGCCATACTTTTTAACGCAAAAATAAAACTAAAATGAAAGTGTTAGTGAGAAACTAATCATTTCTCAAGTTTATAGGTATAATAAAAATTACCCCTATCCCTATTAATATTTAATGTCCCTATTAATTATATTACTTTCGCATAGTAACTCTTTCTGTCTGTCTGTCTGTTCCGTTTTCACGGAAAAACTACTGGACCGATTTGGCTAAAACTCAGTATATATATATTTTCGATTCCTAGAATGAACATAGGATATTTTTTATCCCGAAAAATGGGATAGTTTCCGGGATAAAAATATATTTGTCTTTTTGTTTGTTATCCTTTTATGAAAAGACTATTGGACCGATTTGGCTGAAAATCGGTACATATATAATTTGAATATCGAGAGTGGCCAAGGGATACTTTTTATCCCGGATAATGGGATACATTTTGGGATAAATTTATGTAAAGTTTATAGGTATAGTTTCCGATATAAAATTAAGTGAATCTTTCGGGGGCAAATACATAAAAAAATAACACAATGTAACCTGTACTACTTGCTCTTTAAACAAGAGACGCACTAGAGGTTGACCCGCGGCGCAGCCGCGGGGTAAACTCTAGTTCTCTATAATAACTAATCAAGAGTGACGGGTGAGTGAGTGACAAGAGTTATGAATGTCAAAGAAGCAAGTGAGGTGTGTAAGAATAAGCCTAAATGGCGCTCTGTTGTTCGTGCCTACCCCGCAAGGGAACTGGCGTGAAGTTATGTATGTATGTATGTATGTATAATAACTAATCAATATATTATGTAAACATGCATAGAATGCATAGGCTCTTTCACGGTACAGGCTGTCCGTTTATGGAACTCACTGCCGCTCAACATCAGACAAGCTAAATCCATATTGTCTTTTAAATTGATGGTTACTAAATTTCTTTGGTCCTTGCAAGTTTAAAACATGCTGCTGATTCTATATATAGTATGATATATCTTATTTTTGTATAGTATATAAAGTATGTCATTATTTATTTATTTACTCTTCAAATAATAAAACTAAAAGTTAAAAATAAATAAATTAGACTAAACTATTAATAAAGCTATACTTACAAAATAACATAAATTTATAAATAAAAAATTTACTCCAAATCGCTGTCGGCGGGGAGCGTGCCCAAAATGCTGGCCGCATTTCCGCCTTGAATGGCAACGCTAATTCGTTGCCCCAGGTGCAAGCCAGCCTTTTGGTCACGCGAGACCTCAATTAAACGCGTTGAGAGGTCTCGATAGAGGTGATGAGCTCCAGGCCCCCACGGCCCCAGGGTCTCGACCCCGAAAGCCACAAATACGTACCCACTACCAATGGAAACTTACTCACTTGCTTTTTACTTATTATTGGAATGTTTCTTATTATTTATTTATTGTCTTCACGGCCACTATTGTCTCAATATTTTCCTTAGTTTAGGGGGTTGCCTAGACGAGATCACTTTAAGCGATAAGGCCGCCCTTCGTTCAACATTTACTATACTTAGTTTTAAGAATGTAGTTTTAATTTTTGGTGAACAATAAAGTGTGTATTGTTAGTGTGAGATTAAATAAAGAATTATTATTATTTAATATATGTCTTTGTAGACCACGGGTCATAAAAATGGCCCGGACTTTTGGAGGGCTTGCGTGGGGCCATGGGAAGGCTAACACGTAGAGGCCCCTCGACAAATTTAATGTAAATGTGGCGTGACACTGACCGGCGATTATCCCTGTCTACACCATAATAGTAATGCACCCAAGGACAAGCCCCGGTCAGCGTAGAACTATTGTGGGATTTATTATTATTATTATTAGTTAAATTATTCATTACGTTCCTACAAAATATGGATTAAACGTAATTGAAAGATAGTATGTTTATGCCTTACTCTTTCAAATAGGGACAATTTCCTTTTGTGTTTTTCCTTATTTATTTTATTTGATTCGCTTGAATGACATAAAAGTTTTTCTTCTAAAACATTACACACAGATATTTCGTTCATTTTCTTCGACTTGGAAATATATTTTTTCTTATTTGTTATTTAATAAATTTATCCGGGCTGGGATGGAGAAAGAATATAAGTACGGCCCTGCCGGTCGTAAGAGGCGACAGAATAGCTTGATGGTAGAGTATTTGCCCGTCTGGATGACTACTGCCCTTTTTTTTGTAACGCTGGAGGAATGTGGCATCTGTGGCTTCTGAAGGCCGACTCTACACACAAGATTCTGATGATAGAATAAGTTGTAAACACCGACTGCCAGACTACCCACCCACTAAACCATGCAGCGTTCCCTCGCATCGTAATGAATTGCCACGGGTTCATAATCATAAGTATGGTATACCGTGACACCTCGATGCAAGACAACAAGGAGGTGTTTCCTTGGGACCAGGACCTCCTATGGCGCTAGGTGTGGCTCGCCTAGAGGACACGGCTACCATCCCTGGTCCAGATTATGCAGGGTCTCTTGAGTTCTGTAAATGACTTTATTACACTAGAAGTAACAAGACATTCAGAGTGTCGTCATTACTAGATACATTTTAGTGCGTGGTTCGAATTTTTGCATCTCGAAAAGCCCGTACCTCTAATTCTTTTTGATACCAACAAAAAAAAAAATGGTGGAATTATTTCCCAATCTGCAGACCATGAGAGCGTGTATAACAACTTTGAGCTGTGTACTAGTGTCAGTGGCCAGATTCATGTAGTCGACGCCGGCAGCCTATTAGTAGCAGTTTTAGTGTTGCAAATGTCTATAGGCGACGGTAACCGTTTTCCACAAGGTGGACATTCAGCCTGTTTGCTGTATTCCAACAATAAACAAATAAATAGTTTTTTTTATTGCAGTAGATCAGCAGACGGCCCACTTGATGGAAAGCGGTTACCATCGCGTATGGACATTTGCAACACCAAAGTTGCTGCAAATGCGCTGCTGCTCTCTTCAAGGGGACTGGAACCTGGTCACTAATGCCGGAACACAACACTCAAAGTTGTTATGGCGACATACTTTAGATCAGGGGTGGTAGCCATCCAGTCGGGCAAATGCCCTACCACCTGGCTGTGGTTTGTTAAGTCGCCTCTTACGACAGGCCGCCCCAACGCAGGAATTTGTATTCTTTCTCCATTCCTGCACGGATACAATAGATAGTAGTACGGATAGCAAATTTGAGTCGATTTTTATGTTTACATGTATCACTTTGATTGCTATATCTTCATCCAAATTGAAAGATAGGAAGTACATCGAGTAATACCAGCAACGAATGATAAAAGTGAAGTGTTACCAAACATTTTCATAATGAAATGCTTTGACTTAAATAATAAAAGAAATACTTAAACGTTTCTTGTAAAAATTATTTTTGATCCATGCCATGGATGAGCCATGGGAAGGCCAACACGTAGAGGCCCCTTAGACAAATTTAATCTAAATATGGTGTGACAGTGACCAACGATTATAAGTGCCGGCCAGTGTAGGACTATTGTGAGAAATGAGAACAAAAATTACCGGGCTATTGGGGTGAACTGCTAGTGGTACTAGAGGTCTGGGAATATGGGGACTATGGCGTCCGGGAGAAAGAGGCAGGTGATCAGTCACACAGGATTATTCCTTTTACTGAAACCAGGCTCTCACCATTTCTGTTTATAAGAAAAAAATTGTTACTAATTTAAATATTGTTAGTGTGAGAGTAAATAAAGAATTATTATTATTTAATGTATGTCTTTGTAGACGACGGGCCATGAAAATGGCCCGGACTTTTGGAGGGCTTGCGTGGGGCCATGGGAAGGCTAACAGGTAGAGGCCCCTTGACAAATTTAATGTAAATGTGGCGTGAGTGACCGGTGATTATCCCTGTCTACACCATATAGTAATGCACCCAAGGACAAGCCCCGGCCAGTGTAGGACTATTGTGGGAAATGAGGCCAAAAAGTACCGGGCTATTGCGGTGAACTGCTAATGGTACTAGGGGTCTGGGAATATGGGGACTATGGCGTCTGCCTGTCGCAATGCTCGGAGAACATGGAAAAATGGCCAGACGGTGACTCGCCACTCTCTGCATGGGCCCCAAAAAAGGCCATAGAAGGCAGGGGCAACATGGGTGTGAGTGGCTAAGGGGTGTAGAGAGGTGGGCTGTAGGATCACCGCATCTACTTCTGACGTGATGCCATTTATCACTTCTACCCCTGGAGCTTGAGTCTTAGCAATGTTCGGTGAACATGGAAAAATGGGCAGACGCTGACTCGCCATTCCCTGTATGGGCCCCAAATGATCCAGTATTATTATTACAACCGCACCGCTCACCGTTGCCTTGTTCACCCCCTATTCTGGAGCTCCCGTGGTTAACTACGTAACGGTTCTCTAGAACGTTTGTTCCAGGTACGACAATGATCTGAAGGAACTTCCCGGTGAAGTTTTCCATCTGTTCTACGACATGAGATTGTTTGAGAACGGCATTATAAAATTTCTCAAAGACAGCGCGTTGGCAAAGCTCCGGTGTTCTTCTTTTCATCAACTGGGCCGTCTGCCTGTTAGCCTACCACAGATAAACTAAAATTGGACACAGAATAGTAGTCCAAGTAAACTAAATTCGCATACCTGTGTCTAAGTCTGCACTTAATATATAGATTCTGTCTGTATGTTTAGTTTTTGTCCTCGTCCCACGCGGATGACATTGGGGGTACGGCTAGTTAATAAATTTATATATATATAATAGAAAGTCGTGTTAGTTACACTATTTATAACTCAAGAACGGCTGTACCGATTTGGCTGAAAATTGGTGGGGAGGTAGCTTAGAACCAGGAGACGGACATAGGATACTTTTTATCCCATTGGAACCGGTAGGTGGCGCTGAGATTGGGTTCTACAATCCTCCTAATCACCTGGAGCGATTTTGGTGATTTTGTTTTTGTGTGTTTGAGTGGGTCCCCGGATGGTTTAAATCTACAATTGGATCCGGTAGGTGGCGCTGGGATCGGGTTCTAGATTTTTATTTTTTCAGAGCAGGACAACGTCTGCCGGGGTCGCTAGTATATATATGAGTGTAAAAGAGATTTTCTCATAGATTTTCGTGCGTTTCTAACACGAGCGATCAATCATCTATAGAAACATTAAGTAAGGTAGATTTACTTAACAAGAACCTATATACAAAGTAGCAAGAAGTAATTTAGCAAGCCTGTGGCGGTCCATGTAATACGAAGGGTTCCTTCAAGATTAAAAGCATTCAATGTTTTAGTTACTTGGCTACATAACTATTTTGGGCGAGAGACCCCTTTTCCAAAATTAACTGATACCTCAACCCCGGGCTTGAAATACCGGTAAAAATGTGGTATCGTTATTAATGCTTTTTTATAGCTGGAGTACAGCAGACAGGCAGACGGCCCACCTGATGGAAAGCGGTTACCGTCGCCTATGGACGTTTGCAACACCGGAGGTGTCATCAACGCGCTACCGGCCTCGAAGAAATTTTACGACGCCCTTTTAAAAAAAACCCATATCGTAGCGCTGTGAGAAAACCACGGCTGGGAGCTCATTCCAAATCCCCACGGTGCGCAAGAGAAACGTTCTAGAGAACCGTTGCGTACAAGAGCGAAGCGGCTCTAGGAAGTGGGGGTGAACGCCCAGCCGAGATGCTACTTTCAATATGCTGCTGGCCGCAAAGGGGGCGCTGGAACCTGTCCACTGATGCCGCCAGAACACAACTGTACATTGTTTTGTCGTTATGTGGACAAGTATACAGACGAAAGAAAGCCCATCTAGTTGTGGGTTGTTCTGTCGCCTCTTACAATAGGCCTTCTTCCTGCTTCTTGTTAGAATGCTTATTTATACGTTCCTGTGTGGATAGAATGATACGGTAATGATGATATTTTTCAACCTCTGGCATCATGATTTTTTAGACTTGTAAAGGAGGGGAACATAATTTTTACGATTTTGGAAGCAAAATCTCGGCACCCATCTATTTCCACAAGACTATCTACATAAAATATCGTTTAAGTGCTGTTCTCTTCTCGGTGGAGCTTCCTATTATCTTCTCATTCAGGTCGCTGTTTTACTTCTTTGTATAATACTACTATATATACTTAAAAAAATATTCAACCCTCAGTCACATATATTATGGTGACCATCCCTAATTGTTAATTTTTCCACGATTTCACTACAGTAGTTGGTTGCGCCGAGGAATACCTCCTTATAAAGCGTTTCTAACGTGTGTTCACTGATCGCAGACTAATCTGCGATCAGTGAACACACGCTGGATAAACTCAACCGCTTCATCAGATTCCATAACCGACAATTCTTCGCGAAAGAGAATCGTTTCATACGTAGAATGATGCGTGAGGCTATTGAAATCGAGAAAAACCGAAATTTCAATAGAGAAGATGGTTGGCAAGTACCATCTTTTTGGGATCGGATCATCAAAACTATTAAGACCCAAACCCAACAAAAACCAACTGCCAGACCTCAAGACATTGTGAGCTCTTTCTGAGTGCATCGGAACACAAACTAACTTGACTAACAATTTCTTTTATTTTTATTATATAAAATTATTAGAGCTAGGCATGTTTGCTGAAGACTTTCTTGCTCCGCTTGTTCTCGTCAAGTCATAACGTGTTGCGAAGCGGTGGTAAATTAGATGAGGCTCCAATAGAGTAAATAATAACCATAAACAAAATTAAAGCTAAATAATTGAAATAAACAAATTGGCAGTAGGCTAAACAAAACTTTAACAATACTCGTTGACACTTGACATTGTCTTCCGTGATCACGGCCACTGAAAAGTGGCCGAAACGTCGGAATAACAAAAATCAAATAAATTACCGCGCCTGAAACCATTAAAACGTAGTTTTATTACGTATACAATTCGAATTTAAGAAAATATTATAATTTCATTTATATAGATATAGTAGTTTTCAGGTTGCTTGTTGCTCATTTACACCAATTACCCCAAAGGGATAAAGCCCAGCTAGGCAGATTTAGGGGCACTTAGCAGTCATTTTGTTTTTATCAAATTTTAGGACGCTGACACGATAAAAATGAATTTAGGGCATGCTTTAGAAAGATAGAAAAAAACATGTTTATTTAGAGATAGCTAAAGGAGAATTTAAATATAAAAATGTAATAAAAAACAAAAGATTAACTTCACTCTAAATTAAGGATACTTTAGTGTAAGAATCCTATTTAGGGAACACATAAAGGCGAAAGACGTCTTGGCCGCGTAAAAAGAAAAAAAATAATGTCGGTGACGTCTTCAGCTATTCGCAGTCCACTACTGGACGTAGGCCTCTCCAAGGCGGCGCCACTCATCCCTGTCCTCTGATTTCCTCATCCAGCGCCTACCGGCAACCTTGCACAGGTCTTCGGTCCATCGGGCTGGAAGGCGTCTGACTACGTTTACCGAGACGCGGTCTCCACTTCAGGAGTCGTGTGCTCCATCGGCCATCGGTCCTACGGCAGATGTGACCAGCCCACTGCCACTTCAACTTGCTAATTTTGCGAGCTATGTCGGTTACCTTGGTTCTCTTACGGATATCCTCATTTTTAATTCTGATGTCGGTGACGTGTTCCTTTTATTCGCTTTCCACCTGTTCACTGCTCCTGCAAAGCCTATTTACTTTTACACCGTAACGCAAATTCGCATATTCGATCTTTATTACCATTCTGATTCCTACGCCGAAGTACCCAACAAAATATATGTGTCTATGGGTGTGTCACTGGTCGCAGCAAGAAAAGACGGGCCGATCCAAAGAAGAACTTCTTTGCATCGGTCGTCAAGTAAATCACACACGTAAAACATATATAAATCCTGCAAAACCAACAGCTTACAGTCCAAAATCATAATTTCGATAGAGAACTTCTTAGGTTGGTGGGATATGAAAGACCCACAGACATAGCGATTTCATAATGCTTCCCTTTACACAGAAATATCTACGGAACCCTGAAAATACAGTCTCGGGTTATGAATTATCAATAATACACTCAAAGGTCGTCCGGAGTATTGTAGGGATGGAGTTTAATACAAAAGGCAAGCTTTAATAATAAATGTTATTTATGGGCGTATGGCCGAAATATATATTTTTTTTTCATTTCGTTCGTATATCGACCGGCAGTTATCGTTCATGTGTACAAAAGCTATCAAACACTTTTTATATATTTTTTTACCTGTATTTGAGAAGTATATTAACTCTAGTGACACTTAGTATTAGGTAAAATGTCTATACTAATTTTGTAATCTACCCTCGTTTTTGTGTGAGGTGACGGCGAAAGGGCAATCATTTTTCAAACTTGAGACCTGTCGATATTTGTCCGTCGTGCGTACACATTTCTCCGTGAGATTCAAACTTTGATTTCTGGTCTGTACCATACTTGACGTTGTGAAAAGTAGAACTAATGCTGTGCACTGTTCTTCTGCGAGCTGCAGCCTGGACTGATGCAGGAAACATAAATTTGAGAATTAACAATGCTTTCTCAAGGGGCACACTTCACTACGTCGTCATCTACATAGCACCCGACATATAAAATATTGAAAGTGAAGAAAATAATTTTGAAGAAATATGACAGATGAAAGAATACCTTGAAAAAAATTAAGGCTTCCATTTTTGCCCAAGTGGCTACGTAATCCTAAAGAATAAACAAACAAATCCCTGTATTTCCATCCCACAAAAACGGAACGCGTCAAAAAGTCGACCCAAATCACACTACTATTCAAAGTTAAACGTTTTCCCCCAACTTCTTGCCTGTGTTGTTCAGAAAAACGGCTAATGGGCTTTACCCAACTACGCCCTATTGTTTAGGCAAGACCGAGTCTCGAGATTTTCATGACTTAAGTAACTATAAAGAAATAAATAGACTATAAGTAACAAGTCTGTCGGTTTTCGATGGGTTTCGATGGGATAATCTTAGGAGAATGTGCTATTGACCTTAAACTTAGTTCCCCTATCCCTTTTTATCATCGGACAACCAGACGCATCGGTTTGCCCTATCGTTACATGATGGACATACCATTTTTCAAAATTTAAAATGCAAAAGTTTTTATTCACATCTAGGAAGCCCTGCAGAAGTTGTCCTGTTTTGTAAAATAAATGACAACCCAATTGCAGCGTCTCCTACCGGTTCTAATTGTAAATCTAAATCAAAAAGTATCTTGCTAACAAAGGGATATTAAACTATTGAAGAATACTTACATGAGAAAACTTCATTTACATAGCAACTCGCTCTAACTTCTTATACTATATTTTGTATAACGTTTTTATCTTGCCAAGGATGTAAGGAATTTATGGAGATATGTTGCAGTATAAAATTATAGTACGTGATGTCATTATTATAAATATAATATTATTTTATTCCCTTTTATTGTATCTTTGTCTTACTGAGTATATGCTATTTGCACTATTTGCTACAACTCCATTAATTCTTCGAAAAGTAATAGTGTAACATATTTCTGTATAAAATTTATTTAAAAAAAAGCTTGGGTTAATCCATTTTTAGCTAGACGTGTCGCTGGGGAGTTTCTAGCCGCTTCTTAATAGCAATAACACGTTGCGAAGCGATGTACAATAGAATAGGAAGTAAAATTAAATTTTAACTTATATGTATAATGTATACACTTACAAAAAGTGTTCTCCAGTGGAACTTATTTTGAATTCGACTTTGAATTTCAATGACATAGATAGATGTAAATGGTAATATACAGGTGAATTTTTCAAGTCAGCCTTCAATTCGAAATCCTAAACTATACAAAATAGCGAAAAACACTCAAAGGAATCTTGGAGCTGATTTTGACGAGTACTAAAGTTTTACAACATTAGATTTTGAAGAATCAACTGCCCTTGTCGGTAATAGTGTTTCTGATTTTGAAAAAAAAGTAACATATACTGTATTAATATACGAAATCATAGTGTAGCTTGTAAGGACCAATTTTTGTGAAAAAATGTGTATCTGTAAATGCTTAGGCCAATTATTTCCATTGGTTCATTCGTTTGATTATATGATCGGAATGAAATTAGACACGCCGACATTTTCCGATCTGTGCCCTTCTAAGGAAGCTCATTGTGTAACGATGTTATGTCGTCACGCGACGACATTGGAGGGACAAGGCTGCAGCATCGCCCCAACACACACAATAAGTCGAATATCGCCTACCCGACCGCGCGCGGACGACTGACCCGCTCCGCAGCCATTTGTGCTAATTTTCAATCATTTAACCGCCATATTTGTGTGTGATAAAAAAGACTCATCAATACCGCTGTGTGCAACTAATTAATCCTCGACGACAGCTGCTATACGTTTCCAGGATTGCCGAATTGGGAGAAGTGCAGTTTCTGGAGATTAAGATTAGTGGCTTGATTTTCCTTCCCATATAATCAATCGGATGCAACGATTGATCTGATTGCCCTTCCTGCCTTTTTTTTTTTTTTTTTTTATTGCAGGAGTTCAGCAGACAGGCAGACGGCCCACTAGATGGAAAGCGATTACCATCGCCTATGGACATTTGCACAACAAAGGTGCTACAAATGCGCTGCTGCTCTCTTAAAGGAGACTGGAACCTGGTCACTAATGCCGGAACACAACACAAGGTTGTTATGGCGACATACTCTAGACCAGGGGTGGTCGCCATCCAGTCGAGCAAATACTCTACCACCTGGCTGTGGGTTGTTTAGTCGCCTCTTACGACAGGCCGCCGGGCCGCAGGAAATTGTATTCTTTCTCCGTTCCTGCACGGATATGATGCCTTCAACTGTTCTTGAATTATATTATCGAGGGCCGCACCAGTCCAGGAGGTAGGGATATTAATATAACCGTCGCTACGTGGTATGCATTAAGGGAGGTAGGGAAACCACCATTAAGCTTAGAAGGGTTAAGAGATACGATAGAATATTGCCAGAAGTTGAAAAAATTAGTTCATGTTCTATGCATTATGATCGGGCTTTACACGTTCAACCTCTAGCAAAGTTCGGTCGCCTTGTTGGACTGCAAGAACTATACTTGTCACAAACGACAATTTATTGCAGTATCTATCAACTGAAACCCTCCAAGGGATTGATACGCAGCTGCTCACTTGCTCAGCCATACAAATCAATTTATAGTGACAGCTCAAATTGAATACCACGAAAATAGTTTTTCTCCTCTGTATTTCTGTCATTGCTTTTCATTAGAAAAAGCTATCAATATTATTTATTATCCCCTAGTGTGTGATGTTTTTATTTGTAAGCAGAAGCGCTGGCGTGATATATGCAAAAAAGTCATTATCAGGTGTCTTTGTACAGTATAATTCTTTTCTTCTTTAAATAAGGCTTTGAATGATGTAAGTAGATATCTAGCAAATATCAAGTATTTATGGAAAAATTAAGTATTACGATCATCGTGATGTCAGGAGCCTTAAGAACAGACGAGCGTGCATGACAAGAGTTATGAATGTTAAAGAAGCGAGTGAGGTGTGTAAGAATAAGCCTGAATGGCGCTCTGTTGTTCGTGCCTACCCCGCAAGGGAACTGGCGTGAAGTTATGTATGTATGTATGTACGATAATCTTAATTAAGTTAGACACCAGGCGAACGCGGAACCCATTGTAACTGAAGTCTAAATTGTACATCTTTTTTCTTCTTTTTTTTATTGCTGAACCACAGCAGACAGGTTGACGGCCCAACTGTGATGGACAGTGGTTACCGTCGCCTATGGACATTAGCATTACCAAATGTCCTGCCAATGTGCTGCCAGCCTTGAAGGAGGAATTGGAACCTGGCCACTGATGATGGAACACAACTCAAAGTTGTTACGGCGGCATACTCTGGGGGTGATAGCCATCCAGTCAAATGCCCTACCCACCGGTTGTAGGTTGTTTTGTCGCCTCTTACAACAGTTCCAACAGTCTTAGGGGCAATATACAGCAGACCACTCTGAAGCCGGTCCAAGTCATAGCAAGGGAAGGTAAGTTGGTTTACGAAATTTGCTATGCTAGAAATCAGTGCAATGCAATGATTTGGAGGGAACTGCCCGCCGCTTTTTTACCCTCTCCGCTATGACATGGGATTGTATATATAAGAAGGACGGTAAAAAATTCTTACAGGCCACAATGCGCAGGGCAACCAACACGTTAGCAATACTCCTGGTGTTGCAAAAATCCATTGGCAACAGCAGCTTTTGTCTATCAAGAGGGCCGTCTCCCCGTTTGCTTGCTTAATAATAACAGCCCATAAATGTCCCACTGCTGGGATGGGGCCTCCCATTACCCCTATAATAACGGAGAGTATACCTCGCCACGCTTCTACAAGGCGGCTTGGCAGGTTTGACCCATCGGTTATCTTGATGTGTAGGTTGCATCACGTTCTTTTCCTTCAGCGTTGTTAGCACGTGGTGATTGTAACAATATGCGCATTAGGTTAGAAAACTGCCTAAGTGTTGCATGCGTCCCGGCCAGGATCGAACCCGCGCCCTTTGAGTATGGGACGCGTGCGCTAGCCATTACGCTAGTATGACTTGCTTGCTTAAGGTATCAGAAAAATGAACTCGGGTCCTCTGTTCTGTAGTGAGTTAGGCCGGCAAAGACCGTTTTATCCGTGCAGGAACGGAGAAAGAATACAATTTCCCGCGGCCAGGCGGCCTGCCGTAAGAGGCGACTAAACAACCCACAGCCAGGTGGTAGGGTCGACTGGATGGCGACCACCCCTGGCCTAGAGTATGCCGCCATAACAACCTTGTGTTGTGTTCCGGCATTAGTGACCAGGTTCCAGTCTCCTTTAAGAGAGCAGCAGCGCATTTGTAGCACCTTTGGTGTTGCAAATGTCCATAGGCGATGGTAACCGCTTTCCATCAAGTGGGCCGTCTGCCTGTCTGCTGAACTCCTGCAATAAAAAAAAGAGACGTGTCCCTTTCAACCACAAAGGTATGCATGAATCGAAATGGAATTTGCTTTATCAAAATGTGTCGTGACCCTGTGTTGCTTCATTTCCGTACATTTTAATTTCAACGCATTGACGTTGATATGTGTAAGAATATTTTTCCAAGAAAAGACCTCTAAATGTTAATAAATCTGTATTGTTGACGCTTTGAAGTAACTGAATAAGGAATAAAACGTAAGCAAACCAATTAAAAACACGTCAAGACAAACGGGATTTCCTTCACTCTGATGTTAACAAAATGAGATTTAAAAAGGCCGTAACGAGTACCGCGTAAGCGTTATATCGCAAACTCACGTAAAAACCGGGACGCGCGAAAAAAATAATTCAACATTAAGGGAAGACATGCTTTGGCTCCCCCTAAAAGCAATCCTGTGAATACAGGCCATAAAATAAAACACCATCACACATAAACCTTATTACAAAGGCATAAAGTATAAAATTTTGTTCCATAAACATCGTCGAGTGAATAATATAATTATGCTTTTCCTTTACAAAGGGAAAATAGGAATTGTACCTTATTATACACAGCACAAAGTCGAAGATCGTCTGAGAAAGTTCGGTACGTGCTTTCCAACAGTGCCTTAGTATTTTCCAGAACAATTTCGGAGATGGCTTTTTCAAGGATGTAAGTACATTGATTAATGGTTCGCTGGAATAGGCTTCGTTTAGTGACATAACAAAAATCAATCGGGCGTAGTTGAGTCTAGTCATGCTTATTTTAAAAGGAGAAATCGCCAAAATGTTGTTGCTGTTTTGATTTAATATTTAAATCCATACTAATCCTAACTAATATTATAATAAGGAATGTGAGTATGTGACGTTTTTACGCTGTAACTGCAAAGCAGATCGTCTTGAAATTTTACATTTACGTTGGCAGGGGTATACAAACGGACATAGGGTATATTTCACCTAGAAAAAGTACTGTTTTCGAGGAATAGATAGTTTACTTTCACCAAGCGGGAAGAAGAACAATTTTCCCCAATTTATTTGAATTCACAGCACTTTCATCATTTCCAAAAGGAACATTTCTTATTATTAACTAGTGTTAAATTTAACAGAATCGCAATAGATTGTGGAATAGGCCTACCCAGGAAACCAAGTTAAAAAAACGCGCCAAGTACATTACCCTACAGGTGGCAAGGAAACGTGTGCAGATTATGAAGAACTCAACATTTTAAAATTTTTGAATCATTATATCTCAGAAACGGTAACTCTTAAGAGAAAAGTTAATTTTTTTAAAATAGATAATCGCATGACCTCTAATTTTGTATAACCTATTTTTATGATAAAACTTACCGTTTGGCTGAAAAACGCAAAAACCCATATTTGCGAACAAAAAAAAAATGCAAATATGGGATCGTTGAGGACTTCTTACATTTCATTTATAATAGTATTCCGAACATTCTTACCAGTTTTAGCTCTATGCGAATTATAGTCCTTGTATGTCTATTTTGACCGGACTGTATAAAGCCTTAAGAACAGACGAGCGTGCATGACAAGAGCTATGAATGTCAAAGAAGCGAGTGAGGTGTATAAGAACAAGCCTGAATGGCGCTCTGTTGTTCGTGCCTATCCCGCAAGGGAACTGGCGTGAAGCTATGTATATATGTATGTATAAAGCTAGCACAAAAATGGTAAGAAACTTTAAGCTATAAGTTCTACTACTACTAGTTTAAAGTATTTCTATTTTGTGTAATTTTACTAACCAATATATGAATTGTATGACATAATTTGAAATAAATGATTATTATTAAGCAGCAAGATATCATTTGAATTATGTCATGTCGAGAAATAATACCAAATTACACAATGAAAAATGGCTCTTCCATTCAATTTATAAAACACACTGTGAATTTGATACTAAAAGGTTTGATGGATGTTACTTTGTTTTGTGGAGGGTCTGATTGAACTGGCAGAAGCGATACATTCTCGCCGTTTTAGTAGATTTACTTCTCTAATTACAAACCTGTATGCTTGATATTTAAGTTTGTTGACGCGGGTTCACCTGTAAAGGAATACTCTGTCGAATCAGAAGAATGTGCTACACGTTGATCTATAAATACTTATCGAGGGTACTTTACATAATGTGGGCCGAAGATCTCGCCATGCCAGCCTCAATGAAATAATCCACTGAGCTCTTGTCGGCGTCGGCGTACCAGCCATTCTAGAGCCAAATGGCTTGGTACGCGACGATGGCAAGAGGCCGGATGGAATGTCACTTATTCCTTGGAAGATGGGAAGACCGCTTGTGTCGGAGGCGACATGCATTGACACTGGCGGCATCACATCTTCCAGTGACTAAGTCAGGGGTTGGCCCGCTGCTTCAACAGCTGAAGATCTCAAACGGCGCAAATATGGAACCCTAGGTAGGGGTTACATATTTGTGCCGTTTGGAGTTGAAACCTTAGGTCCGTGGGGTCCGTCGGCAAAGGGTTTCTTCAAAGAAATTTGTAAGAAACTCTTTGATGCCACCCGTGATCGGAAGGCGGTTTCATACTTCGCGCAACGAATTGTCATTGCCATACAGCGTGGCAATGCAGCCAGCCTTCTGGGCACGCTTCCCTCGGGCAGCGATTTGTTACATACTTTATATTAATAAATTCTAGAGTAATTCCAACGGCATTTTAATTTCGAGTCCCACACTCGTAACAATACAAATAATATTATAAAGAGGTAAAGTTTATGAGTTTGTTTGTTTATTTATAGGAAGTAATCCGTTGAACTACTGTACCGATTTTGAGGATGCTTTCACCAGTAATAAGCTACATTATTCCTCAGTGACATGATTTTGGATTGGGTAGGTAGTATAGATAAATATATACACATAGTTCGAATAGAACATATTTTATTGCACACAATGTTACAAAATAAATTCATACATACAATTGTAATGATAAGACAAAGACAGATAAACAGTCTGATAACTTTATTCTTTAGGCAGTTATTAAACGCGATTAGAGTATGCCGCCATAACAACCTTGTGCTGTGTTCCAGTTTTTTATTATTATTTTTTATTAGTGACCAGGTTCCAGTCTACCTTAAGAGAGCAGCAGCGCGTTGTAGCATTTTTGGTGTTACAAATGTCCATAGGCGATGGTAACTGCTTCCCATCAAGTGGGCCGTCTGCTGAACTCCTGCAATAACAAAAAAATAAAACGATTTATTTTACTATTGAAAAATTGGCCCTAAATGATGTAGGTAGGTATTTAAATTTTGTAGTCATTCCGAGCACAAAGACGGTAAATCTGTTCTAAGCAGCATCAAGTAAACTAGAGAATAGCGCAGCATGCGACTAGCAACCAGTTCACTGGTGATATTTTACTCACCAATATGAATCGAATTTGTTCCAAACGATCTACATAAAATTTGGAACATCCTTATATAAAAGTAATTAATATATTAAATACTATTAAATGTTTTTTAAAATGAATTTATTATGCGAAATATTATTTATTTGTTTGTTAACTAAAGATGGGCTTAACTAAAATTATCATAAAAATGGTTGACAATTTAGACTCGATAGAACCGTTATATTTTGGTTGAAAACCCTTAGGATTAGGAGTTACATTTGTCAATACGTGCTCGATTGGACTACTAATGAAATTATATGAATGGCTACTTAGCCGGAGCAAACCCTGAGTCTCTGTCAAACTTGATGTGACCTCGCAAATCCTAGTGACCCAAGTAGAAAAAAATGAACGCTTGCCGACACTGGAACCGTGTAAGGAATGATGCAGGATTTCGGCCGGATTCGCTTCCTGGTTTTGCACAAACACTACACCAGATGCCAGGGACACCGTTGGTGTTTCAAGAAACGGTTTTAGGGCACAATACAGTAGTTTTCCGACGTTTTTGAACTATTTATAGGCGAGCGTGGCGTCGCGACGATCCTTAGGCAGCCATTGAAGATTCGGCTCGGCCAATATGACGCATTCGTCTGCACAGCGCCATCTGGTTAGAACCGGCTGAATGAAGGTGGAAGAGGAAATGTTGCCGGGAAAGCGATGATCCCGGGAATGTGACGGGATGTCGTAACAGATTTCTTTGAGCAATAAGGCCGCCTATTGTATTGCCTAGAAAATATTGTAAGTATAGTCCGTTTTTGTAATTGTATATTTTGGTATACAATAAAGTGTTAGCTCTCTCTACATATCTTCTCCGTCGTCACATTCTTGGCAGAGTGGTCGTGGTCCTCATGACAGGGGTGGTGGCAAGCTTCACAATTCGTCGCCATCCTCTCGTACTGTAGCTTTCCTCGTGCATTCGTGGAGTGGTCCATTTATTGCTGTTTTGACTTGGTCGGTCCAGCGCATTGGTGATCTACCGCGCGCCCTCGTGCCCTCCACTTTGCCCTGGACTACGAGTCGCTCGAGCGACTATCTATATACTTACAAAATAAGGTAAACCTGTTAGTATAAAATATACTCCAAATCGCTGTCCGGGAGCGTACCCAAAATGCCGGCCGCTTTTCCACGTTGGATGGCAAAGCTGATGCATTGCCCTAGGTGCAAGCCAGCCTTTTAGTCACGCGAGAACTCAATTAGACGCTTTGAGAGATCTCGATAGAGGTGATGAGCTCCAGACCCCCACGGCCCCGGTTTAACCTCTTATATTTATTTTATTTCATTAACATTAGTGACTACACAGATTTAACGACAGCACCTCTAGACGCGGAACGCCAAAACACAGTTGGCCGACCGTAACATAATTTTCCAAAGCCTCGGCTGAGTTATTTTCCTGGTATTATAAAAGTTAGTAATAACCGTACTTGGAGAAAACGAAATTTTATCCCATTCGTTACTGGGAGGGAATCACATAAAAAATCCTATCGCAACCAATTTTTTTGATGAATAAATATAATACCTTTAAAACTCGTTATTGCTTTGGAATATGGCGGAGGGCAAGTTTCCAAAGTCGATTTGGGGTTGTGATTAAACTTTTTAATATGTTCTAAAATAGGTAAATTAATAGGCCGCCCTATGCAGTCGTGTTGATGTTTAATAATGTATGTATAACACTAGATTCTACCTGCGAGTTTGTCCGCGTGGAATAGTTAAAAAAAAAGTATGCAAAAAACCCCCCGATTTTGAAACATTGTTCATTGGTGCTCCGCTCCTATTGGTCTTAGCGTCTTCCTCGATAAATGGGCTATCTAACACTTAAAGAATTTTTCAAATCGTACCAGTAGTTCCTGAGATTAGCGCGTTCAAGCAAAGAAACAAACAAACTCTTCAGCTTTATATATTAGTATAAGAGTGTGCCAAATAGTGCCACTTATTACTGTACAATTGTAATATTTGCGGGTAGAGTTCTGTTTACTAATTGGATATAAAAGCGAGCGGGCGTAGTGACGAAAGATCATTCTCACTACGACTTTGGCCGAATGCAGTTGAGCGAGAACCACGATCAAGGCGACACGTGTGTACAATCGGGAATCTAGTAATGACGGACTTTGCGCTTTTTATTAAATTACGACCTTCTGCATTACGTTTGGATTTGTTGTGTTCGGTTATATTTGTACCTGTGTTATACGTGTTTGTATGGTTCTAATAAACTATAATAATAACCAACGTCATTTTAATTTGAGTGCCCCGCCAAACTCGTAACAGTACTTTGGACCGGCATTTTTTGTTCAGAACGCGAATTAAGCAGCTCTCCAAGTTCTTTGTTTTGCTGTATAAATCCACCCACTAATAGTAGATATAACCAAGTCGTGGTAGTGTAATTAATGGCTAGCTCACGACCCTGACTGGAACGCATGCACCACTTAGTCAGTTTTCTGATCTAAGATCTAAGTGATGCAACCTGCATATCGAGATAATCGATGTGTCAAACTGCCAAGCCACCTTGGACAAGCGTGGTGGATATACTGTCCGTTCCCCCTATAATGGGAGGCTAGAGCCCAGCAGTGGGACATTTATAGGCTGATATATTATAACGTTAATGGCTCGAATGGAAAAACCAAAAAAAATCTTTTTTAATTTTTTATTTCTTAAATGTTTTTGACGGTCTCTAAGGTTAAGTGGGCTAATCCTTGACTAGCTGGGCTCACTGGAACGCAGTTCCCATTTATTATCTTTGGCAGTTGCTCCGGGTTCGAATGGTGTTGCAGATGTCCACGAGCGACAGTCGCCACTTGCTACCAAGTGGACCCGTTTGCTACTTTGCCTACAAGCAAATATAAAATAAAATAATCTATGAGACTATGACTTTTGTGATGATGCAGAGTATCCCAGTTGATTTTACTCTCTGCTTCTATATTGTCACTTCTTTAAAAGCATACTAGAGTTATTGTTCCAGAAGTTCCATTAAAATGTGCCCTCTTTATGCATCCTGTGGGATAAATCTCGAAGATAGATAGGTACTCAAAAGACAATTTGCAGCTCGTTTTCCCAAAGGTATAATTGCCAAGCTTACAAGAAAACGACAATCTTGAATCATTACTCAATTTAGCTACAAATGGATACAAAAAGGGTAGATAACTAAGTGTGTGGTCTTACTGAGAGCGGGACTTACAGCTGTTGTTCTGGCTAAGAGTGAGGTACAAGTGTTAGCGTGCGTATCTCTTAAAGATCAATAGCAGCAATAGTGCAGTCGAATATGTCGCGAAGTTGTGTCCATAATGTCACGGTGTATTTTTCGTGATGTGATCTTGACTCTACGTGAAAGGTATTTATTAATACGGTAAAAACAGCTTTACTACCATTAGGAGTTACTTTTGAATCCATTCTAAGCTTTAAAACCTAAGCTGTGAGCTGGGCTGCATTCTAAGATAATATTTTATATTATTTTTAAACGTTGGAAGAAAGAAAGAATTTATAATATATATATATATATATATATATATATATATATATATATATATATATATATATATATATATATATATATATATATATATATTGAATATTGAATTGAATATATATTGAAAAAAAAAATATATAGATAATAATTTATTCATTTTCGTTAGTGGTGGTACATAAATATTAAATTTAATGAAAATTAATTTCCAAGATCGTGAAGAAAGAATAAAGAAACATAAAAAAATGGCTTTTATGTTTAATTAATATGGATTCCTAGAAACGAATGCGGTAGAACTAATATACAAAACGTATTAAGGCTGTTTACATTTGTATTATTAACTTAGATAATTATTTTGTAATACAGGCGAGTTATACTTATCATCTTTTGTGCATTAATTTTGCAGTTAAGTAACAAATTGTCGACTAAATAAGATGTCTATTCAAACTATAAGAGACTTATTCGCAATTTAACTACTTTGGGCAGACTTTTTAATCATAATATAAAAGTTATCAGTCGAATAAATTGTAAGATAACTAAATTCTAACAAAATAAAACAATTCAAAAGGTTTATTCATGCAACGGGCATTTTTAATATTCCCATGTTGTGTTTTATTCCATAGAATAACTTTTTTCTGGTGATTGATAAATCTGCCCTGGCAAATGTAAATCAAGTATCTTGGGTGCCTTATTTTCTATCCTTTCCTCATTTCCGCACATCCACACGCTCGTTAAATACATGCGGTGTCTTCTTTCGGGAAACTAAAAATTGTTCGGGCGGGTGACCCCGTCGCAAACGAAGTCTCCGGCGCTGGGCTAGCCTGGATGACTGAGGGTCATCCTGCACTTAAGGCCGCTGGATGAGTGAGCGGAGTTGTTCCGCGCTCTATTCTGTCGCCGCAGGGTGCTTTGCGCCTTGTGGTGACAATGGACGAGGTTGTCTCGACGAGGGCAAACGCGGAGCAGGCGATAGCTGCTTACCCGCGGCCCTGGGTCTAGGTGAATAGAAGAGGGAATTTTATTGGGTATTCCGGGAACAAGCCGGCAAGTTTCCATACGTGATCGCCACACAAAGATATGTCAGTAAGTAGATTTCTCCTTGTCAAAAAAAAGACTGCGATCCTATCCGTCCGTGGCTATTTTGGGGTCATTTTGTGATCACGTGCGCGTATAGCGTTAGTGCACAGCTAATAAGCAATTTCTTTATAAACCCGCACTGCTACATCATTATATTGTTGATTTGTAGAATTGTGTGCCAGTGTATTATCAACAGGTTCTCTTTCTGAGCATATTTGGGACGGCCGGTAGGTCGGCGTCCGGTCGGCCGTCCTATATATCGCTGGAAGTACAGAGTACAGGCGGACCTGTCGGAGCTAGTAATTGGCAAGAAACCGCACAGGACCGAGAAAAGTGGCATGTTCTCGTTTCGGAGGCCAAGACCCACTGGGTCGCTGAGCCAACCGAGTAAGTAAGTAGTACTCTTTCTGAAGATGACTTCCGAGTGCAAAGGTTCGAAGATTAGAGATCCGCAGGTGAGTACCGCTTACTTTAGCTGGCTGTGGATTTTTCTCTCGTCCACCACCATCATCTTACCTTTGCCACCGGTATCAACAACAAATTTTAAACGATCTTTTCGTTCATGATTTCCGCTTCCGCTGTCAGTCAGACCGCTGACTTAACCTCAACTGTTCAATTTCAAATTTATTTGCGTCCTTTCATTTAGTACAGTGAAAATAGGTCCCCCATTTAATTTTATTCGTCCAGCCTCATTTGGGAGCGAAACGAATTTTTCCAAATGGAAAATTGAATTTATCAGCGATTTGACATAAATTGCGTCCGTTTAATTAGGTATTTGTTGATTTTGAACCAGTGAACTGTTATGGGCGCTGATTGGTGACATTGCCGAAGTTAAAAGGTGGCGGCGTTTCATTTTTTTCTCATCAGGGTTTTATCTATGTGCAAATTTAATTGGACTGTATTGGGTGACAAAATCATAGGGATGCCACTTTCGCAAATTTGTCTAAAGTCTAACAACTCCATTATTAGGTCAAGAGTAAATTTTGATACTAGTGATTTTTAATGCGACATCAAAAATCGTGCAAGTATCAAATTACTTTAGTTACATCATCAAAACTATTAAGACCCAAACCCACCAAAAACCAACTACTAGATTTCAAGACACTGAGTTCTTTCTGCGTGTACCAGAACACAAACCAACTTGATTAACAATTTCTTTTTATTTTACCGCCCACCCATTTTAATATTATATAAAATTAATAAACTACGTTTTAACGGTTTTAAGCGCGGTAATTTTATTTGATTTTGGTTTTTCCGACGTTTCGGCCACTTTTCAGTGGCCGTGATCACGGCAACACAACGGAACACAAACCAACTTGACTGATAATTACTTTTATTTTTCCTTCCACCCATTTTAATATTATATAAAATTATTAGAGCTAGGCATGTTTGCTGAAGAGTTTCTTGCGCCGCTTCTTCTCTTTAAGCCATAACATGTTGCGAAGCGGTAGTAAATAAGATTAGGCTCCCATAGAGTAAATAATAACCATAAACAAAATTAAAATTAACAAGGCGGTAGGCTAAATAAAACTTTAACAATGCTCGTTGACACTTGACATCTTTGTCTTCCGTGATCACGGCCACTGAAAAGTGGCCGAAACGTCGGAAAAACCAAAATCAAATAAAATTACCGCGCTTAAAACCGTTAAAACGTAGTTTTATTATGTATACAAGTCGCGAAAACTTAAGAAAATATTATATAAAATTATTAGAGCTAAGTATGTTTGTTAAAAATTTTCATGCGCCTCTTCTTCTCTTCTAGCCACAACATGTTGCGAAGCGTGGTAAATTAGATTAGACTCCCCTAGAGTAAATAATAACCATAAACAAAATTAAAACTAAATAATTAAAACGAACAAGTTGGCGGTAGGCTAAATAAAACTTTAACAATACTCATTGACACTTGACATCTTTGTCGGAATAATAAAAATCAAATAAATTACCGCGCTTAAAACCGTTAAAACGTAGTTTTTATTAAATAAATATCGTCGAATTATAATGAAAAAGATTTTTGCTTCAAACTTTAAAAATCACTGCTCATGTGAAATTTGGTATTGTTACATTAACAAAACATGTTAAATAAAATATTGTCAGAAGCAAAAAAAAAAATTCTTGATCTAGACCTTATGGTTAGGTTATAATAAAACCATAGAGGAAGTAAACGTTAACTCTGAAAGCTCCAAATCCTATATAACTAGATGGCACCAAATTCGTTTTTTTTGTTTGATTAATGGCCGTTTTCTATATCTTACTATTTCATTTACTTGCTCCATTTATTGAATTTTGACATTTCTTGTATGGAGCTTATGTCAATTTTTAACCGATAGTAAAGCTAATGAACGGTAGGTGAAATATAGGAACCGTAATTTATTTAATCTTAAAAGGATTTTAAAAATACCTGTATAGTGAAACACCTATAAGCCAATAGATGGCGCTGAGCAATAATTGAGGTTGCAAACGATTCAAACGATACAAATTTCCAACAATAATAGATGGGCCTAGGCCTGCGAGGCATAACAATGGCTTCGCTGGAAGATCTACCTTTTTTTTTTAATGGTGCTCCAGGGCCTCTGTCATTGGTCAAGACAGAGATATCTTTACTTTGTTATTTTATCTAGGGTATTTATATATATTATTAGGGTATGGGATTTGGTTAGGTTTATATATATGGTTACTTAGGAAGGTTGTGTTTGTTGAAATATTATAAACTTACATATACTATATATCGGATTTACTAACTATTATATATATATACGTGTGTACTACATACCCATGTGCACGTGTTGCCTTCCCGGATCAAGTTAGCATACACGATTTGTGTTTGTGTCGGCTAACTTGGCTCGGGAAGATGATCGTGTCCATGCGTATATACTTCCCTACTTTTGTTATTTGTAATTATTTTTTCTGTCTATTTTATATATTACATAATAATACATCTAAACTTTATTTACGTGATATTGCCTAAAATGGTTTGCTCTGGATTGGTTAGGATAGGTATAGGATATCTTTTTTGTTTTCTTTATTTTTAAAACATTATTATTACAGTTTGTTTTAACCTATTTTTCTTACACATGAGTAGTTACCTTATATTATGTTATACATTTCAAGGACCTATTATCTATTCTAGTTAAGAGCTAGTTTTACTTTTCTTATATTCTATTTCTATTTATTACTTGCTTAAGATCTACCTTTGAGACGGAGAAACATTCCATCGCTCGCTCGCATCGCTCTTCCACCTAGTCGGAGCACCCCTAAACCTGTAACGCCATCTAGCGAAGGTGAAATTGCGATGTAATTTTTGTTATAACGATGTATTTGTTGGTGGTGAATTACAACGCGGTCGCAGTGCCATCATTATGGCCACATTCGTCTATCCCTGGGCTGTCACCAAGTGTGTCCTCTTTCTGAATGAAAGGTACCCTGTATCTATATGGCCAGATAAAGAAAATCAAATTCTAATGTGCTTTTTTCACTGATCGATAGCAAATTTCATGAAATAAAGCGATAGCTTATATTATTTTTTAAATGCTGCGGTACTTTGTGTGTTTGAACGAAGTCGCGCGTATATCCCGCTAGATCTATAAAAAAAAACCGACTTCAAAAACTAAAAAGTATAAAATAACTTATTTCTAAAGCTATTTTTAATTATAATATCTTATTTTTTATATATTATATCTAAAACATCTTGAAGTCGGTGCGAAGTAAAACATAAAAATTACTATATTTTGAAAATGACTAAGCACCGACTTTAAGATGTTTTAGATATAATATATAAAAAATAAGATATTATAATTAAAAATAGCTTTAGAAATAAGTTATTTTATACTTTTTGAAGTCGGTTTTTTTTAACGAAGTTTTTTTATTTTTAATTTTTAGTGTCTAGCTATGGGTAGGCCTACGAAAGGTGCCGCGCGCCTTAAAAAATATAGGTCCTAAGGACGGAACGGAACGGAAAAAATGTTCACAAAAAAATTTCATAAAATTAAAACTACTGGGCCAAACTATGTTAAATTTTTAGGAGATCACGTAAATCGGCATCTATAATCGTTGCATCATAAAAAATGTTCATAAAATAAAAACTACGGGGCCAAACTATGTTGAATTTTTAGGGGACCAAATGGCAACTATTCCGCATCGAACTAAAAAGAATCACGTAAATCGGCTCATAAACCTCACCGTAATCGGTGTACATACGGAACGGAATGGAAACATTTTTCATGAAAAATATTCATAAACTGAAAACTACTAAGCCAAACCATGTTAAATTTTTAGGGAACCAAATGGCACCTTTTCCGCATCGAACTAAAAAAGAATCACGTAAATCGGATCATAAATCTCAGAGTAATCACGTTGGGACATACCCTCAGAGCACTGAGGTTTGCTTCGAAGTTACTGTAACAAGTTTTGCGAATGATACCAGTTGGATGTTTCAAATATTAATCAAACATAGTTCAGTAATCATTCCTACGTAATAAAACTAAACCGACTTCAGACTGCTGCAGGATGTATCCGTGCAGGGACGGAGAAAGAATACAATTTCCTGCGGCCGGGCGGCCTGTCGTAAGAGGCGATAAAACAACCCACGGCCAGGTGGTAGCGCATTTGCCCGACTGGATGGCTACCCCTGGTCTAAAGTATGTCGCCATAACAACCTTGAGTTGTGTTCCGGCATTAGTGACCAGGTTCCAGTGATCCTTACGAGAGCAGCAGCGCGTTTGGTGTTGCAAATGTCCATAAGCGATGGTGGCCGCTTTCCATCAAGTGGGCCGTCTGTGTCTGCTGAACTCCTGCAATAAAAAAAGACTGAAAAGCAGACTAAATATTTAATCAACTTCTTTCTACAACATCTTGAAGTCGGCCAAGTAAAATATAAAGAAACAACAACAAATGTGCAAAATACAGTAAGTTTTATGTTTTACTTGGTACCGACTTCAAGATATCGTAGAAAGAAGTATGTTTAATGGGTTTAATATTTATTTTTTACTTCTTAGTCTGAAGGCGGTTTTGTTTTTGTTAAATAAAAAATTTCCCACTTCTTAGTTGCGCAAGCACTTGAATAGCTTTAAAAATAATAGATTAAGCGCCTGTAGAAAATATAATACCAAGCTTTTTTTCGCTAATAATTTAGGCGCTCGACGTTCTTTAATAAGGATCACTCTCAATTTCCCTGTAATCCACTCATCAGATCCTGACACGGTGACCACGGGACTAACTCGGGAGTATTCACTTACGAATAAAGAAAAATATGAAAATCGCTTCACAATTGACGGAGATAAGGTGTAACAAAGAAGTCGGTTAACAATTTTCGACGGTTTTTCTCGATTTTCCTGGTATCTACTCATCAGATCCTGACATGGTAACTATGAGATCAATTCGGGAGCATACCTTTTCGATTAAAAGAAATATTTTGAAAATCGGTTCACATTTGACGGAGAAATCGAGTTACGAACATAAAAAGAAAACATACAAAAGAATTCAGAACCTCCTCCTTTTTGAAGTCTTTTAAAAAGAAGAATCTAATAGAATTTGGTTTTCTATTCGTTAATGTACAAATCTATAATATTACGAAATTATAAAAGTGTAGTCTTTTGTATTTTAGATTTTTTGTGTACGTTTGTTTGTTCGGGATTCACGTAAATACTACTGTACCGATTTCGATGCGGTTTTCGCTTATCGATAGCAAATTCCCCGACTCAAAATCTGCAGTACTTTGTATCCTGGGAATTCCACGAGAATTTTCTTGGGAGCGATTTAACAAAATGGGTCGGTTAAAAAAAAATCGGAATCCGATGTAGTTATTTTTGTAGCACTAAAAATTCTAAAAAATATATTTTCGAAATTTCCTGGTCCGAATTAGTAGTCCCCTTGATTTTTTTTCCAATTTGTAAACGCTTTGTACGAATCGAACCATATACAGATTTATTATAGTATAGAAGATTATTTACCACGTACTAGCAATGGTGAAGGGAAACATCGTGATGCAACCTGCACATCGAGATAATGGATGTGTCAAACCTGCCAAGCCGCCTTGGAAAAGCGTGGCGGGTATATGCTTGTGTACTGTTATTATGTACAAAAGACAAAGACCAGCATAAATTATACTCGCAAATAAGCCAGAAAACACCATCAAAAATACGAGTTAGTTTGTCTATGCCATCGTTTACATTCGCTCCCTTCCCCCTCCTTTTTCCGCCTAGCGGAATCCCATAAACTGCGAAGGCGTTTTTACGTCAACCCAATTTGCGACAAGTAAACCCAGTTCGCATCCCATCTCTAGCGATATCAATTTTATATTGGTCTAACAAGACAATATCATCTGAGATTTGGCCTTCGGTCCGTACAGATATTGTTTTGGCACGTAATAACAGAAGGCTATATTCCCAAGTTCGATATCTCGAGGTCAGATTGGCAGCAGCTTGGCCCGCATGGCGTGACTCCTGTCATTTGTGACCTCTGCATGCCGTTAATTATAATGCCAAGCTCCGAGCTCTTGAGTGAAGCCGGCTATAGGAAGCTGACTTTTTTTATTTTTTATTGCAGGAGTTCAGCAGACAGGCAGACGGCCTACTTGATGGAAAGCGGTTACCATCGCCTATGGATATTTGCAACACCAAAGGCGCTATAAATGCGCTGCTGCTCTCTTAAGGGAGACTGGAACCTGGTCAGTAATGCCGGAACACAACTCAAGGTTGTTATGGCGACATACTTTAGACCAGGGGTGGTCGCCATCCAGTCGGGCAAATGCCTTACCACCTGGCTGTGGGTTGTTTTGTCGCGTCTTACAATAGGCCGCCCGGCCGCAGGAAATTGTATTCTTTCTCCGTTCCTGCACGGATATAACATAGCCTAGAGTATGTCGCCATAAGTTGAGTTGTGTTCCGGCATTAGTGACCAGGTTCCAGTCTCCCTTAAGAGAGCAGCAGCGCATTTGTAGCACCTTTGGTGTTTCAAATGTCTATAGGCGATAGTAACCGCTTTTCGTCAAGTGGGCCGTCTGCCTGTTTGCTGAACTCATGCAATAAAAAAAAAAGTATAGGAAAAGATATCATAATATTTTGACTGACATAAAAAGTCTCTATAAAATTCTTTTCCTCAAAAGATAGAATCAGCAAAAGGAAAAATACATGACGACATAAAACAATATCTCTTTCATCCCAGCGGATGCGGTTGTAGGGGAGCAAGGGGGATTTCTTTATTTTCCTTTGATAAAGGACATGAAGGGCAGTAAACTGCGTATGAGGTTTTATATATAAAATACAGCGTGATTTATTATATTTAAAAACTTACTGTGCCCGCGTGGAATTTGCTTTCAAATCCCTCCGATTTTGAAACATTCTTCATTGGTGCTCCGCTCCTATTGGTCTTGGCGTGATGACATATAGCCTATAGCCTTCCGCGATAAATAGGCTATCCAACACTGAAAGAATTTTTCAAATTAGTAGTTCCTGAGATTAGCGCGTTCAATCAAACAATATTATTATATTTGGCTACAACACTAATACTTACATTTTAAATATCGCGATATCTTTTGAATGAAACGTCCGAATTGAATAATTCAAAAAGTTCTAGAAAGGTATTGAATTCATCTTGAATATGGAGTAATTTATTTTGATAAGGATTAATACCAAGGTACAAAATAAAGAGTTTTTGAAGCGACGGCATTTTAATTACTTAAAAAAATAAAAGAAAACACTTATTGTGAGATAACTACAATAGTTAGACATATGGTTATGCGATATTTTTTATAGACAATTATATGTTCTGCAAAGTGGTAGTACATTGTTTTGTTCTATAATCAATAGATTTCGCAGCGCACGCTGTGTAAGAACTTTTTCGGGTAATTTTTTTACACCTTGGGTTACATTATTGGACTTTTAGTAAGGATCCCTAATTTTTTTTTAAATATAGTATAGCCTATAGCCTTCCTCGATAAATGTACTATTCAACACTGAAAGAAATTTCCAATTCGGACCAGCGGTTCCTGAGATTAGCGCGTTTTAAACATACAAACTCTTCAGCTTTATAATATTAGTATAGATTGGCAAGTATGTTTCGTAACACGCAGAATGAATGGTTACGTCGAGGCGACGATCATCCGTTCTTTTTGTCAGTTACCTACAAAACGGCCTTACGGCCTTTGTGCTTCAGGAGACTAAGCTTTTGTCGACTTTGCTCATTGGACACAGGGGCTCCGGGTTCGATTCCCGACATTTTTTAATAAAGCTATCGCCTCTGTTTATATAATGTGAGTACAGTATGTACATTTGCTCTTGGTTGTAGTGGTGGAAGCTGGCAGTAGTTGGTGCTTTCTTATGCAGTGAAGAAAATACACCTTGGTGCTTTCAGGGATTTATTCTTGTACTATTAGGTCTTGGATGTTGATCTCTGGGTTCAACTTAGTGGTAGTGGAAGTCGTATGTTACGACTAACAGCAACTCGTAGCGACTTGATAGCTAATCAATAGCGACTCGATAGCAACTCAATCACAAAGTATTTGTGAGCCTTATTTATACCAATATTATAATATTAAAGTAGCCTAAAGTAGGCCGCAGCGTCAGCAAAACGCTGTACCTACGTTGAACCGTACAATGTGCTATCTTGAAAATTGGAATTTCATAATTTTTTGACCTTTAAAAAATAATTGTATGGAAACAAATAGCTTTTGTCTGTAAATCTACACATACATACATAACTTCACGCCAGTTCCCTAGCGGGGTAGGCACGAACAACAGAGCGCCATTCAGGCTTATTCTTACACACCTCACTTGCTTCTTTGACATTCATAACTCTTGTCATGCACGCTTGTCTGTTCTTAAGGCTCCTGACATCACCTTCTGCTAGTACACTATCAATTTGATCCTGGAAGGTGTGTCGCGGCCTTCCACGACTTCTGCATCCATCCACTTTTGCATTGTATATCTGTTTAGTCATTCTTTCATCATGCATTCTTTCCAACTGCCCGAACCACCGGAGCATTCCTTTCCTTACCTTCACCCCGACACTCTCTTTCTTACTTCGGTATTACGAACGCGATCCGCGAGCGTCACTTCGCAGATTTTCTGTAAATCTACAATGTATTTTAGAAGTTACCAAGTTATTCGTATTCTGGGTGTTTGAGATCGCCACTAGAGTGGTTCGTTGTATGTTATCTACTTAAGTTTACCCCACGGCTGCTCCGCAGGTCGACCTCTGGTACGTGCCTCTTGTTTAAAGAGCAGGCGTTAATATGTAATGTAACCTACATTGCACAATATTCTTATGTTAGTGCTATTTGCACCCGAAAGATTAAATTCTTTTTATGTAGCAAACTATCCCATCTCCTAGCATGATAAGTATTAATTTTATCCGTGCAGGAACGGAGAAAGAATACAATTTCCTGCGGCCTGGCGGCCTGTCGTAAGAGGCGACTAAACAACCCACAGCCAGGTGGCAGGGTATTTGCTCGACTGGATGGCGACCACCCCTGGTCTAGAGTATGCCGCCATAACAACCTTGTGTTGTGTTCCGGCATTAGTGACCAGGTTCCAGTCTCCTTTAAGAGAGCAGCAGCGCATTTGTAGCACCTTTGGTGTTGCAAATGTCCATAGGCGATGGTAACCGCTTTTCATCAAGTGGGCCGTCTGCCTGTCTGCTGAACTCCTGCAATAAAAAAATAAAAAAAATGCCCATTTTTGATATTAAAACTACATTTAAACAAAATTACAGCAAAACCGATCCAGTATTCCTAGTAGTTTTCTGTGAAAGCGTAACAGATAAGACATATCAAGTTACCATTTTTTGCAGACGATGGATTTTCATATCTATAAACTTGAGAGATGATTGGTCTTATACAAACTATCATCCTATATTTCAAAACGTCCTAGTTTCATTTCTCTATCCCCCGTCTATGAAAACTACATAAATGACCAAAATGACGAAAATGTACAAATTGACCAAAATTAACAAAATTACCAAAATGACAAATCACAAAAAAAAACAAAACCTATCATACTGTCCGGGATAACCTTTACATAAATCTATTCCCATTATGCGGGGGATGAAAAGTATCCTACGTTCATTCTCGGCATCGAAAAAAAAAATGTCTATACTGAGTTTCAGTCAAATCGGTCCCGTAGTTTTTCCCTGAAAACGGACCAGACAGACGGACAGACAAAACAGAGTTACTTTCGCATTTATAATATTAATAGGGATAACAAAAGCGTAAAATTGCTTAGCGTGTATTAGTTATTATATTGTTATTGTTACAATTCAGGTCCCGACAAAAACAAAATCCACCTGCATATCTGAAACAAAGCACATTTATTACCCGTCGGCATTTGAACTAATAAGTAATTAACATTGAAGCTATTGTAATTCTTTTATGATCGTCGTCTTTTGTTTACTTATTGACATACGGCCTATTGTTGTATTGTAATCATTAGCAAGATGTTACGGATTATGAGTACAAGCTGATTCTAGGAAATTATGTCGACGCATGCCGAGCGGACATATTGCATTTGTGCAGTATAAAATAATGACCCGATGGAGAGAGGAGGCAGTCGATCGAGAACCACGATCGAGACGACACGTGTGTACATTCGGTAATCTATCAGTGACGGACTTTGCGCGTTTTATTGAATTACGACCTTCTGCATTACGTTTGGATTTGTTGTGTTCGGTTATATTTGTACCTGTGTTATACGTGTATGTACAGTTCTAATAAACTCTATAATAATTCCAATGGCATTTTAATTCGAGTCCCGCTAAACTCGTAACAATATTATTATTATCGTGTAATGTTTGTATTTTTGTACAAAATTCAATCTGTAATTCTGAAGCCAACGTTGATTTGGTAGCGTCGTACTGACTTGAAAACCGTTCACACGGTGTCAGCATGAATCCAGCTCTGGCTTCCTTTGAATTTGAATCCAGTAGCTGGATCAATACAGACAGCGCGCTTGATGGAAAGCAGTACCATCGCCAATGTGCTGCCGTTTTCTAAAGGGAGACTGGAACCTGGCCACTAATGCCGAAACACAATTCAAGGTTGTTATGGAAGCGTACTCTAAACCAGGGGTGGTGGCCATCTAAATGGCTAGATGGCCGTCTAGACGCCAGCCTAGGCGGGCGAATACTCTACCACTTGGCCGTGGGGTGTTTTTGTCGCCTCTTACAACAGGCCGCCCGACCGCAGGAAATTGTGTTGTTTCTTTGTTCCTGCATGGATAAAGTATAAATCGGCTCTTATGTCTATCTATATATATAAAAATCAATTGCTGTTCGTTAGTCTCGCTGTCTCGCTTTGGCTTTGAATTATTTGTGGAAATCCAGAGAAGGTTTAAAAGGTTAGTAAATATGCTTCGAATATAGTAAAAACAACAATTTCGCTTACCCTTAGAAACTATTAATACATGTCAAACATTTGATGTTCGTCCCGTCGTTTAGAAATCAATTAAATTTAAAAGTGATTTTTTTTCATTCTTTTAGTTTTGAATGTCAAACATTAGATGTTCGTTCCGGTTAAGTTTTGACCACATTTTTTACTAAAGTTGAAACATTCAGCCATTATCATTTAGCTTTTTTATTTGTTGATTCCGAGGCGGTACGAGGTTTGCCGGGTCAGCTAGTAAATGATATATATCTATTAAAAAAACATAACAAAGAATTACTAAATATATATGTAAAATTGTTATAATAACAATAATTTATTTACTTACTAAACAGATATACAATGCAAAAGTGGATGGATGCAGAAGTCGTGGAAGGCCACGACACACCTTCCGTGATCAAATTAATCGTGTACTAGCAGAAGGCGATGTCAGGAGCCTTAAGGACAGACGAGCGTGCATGAGAAGGGTTATGAATGTCAAAGAAGCAAGTGAGGTGTGTAAGAATAAGCCTAAATGGCGCTCTGTTGTTCGTGCCTACCCAGCAAAGGAACTGGCGTGAAGTTATGTATGTATGTATGTATTTATTTACTTCTCATAAAAAGAAAAACAAAATTAATAGAGTACAAACATTTGAGAAACTTAATAAAATGTAATTCTATAAGTATACAGTTACTTCTTCAAAACCATAAAAGAGTTATTGCTCCAGAAGTTCCATTAAAATGTGCCCACTTTATGCATCCTGTAGGATAAATCTCGAAGATAGATAGGTACTCAAAAGACAATTTGCAGCTCGTTTTCCCAAAGGGTATAATTGCCAAGCTTACAAGAAAAAGACAATCTTGAATCATTACTCAATTTTGCTACAAATCAATACAAAAGGGTAGAAAACTAAGTGTGTGGTCTCACTATGAATGAGGTACCAGTTTTAGCGTTCGTATCTCTTATATTTAGTGTAAGTTATATAAGAATTAAATACCCAGTAGTATTAGAGAAAAATTACTATAATTTAGAAATAAAGATGGACACGACGAAGTAACATAAGGGTTGTATTTTAGCCAAAACATCTGCGGGTCCCTAAGAAACAAGTCGTATCAAAAGAAACCGTCCCATACATAAGCTATCGTAAAGTTCAAAATTAATTTGCGAACAAAATGAACAAGTGGTACAAACTCCGTCCGTCATAAAAGTTATTTCAGCCCGAGTGTATTAAAACGTAATTTTATGTTTGGGAAATTCCAAGAAAGTTATCAAGTTCGCGTTTCTCGAGGCATGTTGTGTGCAGTCGGATGGATTATGGCTTCTAATGGTTGTGCCACATCGGTCCCTTTTATTGCGTTTTATTAGAACTTTTCATGCGGTTCAGTGCGAGCTGACATTGGACCGATAACCTGTGCATGCTTGAAAATTTTCAAGCGTGTTTCGAAATTGAATTTTCAGGGCAGATATTTACCAGGATAAAATATTGTTACGAGTTAAGCGGGACTCGAATTAAAATGCCGTTGGAATTATTATAGAGTTTATTAGAACTATACAAATACGTATAACATAGGTAAAAATATAATCGAACAGAACAAATCCAAACTTAATGGTCGTGATTCAATAAAACGCTCAAATTCCGTCACTATGAGATTCCCGATTCCCGATACACACGTCACGCCTTGATCGTAGTTGTCGCTGAACTGCCCTCTCTCCATCAGGCCGTCATTTTATACTGCACAAATGTAAATACGCCCGGCAACGTGGACCGAATTTGCTACTGAAACTGAAAGGTCAAATATATGCCAGGTGGTAGGGCATTTGCTCGACTGGATGGCGACCACCTCTGGTCTAGAGTATGCCGCCATAACAGCCTTGAGTCGTGTTCCGGCATTAGTGACCAGGTTCCAGTCTCCCTGAGCAGCAGCGCATTTGTAGCACCTTTGGTGTTGCAAATGTCCATAGGCGACGGTAACCGCTTTCCATCAAGTGGGCCGTCTGCCTGTCTGCTGAACTCATGCAATAAAAAAATATATATAAATATGTCATACGACCAGTCATGCTATATGGGTCGGAATGTTGGGCCCTTAAAGTGATAAACCAGAAACATCTCCACTCAGCTGAGATGAGAATGTTGAGATGGATGTGTGGTGTTACAAGAATGGATAAGGTGAGAAATGAGTACATAAGGGGAGGATCTTTGAAAGTTGCACCCGTGACTGAAAATTTGAGAGGAAGACGATTAAGGTGGTGTGGGTATGTAATGAGGAGGAACGAAAGTCTCGTGACGAAAAGAATGTTAAGAAAAAATCTAATGTAATGCGCTAGTACATTAAAAACAAAATATGTGCGACCTTTTAAAATTTAAATTTTAAACTGAAACTTTCTGAAACTTATTATTTTTTGGTCTATAAAATTATACTGTAAGGAGAAAAAATATTTGAATAAAAAAATCGGTTTTTGGCGATTTGGGAAATCTTAAAAAATTTGGCGCTCTGTTGTTCGTGCCTACCCCGTAAGGGAACTGGCGTGAAGTTATGTATGCATGTATGTTAAAAAATTTGGAGCAACCTCTTAAATTTTTTTTTGAGCTGTCCTTTGGCGGGAGTTCTTAAAACATCAAAAACTAACATTTTTTCACACGAGACTCAAAAACAAAAAAAGTCGGTTTTTTTGCGCCACCCTAATATGTATATATTTTTATAGCTATTCCTATCAGTTATATTATTATAATAATACTTAGCAGTATATTATTGCATATAATATTTAATTATTATATTAAATATTATATGCAATATTATATTGTACTGCACGCCAACAAATAATTTTTAATAATATTTTCTTAAGTTTTCACGACTTGTATACATAATAAAACTAATTAATTAAGTAATTTTATTTGATTTTAGTTTTTCCGACTTTTCGGCCACTTTTTCCGCTTCTTCTCTTCAAGCCATAATAACATGTTGCGAAGCGGTAGTAAATTAGATTAGGCTCCCACAGAGTAAATAATAACCATAAACAAAATTAAAACTAAGTAATCAAAATTAACAAGTTGGCGGTAGGCTGAATAAAACTTTAACAATACTCGTTGACACTTGACATCTTTGTCTTCCGTGATCACGGAAAAACCAAAATCAAATAAAATTACCGCGCTTAAAACTGTTAAAACGTAGTTTTATAATTTTTAATAAGTTCTTGTCCATCCAAAGGTCGCCTGGATGGGATTGCTTTAAGCAATAAGGCCGCCCATTGTACTACCTTATAGTTAAGACAATGAAGTGTATTACTTTTCTTATGTCGGTGTACAATAAGGAGTATTGTTGTTGTGTTGAGTGCCGATTATACTAAAAAACAGAACATTTTGAAGAATCTGTAAAATGGTTTTCTTATCGAAGAAAATGAATAATAATAATGACAAGAGTTATGAATGTCAAAGAAGCAAGTGAGGTGTGTAAGAATAAGCCTAAATGGCGCTCTGTTGCTCGTGCCTACCCCGCAAGGGAACTGGCGTGAAGTTATGTATGTATGTAATAATAATACTTAATAAGATTTTTATTGACACCAAAATTATATTTACATGTTGTCTTAAAATGAAGACTGTTTGGGTACTAATACCTAAACTAGGCCAAGCTTGTTTCTTAGGTGTTAGTCCCTTCCAGCGACTTAACAACTACGACGTAAGTGTGTAGCAATTTTAGTAAGTAATTCTTTTTTTATTGCAGGGGCTCAGCAGACAGGCAGACGGCCCACTTGATGGAAAGCGGTTACCATCGCCTATAGACATTTGCAACACCAAGGTGCTACAAATGCGCTGCTGCTCTCTTAAGGAAGACTGGTACCTGGTCACTAATGCCGGAACACAAATCAAGGTTGTTATGGCGACATACTTTAGACCAGGGGTGGTAGCCATCCAGTCGGGCAAATGCCCTACCACCTGGCTGTGGGTTGTTTTGTCGCCTCTTACGACATGCCGCCCGGCCGCAGGAAATTGTATTCTTTCTCCGTTCCTGCACGGATAAGTAAGCTAAGTATTTGAAAACAAAGAGTTACGAGATAATAATTTAAAAGGTAGATTGTAATTGTTTTAAAGCGAGTGAGAAGTACGTATGTACATATGTCTATAATTGTCAATAGAACGAAAACACTGCATACTTTTTTTTTATTTTTTTTATTGCAGGAGTTCAGCAGACAGGCAGACGGCCCACTTAGTGGACAGCGGTTACCATCGCCTATGGACATTTGCAACACCAAAGGTACAAATGCGCTGCTGCTCTCTTAAAGGAGACTGGAACCTGGTCACTAATGCCGAAACACAATACAAGATTGTTATGGCGGCATACTCTAGACCAGAGGTGGTCGCTATCCAGTCGAGTAAAAACTCTACCACCTGGCTGTGGGTTGTTTAGTCGCCTCTTACGACAGGCCGCCGGGCCGCAGGAAATTGTATTCTTTCTCCGTTCCTGCACGGATAAAATACTTGGGACTTAGAAACATTTACGATTTTAATGACTTTATTTGTAGCAGAATGATTACTATTTTATATTATACCAAAAAATTGAGCAAACATTCCATAAATACAATTCATAATAAGATTTAGAATTCAAAAAGAAATTCACCAACTTGTTGGATGCAATCAAGTAGTATAAATTTTTAATATGATTTTCTGCAAAGGGACACGGAGAATGTCTAGAAAGTTTTAAAGAACTTTTCAATGGAAGTTTTTCAATTATATATTGCAAGAAATATTATAAAATAGAGATTCCACGCTACAAACGAAAACTTGACAACTTGGGATAACTTAATAACAATCGAGACGCTTTGTTAATGTCAATTTAAGCAATTTGCATTATATGTCATAAACCCATCAGTTTCTGAGAAAAAAATACTGAAATTCAAAAACAGATGGACGGAGGTACAATACTAAAATATGAATAGTTCATCTTATAAATAAAAATCAATGTTTGTATGTTTGTCCTCTTTGGAAAGTAAGATAAACGTAATTGAATGATATGATAAGGAACTGTGTGATAAGGGAACGTTGTGGATTGAAAGAAGATGTAATAACAAGAATTGAAAACAGAACGTTAAAATGGTTTGGACATGTAGAGAGAATCGATAAAAGTAGAATCACAAAACAGGTGTATGACAGTATTGTGAATGGTAGAGTTGCTGCCGGTAGACCGAGATGAATACACCATGATCAAATATCACAAGTGTTAAAGAGAGGTCAGGTAGAAAGCATCTCAAATAAACGTGCAAATAATGAAGCGAAAGATGTTTGTCAGGATCATCACAAGTCGAGATCCATCGTCTCTGCCTACCCCCATGGGAAACAGGCGTGATATTATGTATGTAAGTTATAATGCATGCGAATTATTTGAGTACAAAGGTATTCAAAAAAGGATACTTTTTCATTCGAATACATTTAGAAGCCACGAACTTAATCAAGTAAAGGAATATCCGTTCCTCGTTCGAAACGTTGAAACTAAACACATATTAAAGGAGTTGTAACCACGCTCCCAACATCGGAAACTCTTTGACGGGACGCCATTTTGTCGGCCATTTTGTTGTGAGCCGGAAACGCGTGATGGTGGCGTGCGACCTTTGTTGTCGGGTTCTTGTTGCACAAAACCTTACGGCATAATTTCTAATTTCCTTTTATCATTATATTAAATTATTTCGGAGCATTCGAACTTAAAAGTGCGCTTTAAATAGAACTTCTTTAAAATGTATATTTTATTTCATTTTTTTATTTTTATTCTGAGAATTGAATTGAATAACTTTTATATCAAACTTTAAATAGTATTTTATGTCGTGGAAAATCAATAATAGCGCTCATATTAAATACATTATAATGAAGGAAAAATAATAAATAAAATATAAAACCAGAATAATGGCCCTTTGGACTTACGTAATGACGACCGCATTTTTCGGTTTTTTTTTTATACCTTTTATTTAAAGCTATAATTCGCGTCACATATTCGCAATTAAAGAAATAAGTTATTAACTTTAATTCAAATCAAGTTTAAATTAAAATCTAATTTTGTCAAGTACAGATGTCAATCACTGCGTGTTATATACTAAGAGCGACATATAAAATAAAACAAAATATTTTTAAAAGTATTATATCTGGTCTTTTCACCTTCTCTCAATCATTTGGGATTATTATAATATGTATTAACAAACTATATTATCTGGGCGAGTAGAGCGAGAACTACACTATCTAACAATATGTATATTTGTGGTACAACTTTACTGAGAAATTATCACACTTACAGATTTAGGTTTTGACATAGTAATTTTAATTTATTTCTAGATCTGTGATCTATCATATTTTGTGCACATAAAAAAATAGAAGGTACAACAATTTTTATTAATTAGAATGAACGGTCTAATGTTGGCTTATCACAAGTTGCATTCTCTAATCTAGTCTTATACGTATATATATTATATAGGTAACTTTAATAAGATTAATAACTAACATAGATATTATATGTTTTCTCAATAATAATTTTAATGATCCTGCAGGGGGGCTTTGTGGCGAAGCCTTAGGCGAGTAGCGACACCTCGTACCTGACGCCGGGGGCCAAGGCAAGGCCCCCGCCTCCGTGCTTGCCTTAACCAGCCGGCACGGAGTGGAGATCGCTAGAGCTAAGACTCAAGCTCCAGCGGTAGAAGTGATAAATGGCCTAACGTCGGAAGTAGCTTCGGTGAACCTGCAGCCCACCTCTCTACACCCCTTAGCCACTCACACCCATGTTGCCCCTGTCTTTATGGCATTTTTTGGGGCCCATGCAGGGAGTGGCGAGTCACCGTCTGCCCATTTTTCCATGTTCCCTGAACATTGCGACGGGCAGACGCCATAGTCCCCATATTCCCAGACCCCTAGTACCATTAGCAGTTCACCACAATAGCCCGGTACTTTTTGTCCTCATTTCCCACAATAGTTCTACACTGGCCGGGGCTTGTCCTTGGGTGCATTACTATATAGTGTAGACAGGGATAATCGCCGGTCAGTGTCACGCCACATTTACATTAAATTTGTCAAGGGGCCTCTACGTGTTGGCCTTCCCATGGCCCCACGCAAGCCCCCCAAAAGTCCGGGCCATTTTTATGGCCCGTGGTCTACAAAGACATACATTATTTTAATGAATATAATCTGACAATGGATCTGTCTGGCAATCCAGCGAGGAAACGTAGCCAGCCTTCTGGGCTCCTTAATCATAGAAGACGGTGACCTAGGCTCAGTATTCTACTTATAGCTTGAGGGACTATGGGTAGAATACAATATGATTAAGTTCAGTTTTCTTTTATTGTATTAATAAATACTTTATACTGTCTTAGATTTATATATTATTTAGTATGATATGACCCATATATTTACTACTGACCATAAATTATATAAAATAATGTATTGTAGTGAATTTACACTACAGTAACTACTATAGTAACAACGTCTTTATAACACTTGTTCCATATACCCTGTTTATGTTTTTTTTTATTGCCGGAGTTCAGCAGACAGGCAGATGGCCCACTTGATGGATAGCAGTTACCATCGTCTATGTACATTTGCAACACCAAAAGTGCTAGAAATGCGCTGCTGCTCTCTTAAGGGAGACTGGAACCTGGTCACTAATGTCGGAACACAACTCAAGGTTGTTATAGCGACATACTTTAGACCAGGGGTGGTAGCCAGTCGGGCAAATGCCCTGGCTGTGGGTTGTTTAGTCCCCTCTTACGACAAGCCGCCCGGCCGCAGGAAATTGTATTCTTTCTCCGTTCCTGAACGGATAATTATATATATATATATATAATGATTTGATTTTAAATCAAAATTTACCACGTACACCGTTGTAAATTAAGAGCTTAGGTTACTGTTCTTCCTATTGTCATGCTCATGGCAACGGTTTGAAACGTTGTGAAAGCAGTTCAGACGTTTAAGGCTTTATAGCTTCATGGATCTTTGTTTAACGTTTTGTCTTCTTCACTATATAATGTTAATTATCTTCCACATTTAACGGCGTTGCTTAATTGTGTTCGTATAAATATCCTATGAGATTTCAGCTTAATTAACAACATTAATAAATACATGTCTGAGCGTAACAGTCTATGATACTCTGTATGCTTTAATAAATTATGTAGCAAATTTTATGAAACCAAGTAATGCGAGTTTTGAAGAGTTTCTTTATTAGGTAATTTAATCTGTAATATTGTTACGTCTCAGGTCCCGACAAAAACAAAATTCACACCTACATACACATACATATTACATACATAACTACACGCCAGTTCCCTTGCGGGGTAGGCACGAACAACAGAGCGCCATTTAGGCTTATTCTTACACACCTCACTTGCTTCTTTGACATTCATAACTCTTGTCATGCACGCTCGTCTGTTCTTAAGGCTCCTGACATCACCTTCTGCTAGTACACAACTGAACAATATTTACGCTAGTACAAAATTCACACCTGCATATCTGTAAAAACATATTTTATTACCTTTCGGCATTTGGACTTCTTTTGTTTACTTATTTATTGGCATGCATTTACTAGTTATTCTAGAGAACAGTCCATTGTTTTATTGTACTCGTTTATGGCCGTTAAGGTCGACTCAGTAGCCAGATGTTTCGGATTATGATACTGGCGTATTGCATTTGTGCGGTATAAAACGATGACCTTATTGAAGGATGGGGCAGTGGAGCGATAACCACGAGCGAAGCAAGATGTGTGTACTACAATCGGGAAACTTTTAGTGACGGGCTTTGCGCGTTTTTTTGGAATGACGACCTTCTGCATTACGTTTGGACTTGTTGCATTGGGTTATATTTCTACCTGTGTTATACGTGTTTGTATAGTTCTAATAAACTCTATAGTAATTCTAACGGCATTTTACTTCGAGTCTCGCGGCTCGGAATAATATAATAATTTGTTTAATGTATCTAATGTAATTGTATGTGTGCAGGAACAGGGACGGAATACAATGTCTTAAGAGGCGACAAAGCAACCCACAGCCAGGTTGTAGGGTATTTTCCCGTCTGGATGGCTACCACCCCTGGTCTAGAGTATGCCGGCATAACAACCTTGAGTTGTGTTCCGGTATTAGAGATCAGGTTCCCGTCTTTGTTTAGAGAGCGGCAGCACATTAGTAGCACCTTTGGTGCTACAAATGTCTTTAGGCGATGGTAACCGCTTACCAACAGGTAGGCCGTCTGCCTGTCTGCTGAACTCGTGCGATAAAAAAAACAGTATCAGAGGGCTTACACTCAAACGTCTTCTGTCGTTTTTTTTGTTTTGGAAGTTATTTTGCTTATTTTTTTTTAATGCAATGTTTAAATGCATTTTCCTTTAATTTTTGTGTTATATAGACTATATTATTACAGTTTTATGGAAATATTTGTTCTTTCTTGCTTCTGTCTAAAATTTTATTGACTCTTGTGCTGATCAGACGAAGATGAACGACAAAACGCGTTTGAGAGTAAAGCCTCAGGAGCAGAAGACAGGGATTGTATGCTCCTAAGTGAAAATAAGAAATTCTGTAAGAAGATAGAAGAGGCTTTCCCCCGAAGAGGGGTCTCAACACTAACTCGATTAACTAATAATAATGACTTGAAGCCAAAACTTTGTACCCCTTTTTACGAAAATTGCGCGGACGAAGGAGTATGAAATTACGGACATTTCTAGTTTATATAGAGAAGGAGTGCAGAACGCTAATTTTTTTTTAAATTATGCATTGGAAATACATTAAATAAATAAAAAACATTACACACACTACCATATATTTAATACACATACGCATATATACTCTTTTCTTTATTGTTACGGTCAAATTAACAGTGTAGCTTTGGCGAAATCTGTGATTGCAGAAGTATAGTCTTTGACAACAGAACCTTAATAATGTTCAAACTTATAATTTAAATTAATTATGGTCGAATTTCGACCACTGCCCACTAGTACATATTAACACGCTATCGATACAACTAACACTAACCACTAACTAGTTATATGGAAAATAAAAATGTAATTTGAGAAAGATTTCGGAAAATAAAGGCTTTATTATTCTTACTATATTATATCTTTGAACACCACGGGCCATCAAATGGCCCGGTCTTTTGGAAGGCTTGCGTGGGGCCATGGGCAAGCCAACACTTAGAGGCCCCCTTGACAAATTTATTGTAAATGTGGCGTGATACAGAGTGGCGATTATCCCTCACCATATAATAATGCATCCAAGGACAAGCCCCGGTCAGTGTAGGACTATTGTGGGAAATGAGAAAAAAAATACCGGGCTATTGGGGTGGACTGTTAGTGGTACTAGGGGTCTGGGAATACGGGGACTATGGCGTCTACCCGTATATATCTATATATATATATATATATATACATATATATATATACATACATACATATATATATATATATATATGTATGTATATATATATATCTATATATATATACATATATATATATACATACATATATATATATATATATATATATCTATATATATATATATAAAAGAAAGTCGTGTTAGTTACACTATTTATAACTCAAGAACGGCTGTACCTACCGATTTGGCTGAAAATTGGTGGAGCGGTAGCTTAGAACCAGGAGACGGACATAGGGTACTTTCTATCCTGTTGGAACCGGCAGGTGGCGCTGGGATCGGGTCCTACATTTTTATTTTTTCAGACCAGGTCAACGTCTGCCGGGTCCGCTAGTATATATATATATATATATATATATATATGTGTGTGTGTGTGTGTGTACATATACTATATTATTATTATTGTCAATGCTCAAACGCGTGTATTAATACAAAAAATACTACAATAACAATCAAATAAAAAAAGTAATCTATATAACTTACATATAACAATTGATCACTGAAACATGCTGAGTTAGAATGGTATCCCTCCGAAGGCCCAATATCCGGGAAAAGACGAAAATAAGAATTCCAATATATTTTGTTCTGAAAAATTGCAAACAATGACCACCGGCCTACTTTAGGCAGTCCACAGACGGGCGCACGACAAATGCTTGAGTGATCTTTCTCATTTGTCATACGGTAAAAAGTCTTATCTGAAAGAAGTATTAGGGTAACTATGTTACTGCTAGGATTTTTTTATGTTAGTTAGTTTTCTGTGTGATCATGATTTTGTGTGACGTTATATGCGCAAATGTATATAACTAGCTGATGCCCGCGACTTCATCCACCTAAATTATGTGTTTCAAGAAATTTGATGTTCATATAGTTTAATAGCCGGTTCCTATATCTTACTATTCATTTAATTTATTAAAATGAGATCGGGTAACGGCACTGGCACCTCAGATGTCAAGTCATATTCAAGTATTTTTGACATCAGGTTTTGATCATAGATATTCTTTAGTCCCGTCATGTCTGTCGTCAATTGTGTATCATTACATTTATTAAATGACTTTATATCTTCCATAGTGCTCATTATTTGTAATTCACACACTCGACCACTGCCGATCCGGAATTTCTACACCCTTGCCTTACCATCGGTTAAATTTTGACATTACTTGTATGGAGCTTTCAAATTTAACCGATTCATACATACATATTATCACGCCTGTTTCCCATGAAGGTAAAAAAGACTATAGATCTCGATGCATGTTTATTTGAGATGCATTCTAGATGAGCTCGTTTTAGCACGTCTGCTATTTTGATCATGATGTTTACCAACTCTACTATTCACAATACTGGCATACAGAATACTGTCAATCGACACTAAGGCAAATAAACGATTCGTAAGATAATGGGCCATAAGTGAATTGTATAAATTCTTCTATGAGTATTAAAGTGCTTTAACCTGATATATTTGAATCCCTTATTGCCGCGTAACTCATGGTCACACGAGCGAATGAAAGTGGCGCCATGATTCGCCTGTCAGAGCGCCGTCCTACCGCAAAAAGGGTCAATGATAGATTCAGACTGTCCAAAAATCGGACCGGATTGCACACGTACGGGGATTTTTTTCTTGAATAATTTCAACATTTATCCAGATTATTCGGTAACGTGGAACCATTTCAATAGTTTATGTGGATGAAACTTCAAAGATTTTCCGGGAACACAAATAATAATAATAACCCGCAGGGTGCTTTGTGGCCAAGCCTTAGGTGAGTAGTGCCGCCTCCGTGCTGAGTGGAGATCGCTAAGACTCAAGCTTTAGGAGTGAAAGTGATAAATGGCATAACGTCAGAAGTAGCTTCGGTGAACTTACAGACTATTTACTTCTCGACGCCCCTTAGCCAATCACACCCATATTGCCGCTCGTCATGCTTGAACAGCATTTTTAGGGACTCATGCACTGAATGGCGAATCACTGTCTGCCCGTTTTTTCCATGTTCCCTGAATATTGGGACGGGCAGACGCCATAGTCCCCATAGTCTCCGATCTGTAGTTCCACGAGCAGTTCATACCAATAGCCTGGTATCTTTTGTTCTCATGCCCTACAATAATCCTACATTGAGCGGGGTTTGTCTTTGGGTACATTTTATATGGTATAGACATTATCCCAATGGCCAGTGAGTGTCACGCCACATTTAGATAAAATTTGTCTAAGAGACCTCAACGTGTTGGCCTTTCTATGGTCCCACGCAGGCTCGCCAAAAGTCCGGGATTTATGATTTATTTATTACTAGCTGACCCGGGAAATTAGGTACCGCCTCAGAATCAATAAATTAAAAACGTTGATTTCTGAACGACGGGACGAACATCAAACATTTGACGTTAAAAATAAAAAAAATGAAACAAAACTTCACTTTTAAATTTAATTTGATTTCTGAACGGCTTTTAAATTTAATTGATTTTTAAACGACGGGACGAACATCGAATGTTTGACAGGTAGAAGTAGTTTCTAAGGGAAAGCAAGTTTTTACTGTATTCCGAGCATTTTTTTCATATTTACTCACCTTTTAAACCTTCCCTGGACTTCCAAAAATAATTCAAAACCAAAATTAGCCAAATCAGTCCAACCGTTCTCGAGTTTTAGCGAGACTAACGAAAGGCAAATGATTTATATATATATATATATATATATATATATATAGATTACAATACAGGAAACTTACATCAACCCCCACAAGTGGTGACCCGGACGTGATGTCTTTTTAGAACCTTAAAGAAGCCTAGAAACTAACTCTAACTCAATATGATTAAGACCAGCAGACTGCATTAAAATATGTCTCAATAAGCATCATAAATAGTATTCAAATGGTATATCATTGAACTTTATGGGATTTTTTTATGTGCTGTGTTCTGTTGTTGGGGTCGTAGGTCTGTATGATTCTCTTCTGACTCCAATTATGCCTAAGGAACGGAGAAAGAATACAATTTCCTGCGGCCGGGCGGCCTGTCGTAAGAGGCGACTTAACAACCCACAGCCAGGTGGTAGGGCATTTGCCCGGCTGGATGGCTACCACCCCTGTTCTAAAGTATGTCGCCATAACAACTTAGAGTTGTGTTCCGGCATTAGTGACCAGGTTCCAGTCTCCCTTAAGAGAGCAGCAGCGCATTTGTAGCAAGTTTGGTGGTGCAAATGTCCATAGGCGATGGTAACCGCTTTCCATCAAGTGGGCCGTCAGCCTGTCTGCTGATCTCCTGCAATAAAAAAAATGGAGATAAAATAAAATAAAAAGGTTAAATTATATAACCGTCTTTAATTTGTTTTGTACGTACGACTCGACTCGGAAGGTAACCTGGGGCGACTAACGACAGTGCCGCGAATATCCACGCATTACAATTTTTGCTGAATTGCAACTGTCGCTAGCCGTCACATGCTGTATCGCAAAATTTGTTAGAGTGGTTTTACTAGATTATGAATTTGCAGAGCTAAGTTGTCGTTGTTAGTATCCCTCTGCTATGATATATGATACATTTAAAACGGGAATGTGTTCCCGAGGAACAAGCTGATATATTATACAGGCTATGTCGAGTGAAAAGCCCTAGTTACACATACAAACAATTCACCCAAGAGCATCCTGAAATGCAAATTGAAATAATAATCGTATTCTCTGTACCATATATTCACATGCATAGTTATGTAAATGAATTCAGTAATTGCATTTATCTTGCTTAAGGCTAAACGTCACAATTAATTTTAGTATTAATTATCTTAAACATTCAAATTATATAAACACTAGTGGTCGCCTAGTGGTCGAAGTTCGACCATAATTAATTTAAATTATAAGTTTGAAAATTATTAAGGTTCTGTTGTCAAAGACTATATACTTATATAATCACAGATTTCGCCAAGGCTACACTGTTAATTTGACTTTAACAGTAAACAAAAGAGTATATATGCGTGTCTGTGTCAAATACATGGTAGTGTAATGTTTTTTTTACTGACAATGTATTTTTTATGGATAATTAAAAAAAAAAAATATCAATCGTCGCGTTTTATCTGTATAAACTATAAGTGTGTAAAATTTCGTACTAATCCGTCCGCGCAATTTTCTTAAACAGGGGTATATAGTTTTTGCTTCACGTATTAATATATAGATTTATTTAATCTGTAATTGCAATAAATACATTATACATTTACAAATATTTTGCATGTTGTTTTTTTTTCAATTTAAGTTTACAAGATGTTTCACACAAACATACAATTCTTATTATCAAACAATTAAAACCCCTATTAAGAAATATTCTATATGTTTATAAATTATTTTTATGATCCTATTTAAATATTCCATTCAGTTGGTATTAAGTAATTAACAAAAAATATTATTGTTTTTAAAGAATTTGTTAACGATATGCTTATTAATGAAAAAAACACAATATGAACCTTCAATAACATCTATGAAAGTTTATGATATTTAAATTAAATGACGACCATTTATGGTTGCCGGCCAAGTACACTGGAACACAGAAGCTCCAGGTTCGATTCCTGGTATGGAAAACTTGGTAAACAATCTTCCCTTTATTTACTATGGTCACAGTAGAAACGTAACTTACTTTGCTGGGAAATAGTAAATGTGTGTGATTGTCTGCCGATTATATAAAAAAAAGTTAATCTGAAACTAGACCTTGGCTGTTTAGCCTTTTTTTTTATACCTCGCACTGCAGTGGTATACCGTTAGGCATTACATCACTGCAGCGGGGAGGAGAGGGATATTTTTTTTCCTTTCGATTTCGTCACGAGCCTTTTTGAACATAATCTCGGTTATCATATTATTAACATTGTGCCAATTTTCTTCTTTTTGTAGCATTATGTCCAAAATTGTACTGTTTAGCCTTAACAGTATATTGTGTTGATATTTTATGGACATAAATAATGCATAATATGCATATCGTTTTACATATTCTTATTGTACATGTTAATAACAATACGGTGGACAGATTTGCATTGAGACAAAAGGACTGTGGCATACTGAGAAAGGAGGAAGTTTAATTTCAACCGTACATGGCGCGTAAAAGAGAAATTCAGTACGTTAATCCTGATCCACGTTTGCATTAGTTAAAGCGGGTTAACTTGCGAAAGTGGCGAGTTAAACTAATATTATCACTGTTTGGATAGCCTTTTTCTATTGCGTCTGCCCACTTGATGGAAGGTGGTTACCGTCTCCTGTGGACGTGTGAAACATAAGGGGCATTGCTAATACATTCCCGGGATTTAAGGAATTTTATAACGCCCTTAAAACTTGGACGGGAAGTTCCCTCCAGATCAAAAACACACTGTCGTATGCGAAAGAGAAGAAATTTTAGAGAACGGTTGCGTAGTTGCGTTTATTTGTAACACAACGACCGTCTGACATTTTGGAATCAGCTGACTGCTCAAAATATAATTAAAAATCTTACTGGCGAATGATCGTCAGTCAGGGAGGCAGTCATCCGTGCAGGAACGGAGAAAGAATACAATTTCCTGCGGCCGGGCGGCCTGTCGTAAGAGGCGACAAAACAACCCACAGCCAGGTGGTAGGGCATTTGCCCGACTGGATGGCTACCACCCCTGGTCTAGAGTATATCGCCATAACAACCTTGAGTTGTGTTCCGGCATTAGTGATCAGGTTCCAGCTTCCCTTAAGAGAGCAGCAGCGCATTTGTAGCACCTTTGGTGTTGCACATGTCTATAGGCGATGATAATCGCTTTCCATCAAGTGGGCCGTCTGCCTGTCTGCTGAGCTCCTGCAATAAAAAAAGGCAGTATTGTAACGTAATGCTCAAAATCAAATCATCAATGTTACATCACAGGCGAATGCTCGCAGTGAGGGAGCTCCGTAAAATATGTAAAACTGATTTAATGTCTTTTCTTTTCAGATCTGTCTGACGGTATCATGAAATCGGTAAGTGATACTTATGATACTTTTCAGCCTTCACATGACATTCACATGATGATGAAGCCCATGCTCGTGGGCTTCCGCGTACTTCCCAATAATGCTGGTGACAAACTCCACTTTCAGATCCCGATGGAGGTCGCTCGATCATTTTTTTTTTTTTTTAGTTTGTTTAAATGAATAAAAAAGAATCGAATGTAATACAAGAAAACCTTTTTACTACTCGCTTAAACACCCAGTCGTACAAAAAAGTACTCCCCAGGGAAAATTGTAAAAAATTGTATCCATTTCCTTTGATGCTTAAATTCATATTAGGCATAATATGAGGCGTTCGTATGAATGTAGACCTTATAAATATGGACATAGACTCTTATACACTTTGAATGTGTAATATTATAATTCCCAGTTTTTACAAGGGTAGTAAGACAAAACGCCGGCCCATTTTGTGGTAACGACTGGATATTATTCTAGATATGCCTACTGTTTTTTTGTGTTTAGTGTTTGGTATGTATAAACGTGTGTATGTAAGGATGTGTTTCTCATTAGTGTTGCACGAAGTTAGATCGTGCATATATGAAGAGAATTCGCCTGCGTAGGTTAAGAATAATCATACTCGCTTTGAGTAAATTTTCATCCCCTTTTTTACCACCTTATGCCGCGCCCACACATTGGTCATATTTGCACCAATGTAACGTATTGCGGCCAATACTCCAATGTGTGGATCAGTCAGTGGAGGTGACGGGGTGAGACAAAGCACTGGCTATACTTTCTTGAAAAAAGTTAAAGAGCGTAAAAATTTGCATTGTATAAAACAATACCAAGTCATCAAAATATTGTTTGATGACAAACGAGCGGTTGGTGTGAAGATACGTTTTAATATGGTCAAAATATTTCAAGTAAAAGCAACTAAAGAAGTGATTGTATCAGCTGGGTCTATTGATACTGCAAAACTGCTCATGCTCTCGGGTATTGGACCAAGAAACATGTTAAGAGCAAAGGAATAAATTTAATAGCCGACTTTCCAGTTGGTGAAAAGTCACACGAACATACATCAGTAACAATAGTCTATAAACTTCAAAAGCTTAAAGATTCAGCACAACCAGTAAATTTTAGTGAATTTCCTGGTATCCCAATAATAGAATTTGTTTCTCTGGACAAAAAAGATTACTCTGACTATGAAACATTATCCATACTTTTAGAAGATTCTAAAACTATACTAACATTTTGCGCATTCAGTTTTGGTATGAATTGTGATATATGAGACGCCCTGGAAAGAAAAAGTAAAGGGCACTTGGTTTCGTTCGCTGTACTTAACTTTAATCCAAAATCTCGAGGAACCATATTACTGCAAACCAACGATCCTACAGAGGAACCTAATATCAATTTAAATGTTTATTCAAATAGGGAAGATCTAGAAAATCATGTTAGATATGTCGATGATTTTATTCAAGTAATAAATACGACGCACTTTAAAAGTATTGGAGCCGAATTTGTAGATCCTGATTTAGAACATTGTGCAAAATATAAGAAATATACAAAAGAATATCTTCGATGCTATGTTTTAGGCATGATGGTAACTATGTATCCTTATGTGGGCACATATTAACAGTGTAGCCTTGGCGAAATCTGTGATTATAGAAGTATAGTCTTTGACAACAGAACCTTAATAATGTTCAAACTTATAATTTAAATTAATTATTATGGTCGAATTTCGACCACTGGGCGACCACTAGTAGTAACAATAAACAAAATTAAGTAGTTAAAAGCAAATAAATTGAGGGTAGAAAATAATAAGTTTAATATTAATTGAGATCTGAGTCCTTCTGTGATCACGGTTGTTGAGGTGATCGTAAGGTTAAATTGATCCTACAAATTAACATCGAACTTAAAATCGAAGAAAGGTAGTTTTAGCTACAAAATTTAGTTAATTTTAAGATGATTTTTTTATGTGTTTTCTGCTTTGGGTTTATTTAAGTATTTTAAATGTTAATTTCTTCTTGGTTTTGTATTTTTTTTTGTTTATATCGAATATTTTTTTTCTTTTTAATTATTTATTTAAAGATCACTAACAATGTTTTACATAACTTCATTACATTTACATTACATATTTTATATAAATACATACATTACAACTTATGTGTATATTTGTATATATAGTATAGTTATATATTTATTATTAAACTGTAAGTAATCGTATAATAATCTTTTTAATTATTTTATTCACCAATAATATTGTCTAAGAAAATTATGGTTTTTACTTATTTTCATTGTGTAATTTTTGCCCTTTTTTCCTTAGCAGTCCATGGATTCTGTTCAAAGCTAAGGAACAATTAACAAAGTGAGTTATAATTACTCTGTTACCTACCAGCGGGAAACGTGTCCGCCAACAACGCCTTTGTTAGCCATCAATTCCGATATAGTGTTGGGCTTGATTATAATCAAAATTTCCGAATCTATCGATATCTTTGTTTTTAGTTAGGGTCGTTAAGAAAGTATGGAGAATTGATGGGAGACACTGACAAGTGTTTGTTTTTTTTTATTATATATAAAATAATAAATAATAGTGCGTGTAAGCAAACTGATCCGCACACCAATATGTAACATTAGTGAAAATTACGTGTAGAGACTTCTAAGGTTTTCATCCAATTTTTTAAATATATAATAATCAAAATTTTTATTCAATAGAAAAATACAATTAAATACTAAAACTAAACTACAGTATGAAAAATAAACCTAAAATTAAAAACTAGAACTAAATAAAAAAGGAGGGCATAATCCTATGAAGAAACCTAGCTTAAAAATAAAAATAAGAAACCTGTATCAAAGCCCGTCCAGCCCCCCCAGACCATAATAATAATTAATAAAGACATTTCCAATCATCTTTGTCGCATGTAATTCACCAACCATTAATCATCCATCAGCATCATACTTCCATATCTTCTGGCGTGTGGTAGCATATACGGGCTAGCAACAGCAGTACATTGCCGTGTCAGCGGTTTACGCCGACACGTGCATTTTAACATATTCGCATCACTACTCACTTAGCACTGTATTCGGTCAGTCGGTAAAACAGCCATTGATCTTAGGATTTTTTTATTTTTTATTGCAGGAGTTCAGCAGACAGGCAGACGGCCCACTTGATGGAAAGCGGTTACCATCGCCTATAGACATTTGCAACACCAAAGGTGCTACAAATGCGCTGCTGCTCTCTTAAGGGAGACTGGAACCTGGTCACTAATGCTGGAACACAACTCAAGGTTGTTACGGCGACATGCTTTAGATCAGGGGTGGTAGCCATCCAGTCGGTCAAATGCCCTACCATCTGGCTGTGGGTTGTTTTGTCGCCTCTTACGACAGGCCGCCCGGCCGCAGGAAATTGTATTCTTTCTCCGTTCCTGCACAGATAGGAAATCCCCCTACAGCAAATAAATAGCCAGACCTGATGTCCTAACACAATCGCCTTAGCAGAATCGCTTAGCGAAATTGATACGTGTCTAGATGCACTGGCAGTTGTAAGACATACATAGTTTCACTTATTTACCTTCGCTAGTGGCCTCACAAGGAGCAGCAATACATTTGCGTCACGTTGTATGAACAATGGAAATAACAAAAAACGTGGGGAAATTGTAATATATATTTATCATAAGAAAACTTACAATAATAATAAAATATGATTTTCAGAAAAACTAGTTTTTTGATTTAATGCTGTATTATTAAATAATAAAAAATATATAGTTAAAGTTATACGGGTGAAATCATAAAAAAAAATCAATCGATTTTTAGTTTGATTAATAATAAAATATTACTATTCATTAACAAAATAATCTCAGGATTATTTTAAAAATTAGACTACACTATAAAAGTGAAACCTAAAATTAAATACTAGAACTAAATTGAAAAAAGAGGCCATAGTTACATGCCCACAAAAAGTGAATGCACACCTGCCTACCATAAACCTGGTTTATTACCTTTCCCGCATTTGGACTTCTTTTTTTTACTTTCTGCCTTACTTATAATAATCTCGTTAAGAAACGATTAGCCATCTCTTAAGTAAGAGAATCAGAATCAGACCCTAATCAATTAATATATTTTTTTCACTTATAAACGTGTGTTACCTGTTGTTTACCTAAGAGGACTACAGATAAACGCAAATTTGAATGATTAACGTAGGTTGTACCCAAAATGTTCGACTAAAGACGAGCTTATGGGTAAGATTTGCACTAATCAGTTGCTGAACAGTTTCTTTAAATTTAAGAAACGATTATAAGTAAGGCCCTTTGTGTTTAAAATTTGTAATTAAGGAAAACATTCTATTGTTATTGTACTTGTTTTATGGCAGTCATTAGGCAGGTGTGTCAAACTAATTCTTAGAATTTATTGTTTTGCGTCGAGGCATATTGTATTTGTACAGAATAAAAGGAATGCCCGAAGGGAGGGGTGAGGCAGTCAAGCGAGGATTACGATACAAGCAAGACGTACATTCGATGAGCGATATAGTGACGGACTTTGCGCGTGTTATTGAATTGTGCAGTTTGTACTGGTTGCGTCCAGGTATAATTGTACTTGTGTCATACGTGTTTATATAGTTCTAATAAATTCTATAGTAATTCCAACGGCATTTTAATTCGAGTCCCGCACTCGTAACGGTATACTAATTTCATTAATTAAATGTAGTTTGCCTAATTATTATTATGTTTTAACTTTACTTTTATTGTAATTTCTGGTATAGTCCCCGGCACAATTCTTGAGCAATCACTTTTACCTAGGAACAGTGAAATTTCGATCCTTTCTCGAAGTATGAGGTATTGCCCGTTTCAAATAAAGTTATAAATATATAATATTGTCCATATGTCGATACATCTCGCAACATTGGCTACGATCAATGCGCAAAGCGATTCCTACTTTTCCGCCGATCGCTCAAGATTCGTGCTGGAATACTATGACTATACCTAATAAACTATTTGGATTTATAATAACCTAATAACTATTGGACTATACCTAATAATAACTACCTAATAAACCTATAAATTTATAAGTTTATTATACCAAATAAATAATGAGAAAAAAAGAAAAAAATAGACGAGACGAAATTTGTAGTTTTGTAGTAGTGTAGTTGCCGCTATTTAACGAACGAGGTTGGCACTCAGCATATTGCTGAGTGTGCACAGCACTGATTTTCAGTGCCCACCTCCTAATCTATACATAATAACTTGAAGCCCTATATAAGAATATCATTATTTAGTCATAGCAACATTTAAATTTAAAAATACATAAAAACATTATACATAATAATAAAAAGAAGAAACTAAATACATAGTACGGTAATCAAAACTAACTAGCTGTTGTGGCTCAACGACCCAAAATGAGTCCTGGCCTCCGAAAGGAGAATACTCCACTCCTTTCTGTTCAGCGCTGTCTCCTGCCAGTCATAGGCTTAAAGTACGCGCAGATCAGCCTCTACTACGTCACTCCATCGATATAGGATATATCGATTTTCATCCGTGCAGGAACGGAGAAAGAATACAATTTCCTGCGGCCGGGCGGTCTGTCGTAAGAGGCGACTTAACAACCCACAACCAGGTGATAGGGCATTTGCCCGACTGGATGGCTACCACCCCTGGTCTAAAGTATGTCGCCATAACAACCTTGAGTTGTGTTCCGGCATTAGTGACTAGGTTCCAGTCTCCCTTAAGAGAGCAGCAGCGCATTTGTAGCAACTTTGGTGTTGCAAATGTCCAGAGGCGATGGTAACCGCTTTCAATCAAGTGGGCCGTCTGCCTGTCTGCTGATCTCCTGCAATAAAAAAAAATAGGCTCTATTCACCGCGCGATCCTCCCCCATGTAGGTGGCCAAGCCAGTGCAAGCAATGTGCCTTGCTCTCGCCTTGCGCTCTCTAGCTCATCCGCCAGTTAGTCCAGTAATTATACATACATACATACATAACTTCACGCCAGTTCCCTTGCGGGGTAGGCACGAACAACAGAGCGCCATTTAGGCCCATTCTTACACACCTCACTTGCTTCTTTGATATTTATAACTCTTATCATGCACACTTGTCTGTTCTTAAGGCTCCTGACATCACCCTCCGCTAGTACACGATCAATTTGATCATGGAACGTGTGCCGTGGCCTTCCACGACTTCTGCATCCATCCACTTTTGCATTGTATATCTGTTTAGTCATTCTTTCATCATGCATTCTTTCCACATGCCCGAACCACCGGAGCATTCCTTTCCTTACCTTCACCCCGACACTCTCTTTCAGACCAACTCTCTTTCTTACTTCGGTATTACGAACGCGGTCCGCGAGCGTCACTCCGCAGATTTTGCGCAGTGTTCGCATCTCAACCGCGTTTACTCTACTTTCATGTTCTCTCTTCCATACCCAACTCTCGCTTCCATACGTGAGCGTAGGTAACAGCACCGCGTTGTGTATGGCGAGCTGGGCCTTCTGGCTGAGGTTCTTAGCGCCTAGAAGTTTACCTAACGCTCCATTCAAACTATTCCCCAAATTCACTCTTCTTTCTATATCAGCGGTGTACCAGTAATTATGTACTACATAATCTCATCACAATCGGCATTGTTGTTATTGATTATTTTTTAATTCGTTTAGCGATAATTCTATTTTAAGCAAATCCCATCGCTACAAATAATATTGGGTAAAAGCGATTTCCGCCCGCGCATTCGTGTTGGGCCCCCATTATGAAGTTGGCGTGTAATCTATACGCCTCTATTGGAATTTGATCGGGCTGTATTAATGGAATACCCTGAAACAATCGAACTAATATTAATAGCGTCGGACGGGATGCGGTCGATATTGTCATGTCCAATGAGGACTTGGATCAAAGATATTTGTATTATCAGCTCATGAACAGTCCACTGTTGATAGGACAGTATGAAAGGAAATTAAATTAAATTTATTAGCATGTAAGTAAGTAGTACAGGGTACATATAAAATGACTAAAATACGGAGGAAATTACAAATGACGTCCCCAAGGAAACTCTGTTTCCCGCGCTAGGTCTCCTTAGAGCCTATGTGGTGGGCCACAGTAGGATTCGCTTCGGTCGTATAATTCTTATCATTGATGATAGTACGTCAATGTCTTTGTGTAATGAAAATTTATATGTATAAATAATATTTTCTTCTGTTAATGTTTTTTTTATTGAAGTAGTTCAGCAGACAGGCAGACGGTCCACTGGATGGAAAGCGGTTACCATCGCCTATGGACATTTGCAACACCAAAAGTGCTACAAATGCGCTGCTGCTCTCTTAAGTGAGTCTGGAACCTGGTCACTAATGCCGGAACACAACTCAAAGTTGTTATGGCGGCATGCTCTAGACCAGGGGTGGCAGCCATCCAGTCAGGCAAATGCCCTACCACCTGGCTGTGGGTTGTTTAGTCGCCTCTTACGAAAGGCCGCCCGGCCTGCACGGATAAAATTAAGAGTTAGTATTCAATATTCATAAGATGTTAGTAATCAAAATATGCTTTTGTGTTTGTGTATGTGTGTGTGTGGGGGGGGGGGGGGGGGGGGATTTTTTGTCTATATTTGAGTATGCATGAAAGCGCGTGTCTGCGCGTAGTATATGTGTAGGCGTAAGTGATCAAAGTAACTATTTTCAAATGATTTTATAACGCACAAAACACCATTAAACAACCCCATATCGTAGCACAGAGAGAAAACCTCGGTGGGAATTAGCAAACCGTTGTCGTACGCGGAATAAACGTTCTAGAGAACTGTTGTGTAGTTGAGCGTGGGAGCTCCAGAATATAGGAGTGAATATCCTGTCGATGGCGAGCAGTGTAGTTGTAAGAATGAAGCGTTGACACCAGATCAAACAATTCCTCGGAACACTCCCCGTTGTACTGGCGGCAGAATACGCAGATGGACGTAAAGTTTCTCCGAAGACTAAACGATTCTAACCCGTCTGAAGTACGCCAAGATTGTCGACATCTGCCATGACGTGGCACAAAGCATGAGGCAATACTCGGCAATCACTGTACCGTATTGTATTCGAATGGATAATTCGATACAAGTAGTTACACGATTATTTTATTTTATTTTAATTTTGGAGTAATAAAGTATTTTATTGTTATAGCGTGAACCCCTTCATAATAGCGCGTGACTAGCGTTGGGGCTGGGGGGGACAAGGGGGCGAGGTACGCGGGGCATTGGGGGGATCCGACGCGCGGATCGATAGTGCATCGTAGTCAGTCGACCGGTTCCATCATGACGTGTGGCACGTCGCGCTGTTTACCTATACTTCTGAGAATAAATGTATTTAACTTACTCGTTGTTTGCTTCGAACCCGCCACACTCTTGTTTTTTTTAATTTCTTTATTTGATTTACTAAATATTATATAAGTAGAATCAGTTTTATTTATTATTATTTAACAAAATTGGGTCGCTTTGGATTTACGCCAAAAGGAAGGTTTGCATTGAAAATCAGGGTTGTGTCAGATATAAGTTCGGCACAACAATGTGCTGAGTGCAAACATTGTTTGCTGAAAATGCGGCGTACAAATTCTCAAAATATGCTGTTTGTATGAGGCATGTAATTACGTCGCTATTTCTTCAAATGAATTTTTTCTTTCTTTCTTTCTTTCTATGTATATTTGTATGTACATATATCTGATTTATTTATCTCATTTGTGTTTACTTAATTTTCGATAATTAATGAAAGAAATTCAGGTTGTACATATTGAGTTTTATTATGAGTAAAATATTGTAGACCACAACACGAACGCCTCGATAATCCGCAAAAAGGCTTTTTTTTCCCCTGTCCGGATTACTGAGACACTGTAGAAATATAAATGTTTTAAATTGTAGATTAACTATAACGGTGTAGAATTAATTGTTGGATCCTCACAATTTATTCTGATGTGGGTAGTTTTGTAATTGCCGCTGGCTTTCGGTTTCGCCGCCATTGCGTGGTGGTAAAGTCAGTCTCCAACGCACGCGAGGTCAGTTCGGACGTTCCGTTTTCTCCGTGCTAAGACCAAGTGAACGTTTCACATCTCCTATATCCTCATACTCCTATTTATAATACAACGTTCTTCAATAATTCTTTCACGGTTAAGGCTGTCCAACTTTGGAATTCATTGCCTGTTGCTGTCAGACTAGCAAAATCCCTAATAACGTTTAAGAACTTAGTCAGGAAATTCTATCTGCAATATAATGATATGTAATTTTATATAATTAGTAGATATTATATTGCATATAGTTATATGTTTATTATGTTTAAATAGTTGCATATTATCACCATATCTTGTATATGTATATAAATTATGTGTATATTTGTATATATAGTATAGTTATATATTTTTTATTAAAATGTAAGTAATCGTACAATAATTATGTTTTTTTTTTATTGCAGGAGATCAGCAGACAGGCATACGGCCCACTTGATGGAAAGCGGTTACCATCGCCTATGGACATTTGCAATATCAAAGTTGCTACAAATGCACTGCTACTCTCTTAAGGGAATTTGGAACCTGGTCACTAATGCCGGAACACAATTCAAGGTTGTTATGGCGACACACTTTAGACCAGGGGTGGTAGCCATTCAGTCGGGCAAATGCCCTACCACCTGGCAAAATATATACTGTATACCACCGTCGCCACTACTAATCAGAATATTTTTGGCACAGGTTGTCTGGAAGAGATCACTTTTTAGCGATAAGACCGCCCTTTGTACCCAACTAGACTAATACTAGTTCGTAAGTTTTTCTGTAATGGTGTACAATAAAGTGTTATCTATCTATCTATCCCATCCCATTCATCAATATCTCATTGAAATTTATATACAAGCCGTGCTCAGTCTTTGGTACTGTCTAGCTGCCCCATTGGATGTGGATTCCGATGTTAGTGGTGCTTATTACCCGAAATGACAAATCTACGTCACCTATCCAAAGGTGTAGCTTTAGATTAGAGAATTTAGATAATATATAAAAATCTTGTATCTTTTGACCCGGGAGCATATACGGTGAAACCGAACACTGCATACAATGCATTTTTACTTTAATTTATTAATTTATATTCACAAAGTGTCAGTACACGAATAGCGGCCACCGCGTGTGCTCCCTCGCTCCTTTATTACTCCATCTTTGGTCAATTTAATAAACATTTTATAAATTTATCCTGTAGTTATCCGTTAAAGCGAATCCCTGCCGCTTACATTGGTTTTTGTGAAGGATTTGGCATACCTCTCACTCCCATATGTCCTCTTAAATATAACTCACAGTCCACTATAAACAATTACTCGAACCAGCGAAGCTGTGTAGAATCCGTGATCCAGCATTGCACATTAATTGTAATATCACACAAGTTTAAAGTCATGTAATCATATCAAATCAATCCGAATTAATTGTAAGAGGAAATATGTACAATGTTGAAGAGCAAAATAGCCTTTGGCAAACACACCACAACTGCCATTTCCATTAAATCAGCAAAAGTATAATCAAGCGCTCACATAGTGTTGACATGCGTGTGAAATTATCCGGATGTGTCAGTTTTACGGAATTTCTGTAATTTACTGGAAATTAACATTGATGAGAATTTATATAATGTATCTTTACTTTGATAGAGGACATAAACATTTAGCAGGATACTTTTTATCCCAGAAAAATAGGTAGTTTATGCAAGATTTTACAAACTAAGCCACTTGAAGTGGCCTAGTAAATTTATACTTTTTTGAAGATTATATATAGGTATATAATAAAAGATAAACATTACATATTAATAAGTGAAAAAAAAAACTTTATACCCCTTTTTACGAAAATTGCGCGGACGGAGGAGTATGAAATTTCGCACACTTATAGTCTGTATAGAGAAGAAGCGACGAATGCTAATATATATTTTTAATTATGCACAAAAATACATTGAATCAATAAAAAAATATTACACACACTGCCATGTATTTGACACACACACGCATACTCTTTTGTTTATTGTTCAAGTCAAAAATTAACAGTGTAGCCTTGGCGAAATCTGTGATTATAGAAGTATAGTCTTTGAGAACAGAGCCTTAATAATGTTCAAACTTATAATGTAAATTAATTATTATGATCAAATTTCGACCACGGGCGACCACTAGTATAATAAAATACACAATGCTTATATGTATTTTTCATACAGAATATTAAGTGCGTTTTAAGCGTATATAGGTTATAGCTACTTAATTACGTTCTGTTCTGTTTTTTCTATAATATAAACTTTAAATTATTTTCTTGTGTGGTTGTTATAATGCCGTCTAAAACAAGAACAGTGGAATAATTTGCCGGAGTCTGTTTTTCCTGACAAGTACAATGTTGCAGTGTTCAAGTCACGAGTGAATAGGTATCTTATAGGTAAACCTGCTCCATCTTAGACCGCGTCATCACTCAACATCAGGTGATACAGTGGTCAAAGGCAAACCTATCCATAACAAAATCAAATAGGCTTTTACTCGTTGATATGTTTTACATGAAAGTCTAAGATTTTCTAAGAATTTTACCTGGCAACCCCAAACTCACATCAACTTTCATACAATTTACGTCCAGCTTAACACGTTTCTTAAGCAAACAACCGTTGTTATGAATAAACAAGATCCTTTATTCATGTTCTCCATGTTATTTACTTGCTTTATGTAAATTGTGTATACTTTTACAGCGAAATAAAATATGTAAGAATGACCCACTTTCAAAGTTTTCGACAGGCGAGATGGTTTCGACGCTCGTGACTTATTGTGCCAGTTTATCATAAGGCGGTTAATGAAAAACAACCTTTTTTATATATTACTTTTTACACGACTTCACAAAAGGAGTATTATGTCTTTTGACTAAAATTGGATATATAAAAATAATATAATAATCGGCAGACAAACACACATATTATATATCCCCAAATTAAGCAAGTTACGCTTGTGTTATGGGTAATATACAACGGATTACTCTGGGGCCGATTTCAATCACCCAGACCATAGTAAATAACGGAGCAAATACGTTTCCGAAATTTACTATACCAGGAAATCGAACCCGGAGCCTCTGCGTTGGAGTGAGGTACATCGGCAAAGGCTTAGAGCAAGGCTTAAGGCACAGAGGCCGTCATCCATCCATATCTATATAATCGTTTTAAATTGTAGATTAACTATAACGCTGTAGAATTAATTGTGATATCACACAAGTCTAAAATCATGTCATGTAATCATATCAAGTCAATGCGAATGAATATTTTTGTTATTAATGTCAGAAGGCAAAACATAGCCTTTGGCAAAACACATCATGACTTCCTTCAATTCCCTTCCTGTTGACTAAAATTGGATATCTATATAAATTATAGATATCCAATTTTAGTCAAAAGACATAATACTCCTTTTGTGACGTCGTGTAAAAAGTAATATTGTTGCAAGCCGATACTGATCCTTTGCAGGTGTCTTATTAACCGTTTGAATTTGAGTGATATTCACGCCGGAATAAGACGTCATAAAATCTTCTTTCCTCTGTTGGTATTTCATGCGAATTCTTTGAAGCCATTAAGCTGACCATTTAATGATTTCAAGAACAAGTAAGCGGCATGTTGCTAGGAGGTCATGTCTAATTTCCAAATGGAGAAGGGTTGGTTAATCGGGGAATTCGCCAGTCGTGTTATGACTGCGAACGAGGCGTTACCTAGTGCACTTTCGGAGCGAGTATCTTGTAACGACGAACTTTGCGCGATTTATGTGATAACGATTTTCTGCCCTACGGTTTAGTTTTGTTGTTTTCGGTTATACTTGTAAGCACTGAATTATGTGTGTGTACCTACTTCTAATAAACTTTGTGATAATTCCAACGATATTTGCGGAATTAACATCCTACAAATTCGTAACAATATATAAAAGGTAGTTTTTCATTAACCGCCTTATGATAAACTTATGAATAAATTTAATTGTGCAGTCTGTTTGAGATTTCTAAATAAATGTCAAATTGTAAACTCCAATTACTATTTATATTGTTAATTGTAAATTACCGTTTTTACAAGCTTTTATTACACTTATAATATTTTTATGCTTTGTTAGTTAGGTTGTTGAGGACAATTTTTGCAAACTAAATTGGGAGCAGTTCCTTTCAGTAGTTTTATAGGAAAACATTAACATACGTTCAACGAAAACTAAAAAATTAATTAATTAAATAATTTTAACTTGCAAAGGATGTACCTATTATACGTATGTATGAATGTAAGTTCGGGTGGAATCTTGTAAGTTAAATTTGACCAACTTCCCGGTTTGCGATTGAGCTGAAATTTCGTGAAAGTGTATTAAAATACCTATCAAATAAATACTGAGCTAAAAAAGGTTGACACAATTAAATAAGTATTTTGGTTAAAGTTGTTGCTGAGGACTGGCGAGTCTCTTACCGTTTTTCTCCTTAAACAACAAGAAGACGTTGCGAAGAGGTATACCTAGAATAGGAAGTAGATTTATTTTTTATTACAAGCTTTTATTTAACTTGCAATGTATGTAAGTTCGGGTGGAATCTTACAAGTTAAATTTGACCAACTTCCCGGTTTCCAATTGAGTTGAAATTTTGCACGCATATGTATACCGCGTGACAATGTAATAATATGGTACTATGGAGCTAATCGGATGATGGAGTCGGAAGGTGGCCTTAGGAACTCCTGTACTAAAGAAGATAGACCCGTCGTGTCTGAGCTCGTTTTACTTATCTTGGTTAGCACTCTGCTGCTAAGTGATAACCAGGATCTCAAAAGCTTGTGTATAAAAACCTTTTTAAAAAAGCTTATTCGTAATATGCAATTGTATTATTACTATTAAAGCTTGTCGCTAAAAGAAATCCAACCAAAAATTTTTGACAATTTAATGAATCGTTTCATACATTTATAATTCGTCGTTCATTACTTACTTCATAATTATAATTGGTTCTCGAAAATCGATGCATTCAATTAAAGCCGCATTCGCAATAACTCTACATAATACAGCGTAATTAATACGCGGAACACCGTAAAAATTATCCTCATTCGTTTCGAATACGTGGAATATGCAGGCGGAGTCGGGTGTGCGACCTAGTTCGCCAATAATTGAATCGCGATGCCAACACCGCTTTAATTAAGTCTCTGAGAAATATTAAAATACAACGCCCGAATCCCATTCAAACGACTGATGGAGAAAAAGGAAAACAAAGGAATCTTCCTACCCCAATGAGACTGATTGAAATTTATTGTTTAGTGGATTTCTGTACTTGATTAGAATCGGCCGAGAGCAATTTGAAAGACTGGCGTGGAAGAAGCATACGAAAATAAAGTTGTAGTGGATACACTTACCACGTTCATAGTTGTAGATATTTTTATATTCTCTACTTGGCTTAATATACCACGATCCTGGTTACCGCGGGCTCGGCTTTCCAACTCAATATAATTCTCACATAAACAAAAGTAGTTCAAGTTCAAGGTCAATCTTTTGGCATTTGGCTTTTGACGTTTGCTACGTTGCAACAACATATTTTGATCTACGCTATGTTTATTATTCATGTTTAATAATAATTTATAATCATATAATAATATATATAGTGAATTTGGGGAATAGTTTGAATGGAGCGTTAGGTAAACTTCTAGGCGCTAAGAACCTCAGCCAGAAGGCCCAGCTCGCCATACACAACGCGGTGCTGGTACCTACGCTCGCGTATGGAAGCGAGAGTTGGGTATGGAAGAGAGAGCATGAAAGTAGAGTAAACGCGGTTGAGATGCGAGCACTGCGCAAAATCTGCGGAGTGACGCTCGCGGACCGCGTTCGTAATACCGAAGTAAGAAAAAGAGTTGGTCTGAAAGAAAGTGTCGGGGTGAAGGTAAGGAAAGGAATGCTCCGGTGGTTCGGGCATGTGGAAAGAATGACTAAACAGATATAAAATGCAAAAGTGGATGGATGCAGAAGTCGTGGAAGGCCACGACACACCTTCCATGATCAAATTGATCGTGTACTAGCGGAGGGTGATGTCAGGAGCCTTAAGAACAGACGAGCGTGCATGACAAGAGTTATGAATGTCAAAGAAGCAAGTGAGGTGTGTAAGAATGGGCCTAAATGGCGCTCTATATATTATTTTACATACACATACATACATAACTTCACGCCAGTTCCCTTGCGGGGTAGACACGAACAACAGAGCGCCATTCAGGCTTATTCTTACACACCTCACTTGCTTCTTTGACGTTCATAACTCTTATCATAATATATTATATATATATATATATAACTACCCACTTCAAATTTCTTATTTATTTAAATTTATTTTATCAATTACTTAATGGTCTAGTTTTTTTACATGTTAATCACTGCCTATATAGCTGTGTTAGCCAGTACGTAACGATTCGATTAACCAACGAGCGGTGTGTATAAAACTCACTCTCATTGGTGGGAATTCAAAAATGTAAAAGAGACACGGGTTTTGAATTCAGTTACGAGATACTTTTTGTACTGTAAGATACTAGTGTGAAAATAAAAGCCAGTTTTAAGATCGAAGTTATATTTATTCAAGTTTCTTACATCACGTCCAATATCATAGCACACTCTTCAAAGTACAACAGCTCAGTATACAATATACCTGTGAAAAGATGAGCTAAGAGAAAATGGATGAAAAATATTTTTTATTGCGAAGCTTCCAGGTAGATCACTTGGACGTCATTGGACCAGAGTGCAGCAATATGGGGCTCTTAAAAAAGGGCATCAAAGTGTGGTCCAGATTGTCGACGATCCCAACCTTACAGACAGTTAGGACCTTTAAGTCTTAGAAGAGACGTTGGCACTCTAAGCTTGTTCTGCCGTCTGTACAACGGGGAGTAATCTGATGAGCTGTTTGATTTGGTGCCTGGCGACTGGGAATTCATCCACATTTCCTCGACACCTGGAAGTCGCACACTGTGCGTGACGCACCTTCCTTCATGCCATACGTAAGCAAACTATAGAATGATCTCCCTCCCGCGGTTTTTTCACAGCGCTACAATATGGGGCTCTTCAAAAAGGGCGTAAGCAGATATTTAAAATCTCAACGTGGTAGGTAATGCATCGGCTACCTTGGTGTTACAAATTTCCATGGGCGACGTCAGCTACTGGCTATCAAGTGGACCCATTTGCCAGTTTTCCTAGAAACAAACATACAAAAGAAACTGGTAAACGGAAAGACGATGTATTTCATGAAAAACCGTTGCCTATAGATGTTCGTGACACCAGAGGCAAAGCCAATGTGTTTTCATAAATGCTAGAGATGGAATGACATAGGAAGGATGCGGCAATAGAGAGACGGACAGCAAAATGTTTAAGAAAAATTGTAGAATAGTAAGCGCAGCCGGACGGCCTGTCGTAAGAGGCGACAAAACAACCCACAGCTAGGTGGTAGGGCATTTGCCCGACTGAAAGACCACCTCTCATCTAGAATAAGCCACCATAACAACCTTGAGTTGTGTTCTGGCATCAGTGACCAGGTTCCAGCTTCTCTTTCGAGGCCAGCAGCACATTAGCAGCACCAGTGCTGTCGTATACGGACATTAGCATTGCTAATGTCCATGCTCCGGTGGTTCGGGCTTGTGGAAAGAATGTATGATGAAAGAATGATTAAACAGATATACAATGCAAAAGTGGATGGATGCAGAAGTCGTGGAAGGCCACAAAACACCTTCCATGATCAAATTGATCGTGTACTAGCAGAAGGTGATGTCAGGATCCTTAAGAACAGACGAGCGTGCATGACAAGAGTTATGAATGTCAAAGAAGCAAGTGAGGTGTGTAAGAATAAGCCTAAATGGCGCTCTGTTATTCGTGCCTACCCCGCAAGGGAACTAGCGTATGTAAGCGTAGCGTATGTATGTAATGTCCATAAACAACGGTAACCACTTTCCATCGTAGTTCACAGCAGTAGATCAGCCTATCTGCTGTGCTTCAACAATAAAAAATAGAAAAAGGTAAAGTGGGTTGTCGGAATACATCATATCATTTAAAAAAATATTTAATTTTTTTAAGAATTTCGAATAGATAAACAATGCGTGCATTTCCGAAACGCATTAAATTTGCATACTTACATGCCGCTGGCACAAATTATCCGTTATCTCGACAATATTTAGGAACACCAATTAACGCGTGTAATGAATATTCTAATATACATATATTTTCATTACGTTCACTTTTGGAAAAATACAAGTGGCTTTCGACAGAGTAGGTTGTTTCTATAGTTAATGTAATATTTTTGATAATGATTTTAGTCATAACTGATGGAAGGTTATCTCTAGATCTGCCACATTCGTAGATGTCAATTTGCTAATTCTAATGTTGTAGTATTTCTATTTATCTGACGTTTTGAATCTGTTAAATTCTGGTAAATATTGATTATTTTATTTTCTAGTTTATACTCAAATATGGATGTCGATAGAGTAATAGCAGATGATCTAGCAACTAAAGCTGCTTTTCAAACTTTAACGGCATTGCAATTAACCGCATATTTATGGCCGCAACAAGCTCAAGTATATGGTAAATATATATTTTAATGTATTATTATGATTAATAAAATCGTCATATTAAAATCAACCTCTAACAACTTATAAATAGCCCTATAATATTACTTGTACATTTTTAAAATAACAGGAACTCTGTTGAACAGTATTCCTAATTTAGCCACACTTCTACTAGGTTATACCTGTGTATCTAGTAAAGTCTTTCTTAGTTCTTTCATTTTAATATTACTTTGAGATTTTATGTGAGAATTATATAGAGAGAAGGAGAGAGAATACTAGGAAACAGAATGAATTATACCTTCAAACATTTTCTTTCAATTAAAACTTATAGAATTTCAAATTAAACAGATGGTGACTACTTCGATTTTATAGTAATAGGCGCTGGAACAGCTGGTTCTGTGATAGCTAGTCGCCTTACAGAGATACCTGATGTTACAGTTTTGCTCGTAGAAGCTGGAGAAGATCCTCCTATACAATCTATGGTAACGTAATTGAAGACTGATATAACTATTAAGTCGCAAAACAAATGTACTTTAATATATGCTTAAGCATTGAATTTGAAATATTTAGCCACGATTACAATAACCGATTTATCATCAGAGATTTTCAGGATTGCTTTTGGTACTTGATTACGAGTATCGTTCGATTTTATTCCATTAAAATCGTTAGGCAAAATGTTTAAATGTGTAAAATATTTAAAATCTATTTTTTGAAGTTGTATATTTAAAAGAACAATAATCTTAAATAACTTAGCTTATAACATTATTATATTTTTTAGTTGCCCGCACTAAACAGTTATATGAAAAACACACCTTATAATTGGAACATAACTTCAAAAAAAGACGGTTACACAAGTCAGTGTCGCAAACGTAAATACATACAACTAAATGGAGGCCGAATGCTTGGAGGGTCCAGTTCGATCAATTATAATGTATATACTAGAGGCAGTGTTTACGACTACGACAGAATGGCAGCTGCAGCAAATGATTCTTGTTGGAACTGGTCTGGTGTTCTACCTTACTTTAAAAAAAGTGAAAAACTTACTGATGAAAAGATACTTCGTTCTCGTTACGGTAGTTTTCATGGAACTGATGGATGTATGGGTGTGAAAAGGTATTATAATATGGCAACTGAAAATTATCTTAAATCGTTTGCTGAGTTAGATAATAATATCGTTTTGGATGTTAATGGTAATGAAAGCATGGGCTATACTGAAACAATGTTTACTATAGCAAATGAAACTCGACAGAGTACAGCTTATAGCTTTTTAACAAAAGCTAAAGATCGCCCAAATTTGTACTTATTAAAAAATACTAGAGTGATTAAGATTACATTTGATGGTAACAATGTTGCTACTGGGGTTATGCTGCTAAGAGGAGATAATACAACGTTAACTGTTAAAGCTACAAAAGAAGTTATATTATCAGCAGGTGCTGTTTATTCACCGCAACTACTAATGCTTTCGGGTATAGGACCTGCAAGACATTTGATATGCAAAAGAATAAAAGTCATCGCTGATTTACCGGTGGGTGAAAGGTTTCAAAACCATGTATATATTATAGTAGCAATTAAAACCCACAAAATTAAAGATAAACCAGAACCACCAAATCCTCATGAAACTCCATTGCCTCATATTTCAGGGTATGTGAGTTTGGACAAAAAATTAAACTATCCCCAATATCAAAGCTTAAACTTTATAATTAATAATCCAACAACATTTTTACGTTTTTGCGTATTGAATTATGAATTTGAAGATGAAATATGTCAATCCATGTATGATCAAATCGATGGTAGAGAAATTATGCTTACTGAATTAAATTTGCTACATCCAGAATCCGAGGGCAAAATTTTGCTACGTGATAAAAATCCCCTGTCTAATCCGTTGATTTCTGTTGGATATTACTCCAAAAAGACAGATTTAAAACAGCATATTAGTTTCTTAAAGGACTTTCTTCAAGTGATAAATACGACATATTTTAAGAATGTGAAAGCAGAAATGATTCTTCCTAAATCCAAGTGCAAAAATTTGCAAGGCGACGAATATTGGGAATGTTATGCTTTATGTTTGATGGGTGCAGAGCATCATTATACAGGTACATGTGCTATGGGAGCAGTAGTTGACAATAGACTGAAAGTTTATTCTGTAAAGAATTTGAGGGTAGCAGACGCTGGAGTGATTCCATACGTTATCGGAGCAAATACTGCTGCTGCGGCAGTGATGGTTGGTGAAAAGGCTGCCGATATAATAAAAGAAGATCATGGATATATAACACCAACTAGATGTACCAAGTAAAAAGTTTAATGTTCCCAAAGCAACATAGTAAATTGTTTTATTATAATCTTTATATATAAAATGAATGTTTGTCTGTATGTGATTTATAGAATCGTAAACTATACATTTCATCATGTGATGATCTTTAGCAAAGTTGTTGTGCATGAGTCAAAGAAGGTTTCTGAGTTAGTTGACAACTGGACCCGGTAGGTGGCGTTGCTGTCGGCATATCGATTGAAGCTTTTCCGGGCAGGACGACGTCTGCCGTGACAGCTAGTACATTATAAATAGGAAAAACTTTGTTAGGTACTTATAATATATACGTAATTATTTTGATTAAAATTTATTTCATTTATATCAATACATTATTTCTTAAATATTAATCATCTCCTTGCTAGAAGATTGTCGACACACCTAAAAAAAATCCATTTGCTTAATAATTAAAAACTCAGCGATGTGAGTATTGTTATAATTACTACATGCTGACGGTGAAGAAAAACAAGGCGATGAGACCTGCACATCAAAAGAACCGAGAATTCCGACAATCCTCCTTGAACTAACGTGATGGGTATGCACTTATATAGTCCTTTCCTATATAAACTGGGATGATTGAGCCCAGCAGTGGGACATTTATGAGCTGATATAACAATATTTTTTGACGTACTGGAACCATGCTGGATTCATTAGCTTGATTACAGCTCTTGGTGATGGCTTGGTGCGATATTGTACTCTCACGGAATAGCGGTGTGAAATGTTTTGCCTTTAGTTCATCCAGTTCCAACGGTCTACTTGCCCCTTGCCTAATGCATGCACCTATCTCATTCCCTCTAACCCACGTTTTCCATGAACATGAACATTTTCATGTCACAACAATTAAACAATAAATTATGACACCACACAAAGTCACAAACACATAACTAACAATAAAACTTATACACATACTCAAACCAACGCGCACTACCATCGCATTGCATTACACGCACACTCCACAAACAAACCAAGACACACAAAGAGCCTAAAAATTAATAACCCAGACACAGAAGAGAAAAAACCAACACACATGGCACTAGATAGGACTATATATAAGTATAGATATAAGGCCAACACTGCACATGCACTTCCTCACAACACCAGCATGTAACAGATACACTCTACATTAGTATAAGTTTAGTACTAAAAATAGGATAAATCAATATAATAAGTTAATCTTAAGGTACACCATAACATATAAATCACTAAATTAAGTCACACACTAACAAAAATAAACAATAAGCGTGTATGGACTCTAAAATTTTTCATAGAAATTAAGTTGTAAAAAAAGGTACGGAACTCGAGTCCGTAGATATCTTAATAATAATAAAAAAATAAAAAAACCCACGTTTTGCACTGGCTTTCTCCCCTGATGAATGAATGAATGAAAACACTTTATAGTTCACCAAAAATTAAAACTACGTTCTTAAAACTAGATGCGGTAAATTTTGAACAAAGGGCGGGTTTATCGCTTAAAGCGATCTCTTCCAGGCAAGCCCCAAAACTAAGGAAAGTATTAAGACAACAGTGGCCGTGAAGACAATAAATAACATGAAACATTCCAAGAATAAGTAAAAATATAATATACTTTATATACTATACAAACATAAAATATATGTTACTATATATCCGTGGCTGGCGGGAATACATTGATATTTCGACATACATCCTTTTTTTTTATTCGTTTAGACGCTTCCTACGCCTGTGTTTTTATAGGAAAAAAATTGACAGTCCGAAATATTCATAACTTTTTAAGATTTTTCCTTTGGTAATAATAGAATAACACGATTTATCATTACTAGTCAAACTTTAAAATTGCGCCCCTGCAAAATTTACATTATGAACATGTCAACATATTCACGCCAGCCACGGATATAGAATCAGCAGAATTGTTTAGGCCTGAGAGGACCAAAGATAATTAGTAACCATCAGTTCAATGCATTGAATTATGCGAAAATGGGTATACAAAAAGGTGTTAAATTTAACGTAGTACAGTTCTCCAAATTCCGCCTTTCGGTATGTATATATAAGTATCCTGCTTAAAAATTATAGTATAATATATTTATCTAATTATTTAATTACCTAATAAGATGTCAACCAATAAATTATTAAATAGTGTATTAAATTACGAGTTTAAAAGACGATATGGATTTAGCTTGTTGGATGTTGAGTGGCAGTGAGTTCCATAAACGGACAGCCTGTACCGTCCGTCAAAAGAGTTATCAACGAAGGCAGAAATGTGTACAGGTGTCATTACGGAGTGATTTATACAAGAGCGCAGATAACGGGAATGAGAAATATGTAGGAAATCAAAACGTTCCTTTAAGTACGAAGGGGTACGAGGATCAAAAAGGATATTGTACAAAAGAGAGATTAAGTGAACATTCAGGCGAAGGCGAATAGGTGACCATTTAAGCTTTTTGCGATATTCGGAAACATATAATCCTGATGTTACTAACGTTTATAAGCAAAGGTAACCTACTAATCCCTTGTAGCTGGTATCCACTTATAATCTGTTTGTTCGCCAATTTCGTAATTTAAAAAATATGTTAGTCCTACTCATTCACGGCCACTTGTTTACTTATATACTACTTATACAAGAACACTTTTTCATGCATATTTAAGTGCTGTACGCTATGAACCAGGGATTTGGTCCGTAATTAAGACGACCCGGGAGCGTCACGGAAGGCTGATACTGGAAGCACCACCATCTGCATATTCAAGAGATGGTTAATGACAACATTTTAACGATTATGCTGTTTCCTTGAGTGGTGTATAAAGTTGCGAAGATATTCATGGCAATTTTGAAGTTATGGGCTTCAATGAAACGACTATGGTGGCCCAGTTCCAGCCATTTCTCGTTTAATACCATTGGTAGAAAATTAATATAGCTTGTATGGAGGTTTATGTTAAATCATCGACATCATCATCCGAGTGTTAAATACCGGTTGCATTCGGAGCGTTCACTCCGAGACTCAGGGTCCGCTTTCCCACTTTTTCTACTCCACTTCGCGCAGTCTTCAGCTTCCCTCGTTTTCAGACTATTGGTACACATGTTATCCTTCACAACGTCAAGCCAGCATTTATTGGGCCTTCCCCTTCGACCGGGACCTGGCGGAGGCAGCATGGCTAGACATTTGTTCCCCACGTAATTAGCCGGTCTCTGTAAAAAGTGGCCGTACCAGCGTAAACGACACTCTTGCGGTTTATCTGCTATGTTACGGACATGAAAACTGCCGCGGATGCGGGAGTTCCTGATGTGGTCTTTCCGCATCACTCCACACTTCCATCGCAGCATATTCATCTCCGTGACACGCAATTCTTGCTTGTGTCGCTTAAGTACAGGCCACGTTTCACTACCATACAAAAGGACAGGTCTGACTATGGATTTATAGATCTGTCCTTTTAATTTAACCGTCATTTTGGGATCACAGATGACACCTGTCACCTCACGCCACTTGGCCCAAGCTGCTGAGATACGGGCCTTGACGTCGTGGTCGATATCCCCGGACGCGCTAAGTACAGAATCCAAGTATTTAAACTGATCCGTGCGCTCGATCGTATCTTCGCATATGCGCATAGATGTGAAACCATTTCATTAGGGAACCCTAACATTGAAGTTAACTACAAACACAAGTCACGTCACCAAAACATCATTTTCAAACACAATATCACAAAACAAAGAGGAAATTACATCACATTTAGAGTAACGCTACTGATATAAATTGTTTACTGTGTACATTAAACGCTCCATAAGGGTTTATTAAGGCTAAACATTTATAGAGCGTTTCAATTAACAATCCGGGGTATCCATATTTTTGCCTGAATGGGTTTCTGGTAAACCACCTTCATTTACATCGAACCTATTTCTAATGCCTTGTTTATCGTGTGTTATAAAAGTTACACTATAATTGGGATCGTCTATTTTTTAATCTTCTCTTTTTGGAAAACTGTTTCGTAAAAAAGATTGACAAACTGATGGAAGGTCTACGTCGAAGGAAGGAAGGTAGGTCTATAGTTATTTATTTTAATATATAATATTGAAATGGGTAGGAAGACTTTCTTTCCATAAACAAAATTAAAACTAAATAATTAAAATACACGCTTGCTGATTCTCTCTTACTTCCCATACTTGATTGTTTTTTTGAGGCGAGGGAAAATGCTTAACCGATTTACGCACAAACTGGGCCGTTGCTAGGGGAACGACACGCGTCGGTCGGGGGCAATAACACTGCAGCAATAGTATGCCCTTGGCAGTGCTCCGTCCGCGATCGACGTCACAGAATAGCGTGGAAGACTCCGAGCGTTGCTGCACGAGCGAGCAACCCCAATACCCACTAAAAACCCCCTCCTCCCTGTCGACCCTGCGCTTTTGTTTGTGTTGGAAAGGCTGAGATTTAGAACATAGTTACGCCCAGCCGATCCAGCGCAATAAAGTGCCTGGAGTGTGCCCTGGGAGAACACACCCCACTTCGTTGTGCGGGGGTAGAAGGTCCTTTGCTCTCCTAGCAAGCTAAAGGCCCCCCGCGGTAAACGTAACCTAACTCAGGGAGGGAAGTAATGCGCGTACCTGCCTCTCTGGGTGCCGAAGGCCGGCGACCTCGAGAAAACGCATTAGCACGCGCTGCAGGACTTCTCTCCCCATCGCGTTCTGCGGCCTCCTTGAGTGACATTACTGTCTCACAAAAAGTTCCCATACTTGATTACGCTGACGCCTGCTAATAGAGTTAAACTAAGGACAGCTGAATAAGCTTGAGTGGGTTCAGAATGTTTGTATCAGGTTCATATTTGGATTGCGAAAATATGACCATGTTTCCGAATATTGTAAAAGACTAAAGTGGCTTTCTATTAATTTCGCCGGAATACTTATGTTTTCACTCTCCTTTATAATATATTATTTACTCCTAATTGTCCCCAGTACCTTAAGGAACGTTTTAAATTCCTTCGCCTATCCACTGCCCACAATTTGCGCTCTGATACGTATCGAAAATGTATGACACCTGCATACACATCATCCTATTATGAGAATTATTTTACAGTGCAGGCTGTCAAACTTTGGAATATGCTGCCTTTTACTGTCAGAGAGGCCAAATCCTTACCAACATTTAGAAATTTACTCAGAAAACACTATTTGTCCATAAATAGCTATGTCTGATTAACACAATATAATAATGCTAATACATTTATTATAATAACTTAAGTATTTGGAAATATATTATTGTATACTTGTATATTTATGACTATGTATGTATTTGTATATTTATTTGTTAAATTAGTTTGAGTATTTATGTATCTATTGCCTTTTCCTGCACCACCTACATCGTCTGATTCAAATTTGTTTTTGATTTAGGTTGCCTGGAAGCGATCACTTTGAGCGATAAGGTCGCCTATTGTATTGTCTAGAAAATATTGTAAATATGGTCTGTTTTTGTAATTGCATATTTTGGTGTGCAATAAAGTGTTATCTCTCTCTCTCTCTAAAATGAACAAGTTGGCGGTAGGCTAAATAAAAGTTAACAATACTGATTGACACTTGACATCTTTGTCCTCCGTGATCACGGCTACTGAAAAGTGGCCGAGACGTCGGAATAATAAATATCAAATAAATTATCGCGCTTAAAACCGTTAAAACGTAGTTTTATTACATATATTATATATTTGTAATAATTTCAATCATTCATACGTCACAAGTTGATATGCTCGTACAAAACGTATGAGGCTTCTACGTTTTGTGAAATGGTAAAACGTACCTCTGATATTTTTAAAAGAGATGTAATAAATTTTGACAGCAATAATATTGATGGAATCATTTGGATATCTACCCCGTCTCCCCTGATTTAGTAGTGAGATAGAATTTTTTGCGGCAACAATAAACTTTATTGGAGGGTATTGCCATAAATCTTGTTGGGACCGATTTCCCGGTATACTTATAACTCCAAAATCGTTATAGTATGAACTTCTGAAACTATTTCCCTTTAGTTCCCTTCGTTGATTGTCGGAGTTGACTGCTATTTGTTTCTTAACTGTGGTTTGTCACTATATAATAGTAATCATATAATATCAGCCAATAAATATCCCACTGCTGGGCTCGGGCCTCCCACTATAGGGGGAAAGGACGGTATACCTGCCACGCTTGTCTAAGACAGCTTGGCGGGTTTGACACATCGGTTATGTCGATGTGCAGGTTGCATCACGATGTTTTCCTTCACCGTTGTTAGCACGTGGTAATTGTAACAATTGTCACTATAGCCATGTAATTATCCTAAGTTTTTTTTTTATATATTTGCTTATAAGCAAACTGGCAGACGGGTCCACTTGATGGCAAGTGGCTACCGTCGCCCATGGATATTTGCAACATCAAGGGAGCCAATGCGTTGCCTACCTCGTTGAGACTTTAAATATCTATGTACGCCCTTTTTGAAGAGCCCCATATTGTATCGTTCTAGGAAAATCGCAGGAGGAAGCTCATTTTTTTTATTTTTTTTTATTGCAGGAGATCAGCAGACAAGCAGACGGCCCACTTGATGGAAAGCGGTTACCATATCGCCTATGGACATTTGCAACAGCAAAGTTGCTACAAATGCGCTGCTGCTCTCTTAAGGGAAACTGGAACCTGGTCACTAATGCCGAAACACACACGGTTGTTATGGCGACATACTTTAGACCAGGGGTGGTAGCCATCCAGTCGGGCAAATGCCCTACCACCTGGCTGTGGGTTGTTTTGTCGCCTCTTACGACAGGTCGCCCGGCCGCAGGAAATTGTATTCTTTCTCCGTTCCTGCACGGATAAAATCATTCCACAGCTCACGTATGGCATAAAGGAGCGAGCGCCACGTACAGTGGATAACTTCCAGGTGTCAAGGAAGTGTGGATGGACTTCCAGACGCTGGCGAGCGGTACGGTGGTAAAATGGCGACGTAAGTACCAAACCAAATAGCTCCGCAGAATACTCCTCATTTTAGAGACGGTAGAACGCGCTTAGAGTGCCAACGTCTCTTCTGAGACTTAAAGGTTCTAAACCGTCTGTAAGTTCGGGATCGTCGACAATCCGGACCGCTCAACGCTACAAGGAGTCAAGTGGGAGCAGCTGGTACTAATATAAGATAGATAGATAATAACACTTTATTGCTCACCAAACATACAATTTCAAAAATTCACAATTACAATATTGTCATGGTAGAAACAATAGGCGGCCTTATCGCTTAAAGCAATTTCTTCCAGGCAACCTTTTCTAATCTGGCGATGTAGGTGGTGCGGATTATTATGTATATCATAAATAAACTTATAAGTATAATAGTATAAGCGAGAATGTGAGTATGTTTGTGATGCTTTTACGCCTTAACTACGTAACAGATCATCACGAGATTACACATACACGTTATCAGGGGTATAGAATAGGGCATAGGGTAACTTACATCCAGAAAAATGTAATGTTCCAGAGGGTTAGACTGTCCGTTCCCCCTATAATGGGAGACCCGAGCTCAGCAATGGGACATTTACGGGCTAATATTATTATTATATACTAATTTCGATGGCGCTAAGAACATCAGCCAGAAGGCTCAGCTCGCCGTACACAACGCGGTGCTGGTACCTACGCCCACGTATGGAAGCGAGAGTTGGGTATGGAAGAGAGAGCATGAAAGTAGAGTAAACGCGGTCGAGATGCGAGCACTGCGCAAAATCTGCTTAGTGACGCTCGCGGACCGCGTTCGTAATACCGAAGTAAGAAAGAGAGTTGGTCTGAAAGAGAGTGTCAGGGTAAAGGTAAGGAAAGGAATGCTCCGGTGGTTCGGGCATGTGGAAAGAATGCATGATGAAAGAATGACTAAACAGATATACAATGCAAAAGTGGATGGATGCAGAAGTCGTGGAAGGCCACGACACACCTTCCATGATCAAATTGATCGTGTACTAGCGGAGGGTGATGTCAGGAGCCTTAAGAACAGACGAGTGTGCATGACAAGAGTTATGAATGTCAAAGAAGCAAGTGAGGTGTGTAAGAATGGGCCTAAATGGCGCTCTGTTGTTCGTGCCTACCCCGCAAGGGAACTGGCGTGAAGTTATGTATGTATGTAATTCCGATGGCATACACCCTTAAGTTTAATAGTTGGCGAATTGAACAAGAGGAAACGTTTTAATTACAAAATTAATCTCTCCAAACCCTAAATTAGAATGACCAGTAATTCAAGATTGTGAATTATCCCTTTTAATCTTGAACTTTTCCCACCAATTCAAAGTATGAATTTCTCATATGAATTAAAGGGCCATTTTGCCGTTGACCCCTGCGGGCCCTTTGAAATTCAACTCGTAGCGGGGCACACGCGTGTCTGGTGTGAGAATCATGTAAATCGTGAAAAGACATCGGCCTCGCCTTGTTCGTGGCTGTGGTGCAAGTTTAATGGATAGAATTTATCATTTAATCAATTCAGTAAGTATATCATGTATTGGAGCAAGAATTAAATTACACACACTGTGCTACATCATTCTTAGTTCAACCTAATAACCTTATTAAATTCTACGTCTACCAAACGTTTGGTGACGTCTCACAGTAAGGTACTTTTTTAATTTATTAGCATTTTGAAGTGATAACTTCTTATGCGAGGGTAAACCGCTTCGTTACGTAACGCGTTACAGTGCCAGACTGTCTGACTTTCCTTTCTCTCACGCATATAGTAGCGGTAGGCAGGCTTCTCCTCTCTCAGCCTGACCCACAGTGCTAGCCGTATTTCGGTAATTAGATTAAATAATGATACTAATAATGAATACAAAATTCTGATGAACATATTCAAGAATTGTAACTAAGAATAAAATATATTTTATAATCAATAAAAGATTTTATTAACAGATAACCTTTCCTTACATTATCATATTAATATACATAAAATTTAAGTAATAACTTAAGCTTTTCTCAAGTTAAACAATTTCAATATTAAATAGTTCAACTTAGATTAGTTTAACTTATCACTTCTGTCGGGCGTCCCGAGACGCACACTTTTTTCTTATTAGAAAAATAGTGATGCGGACACATAATACAATATATTTTTTATTGCATGAGTTCAGCAGACAGATAGACGGCCAACCTGATGGAAAGCGATTACCATCGTTTATGGATGATTTGTAACACCAAAGGTGCTACCAATGTGCTGCCGTTATCTACAGGGAGACTGAAACCTGGCCACTAATGCTGGAACAAAACTCAATGTTATTATGGTGACATAGGTGACATAGACCTTCTCTAGACCAGGGATGATATCCACCAGACGAGTAAACATCCTCCTACCACTAAACTACTTTCTTTACTTGTCATTTAAATGCTTGTCATCGCAATGTACCTTGTTTTATCAAATAAATAAATGACATTGATATTACTTTAACTGATATGTATTAGTCTGTAAGCCTTCCTAAAATTAAATAAATAACTGGATGTAGACTTACCACCTGGCAGTGGGTTATTTTGTCGCCTCTTACGACAGATAAAAAAAAAACAACAATAATAAATTCAAACACCTTTACAAAAAGAACAGGCGTTGGAACAACGTCTATCATTCTAACTAAAATATCACGATGAAATCATTTTAATTACTTGTTAAACGATAAATAAAATTAATGCGCTAATTGATTTTTTTTACTTGTAGCTACTTATGACTGTACTATGAGGCTTGTTGGAAGATGACGATAGAAAGTTTTGACTGTTCACTGTTAAATTTTTTTTTCAACACACTTGCTCATAAAGTGTCTCTATGGTCACCGCTATTAGGCACAGAATGACACCCATTATCAAACTGTGAGTAAAAAACATTATAACTCACTAGTGAGTTGTAGATTATTTTTAAAAATTTTATTGGTTGAGTTGCTTTGTTCTTAAAAAAGTTTTTATTAAAAAAAAAGATCGTGTTCTATAGCACAAATAAATTAATGTTCCTATTGCTTGCTCATTTCATGCAACTTCTTATTTAAATAGATAATTTTAACTCGTACGTGTTTAATAAATAAAACTTTCACTCATATATAACTTTTTTTTATCTACTAAATAAAATGAGTTTTTGTTGTTATTTTATTCACAAGTGTGTTGAAAAACGTCGTATGATACACGTGTGTATTGATGATTACCGTCCTCGGCTCTCTTTAAGACCCTCGCCTACGGATCGAGTCTCAATGGCGCCTCGGCGGTAATCACCAATGTTACACACTAGTACCATAATGTACTATTATACTTTTGTCTCGTCTGATAGAATATAAAGTTCACGCATTTCCGATTCATTCTCATGTATATTTTATGTGTGAGTGTTTATTCATATTATGAATTAGGTTTATTTTATTTTAGCAGTTTCTGTAGCTTTAAACCAGTTATACTCGACCATTTTTCTATTCATCATTTACGACTCGATGAGATCCAGCAGGCCACAACTTTATTTTATTTTAGTGTATCGTTTCTGGATATTTGCAACACTGGAGACACGGCCGTTTTAACTATTCTAGGCGCCGGGGTCCAAAAATCAGCCTGCGGCCCCCACCTCCCTTTTTCCAGTAACAAAAACATCTTTGTCTGTAAATTACAATAGGCGATTCATTATGTTTTGAATGATCGAGTTGAGACGATGTTAGATAATTTTCAAAAATAGCTAATTATGTATGGTGTGTAGGCGTAGGTATCATCAGGTGAGATTTTATTTTTTATATATTGATGTGGCATTAATATATCTTAATATATATAAATTACGTGTCACGTTGTTTGTCCGCGACTAAACTACTTGACCGATTTTAATCAAATTTGCACACCGTGTGCAGTTTGATCCGACTTGAAAGATAGGATAGCTTACATTTGGACCCGGTAGGTGGCGCTGCAATCGGGTTCTAAATTTTATTTCTTCAGGGCAGAACAACGTCTGCCGGGACAGCTAGTATATTAATAAAACAATAATTGTGAACAATAGTTTGTGTAGTAATTATTTTGTATGTCTTTAAATACCACGGGCCATAAAAATGCCCCAGACTTTTGGAGGGCTTTCATGAGGCCAAGGAGAGGCCAACATGTAGAGGCCCCTTGACAAATTCAATGTAAATGTGGCGTGACACTGACCGGCGATTATCCCTGTCTACACCATATAATAATGCACCCAAGGACAAGCCCTGGCCAGTGTAGGACTATTGTGGGAAATGAGAATTATTATTATTACATTTTTTAAGACATTCTTTTTGAGTTATTATTATAAAATTGTTTGTAGGACATTTAATTATATTTATACATACATAACTTCACGCCAGTTCCCTTGCGGGGTAGGCACGAACAACAGAGCGCCATTCAGGCTTATTCTTACACACCTCACTTACTTCTTTGACATGCATAACTCTTGTCATGCACGCTCGTCTGTTCTTAAGGCTCCTGACATCACCTTCTGCTAGTACACGATCAATTTGATCATAGAAGGTGTGTCGTGGCCTTCCACGACTTCTGCATCCATCCACTTTTGCATTGTATATATGTTTAGTCATTCTTTCATCATGCATTCTTTCCACATGCCCGAACCACCGGAGCATTCCTTTCCTTATCTTCACCCCGACACTCTCTTTCATCATCATCATTATATTTATTATTGTAATTTTTCTATGTCTAACTGTCCAAACATGATGCACCTTTACTTTAATACCGTCATGCATACTCTGATATGTTTTTTTATTTATCAAGACAACAAAATAATTACAACTTGTTGAATTATAGATAGCATAGAAAACTTCTGGGGTTTATATTAGTGCTATGGGTATCTACGTCCGTAGAATTTAACAATATGTTTGCTTTAAAAAGTGCATTTTAAGTTTATTTTTAATATTATTGACGAAATGCTTTCCCTAAACTCAACAGGTAAGTCATTTAACAAGCGCATGTAAATATACATGTAATAATAATAACAATGTAAATACTCATATTTAAGAAATAAATCAATTTTGAGTTTGACTTTGATCGGCTTGCGCCAGTTACGCCCCCTTGCAACCGCGAGTAAAGACGGCCCTGACCAGAGATGTTACGAACGCGCTGCTGGGGGGACTGGAATCTGGCCGCTGATGCCAAAACGCAACTCAAGATTGTTATGACGCTGTCTGCTATACAGTTTGCTGTAATCCAGCCATAAAATAGAGGTTTTACATCCTAAGACTTGTACCAAACATGGAGCAAAGTCAATTCAGCAAAAACCGGGCTCGCGCGATATTCTAACGCGCTCACAGTGAGATCCCTTAAAATAATAAGGTGCGGCAACATCGTTGGGACTTTTTCTGCATTATTCATGATAATAAATTGTACCTTCTCGAGATTCTATTACGGGTGTCGGGTTATCTCAATGTCATATTTTGTTAGAACACTTCGGAACGGGGTTACAATTCTAATTTATTACGGTGACAGCGTGGAAGAAGACTACCATACTAACAGGCGGTTTAGAATCGCTCAGTCTTCGGAGAGACTTTGCGTCCCTCTGCGTGTTCTACCGCCTGTACAACGGAGTGCTCCGAGGTACTGTTTGATCTGGCGCCAACAACGCCTCACTTTTACAACCATCAACGGCATGTACACTACCATTTCTTGGAGCTCCCACGTTCGACACTACGCAACGGTTCCCTAGAACGTTTATTCCGCGTTCAACAATGATGTAGAGAGAGCTTCCCGCCGACGTTTTCCCTCTGCGCTACGACATGGGGTCGTTTAAGAAGGGCGGTATAAAATTTCTTAGAGGCCGACAATGCGTTGGCAACGACCCCCTAGTGTTGCAAACGTTCATAGGCGACGGTAACCTCCTGGGCCGTCCGCCTGTTTTCCTGCGTCAGACAATAAAAAAAAATACCACGGAATGACAAATGACTTGTAAAATATATAACTCGTGACGCACTGCAATCAGCAGCACCAGTCCGGTGTGGTTTTATAGAAAATGTTAATTAAAACTTTCAATCAAAGTGTTATATTAGTAGATTGTTAGGCGAGGGATGAAAGTGACCTATGTTTACGCCATTTATAGTATTTAATTAATATTAAAGCTAAAATCCACATTTTATACATTCGATATGTGCAATTGTGGCAGCATAATAAATAAACCGTCGCCTCATTGTTTATTTAAATACCATTGCTTGAGTGCATGTCGTGTAATAATCCATCCCTTTCTTTCCTTCATAATTCCCTATGTTTGAGCCAAATATACCTTGCTCACTGGGTGAGAAGAAATCGACGAAAAGAAAGGAGGTAGTCCAATTGTGCTCTGTGCCTAAGTCCAAATTAAGTGAAATTAATATTACAAAATACTTTAAGGGCCGCTTGCATAACGTTGCTTAAATTTATTTAAGAAACACTAAACGCATTTAGTACCCTTAAATACAATTAGCGTCTTGCACAACGCAAAATGTGTCGCTAAATATGCTTAAACAATTGTCAAAGTGGAGACAACCTTATGCAAGGCATCTTAAATACGTTTTGTGTAAAACGTATTTAGGCAGTTTAATATGATTAACTAATTTTTATTTAACAGCGACGTTATGCAAGCGGCCCTAAGTAAAATTGTGTAGTGCTACAAATGTTCTAAATATTTATCAGACAATAATAGTGGTCAGAAGATATAATAATATAGAAGAACTGTGCCGTCCAACCACTTGAAGAAGATTCGGTGAGTTCCTTTTATGTCCTTCCAGTTACGATACACTGATTGTGCTCAAATCTTTGTTTATTAAAATTGAACCAAAGCGTAATCAACCTGTTATGATACGAGATGGTTTGACGCACCAGTTAGTGTGCTTAAAAGGCCTTTCACCATAGGTTAACACTCTGCTTTTCATTTCGAATATGAGAAAAGTAAATAAAAAATGATTATTACAGTTAAACAAACAACTACTTCTCTAATGAAGTCAGGCGTTAAATCCATATCTTATCTGATGAACTCGTTTATTGCGTCACATATGAAACATCAAGTAAATTTCTTTTTCTGTGGCATTTTACCAGCCAATATCTTTTTGTCACTGATGATAGTATGTATTTAGTTAAAATTTATGTTAATTGTGAAATAAATAATAATTTAGTGAAAAGTTATTTATAAGTATAAAATGAGGTCCCAAAATTTTTGATATTTTTTTATAACAATTTATGCCCCGATTTTAACAATTTTGACAACAGGGGAAAATCGTTTCCCAGGGACGAAAAATGCTGTTTTCATCCCTGTGATCAGGTTACTTCAAGAGTACTTTCCAAATACGAGAAATGAAAAAGGTGCTTTTAAACTTATATTAGTTATAAAAGAAAAGTCCTATTCACCTCCTCTTCAGCTTTTTAGATTTCATAAAATGGTGCTCATCCAGAAGGATAGGGAAGATGGCCTACTATCTGGCAAACTATCTGAACGCAGTAGTTTTCGCAGTGTTTATTTATTGCTGCACACAAGGGCACATATAATTTTGGAATTAAATATAGACTTTCTATTAAGTAGGGAATTGGAACTATTGGAGCTCGTTGCACTTAGACTTTGTCTTGCGGACTAACGGGACCGAAGAGTCGACAAGCGAACTGAGACGTTTAGGTCCTACCTAAAAGTATATGGGAGCTGCATACGTCTAGTCATCGCAGCGAACAACGAACTACTGGCTAACGCTTTTTTTTTTATTCGACTTGACTTTATGTTGTTGGCCCGAAGACCAACCAGAGAAGGCGCTCGAGCGCGGGGGACAACTTGCTCAAGGGAGCTCCCTAAGAGGCTTTAGCTCGGCTGAACTGTTGCCATGAAAGGGGGATGAATCTAACGATGCCGACTAGAGGCCGACACAATGTACTAATTGAGAATGGGCGACGGGTAATATAAAGCCCGGGAGGGAGGATTCCGGCGGAACGGGATCGGCGGATCGCGGCGGCCTACGCTATCTTCCTGTCGTTTCGCAACGTGTTATGGCTGGGAGAGAAGAAACGGCGAAAGAAACTTCCCAGAAACATGCCTAGTTTATCCATCCCGCGTTGCGCTAGCCAGCGGCGTCCGAGACGTCGCCGCTGGCTAGCGCAACGCGGGAGCGCACATATTAATAATTGCTTTATCTCGACCGCACATCATCCGTCCCGCTCACACACTGTACTAAATATTGTACTAGCAGTACGACTTGTTGATATTTGTACTTAAGGTTACCGTTTAAAAAATAAATTAGCTCACATCAGCACTCGACAGTGTATACTACTCTCTGCCATCTGAAGTATCATTTAATCCTTTAACGATACGCATGAGAGACAAGACGGTGGTCCAACGCCTAATGGAGGGCCAATAATCCCCCTCCTAAACCATCCATCATCATCAACACCAACTGAAAAATTTTCATGTCACAACAATTAAACAATAAATTACAACACCACACAAAGTCACAAACACATAACTAACAATAAAACTTATACACATACTCAAACCTACGCGCACTACCATCGCATTGCATTACACGCACGCTCCACAAACAAACCAAGACACACAAAGAGCCTACAAATTAATAACCCAGGCACAGAAAAGAAAAAAGCAACACACATGGCACTAGATAGGACTATATATAAGTATAGATATAAGGCCAACACTGCACATGCACTTCCTCACAACACCAGCATGTAACAGATACACTCCACATTAGTATAAGTTTAGTATTAAAATTAGAATAAATTAATATAATAAGTTATTCTTAAGGTACACCAAAACATAAAAATTTCTACATATAATGTCACATACAGTAACAAAAATAAACAATAAGCGTGTATGGAGTCTCAAATTTTTCATAGAAATTAAGTAGTAAAAAAGGGTACGGAACTCGAGTCCGTGGAGATATTAATAATAATAAAAAAAAAGTATCATTTAACCTCTACCTCTCGCTGCTACAAGTATTTCACTTTACTGGCAGCTACTCTTGTTTTAAGCATATTAATTCCAAGTATACATAAGTCACCAGTCATTGTTTATCATCACTGAGAAAGGGGCATCTCAAATAACGCATTACGTCCTTGGCTAGACCTGCGTGATACAATTACTAATATTAATATTATCCCAGGTATATCAGCGACATTAGAAAGCATAACAACAAGTTACAAGTATAAATTTGACGTCAAACAAGACGTAGATTGTTCAAGAACGGGTCTCATTATAGCATGTTACAAAAACAGGTCATATTTAATAATGAATCATGTTGAGACACGTCGTCTACGTAAGGAGGTGAGCAAATAAGGGAAAATATACCAAAAACATTACATACGGCGAAAACAAACGTTACAATGTACATATTTACACTGCTCCAGGGGCAAAGGGAAAATACGAAAGCATCAAGAAAGTCAATTATTTCGAGTGTAACAATTGCTTAGTATATCAAAGGAAGCGATGTAATGTCAATAGGTGATGACATAACGTTGAGCAAGAACGTAGACATAATAAAATTACGTTTCAACGGTTTTAAGCGCGGTAATTTTATCTGATTTTTCCGACGTTTCGGCCACTGAAAAGTGATCACGGAAGACAAAGATGTCAAGTGTCAACGGAGTATTGTTAAAGTTTTATTTAGCCTACCGCCAACTTGTTAATTTTAATTATTTAGTTTTAATTTTGTTTATGGTTATTATTTACTACCGCTTCGTAACATGTTATGGCTTGAAGAGAAGAAGCGGCGCAAGAAACTCTTCAGCAAACATGCCTAGCTCTAATAATTTTATAATATTAAAATGGGTGGAACGAAAAATAAAAGTAATTAGTAATATATAAGAACGTAGATATTATTAAAAGTATGAGATAAAAGGGTATTTTTTTTATTGCAGGAGATCAGCAGACGGGCAGACGGCCGGCCCACTTGATGGGAAACGGTTGCTATCGCCTATGGACATTTGCAACAGCAAAGTTGCTACAAATGCGCTGCTGCACTCTTAAGGGAGACTGGAATCTGGTCACTAATGCCGGAACAAAACTCAAGGTTGTTATGGCGACATACTTTAGACCAGCGTGGTAGTCATCCAGTCGGGCAAATGCCCTACCACCTGGCTGTGGGTTATTAAGTCACCTCTTACCACAGGCCGCCCGGCCGCAGGAAATTGTATTCTTTCTCCGTTCCTGCACGGATAAAAAGTATTTCAACGCACCTTTGCATTTTTCCTTCAATAGCTACTAGGTACCAGGACTCTCACATCTTCTATTTTTAATCATTTTAAAGTTGTACAGACTTTTGGCGCGGTGGATTTAGCTTGTAGCAACGCCAAAGCGCTTGAGGATTTTTCGATATTGATTTTTCAAGTGATAGCGGGAATTTCAATATCAATTTTTATATCCGTGCAGGAACGGAGAAAGAATACAATTTCCTGCGGCCGGGCGGCCTGTCGTAAGAGGCGACAAAACAACCCACAGCCATGTGGTAGGGCATTTGCCCGACTGGATGGCTAGCACCCCTGGTCTAAAGTATGTCGCCATAACAACCTTGAGTTGTGTTCCGGCATTAGTGACCAGGTTCCAGTCTCCCTTGAGAGAGCAGCAGCGCATTTGTAGCAACTTTTGTGTTGCAAATGTCCATAGACGATGGTAACCGCTTTCCATCAAGTGAGCCGTCTGCCTGTCTGCTGATCTCCTGCAATAAAAAAAATGAAACCAGTTTTTGACCCACTGTTTGTGGTCTCCTTTCTTTTTCTTTGATTGCTCTTGTTGTAACAGTATAACTAAATAACATAGTAACTCCGACTGAGACTATGCCATATTGGGGAACGAGAATCGACTGTTTGCTACGCCAGTGGATTACCAACGCGAGTTGGCAACCCAACGAGCCAGTTTCAGACCGAGATCCCGATGCAAGATTTTTACGTTCATGTGTTATTTAATCTAAATCGAGATTTTATATATAAGTACATATGGGGGATACGTTTTTGCTAGGTTGCCTATAAAAATGTGACCGCTAGTATTTTTATTTAAAATAATATTAGTTTGATATTTTGGGAGAAATTTTATTCACTTGTTTTTAAAATAAATTATATATTAATTTAAAGCTTATTTTTTTCTGTGTATGATGGAATAGGTTTGCCTATATAAAAGTGGCCGCAAATAAGGGTTGTCAGCTGTTAAAAATAGCGTGCTATGAGGGACGTTGCGAAGGATGTAGCGCGTTAACTCTCACTCTAATTTATATTTAACAGTTGCAACTCCTATTCGCGGTCACTTTTACATAGGCAACCCTATTCCATCGTACACAGAAAAAAAAAGCTTTAATTAGATATATATTTTACTTTAAAAACAAGTGAATGTAATTTTTCCCAAAATATCAAACTGATGTTATTTTAATTAAAAATACTAGTGGCCACATTTTTATAGGCAACCTAGCAAAAATGTGTTCCCCATATATAATCTATATATATAAAAGAAAGTTCAGTTAGTTACGCTATTTATAACTCAAGAACGGCAGTACCGATTTGGCTGAAAATTGGTGGGGAGGTAGTTTAGAACCAGGAGCCGGACATAGGATACTTTTTATTCCGTTGGAACCGGTAGGTGGCGCTGAGGTCGGGTTCTAGAATCCTCTTAATCACCTGGACCGGTTTTGGTGATTTTGTTTTTGTGTGTTTTTGAGTGGGTTTCCGGATGGTTTAAATCCATAATTGGAACCGGTAGGTGGCGCTGGAATCGGGCCCTAGATTTTTATTTTCTCAGAACAGGACAACGTCTGCCGGGGCCTCTAGTTGTCTATAAAAACTAGATTTTATTTAAATAACACATGAACGTAGTAATCTTGCAGACGAATCTCGGTCTATTTATACCGTTACCTCGACGGCTCATCAGTGGATCACCCACTTTAGGTCAGAAAACTGCCTAAGTGGTGCATGCGTTCCACGACTTCTTACCAACCAACTCCAACTGGTTCATTTAATTACAGTCAAGATGACGAAGTCCGCCAATGGGAGAACTCCGTACCTCTCATTATTTCCGCGTTTGAATAGTTACGACGTCAACAAATCAGTCAGTGAAGCTAAGACACCATTGAATCTGTCTATCTGTCGTAGAATTGTAGTTGGTGTTAAATTCCGTTTAAAAAAGTTAAAAAACGAGTAGTATATGAACTTATCCCATTGACGGACTTCGCCACCTTGACTATATATTTATATTGTGTCTCGAAAACGGCTCTAAATATTTGGATCAAAGCAGTAGACAGGCTGACGGCCCACCTGATGGAAAGCGGTTACACTCGCCTGTGGACATTTGCAATACCAGAGACGTCACCAACGCGCTGCCGGCCTCGAAGAAATTTTATGACACCCTTTTTGAAAATCACCATATCGTAGCGCTGTGGGAAAACCTCGGCTGGGAGTTCCAAATCCCCACAATACGCAAGAGAAACGTTCTACAGAAACTCAAGGAAGCGGGGGTGAACTCCCAACCGATGGCGAGCGGTGCGATGATAGAGAGAGAACGATTTTTTAAGTTTATGTAATTATGTAGGTGTCTTCCCTGAATACGCGATTTTAAGCAAAAAAAAGCCGAAGCCCAATTATGATTACTTTAATCTCAGAAATCACAGCCGTGTAGATGATACCTGACAGTATTTACATTGAACTTTCAGAAATGAAAATATATCGTTACATTTCCATTAAACATTGTGAATAATTCTTGTATACTCAAGATCATATATTCAGATTGCTCGTCGCGTAATCTCGTCGGCACACACTGAATATTAATGGTATAGATTAGTGTGGGGAGGCGTTGGAAAGTGTTTGACTGGGTACGGGAATGTAATCATTGGGTTTCATTGTAATGAGACGAATTGACGTAGTAATCTTTGGTTTATACGTGCAGGAACGGAGAAAGTATACAATTTCCTGCGGCCAGGTGGCCTGTCGTAAGAGGCGACAAAACAACCCACAGCCAGGTGGTAGGGTGTTTGCCCGACTGGATGGCGACCACCCCTGATTTAGAGTATGCCGCCATAACAACCTTGTGTTGTGTTCCGGCATTAGTGACCAGGTTCCAGTCTCCCTTAAGAGGGCAGCAGCGCATTTGCAGCACCTTCAGTATTGTAAATGTCCATAGGCGATAGTAACCGCTTTCCATCCAGTCGGCTGTCTGCCTGTATGGTGAACTCCTGCAATAAAAAAAAAGTAGTAATCTTTGGTTTCATAACTTCGTTAACTCTTATGTTAGTTTTGAGTGTACTGCGCCTGATTTTTATAGCTAAAGAACGGCAGGTAGGTTGAACAGCCACCTGGTGGATAGCAGTTACCTTCGCCTATGGACATTTGCAATACCAAAAGTTCCACCGACTTACTGCCGTTCTTTAAAGGGAGGCTTTATCCGTGCAGGGACGGAAATAGAATACAATTTCGCTGTCATAAGAAGCGGCAAAACAACCCACAGCCAGATGGTCTAGAGTATGCCGCCATAATAACCTTGATTTGTGTGCCAGGATTAGTGGCTTAGTTCCAGTCTCCGTTTAGAGAGGAGCAGCACATTGGTAGCACCTTTGGTGTTACAAATGTCCGTAACCGCTTTCCATCAGGTCTGGCTGTCTGCTGAACTCATGCAATAAAAAATAAAAAAAGACTGGAACCTGGCCACTAATGCCGGAACACAACTTACTCGTAAGGTTGTTATGGCGGCATGCTCTAAACCTGGGATCGGAGCCATCTGATGAACAAACTCTTTGTTCGATTTTTTTCTCCATTATGAAATTCGCACATTAGATATGATCTAACTAAAAACAGGACTATATTTAATCTAAATGACCGTTGCAAGTTAAACTCCACGCCAAAATGAAAAACAGTTGTGCCAATTTAAAAAAAAAAAAAAAATGAATTTGAAACCATATACAAATCATCCATTCCCGATACTTTTTTGACAGAATGTACATCCTCTATCAACCAGATCCTTCATACAATCTATCCAATTTTTTTGGTCTACTCTACATTTGTACCCATCAATCTTGCAGTTTAACGTTCTTTTTGTCACGTAACTTTCACCCCTCCTCATTACATGCCCATATTAAGTCAGTCTTCTTCTTCTCAATTTTTCAGGTCAAGGGTGCAACTTTCAAAGATCCCCTTATGTACTCATTTCTTACCTTATCCATTTTTGTAACACCACACATCCATCGCAACATTTTCATCGGAGCTGAGTGGAGAAGTTTGTGCTTAAACATATAAGTTAATAAACAGCTTTTTAAATACAAGCTTTTGAGATCCTGGATATCATGTAGCAGCAGAGTGCTAGCCAAGACAAATAAAACGAGCCCAAACACGACGGGTCTATCTTGTTTAGTATAGAAGTTCCTATGGCCACCTTCCGACTCCATCATCAGATCAGCTCCATGGTACCATACTATTGCATTGTCACGCGATATACATATGAGTGCAAAATTTCAGCTCAATCGGAAACCGGGAAGTTGGTCAAATTTAACTTGTGAGATTCCACCCGAACTTACATACATATGTACATCCATTGCAAGTTAAATAAAAGCTTGTAATAAAAAATAAATCTACTTCCTATTCCATGTATACCTCTTCGCAACGTCTTCTTGTTGTTTAAGGAGAAAAACGGTAAGAGACTCGCCAGTCCTCAGCAACAAGTTTAACCAAAATACTTTTATTTTGGCACACCTTCCATGATCAAATTGATCGTGTACTAGCAGAAGGTGATGTCAGGAGCCTTAAGAACAGACGAGCTTGCATGACAAGAGTTATGAATGTCAAAGAGGCAAGTGAGGTGTGTAAGAATAAGCCTAAATGGCACTCTGTTGTTCGTGCCTACCCCGCAAGGGAACTGGCGTGAAGTTATGTATGTATGTATGTGTATGTACTTTTATTTTTATTTTTTTATTGCAGGTGTTCAGCAGACAGGCAGACGGCCCACTTGATGGAAAGTGGTTACCATCGCCTATGGACATTTGCAACACCAAAGGTGCTACAAATGCGCTGCTGCTCTCTTAAGGGAGACTGGAACCTGGTCACTAATTCCGGAACAAAACTCAAGGTTATTATGGCGAGATACTTTAGACCAGGGGTGGTAGCCATTCAGTCGGGCAAATGCCCTACCACCTGGCTGTGGGTTGTTTTGTCGCCTCTTACGACAGGCCGCCCCAACGCAGGAAATTGTATTCTTTCTCCGTTCCTGCACGGATGGAAAACTTATGTAATTGTGTCACCCTTTTTATCCCAGTATTTATTTGACAGGTATTTTAATACACTTTCACGAACTAAGTTTACTTCTGAACTCATATCAAACGTGCTTGTGACATTAAAAAGAAATTTCTAATTTGCCCGTATCTTAATTTTGAAAAAAGTTTGATTGTCTTTTAATTAAAAATTCTTTCCAAGTGATTCAGGCGGTGCGCTAAAAAACAAGATGTTAAGAAAAATCTTCAATATTTCTGATTTATGTAGATACTAGCTTCTTGTTGTTAAAAAAGCCTCCTGATTTTGAAACATTCTTCATTGGTGCTCCGCTCCTATTGATCTTAGCGTGATGATATATAGCCTTCCTCGATAAATGGGCTATCTAACACTGAAAGAATTTTTCAAATCGGACCAGTAGTACCTGAGATTAGCGCGTTCAAGCAAACAAACAAACTCTTCAGCTTTATATATTTGTATAAGATATCATCTCTTGTGAATATTTAAAAATCTTATTACATTTAGTAAATCATTAGTTGATACTTATGTATCGAGTTGTTAAGCTTTTAGGGAGTGCCTTTAAGGACCCATTTATCGCTATAATAATAAAGCAACGATTTCTTCGATTGAAGTTACGTGGAATATTGGGACTCCAATAAGCAGCAATGTACTTTAAAATAATTATTTGTAACAGTAACAGCGCTCGCGGACCGCCTTCGTAATACCGGAGTAAGAAAGAGAGGTCTGAAAGAGAGTGTCGGGAGAAGGTAAGGAAAGGAATGCTCCGGTGGTTCGGGCATGTGGAAAGAATGTGAAAAACAGATATACAATACAAAAGTGGATGGATGCAGAAGTCGTGGAAGGCCACGGCACACCTTCCATGATCAAATTGATCGTGTACTAGCAAGGTGATGTCAGGAGCCTTATGAACAGACGAGCGTGCATGACAAGAGTTATGAATGTCAAAGAAGCAAGTGAGGTGTGTAAGAATAAGCCTGAATGGCGCTCTGTTGTTCGTGCCTACCGCGCAAGGGAACTGGTGTGAAGTTATGTATGTATCTAATCTAGCTATATTCAAATGTGACGTGCAGCGTTTAACGTGTTTTAAATAGCTAATAAGTCAAAATAGTACTTTTTTACTTTCGGTTTGCAAAATATGATTCTAATCCATATTTATTACGTGAAAACTAGAGGAGGAGGGGAGGTGTAAATATAAAAAAAAAAAGTTATAATAATAAAACTACGTTTTAACGGTTTTAAGCGTGGTAATTTTATTTGATTTTGGTTTTTCCGACGTTTCGGCCACTTTTCAGTGGCCGTGATCACGGAAGACAAAGGTGTCAAGTGTCAACGAGTATTGTTAAAGTTTTATTCAGCCTACCGCCAACTTGTTATTTTAATTTTGTTTATGGTTATTATTTACTCTATGGGAGCCTAATCTAATTTACCACCGCTTCGCAACATGTTATGGCTTGAAGAGAAGAAGCGGCGCAAGAAACTCTTCAGCAAACATGCCTAGCTCTAATAATTTTATATAATATTAAAATGGGTGGAAGGAAAAATAAAAGTAATTATCAGTCAAGTTGGTTTGTGTTCCGTTAAAATAAAATTACCGCGCTTAAAACCGTTAAAACGTAGTTTTATTATGTATACAAGTCGCGAAAACTTAAGAAAAAAATAGTTATGTTACGTCATGTACATGGAATAATTTATTGCTACATAATTGGCAAGAGTAGTCCATGTACGTGCCAAAATATGTCAATACAGAAAACAGAAAACCTTCGGAGATGCATCTATGTATATGTATAGGTTTTACATAGTTTCATGTAGCAGTTACGATTTCTGTATATCTATACTAATATTATAAAGCTGAAGAGTTTGTTTGTTTACACGCGGTAATCTCAGGAACCGCTGGTCCGATTTGAAAAATTCTTTCAGTGTTGAATAGTACATTTATCGAGGAAGGCTATAGGCTATATTATATTTTCAGAAAAATTAGGGATCCTTACTAAAAGTCCAATAATGTAACCCAAGGTGTAAAAAAATGACCCGAAAAAATCCTTACACGGCGTGCGCTGCGAAAACTATTGATTATAGAACAAAACAATGTACTGCCACTTTGCAGAATATATAATTGTCTACAAAAAATATTGCGTAACCATATGTCTAACTATTGTAGTTATCTCACAATAAGTGCTTTCTTCTATTTTTTTAAATAATTAAAATGCCGTCGCTTCAAAAAGTCTTTATTTTGTACCTTGGTATTAATCCTTATCAAAATAAATTACTCCATATTCAAGACGAATTCAATACCTTTCTAGAACTTTTTGAATTATTCTTATTTATTATTAATCAATTCGGACGTTTCATTCAAAAGATATCGCGATATTTAAAATGTAAGTATTAGTGTTGTAGCCAAATATACTGTTTGTTACTAATATTGTTTGATTGAACGCGATAATCTCAGAAACTACTGGTCTGATTTAAAAAATTCTTTCAGTGTTTGATAGCCCATTTATCGAGGAAGGCTATAGGCTATATATCATCACACTAAGACCAATAGGAGCGGAGCAGCAATGAAAAATGTTTCAAAATCGGGGGAGCTTTGAAAACATATTCCACGCGAACGGCGTCGCGGGCAAGTCTTCATTTTAATGTTTTTTTTTTATTGCAGGAGATCAGCAGACAGGCAGACGGCCCACTTAATGGAAAGCGGTTACCATCGCCTATGGACATTTGCAATAGCAAAGTTGCTACAAATGCGCTGCTGCTCTCTTAAGGGAAATTGGAACCTGATCACTAATGCCGGAACACAACTCAAGGTTGTTAATGCGACATACTTTAGACCAGAGGTGGTACCCATCCAGTCGGGCAAATGCCCTACCACGTGGCTGTGGGTTGTTTTGTCGCCTCTTACGACAGGCCGCCCGGCCGCAGGAATTGTATTCTTTCTCCGTTCCTGCACGGATAAAATGTTAAATAAATTTAGCAAGTGTATACATGTAGAGTACAACTACTCATCATATTATTTTGTACTTCCTTCACGGCGATTGAGCCATGGGCTCTCGCCAGTGGTGCGTCACCCCATCCAACGGGGTAGCTATCATAGACGCACCACACAACTTAAATCAAATCCCACACGTTACATAATATAGCTATATTGCTTAAACTGTATAATAATAGCAGAGACGTGGAATAAGAACGTAGAATTTCCATCTACTTGATATTGATGAACGACCAGGTTACAATTCAGAAATGAAGAGAAGAAAATGTATGACGACGTCAAATCATTATAGCAAAACGGTTGATTCCTCCACAGAGCGAAAATGTTCTTTGGAGGCACTTCTTTTTAAATGAACAAACCAATCTCCGGACTCTTAATAACTTTATACTTTCTAATTAATCTGCAAACGGATTCTTAAAAAAAACTTTAAATTGGTATTTTTTTCCCGACTGCCAAGGAAGGGTAGGGTTGCCACTAAACTTAGTCTTTCAGCTCATAATATAGTCTGTCAAACCGAAGTAGAGTTTACTTTGTTTATAGTTTATTTATTTAGTCGTGGTAGCGTAATGGCTAACGCACGCGTCCTAGACCCAAAGGGCGCGGGTTCGATCCTGGCCGGAACGCATGCACCACTTAGGCAGTTTTCTGACCTAACGTGCATATTGTTACAATTACCACGTGCTAACAACGGTGAGGGAAAACATCGTGATGCAACCTGCACATCGAGATAACCGATGTGTCAAACCTGCCAAGCCGCCTTGGACAAGCGTGGCGGGTATACTGTCCGTGCCCCAGTAATGAGAGGCCCTAGCCCAGCAGTGGGACATTCATGGGCTGTTATTACATTTTACATTATATAGTTTATTTTGATGTTGTTTTCTATTCAGAATCTGGTTTTTGTATTTTTAGTGCATTGCTTTTAAATTGTTTTTTTTTTTATTATTATTTTTATTATAAGGGTTCACTCTTAATATCAATATTTTTAGTTAATTTAGATTATATTTAAATTGCATATTACTCTTTTTAGATTAGATAGTATTTTTTTTTATTGCAGGAGATCAGCAGACAGGCAGACGGCCCACTTGATGGAAAGCGGTTACCATCGCCTATGGACATTTGCAACACCATAGTTGCTACAAATGCGCTGCTGCTCTCTTAAGGGAGACTGGAGCCTGATCACTAATCCCGGAACACAACTCAAGGTTGTTATGGCGACGTAATTTAGACCAGGGGTGGTAGCTATCCAGTCGGGCAAATGCCCTACCACCTGGCTAAATTTAATAATAGTAATTTTAATAAGGTCTGTTTTAATACTTCATTTATCAAATTTAAAAATATAACGGGTTTTGCAATGAAAATTGATGTTTTATGCAAATACCTAAATTATTATATATATTATATATTTTTAGTTGCTTGAAGTTTTCATGAAAATTATAAATATCATTTGTGTTACTTTACTGGGACGGGTCGTTCTAGAGTAGCGTTTGCATTTTGTGTTAAGAGAATTTAGTATACACAAAATTTTTGTACATACGTACATACATACATAACTTCACGCCAGTTCCCTTGCGGGGTAGGCAGGAACAACAGAGCGCCATTTAGGCTTATTCTCACACACCTCACTTGCTTCTTTGACATTCATAACTTTGGTCATGCACGCTCGTCTGTTCTTAAGACTCCTGACCTTACCTTCGGCTAGTACACGATCAATTTGATCATGGAAGGTGTGTCGTGGCATTCCACGACTTCTGCATCCATCCACTTTTGCATTGTATATCTGTTTAGTCATTCTTTCATCGTGCATAGGTAATTAAGCTTAAACTATGTATACAGAAATCTGCTACGTGAAACTATGCAAAACCTAAACATATTCGTAGATCCATCTCCGAAGGTTTTCCGTTTTCTGTATTGACAGATTTTGGCACGTAGATGGACTACTCAATTGTAACCTAGCTAATTATTTAGCAATAAATTGTTCCATACGTATACGTGACGTGACGCATATTTGGGACGGCCGGTAGGTCGGCGTCCGGTCGGCCGTCCTAAATATCGCTGGAAGGACAGAGTAGAGGCGGACCTGTCGGAGCTAGGAGCCAGTAATTGGCAAGAAACCGCACAGGACCGAGAAAAGTGGCATGCTCTCCTTTCGGAGGCCAAGACCCACTCTGGGTCGCTAAGCCAACGGAGTAAGTAAGTACATGACGTAACACCTTTAGTTATTGGTTCACAGAAACATGTGTGTCGGTACTTACAACCTTAATAGTTACGTTTGAATGCCTCGATTTGAAGTAGTAAACTTACTCAAATATCTCGATCATAATAACATTTTGATAAATGATGCCGAAAGGGTCCAAGGACAGGGGCCTGGCCATCCCTTCCCAGATGTCGAGGGCTCAAACACGACGCGTATTAATGTGTTTCGGTTAAGAGGCTTGAGGTCGCTAAGGCAGACGTAGGTTTGACCTCAATTTGAACATGATGACGTGCAGCTATGTGCCAAAAACTTGGGTACCTTAATAGGAAACATGTCAGTGTTAAAGTTGTCTATTTATAAAATTTATCAGACTGTTGAATATAATTAAATGTCACTAAGTGACTTTGAGGTCCTGTACTTGGCCGAGGCCAGAAACGCATGGTCTTTGGCATGCGCGGGACAAAATTACAATTAACACGCGCTAACAACCTTGCCAGGTGGTAGGGCATTTGCCCGACTGGATGGCTACCACCCCTGGTCTAAAGTATGTCGCCATAACAACCTTGGCGGTAAACGTCATCCTACCCCCAATCCTTCCTCACCCCCGCGCGCATACGCCGCTTGCCGCTCGCTGGCACCTAAAAGCGTTGGTGTGTAAATCGATCCCGCTCTGAACGCACGCGTGTGATGTGATAGTGCCGCTATTGTAAAGCCAAGGGAGATCAGACCACAGCCGGCCGGCCAGGACCTACAACGTCACAAACTCACAAATTTTACCTCTTTATAATATAAGTATAGAAGTATAGATTAACTTATTAGTCCTTTTAGATTAGATGGTAATATAATTTAGGTATTCTTTTTTAAATACTTCATTTATAAAAAAAAAACTAACACTTGTTTATGAATGACACTTTGTGACGTTTCATTTTAAATATGATGGATGCAGAAGTCGTGGAAGGCCACGACACAACTTCCATGATCAAATTGATCGTGTACTAACAGAAGGTGATTTCAGGAGCCTTAAGAACAGACGAGCTTGCATGACAAGAGCTATGAATGTCAAAGAAGCGAGTGAGGTGTGTAAGAATAAGCCTGAATAGCGCTCTGTTGTTCGTGCCTACCCCGCAAGGGAACCGGCGTGAAGTTATGTATGTATGTATGTATGTCATTTTAAATAAGCCTATAAATTACGTCTATTTCAATATGAATAAGGCGGTTAGTACCCGAGCAGGACTTGTCGGAGTGTCTGTAAATAAACGAAACAATGTAAAACACCAAAACATTTCCCATTTTAACATCATAAAAGTTCTTATTACTTTGATTGTTCCTTCAATTCCACTAACAACCCGGGGATACTCCCGAAGGGTACAACTACCCGCAGGTTGTAAAAGGAGATTTTTTTCATTTCGAGTCTTTACTTCGCCATCTTATTAATGAATGAAATTCTAATATAATATCTCTTGAGATTAATAAAGAAAATTTATGTACATTTTCAATATTATCATTATAATTGTGAGCGCATCTTTTGCTGTGGTTTCGTTTGAGTGAATTCCGTAATTTTTATTAAAGTTAAATATCACATTTTCCAAGATTGAATGTATCTTATACTAGCTTCTGTCCGCTGTCCGCGTGGAATAGTTAAAAAAGCAAGTAAGTTAAAAAAAGCTGATTTTGAAATATTCTTCATTGGTGCTCAGCTCCTATTGGTCTTAGCATGATGATATATAGCCAATAGTCTTCCTCCGTAAATGGGCTAATTGTACGCTCGACCGTTTGCTTTTTTGCCTCAGCAAAAATGACTAAATTGAAGGTGGTGAAACTAAATATTGGTAATATCTATTTAGCGATAATATAAAATATTTGGTCTGACATTAGCTTTAAAGGCGCTTATATATTTTCATGGCATAGCATAAAAAGGAAAATAGCTAAATTTCTACAGTACTTCATGAAACACAATTCGGTGAGCATTTATCCATTCTGGCAGGTATTTCCAATTTATTGGTAGTAAAATAGGTAGGTAGGTAGTAAATTTGGTATTAAAATTTTTAGAAAAAAGTAATTTACATTTTGAAATTCCATATTTGACCGATGCCAAAAGAGCCTGGACAATGGCTTGCCCTAACTCTAACCTGCACACTGTTCCGACTTCCCAACGAGCTTGGGACGAGCCGCTCTGCGAACTGACACAGAAAAATCTTTTACAACCGTGTTCTAGGTCGACAGAGCGCGCTCGCCTTTTGGCCGTTGCTACTTGGGAGTCTGGACAATGGCTGCAGGCACACCCATCCTTCAATACAGGCACAATCCTAGACCATTCTACATTTCGATTAGCTGCGAGCCCTCGCTTGGGGGCTCCATTTTGCGTATCCCATCGTTGCCAGTGTGGGAGTATGGTGGACCCGTATGGACACCACGGATTAGCATGTTTACATAGTGTTGTTCGAAGATCTCGCCATGCCAACCTCAATGACGTCATCCGCCGGGCTCTTGTCAGCGTCGGCGTACCGACCCCATTAGAGCCGAATGGCTGGGTACGCGACGACGGCAAGAGGCCGGATGGTATGTCACTTATTCCTTGGAAGATGGGACGGCCGCTTGTTTGGGACGCGACATGTGTAGACACTCTAGCCCCCCCGTCACATCTTCCAATGACTGAGTTAGAGGCTGGCAACGCTGCTTCAAAAGCTGAAGCTCTCAAACGGCGCAAATATGGAACCTTAGGAAGGGGTTACATATTTGTGCCGTTTGGAGTTGAAACATTAGGTCCGTGGGGTCCGTCGGCAAAGAGTTTCTTCAAAGAGATTTGAAAGAAACTATTTAATGCCACCCGTGATCAGAAGGCTGGCTCACATTTCGCCCAACAAATAAGCATCGCCATACAGCGCGGCAATGCAGCCAGCCTTCTGGGCACGCTTCCATCTGGCAGCGATTTGTTACACAGTCTATAAACTCTGTACTGTATATTAAATAACAAGTATATTAAACATATTATGTTATAACTAAAAAAAGAAGTTATAACTACTATTAAATAGGTGCATTTCTGGTAGGCGTTAAAACACAAGCCATATTTTAGCACCCTTAATCCCTTTCAAAATCAACAATCTGAATTAGCTTTTGAAACTTGAAACAAGTAATTTAAGCAGCAGATTCTAAGTTATACTTAAGAGATTTAATTGAGCAAATAAACTTAAGTTGGGATTAAGTTTTCACTTACTCAACACATGACTCTTAGTTTGTTACGCTTGAGAAATTCAAAACTTGATACATGAGGCGTCTGACATATTTCTAATGAATATTATTTTATAAGATTACATTTGTATGTATGTGAATATGTATCTTGTATGTAATTAAATATTTATATTATATGCATTGCAACTATTGGTGGCAGTTGCTTCTTGTTTTTGGAAATTTAAACTCGATGTAAATTCAAATTCAAAAGTTTTTATTCAAAATAAGTTCCACTGGAGAACACTTTTTGAAGGTCATACATGTAAGTTAAAATTTAATGTTTTACTTCCTATTCTATGTACACCGCTTCGCAACGTGTTGATGCTGTAAAGGAGAAGAAGCGGCAAGAAACTCCCCAGCAACACGTCTAAATATTGTTTTTCTTTATATTTCATATTCTATTTATATCTCAAATTCTTTTTTTTTTAATAAGTTTTGTACAGAAGTATGTTACAGAATCACATTTTGAAGAATTAATGGAGTTGTAGCAAACAATGCATACTCAATAAGACCAAGACAATAAAAGGAAAGAAAAATAATATTATACTTATAATAATGACATGACGTGCTAAAATGTTATGCTGCAATATGTCTCCACAAATTCCTTACAAGCATGGCAAGATTAAAAAAATATAATAATAATGGACTGTATGATTATTCAATTATAAATATACATTTAGTGAGTAGAACAAAGTATGCAAGAGAGTTGAGTACAATATATGAATGGCTGAATTAATAGTTGTTCAGGATCAGCGTTTTTTGGTGGGCAATTTTTGCCTCCTATATCCCGCATCCCGTCCGACGCCTAGTTGCTAATTCCGCCAGCTTTTGGCGTCGGCGGTATGCGGGGCGCGGAGAGTAGGTGTGCTCCGGCGGGCGGGTCAGAGGAGTGCTCTCTGTCCGCAATAGTAACTATTGAACTTATTTTCCTAAAATAAATAACATAAAAAAATTAAATAAAAACAAGGCTACATACAAATTTTAAATGTTTACGTAATTTATACATTATCTTTTCATAGAAAATAATTTTGTTGCATCACACGATTTTGCAAATAATTACACTATTTAATGAAGTTTTAATAACTTATGGCCCGTTCCTATATGCGATGATTTCCACCAAACGGCTCGCATCGCATCGGATCGGACAGGTTACGAATGGATGCGAAGACAGCCGATCGCGTCCGGCAGGACGTCGACGTATACCATCGACTCCGTACCGACGCTTGCGCACGTATGGCGATATGACGTGTTCTAATTTGAAGTACAGAAGAATATACGCGGACGATAATCGAAAACATCCGATCGGATACGACGACAGGCGAACGGAGCCGATAGCGCGTTGCAGCACATTTTCGTTAATCGTAATTTTTGAGTGATTTTCAACATGCCATAACTGAAATGGCCAGACACTAAAAATAAAACCAAATTGTAACTTTAAGTGCCTAGTTTACGGATCCGACCATTATTTTTATTTTAATATAAAAGATTCCAGAGTAATCCTAAGAAAACCGTGGGAATGTCTTTCAAATATTTGCTCGTCTTAAAACCGGTCCGTGCTCAAACAATTTTTTTTTAATAATTTAACCATAAAGCTCTTTTAAAATGCCTTTTAATTTGATTTGCTTAATAAGACCGCACTAGGGGTCGCCCGTGCTCGAAATTCGACCATAATGATTAATGTCAAAGACACTTCTATAATCACAGATTTCGCCAAGGCTGCATTGTTAATTTGACTTGAACTATAAACAAAAGAGTATATATGCGTGTGTGTGTCAAATACATAGTAGTGTGTGTATTGTTTTTTTTTTATTGATTTAATGTATTTTTTATGCATAATTTAAAAAAAAATATTAGCATTCTGCACTCCTCTATATAATTTACTAGCTGTGCCCGCGACGTCGTCCGCGTGGAATTTGCTTTCAAAACCCTCCGATTTTGAAACATTCTTCATTGGTGCTCCGCTCCTATTGGTCTTAGCGTGATGATATATAGCCTATAGCTTATATGCTATATATAGCTATAGTTCCGGAGATTAGCGCGTTCAATCAAACAATATTAGTATATTTGGCTACAACACTTACATTTTAAATATCGCGATATCTTTTGAATGAAACGCCCGATTTGAATAATTTTTAATTTTAAATATCGCGATATCTTTTGAATGAAACGCCCGATTTGAATAATTCAAAAAGTTCTAGAAAGGTAAAATTCGTCTTGAATATGGAGTAATTTATTTTGATAAGGATTAATACCGAGGTACAAAATAAAGAGTTTTGAAGTGACGGCATTTTAATTATTTAAAAAAATAAAAGAAAACACTTATTGTGAGATAAGTACAATAGTTAGAAATAAGGTTATGCGATATTTCTTGTATATGTTCTGCAAAGTGGTAGTACATTGTTTTGTTCTATAATCAATAGTTTTCGCAGCGCACGTCGTGTAAGGATTTTGTCCGGTCGCTTTTTTACACCTTGGGTTACATTATTGGACTTTTAGTAAGGATTCCATTTTTTTTTAAAATATAATATAGCCTAGCCTTCCTCGATAAATGTACTTACTATTCAACACTGAAAGAATTTTTCAAATCCGACTAGCGGTTCCTGAGATTAGAGCGTTTAAACAAACAAACAAACTCTTCAGCTTTATAATATTAGTATAGATAAGTGTGCCAAATTTCATACTCCTCCGTCCGCGCAATTTTCGTAAGAAGGGGTACAAAGTTTTTGCTTCACGTATTAATATATTTACTTTAAAAGTCAGTAACTCTGGAAATAATAACCATACAGATAATCGAAGCACGGTCTCGAAAATTGCAAGACACTCGGTGAGTTTTGAATTAAAATAAAATTGCTACAGACCCTTAAAAATGCATACGAAGTATTTTTAACAAGACTAGAAAGTCAGGCAACAAGTTTAATACAAAGCTGGAAAAATTATTGAGATGATGTTTTTAAGTAATTTTGAAAGTTATTAAGGTCGCCCTTCTCTCGGCTTGTTTAAAAACTTTTGATAGTAAATTAATTATTCAAATCATGAACAAGCCTCTAAAATGAGAATTTTCATATTTCATAATAGTCTAAACCTGAATTTAGTGCTGTTAAGATACTTTAAGACTGGGATAATTAATGTGTCAGATTTTTTGGTATGATGAATCTGTTAGTAAGATGATTTTGATATTATTATACTATTAAATATTGTTACACGAGTTTAGCGGGACTCGAATGAAAATGCCGTTGGAATTATTATAGAGTTTATTAGAATTATACAAACACGTATAACACAGGTCCAAATATAACCGAACACAACAAATCCAAACGTAATGCAGAAGGTCGTAATTCAATAAAACGCGCAAAGTCCGTCACTATTAGATTCTCGTTATGTATACACGTCACGCCCGTATGGTAATCGTCGCTTGACTGCCCTCTCCCTCAATCAGGCCATCGTTTTATACTGCACAAATGCAATGTGCCCGTGTCGTAGTCGACATAATCCGAAACACCTGGCTAATAAGCCGGCCGCAAGCGGCCATAAACGAGTACAATAAAATAATGGCCTGTTCTCTAGAAACGTATGCCAATCAATAAGTAAACAAAAGAGGACGATCATAAAAGAATTACAATTAGTTCAAATGCTGACGGGTAATAAATGTGCTTCTACAAATCTGTACGTGGAATTTGTCTTTGTCGGCGCCGAGGTTTTAACAATATATATATATATATATATATATATATATATATATATATATATATATACAAAATAACAGCGATACGGACATATGTTACAATAAAAACCAATATTTTTACATATAAATTATGTAATGGTTTGGACACTTACAAGCCAATAAATGGCGCTGTGCAGTAATTGAAGTCGCAAACAATTCCCGAAAGTACAAAGAATATATACAAATTTCCAACAATAATAGACGGGCTTAGGCCTGCGAGTAATAACAATAGCCTCGCTGGAAGATCTTCCTCTGAGATGGAGGAGCATTCCATCTCGCTCCTCCACCTAGTCGAGGCATCCCTAAAAAAAAATTTATTGCATGAGTTTGGCAGAGACGCAGACGGCCCACCTGATGAGAAAGCGGTTATCGCCTATGGACATTTGTAACACCAAAGGTGCTACCAATGCTGCTGTTCCAATGCAAGGTGCTGTCGCTCTTAAAAGGGTGGCTGGATTCTGGCCACTAATACGGCAAACTCTAGGGGTGGTAGCCCAATATAGATGAGTAAATACTTTACCACCTGGCTATGGGTTGTTTTGTCGCCTCTTACAACAAACCGTCCGGCCGCAGAAAAATGTTTTATTTCTCCGTTCCTGCGCTGATAATTATTATTCTTACAATTATCACCTGCTAACAACGGTGAAAGAAAACATCATGATGAAGCCTGCACATAGCTATAACCGATGTGTCAAACTGCCAAGCCACCTTGGACAAGTGTGGCGGGTATATTGTCCGTTCCCCTATAACGGGAGGCCCGAGTTTTATTACTAGCGGCCCATCCCGGCTTCGCACGAGTGGTCATTTATTTTTTAAACATTTTGGGATATAAACTTATATGTAGCCTATGTTACTCAGAGATAATGTAGTTTTTTTTTTATTGGACTTGACTTTATGTTGTTGGTCCGAAGACTTTACAACTTTACCCGGGGTTTTTGGGGCGAGTGCCTTCACGAAGCGAAGGCGCTCGAGCCCGGGGGGCAACTTGCTCGAGGGAGCTCCCTAAGAAGTTTTACCTCGGCTGGACTGTTGCCATGAGAGGGGGATGAATTTAATGATGCCCACCATAGGGCGACACAAAGCACTAATTGAGAATGGGCGACGGGTAATATAAAGCCCGAGGGGAAGGATCCCGGCGGGCCAGGATCGGTGGTTCGCGGCGGCCTACGCTATCTTACTGCCGTTTCGCAACGTGTTATGGCTGGGAGAGAAGAAACGGCGAAAGAAACTTCCCAGCAATACGCCTATTCTATCCTGTGGGGGGGGGGGGGGGGATAATGTAGCATTCTAATGGTGAAAGAATTTTTGAAATCGGTCCAGTAGTTTTTGAGTTTAATCGTTACAAACATACAAAATACAAATCTTTCCTTACTATAATATTAGTATATATGTCATCATTTGTCGTTACATATAAATTATATTAAGGAAGGAAGTACTAATTAGCACTTTCACAATTTCATAAATTTCGTGAATTTCATTAATTTGAAAAGGTGCTCATTAGCATTTTCTAATTTATAAGTAATTTAAGTATAGAAATATGTTTTAAATATTAAGCGATGATTGAAAGTTTTAATAGCGGAGCGGACAGTCATAGCAAGTGATATACTTTTTATAAACTAAAGCCGTGTTCTCATTTGCGAGCCGAAGTGTAACCAAGTGGATACAGTGGTCCTCTAGTGTGTACGCGGGCATTGATCTTCTGTAATACTTGGAACAACTCAGAAGGGTTTATGTTAATAAAAGAACAGCGACTGGTCACTATACTTATAATCAGAGAACCTTACGTATAAGTACCTATAAGCTTTTGTGTTTTCTGTAATGGTGTACAATAGAGTGTTATCTATCTATCTTACGGCCTACATATATTTCATACACTGACTCAATCATTTTTAGAATACCTCGCCATCGTTCCAACAATTTTACAATATATGAAACTTAGCAAATCGGCACAACCGATAGCGGATTGAAGTCATTGATAAACTATTTTAATTAAAAGGATTATGAACAACAAGAATTTTATACATTATTGTTTGGAAATTTTAGATAATATTTTATATTAGATATTGTTACGACATCCCGTCACATTCCCGGAAAGCATCGCTTACCCGGTAACATTTCCTCTTCCACCTTACTTCGGCCGGGACCACCAGAGGGCGCTGCGCACACACATGCATTTCATTGGCCGAGCCGAATCTTCTAATGGCTGCCTAAATATCGTCGCGACACCACGCTCGCCGATAAATAATCAAAATCGTCGGAAAACTACTACATTGAGCCCTATAACCGCTTCCTAAAGTGCCAACTGTGTCTCGAACGTCTAGTGTAGTGTTTGTGTAAAAGCAGGACGCGCGAATCCGGCCGAAATCCTGCCTAATTCCTTACACAGTTCCAGTGACGGTAAGCGTTCATTTTTTTCTGCTTGGTTCACTAGGATTTGCGAGGCGGCATCAGGTCTAATAGAGAAACAGGGTTTGCTCCGGCTAAGTAGCCATTCATATCTTATCAGATATTATATTTAAAGTTTTACATGTAATAAAATGAAGTAAATACCGTCTATATACAATTGAGAGATTTTGAATTATAATCTACACAATTACCAAATCGTATTAGGGATAAATATTGTTACATAAAATTATGGTAAATTATAGACAACTACTCTATACAAAACAGGCGCTAATCACAGAATAAATAAAAATATAACATTATTATTCAAATAAGGAAATGACGATTTTATATCGTTTATAAATAATAGGGTACATAAAATTAATTATTAACCTTAAAAAGATACACGACAACAACTATGCAACTAAATAAAGATAAAGCAATAATAATAACAGCTCGTAAACGTTCTACAGCTAAGCTCGGGCCTCCCTCTATTGGGGAACGGACAGTATATCCGACACGGTTGTCCAAGACGGCTTGACAGTTTTGACACCTCGCTTATCTCGATGTGCAGGTTGCAACATGATGTTTTCCTTTACCGTTGCTAGCACGTGGTAATTGTAACACTATGCACATTAGATTAGAAAACTGCTCAAGTGTTGCATGCGCTCCGGCCAGGATTCGTTCCCGCACCCTTTGAATTTAGAACGCTTGCGCTAGCCGTTACGCTACGACGATTACTCCGATTTTTGGTTACAATGGCTACGGTTCCGAATCACAGGTGTGTACGCGGCTTTACAGAACGCCACAGCCTTATAGATTTTGTACGAGCTTACCTACATGTGACGTCATAAGAAATTACAATTGAACGAGTGACATAGCGCATTCATTAACGCTTGAAAAATACTTAAAATTATGATATTTTAAAAGATGATGAGTTGTTATTTGAACGCCTGTTCTTTTATATATATAAAAAATAGAATATATCCCTATTGAGTTTTTTTTTGTAACAACTGAACTGGTGGCGCCAACTGTGAGTATAGAATGTGTTATGAGAGAATGTTATTGAAGTAAAACTTCCTTAGAATCGTTGTGATTTGAAATTCGATGAAACGAAACAGCGACAATAAAAAGAGATTAACATATAGATAAAAAGATATTTAAGACTAAGCCTGCGAGAGAATGAGGTACGTTTTTTACATTATACAGCACAGATTAGAGTCCATAAGATCGATTGATGATTAGACTAGATTAGGTCCAATTTGGATCGAAATAAAACTGATAATAATATTTTTAGACTACAACAATGAAAAATTTAAAGTGATACTTAAGAAGTGTATTTTTAATTATTGTTGCAGACTCATTAGTTTAAAACCTATTTTTCTCATAGAATATAATTTTGAATGTGATTTTACTTTTTATGTCAAACTGTTTTTTGTCGAGTGAAAATTATTGAGAGGAATACACGTATAAATATCCATTGTTGTGTTTATTGAGTTTATTTATTTGAAATAACACAAAAAGCAGGATATTTCTATTTAAAATAATTATATCTCTCTTCAACGACCACAACAATTATAGTATGTTGACGGATGTAGGCTAAAGGAATTTTATTTATATTGATAAAAGTTAGAGAAGATTTATTTGTAAGTATATTTTATGAAGTTTCACTTCTACACATTCCATGATGTTCCTGGACCACTTGATGGCGCTAGTTTCCGTACATTTTTTTTCTCGATTATGTAGGGGAGATCTACTGGGATGCATTTAGCCGTACGATCAGTCCACCGATCGGTGCAGTACTGAACATGTTCATTTGTTGACCGACGGCACGCATGCGCACGCGCTCAACCGACGGTCAGACCAGCACTGTAAGGATTTATGAATTTTCATGTAAATAACAAGCGCGGCTACGTACGCACTGACGGTCGGTGGAACACTGTAAGCGGCCTTAGTCTTCATGTATGATTCTTTTATGTTACTATGAAAATTTTATCCGTGCAGGAACGGAGAAAGAATACAATTTCCTGCGGCCGGGCGGCCTGTCGTAAGAGGCGACTTAACAACCCACAGCCAGGCGGTAGGGCATTTGCCCGACTGGATGGCTACCACCCCTGGTCTAAAGTATGTCACCATAACAACCTTGAGTTGTGTTCCGGCATTAGTGACCAGGTTCCAGTCTCCCTTAAGAGAACAGCAGCGCATTTGTAGCAATTTTGGTGGTGCAAATGTCCATACGCGATGGTAACCGCTTTCCATCAAGTGGGCCGTTTGCCTGTCTGCTGGTCTCCTGCAATAATATTTTTTTTTAATTACCTTTACATTAAATACATCTAGAGCTTAATTAGAGAAAAAAATACATAGAATAAATAGGTTAATCCATCCCAAATCACCGACAATTGGGAACGTTCCCTAAACGCTGGTAGCGTTGCCGAGTTGGATGTCAAAGCTTATGCGTTGCCCAAAATACAGGCCAGCCTTTTGCTTGCGTGAGGCTTCTATGTGTTAGTTAACAAGATATATGGTCATGATACATAGAGCTGTGTGTGGTTTATTAAAACGATATATATGTATAGCAGCCAATAGGCCATTGATTAGTTCCGTAGCCTGAGTAAACGTTTGCACTCTTGTGTTGACCCAAGGAAACCAATATAGCTGGAGGAGGTGTTAAGTTTTTGTTAGCTTAGTTTGGGTCATTTACTATAATGATCGGTCACTGGTCTATTCGATATGCATATACATTCTGTCAAAACAGTATCGGGAATTAATTATTTATTTATGATCCCAAATTAAATATTTTGTTTTTTTTTTTAAACTACACACACAATAAAAAACCTATCCTATTTTCTGGGATAACCTTTACATAAATCTATCCCGTAATCCGGTATGAAAAGTATCCATTGTCCACTCTCGGTATTAAATTTACATATATACCGAGTTTCAGCCAAACCGGTCCATTCGTTTTTCTGTAAAAGCATAACAAACAGATAGATAAATATATTTTTATTGTGGAAACTATCCCAACTATGCGGGATAAAAAGTATCTTGTATTCATTTTCGGTATTGAAAAAATATATATACTGAGTTGCAGCTAAACCGGTCCAATAGTTTTTCAGACGAACAGACAGAGTTACTTTCGCATTTATAATATTAATAGGGATCACACCATGCAACTAGTTGAACCAATATCGAACTTCAAATCAATATTAAGTAAACAGTGGTATCTTAAAAGTTGATTACTATAATGCACATGCATTTTTCAATCGTTGCACCAAAAACCATTCCTTCTTTATTTAATCCACTTGCTTAAATTCAGCGCCACTTTCAAATTATGGGTTTATTGCTCAGATCTCATTATTAATTTAAAGTTTATGTTGATCACACAAAAATTACATAATATGTAGCAGCTTTTAAAGTACCAATAGTCTAGGTGTATCAAGTTTATATAAATTTTGTATTCGTGTATGTAGGTTATACCGGGCCCAGTAAGGCTCCTTGTAGCATCCCTCTACTTAATGCAATAAAGATGTAAATGTTCACTCTGGCTTTGCAGCTAATTCTATAAGAGTATCGGATACAGTATGTTAGCATAATTCAATGACCTATAGAATATGTTACAGCGAAGGAAAAACATGTTTTGTAGGGCTAGAGTCAACAGGCTACTAGCCCATTATTTTGAGTTTCATTTATGTGAAAAGTTTATTGATTCGCTGTTATTCATTGGCGATTGCAATATTAAACTATAGCCATTTTTGCTTTGTAGTGAATAAACATTTACTAAAATGTTAATTATTCTGATGAAAATTTTACATACATACATATTGTTACGCCTGTTTCTCATTGGGGTAGGTAGAGATGATGGTTCTCCACCTGCTACGATCTTGACAAACACTTTTCGCTTCATCGCATTCGCTTCATTTAAAGTGCTTTTTACATGATCTTTCTTCAAAATATCTTTAATTTGATCACGGTGAGTACATCGCGGTCCACTGGTAGCGGTTCTACCAAATGTTAAATATCTAAATTTTACGCATGAATAATATTCACTTACTTGAAATATGGTACAAAGATGTGTTAAAGCTATTTGTAGTTCTACATATTTCATCAACTATCTGGGTCAACGTGCGGTGTATGAGCAGGAAAATGGTGAACCCACTTTGCTTACCTCTTTCTTGTTGCTTGTCGTGGTTTCATGCCATGTCATAATGTAAAGAAGAGGTAAAAAGAAATTACGTGCTAAAAAAAATTACGTATCTAAAGTTGTATGTACATATTTTTTTATTTTTTATTGCAGGAGTTCAGCAGACAGGCAGACGGCCCACTTGATGGAAAGCGGTTACCATCACCTATGGACATTTGCAACACCAAAGGTGCTACAAATGCGCTGCTGCTCTCTTAAAGGAGACTTGAACCTGGTCACTAATGCCGGAACACAACTCAAGGCTGTTATGGCGGCATACTCTAGACCAGGGGTGGTAGCCATCCAGTCGGGCAAATGCCCTACCACCTGGCTGTGAGTTGTTAAGTCGCCTCTTACGACAGGCCGCCCGGCCGCAGGAAATTGTATTCTTCCTCCGTTCCTGCACGGATAGATATTGTGCGATAATTATATTATTAAATAAGATTTTTTAAAAAGGTTTTTAAATACAAGCTTTTGAGATCCTGGATATCATGTAGCAGCAGAGTGCTAGCCAAGACAAGTAAAATGAGCCCAAACACGACGGGTCTATCTTGTTTAGTACATGAGTTTTTATAACCACCTTCCGACTCCATCATCCGATCAGCTCCATGGTACCATATTAATTGTATTGTCACGCGATATATCTACACATGCGTGCAAAATTTTAGCTCAATCGGAAACCGGGCAGTTGGTCAAATTTAACTCGCAAGATTCCACCCGAACTTACATACATCCATTGCAAGTTAAATAAAAGCTTGTAAAAATCTTGTATAAGAAATTCATCTCTAAACCAAAATAGTAAAAATCTACCGGAGTCATATAGTAATTAATTCCTTGATTGCTACATTTTAGAGCTGTATTAATAAACTAAAATTTAATATGTAGTGCTATTAGATAAAATAAATATGTAATTCCATCAATCGCAAAGCATATCTACAAATTCCATTTAACACTGCCCACACCCAAAATACTTGTTGAAACATTTCAAAACACGAAATGAACTCAAGTGTCCTATATACACGTAGTAATTATAAATTAACAAAGGGACAGGTACCCTTCTCTAAAGGGTATTGTTAGAGGACGTCGCTTACCCTTAACGCCTGTAATGTGTGGTACAACAGACCAGACACAAAAGACAGATCCATATAAGACTTGTAGCACACCTTCATATCCATGCGAGAAATATAGTACAGCTGAAATTTGTTTGATTGCTTTAAAAAATAACTATTTTAGGGCTGCATCTCAATAGATTATCATGATCAACAGGAAATTTGGCGAATCGATTGTAATATATCTATATTTTAAACCCATTTTTGGTAAACTATTCCTATGAGACAGGCATAAATAATAAATTAAAAAGTCGCCATCTACTTCACTTTCTAGATTTTGATCTTCTCTTTTTTGCTTTTGCTCAGATACTATATTATTTTATTAATGGTTTTAGGTATCTAAAAATACAAAAATAAATCGTTCGGAACTCTCTAGGATCTGATTACCTGTATACACTTTTTTGAATAGAAATATTATGTATGCTTCTATTCAGAGTATCACCTCTAACTACACAAATATTGATGAATAACTCCATTATTACATGGGGTATCTTTCTAAAATATTTTTTTTTGAAAATTGAGTAAAACCATTGACTAAGGTTTTAATACCAAGAGCCGTTTTAGCACAGTTTGAACATATTTTCCAATTCTTTGTATTATTTTCCTATTTCGAACAAAGGATTTGCAGTAAATGCCAGTTCTGAATTATATAATTCAATATTGTTTACTAAAGAATTAAAAAAATATCAAAATACTTGATCACGAACGTAGCTATGTTAGTTTTGCTCCTGCAGTGTGTGATAAGTATAAACATGCACGACGTCCCGCGGCGATTATGTATAGGTCAAATTTAACCAAGTGGAAAAAAAGCTTTGAAGTAAGCTCTTTACTCGTAATGACTTTTTGCTCAAATGATTAGCAGACGAACATCGATCAGCTTGATATTAAACATCTATCAAAAGTAATGTCTTGAGGTCTTACCAGAAATACAAATACCGAATAATGCAGAGCATTAATTTGATGTATAAACCAATTCAGGAAACCACCACCCTTAACCCTCGATGCTGATTATTTGTGGCTTTACGGTAGACCACAGACAATTGAATTCTCTCGAAATCTGGCTAACGTACCATTTCATACAATGTAAGTATCCAATTTGTTTCATTACTTTTGTTGAAGGCATTTATAAATTTAAACCGGCTTACCTTTAAAATGAAATTATTATTTTGACAATAAAATACATTATTAACCGCAGGGGGGCTTTGTGGCGAAGCCTTAGGTGAGTAGCGACACCTCGTACCTGACCCCGGGGGCCAAGACAAGACCCCGCCTCCGTGCTTGCCTTAGCCAGCCGGCTTGGAGTGGAGATCGCTAGAGCTACGACTCAAGCTCCAGGGGTGGAAGTGATAAATGGCGTCACGTCAGAAGTAGCTTCGGTGAACCTCTCTACACCCCTTAGCCACTCACACCCATGTTGCCCCTGTCTTCTATGGCATTTTTTGGAGCCCATACAGAGAGTGGCGAGACACCGTCTGCCCATTTTTCCATGTTCCCTGAACTTTGCGACGGGCAGACGCCATAGTCCCCATATTCCCAGACCCCTAGTAGCACTTCACCCCTATAGCCCGGTACTTTCTGTCCTCATTTCCCACAATAGTCCTATACTGGCCGGGGCTTGTCCTTGGGTGCATCAATATATGTTGTAGACAGGAATAATCATCGGTCAGTGTCACGCCACATTTACATTAAATTTGTCACGGGGCCTCTACGTGTTGGCCTTCCCATGGCCTCACGCAAGCTCTCCGAATGTCCGGGCTTCTTACTTCCTAATCTGCGTTCAAACATGTGTATGGTTATAGTTTTAACATACCACAAATGGGGTATTTGTGGTATGTTAAGAATTAACATACCTAAAGTTTCGTAACACGTACAAATAGTTAACATTTTGAGATTTAAGTTAATTTCGGTTGAGATATAAATAAATGAAAATAACTATTTCCAGCAAAGTTGTAACAGTAGTGACCGTTGGTTGTGAACAATAAAACTGCAATGTTCTTGTCGCTTCGAGAATGGGGGCAATGAGTTTGGATGGTTATATGTAAAACGTCCTCGGAGATGACACCCGGGCGTCCCGTCACGACGAAGTACGCCCCGCTGACGCATTAACCCTGTCACAGCGGTGCTGTGTTACCAGATTCCAGATGTCAAATTCTAAATATTTATTTCTTCTTATTATAAACTAATGGTCGCCCGTGGTCGAAATTCGACCATAACAATTAATGTCCAAGACTATACTTCTGTAATCACAGATTTCGCTAAGGCTATACTGTTAATTTGACTTTAACAATAAACAAAAGAGTATATATGCCTGTGTGTGTCAAATACATGGTAGTGTGTGAAATGTTTTTTTTTATTGATTTCTTCTTCTCTATATAAACTATAAGTGTGCGAAATTTCATACTTCGTCCCCGCAATTTTCGTAAAAAGGGGTACAAAGTTTTTGCTTCACATATTAATATATAGATATTAATAATTTTGGATTGTTTCTAAGTTTATATACATATATCTGTATTTATAATTACACTGACCTACAAAAAAAAGTGATCTAGAGTTTTGACCAGATCCATCTATTCTCATGTCAAATCTTAATCTTTCTCAAAGTTTTTTGGTCCATAAAGTCTCAAAATTTTGAAGGTATATGGACCAAACGAAGTACATAAGAGTAGTAGGTCTGGTCAAAATTACCGATCACTTTTTATTTTTTGTGGGCTAGTGTAATCATTTAATTTTAACCGTATTTTTAAATTGTATACTAAGACTAACTTAAAAATCGTACTTACAAATAAAACCTTAAAATAAATTAAATATTAAAATAAGCTATAAATTCAAATTAAAATTTATATAGAAAATCTGGTGTCAGACCGCTATCAGGTGGGAAGGTTCCCAAAAGACTGGCGGCATTCATTCTTTGAATGGCAACATCAGAAGTATAGACCAGACTTTTGACTGACGACTGGCTGGCTACCACTCCTGGGCTAGAGTATGCCGTCATGACAACTTTGAATTGTGTTCCGGCATCAGTGACCAGGTTCCACTTTCTCCTTCAAGGCCGGCAGCACATTGGTAGCACCTCTGGTATTGCTAATTTCCATAGGCGTCTGTAACTACTTTCCATCACACTTGGGCCGTCAGCCTGTCGGCTGTACTTCAACAATAAAAAATAAAACAAAAGAAGCCAGTCTTTAATAACAGCACAATGTTACAATAACAGCGAAAAATTCTACATAAAGTCAGAGACAATACGATGATATCTAAAATTGATTTTCTAGATTTTTTATTCCAAAATTCCCGAGTATGTCTGATGTCTGGCAACATTGAGAGGTGATCTTTTTAAATTGTCTCTTTGTGTTATATGAAAATTGACATAGAGCTCCGTTGAATGTTTTAGCTTAACAACGTTAGACGAAAATCTTTTGCTGCCATGATTTTAATATGACGTCTAAATCATCATCATATTATATTAAAGATTACTTTTCATTTCTCGCGGAATTTAGGATATGTGATAGCTTCTTTGTTTACGTGTTCTTTTATCTATGGAAATAGTTGAAACTAAAGTTTGCCGCCGCGTGTGAATCCTTTGGCAGTAGCTTTATTTTTCTTATATAAAAACTTAATTCGTTTATTTACCTATCCGTGCAGGAACTGATAAAGAATACAATTTCCTGCGGCCTGGCGCATTATATATAGCACCTTTGGTGTTGCAAATGTCCATAGGCGATGGTAACCGCTTTCCATCAAGTGGGCCGTCTGCCTGTCTGCTGAACTCCTGCAATAAAAAATAAAATAAAAAAATGACATATAATAATAACAAAGAAACTAAATCCATATACTACAGACAACTGCTCAGCGAAACATAGAGGTGAGTCGAAGCCAAGCTGATTTGAAGCAATGCAATGATTTTTTTTATTGTTTATTGCTGGAATACACCAGACAGGCTGACGGCCCACCTGATGGAAAGCGGTTAACGTCGCCTATGGACGTTTGCAACACCAGAGATGTCACCAACGCGCTGCCGGCCACGAAGAAATTTTACACTTTTTGAAAAACTCATTCCAAATCCTTTAGACGGCCTCTGTGTTTGAGCGGGCTAAGCCTTTGCCGGCCTACCTCACTACAACGCAGAGGCTCCGGGTTCGATTCCTGGTATAGTAAATTTCGGAAACGTATTTTCTCCGTTATTTACTATGGTCTGGGTGTCTGGGATCGGCCCCAGAGTAGTCCGTTGTATATTACCCATAACACAAGCGTAACTTGCTTAATTTGGGGATATACAATATGTGTGTCTGTCTGCCGATTATTATTATTATTATTATAAATCCCCACGGTACGCAAGAGAAACGTTCTACAGAGCCGTTGCGTACATGAGCGAAGCGACTCAAGGAAGTGGGGGAGAACTCCCAACCGATGGTGAGCGGTGCGATGGTAGAAAGAGGACGAAGGCACCATTCTAAATAGTTCTTCGGAACACTCTCCGTTATACAGTCGGTAGAATACGCAGAGCGACGCGAAGTCTCTCCTAAGGCCAAGTGTATCTAGACCGTCGGTGAGTACGGGATCATCAACAACGCGAATGGCTGAATGACATGTTGTTTATGACAACATAGGTATTTGTTAATGAATTGAAAAATGCGATTGCAGCACCATCTATTTAGCTAATTCGTTTATTCTATGGAAACGACATTATTTATCGGAAAAAAGTATGTAAGTGTTAATTCGGGATATAAGCCGGGATATAACTCTGTATTGAGTCTTATTCGTATACGATCAGTAGTTTTCAAAAAGAATGCGATCGCAGCGCCATATTTTTCGATATTTTCGTCTATCCCGCGAAAACGACGTCATTTATCGGGATAAAAAGTATCCTAAGTTACGCCCCGGGATATGAGCTTGCGCTGTGTCGAGTTTCATTTAAATCCGCTTCAGTTTTCCCGTGATGCCCTAACAGACAGACAGACATACAAAAATTCTAAAAATTGTATTTTCATAATCGGCTGGTATTGGAACCATTTATAGATTTATTATAGTATTGATTAAAACTTGACTACATTGCCATCTGTGGTGAATGGTCTAAATGTATGCTCGCCTATCTCACTGTAGAGCAGGATCCTGGGTTCGATTCCTGGCAAGTTTTGACGTTAAATGTCTGTCCAATAACCGCGTTTGTATATAATATCAGCCCATAAATGTCCCACTACTGGGCTCGGGTCTCCCATTATAAAGAAGGAATGGAGAGTATACCCGCCACGCCGGTCCAAGGCAGCTTGGCAGATTTGACACATCGGTTATCTCGATGTGCAGGTTGCATCATGATGTTTTCCTTCACCGTTATTAGCACGTGGTAATTGTAACAATATGCACATTAGGTCAGAAAACCCCTTAAGTGGTGCATGCGTTCCGGCCAGGATCGAACCCGCGCTCTTTGATTACGCTACCACGATCATTTACCGCGTTATTACCGCGTTTAGACGTTGCCAAAGTGACCATCGCTATACCGCCTATCCGACGCCGGTAGCAACGTCCAACCGCGGTTAATAATAGATGCTGCTTTTCAAAGAGTGTAGTCGCTTGGCGCTCTACAACAAGGGTCTCTCTCGATTTGCCTAGGGGCCACTCATCAGATAATGACTTGGTAACAATCACATCACGAGTACCTATACTTTCGAAAAAAAAAAACGGTCGACAATTGACGGAGAAATCGCATAAAAAACATACAAAAGATTTTTTTTTTTTTATTGCAGGAGATCAGCAGACAGGCAAATGGCCCACTTAATGGAAAGCGGTTACTATCGCCTATGGATATTTGCAACACCACAGGTGCTACAAATGCGCTGCTGCTCTCTTAAGGGAAACTGGAACCTGGTCACTAATGCCGGAACACAACTTAAGGTTGTTATGGCGACATACTTTAGACCAGGGGTGGTAGCCATCCAGTCGGGCCAATGCCCTACCACCTGGCTGTGGGTTGTTAAGTCGCCTCTTACGACAGGCCGCCCGGCCGCAGGAAATTGTATTCTTTCTCCGTTAAATTACAGTCGTAATGAGAACCTTTTTCTTTTAAAAAGTCGGTTAACAATAAAAAACAACGGTTACAGAAATATCGTCATATTAAGTAGGTATAATAGATTAAGGTAATTATCCTCTGAGCTCTCTGAATTTGCCAGTTATATTTTCAACAAAATGTTGGACTTGATTAATGAAAATGCGAAATTGAATTCGAAACATCCGACAACAGGAGACAAAGCCATAAATCTTCAGAAAGAGAAAATAATATGGACTCCTACTCGCTAAAGATATTACTTATAATTGAGGGGCCCTAAGGATCGACTTTTGAAGTTTTATATAAAAACTGACGGAACTAACTTTGTAAAAGTGTCAAAATCTATTTTTTATATGTATAAAAATTAATCATAGAAATGTATGTACGCGCATAACTTGAGAACGAATTTACTGATTTTGATGAAAGTTTATGTGTGTGTTTGAGTGGGTCCCGGGATGGTTTAGATTCACAATTGGAACCCCTAGGTGGCGCTGAGATCGGGTTCTAGAATCCTCCTAATCACCGGGACCGATTTTGGTGATTTTCTTTTTGTGTGTTTGAGTGGGTTCCCGGATGGTTTAGATTCACAATTAGAACCCCTAGGTGGCGCTGAGATCGGGTTCTAGAATCCTCATAATCCCCTGGACCTATTTTGGTGATTTTGTTTTTGTCTCATGAAACAAAGTCTTTTAGGAATTCAGAAAATATGGCGGTACTGTAGATAAATTAGGATCGGCAGTGGTATGAATGAAAAGATAAAAGGCTGTTGCACTTTCAAGTGCAGAGGCAGAATATGTGGCCTTGGCAGAAGCATGTAGAGAGTCAGTATTCCTTAAAAGGTTGTTTACTGAGCTAACGGAACAGGACATGAATAGTGTGGTCTTGCTGAGTGATAGTCAATCAGCAATAAGGATTGCAGAGAATCCGATGCATCATCAGAGGACAAAGCATATAGATGTCAAACATCACTTCATCAGAGAAAAAGTGAACTGCCGCGCAGTAGTATTAAAATATGTGGCGACCCAAGAGATGATGGCTGACATGTTAACGAAAGGTCTTTCGAGAGAGAAGCTTGAGTGCTGTGTGAAAGGACTTGGCTGCGAGTACACAAGTTAAAGGAGGGTGTTAAAATGAGGTCGTGTAAGTTGGCACTGGCACCTCAGAAGTCATGTTACATTTGAATTTTAACAGGTACGAAGTTCGCCGGGTCAGCTAGTAAATTATATAAAAACAAAACACTGCTTACTTCTTTATGTCTCTTTCAAATATAAAATATTGAAAAACGGTCCACAATTAATTTTTAGTTGCGTGAATAGCTTTAGAAGTAATTTTGAGCGCCTGTAAAAATTTTACTACTGACACGCATACAAGTTTTTTTATTATTATTTTACTTACATTCAAACCATCATAACTATCAGGGTTATAGTTATTTAAATGTTATTATACAATGAATGATTTTTTAATAATAAAATTAAATAGAAATGACATAAAAATATATTTAAATAAATATAATCTAATATTCTATCTATATTATATTACAGATTTAATATAATATTGAATTGATGAAGGAATTGGGACTGAATCGTTTTGATACAGGTATTTTCATAGAAATTCTGGCAGAGCCAGCCTCAAAAAAGGCTAGTTTGTTAGCCAGTTCATTATTTAACGTTTAATATATAAAAGGAATGCTCCGGTGGTTCGGGCATGTGGAAAGAATGCATGATGAAAGAATGACTAAACAGATATACAATGCAAAAGTGGATGGATGCAGAAGTCGTGGAAGGCCACGACACACCTTCCATGATCAAATCGATCGTGTACTAGCGGAGGGTGATGTCAGGAGCCTTAAGAACAGACGAGCTTGCATGACAAGAGTTATGAATGTCGAAGAGGCAAGTGAGGTGTGTAAGAATAAGCCTAAATGGCACTCTGTTGTTCGTGCCTACCCCGCAAGGGAACTGGCGTGAAGTTATGTATGTATGTATGTAATATATAAGTTATTGTATGTTTAGGAGATGATAGGGCTGACATGCCTAAGAGACAAAAGTCCCAAATAAATAAAGATGAAAAAAAACTACGCTTGGCTTCATTCTCGAATTCTCGGGACAGATCGCAGCATTTACAAATATAGTGTAAACTATGGTTTTAGTGGAAGCTTATTTTTATGCACCCGAACAACTTCAGACCGCTCCCGGGAAAATTTCCACAAGATTGCCGGGATAAAAAATGTCACATATTTTATTACATTAAATTTGCTATCGATCAATAAAAAAATCACATAGGAATTCGATTTTTTTTTAATTGCCCACGTTACATCATTCTCATAAAAATTCGCGGGATTCCCAAGATAAAAATTTGCTATCGATCACCGAAAACCGCATCGAAATCGGCCGAGTAATTTTTACGTGAATCCCAAACAGACAAGAGGTTAAAAAAATTCATCGTGTTCTCCATCGTTTATATAGTTTTTTTTTAAATACCTTTAATATGCAGACACGGCATATTTAAAAAAATATATTATATCTAACGGTTCCGTTTTTGTCTAAATAGCTGCAGATAAAAAGAATTAGCTGCGCAATTCTGTTATAACTTATTTTTAATTACTAAATATCTAAAAATCACTTGGATTACAAAACCGTGTACACGTTATCGACAAGAAACTTGTTGCACGTTAGAGAATAAACACGGTCGCCTTTCCGCATCTCGGAGATGATTAATTCATAATCTGCGTTTCAAATCCAAACGGCATTAACAAGTGCGAGTCATCAAACTTTAATAACAAGGCATAAAGTTTCCTATACCTTAACTTCTATTTCACGTTATGATTGTCAAAATTCAAATATTATAATTGGTCGTATTAAAATTTAAATTTGTAAAGTTGTGTTGCGTCACGTTCTATCCACCAATTTATTGATGTATAATTTAGCACAGTTAAAGACTATGGTTAATGCATGAACGTGATGCTATGTAAATACAGATAATGGATATCGGTGTTTGGTGACTCAATTACAAACGTATTCATTGACGAGCCAGATAAAATCACCCGACTACACGCGATAATGAAACACTCGAAGCTCAGAACATCAGTCGGGCATAACAGACGCAGACAAAACCAACGCCGGAGAGCCCCCGACGCGTGACATCATGAGGCTGTCGAAAAACCTTCTGCGCACGGGTAGTAGTGTGGACATGTTTTGGAAATATTTTATTATAATAAAAGTACGTTTTGTGCTCGTTCATTTTAATTATTTAGTTTATTATAAATGAGCAAATTGGCGGTAGGCTAAATAAAACTTTAACAATATTCATTGACACTTTTACAGTCTTCTATTGATGTATAATTTAGCACAGTTAAATACTATGGTTAATGCATGAACGTAATGCTATGTAAATACAGATAATGGATATCGGTGTTTGGTGACTCAATTACAAACCCACCCCGAACGATCCACGAGAAAACGACGTCCTCGCAACGTACTAATTTTTTTATTTTTTTTTATTGAAGGAGTTCAGCAGACAGGCAGACGGCCCACTTGATGGAAAGCGGTTACCATCGCCTATGGACATTTGCAACATCAAAGGTGCTACAAATGCGCTGCTGCTCTGTTAAGGGAGATTGGAACCTGGTCACTAATGCTGGAACACATCACAAGGTTGTTATGGCGGCATACTCTAGACCAGGGGTGGTCGCCATCCAATCGAGCAAATACCCTACCACTTGGCTGTGGGTTGTTTTGTCGCCTCTTACGATAGGCCGCCAGGCCGCAGGAAATTGTATTCTTTCTCCGTTCCTGCACGGATAAAACTCATTGACGAGCCACATAAAATCACCCGACTCCACGCGATAATGAAACCCCCGAGGCTCAGAACATCAGTCGGGCCTAACAGACGGAGACAAAACAAACGCCGGAGAGCCCCCGGCTCTGACCCTCTGACGCAAACTTCAGATCCAACAATCGCACCCACTCATTACAAACACAAGTAGCCATACATGATTTGCTTAGGTGTGTTGCTGAAGAGTTTCTTCCGCCGCTTCTTCTCCTCCAGCTATATATAACACGTTGCGAATTGGTGGTAAAGATAGACTAGGATCGGCTCCACCGGCGGAGTCGATAACGAGTCTCCATAATATAAACACTTGAGCCTGTTGGCTTAGCTCGTTCAGCCTCTCACGGCTTAATCCGATAGAGTCAATCCCTCTGCAGCGGTCGAGCCGAGGTCGGACCTCACAGGAGGTGCCTCCTCGAGCGCGCTGCTTCCGGACTGAACGCCTCCGCTCCCACGCAGTCAAGAAGCCTTCCAAGTCCGGTATCGCTGAAACAGCCATCTGCGGCTATTCAGCTGGATCCTGCACAAAAAAAAGGTGTTTGTTTGTGTGTTGTTTGTAACTTCACTTCATACGTCAGTGCGGTGCCCACTCCCTAGTAGATGGTGTCTGGATACCTTTTTGACTTTTCGTACGTCACATATATACACGTCGTTGTTGGTCGCTGCTATACGCCTTGAGCAGGCGCACAGGAAAAAAAAATTAAACTGATCGAATGACTACTATCTGGTGATTGAAAAATCGGCCCTTAATCAAATACATAAAGACTAATAAGTGTTGTATGAAGTGGAAGGACTGGGAATAGGTTATAAGCCAGTCTTGAGCGGAGCTACCTTCTGGTAGGCTTTAGCTCGGCGAAGGTGGAGGCTCTAGAAGCCCGACCGATACATTGTCACCATTGTTACAACGTCGGTCATGGCACCCCAACTTGTGTCTCTGCTGCGGTAAGAGCGGACAAGCAGCCGGACTGCACAGCCCGCGACCCCCACTGCGCCGTCTGCGCGGCGGAGAGCAAACCCGCGGCTCAACAGACGTTAGCGAGGATCTACCAACCTCCCTACGTCAGGGGCAAATTCATCCACCGGAGGATGAATAGGTGAAGTGGTGCCAATGGTCATCTGAATGCCCAGTACACTCCTCACTCTGTTTCAGGCCAATGTACTCAGTAAGACAAAGACATAATAACAGAAAAGACGATTATTATTTACATATATATTTTATTTCCAAATTTTTTACATTTTTCTTATAAAAAAATACAAAATATTTATAAAAAAAATATAAAAAACTGATCTTTGCCGGCAGTGGGGCCTAGGGTCCAGGCTACCGGTGGTTAAGGCTCCAGACACAGGAATCTCCTCACAATACGGGCCGTGTCCAACAGAGCTGCCTTCTGCATCCGACCCTTCAACCAGATACCAAGCGAGAGCCTTTCAAGGTGGCGATCAAGGCTCTTCGCTATTAGTCCATTCACTGACACCACTATCGGTACTATGATTGTAGATTCCAAATTCCACATAGCGGTAACCTCGTGAGCAAGATCAATATACTTTATTTGTTTATCTTTCTCGGCATTCACGAGGTTACCATCATGGGGAAACGCGACATCTACAATTATAGCACGTCTCGCAGACCGATCAACTATCACAATATCAGGCTTGTTAGCAACAATAGTCCTGTCTGTGATAATTGATCGGTCCCAGTAGAGCAGATATTGACCATTGTCAAGAACTGGCTCAGGCTTGTATTGGTAATAAGGTACCTCCGACAAGACAAGTCCGTATTTAAGAGCAAGTTGCTGGTGGATGATCCTGGCTACAAGGTTGTGCCTGTGCAAGTACTCGCTGATTCGATTATTATTATTGTTATAATAATGATATGACGTACTAAAAATTTCATCACAATTATACACAACATACACAGACACTCGGTATATACTCATTGTGTACGGTGTATTCTTACTGTGAGCTTATACATTCCTGAAAATATAAATCAGTTTTCGAACAAAACACGAAAGTTCTGTTCAGAAAACCTTTAACAATTCTAAGATTACAATCAATTAAAACTTCACCTAAACTGGAGATATCTCATTTATTCTCCGTTCTCAAAGACAAAGTAATCAAACAAAATTCCGTAGTAGCCTCTTTGTGAATCATTGATACATACAACTTTTCAACGCTTTCAAACTTCAAATTTGAATATACCTGCTTTTGTAATTGCTTAGGGAAGACTTTTGTTATAATAATATATAGATTCGGTGTATAATAATAATCGGCAGACAAACGCAGATATTGTATAACGGGAAGTGTTCCGAGGAACTGTTTGATCTGGTGACAGCGCCTCAAATGAGATATTTACTCCCATTTCCTTGCGCTCCCACGCTCAACTACGCAACGCTTCTCTAGAACATTTATTCCGCGCACAACAATGACCTGGAGGGAACTTTCCGCCGCGGTTTTCCCTTTGCGCTGTGACATGGGGTTCTTTAAGGGCGTTATAAAATTTCTTAGAGGTCGGCAACGCGTTGGCGACACCCCTGGTGTTGCAAGCGTCCATAGGCGACGGTAACCACTTTACATCAGGTGGGTCTGCTTGTTTGCCTGTTTAAATCTATAAAAAAAAATATTCCCAAATTAAGCCAGTTACGCTTGTGTTATGGGTAATATACAACGGACTACTCTGGGGTCGATCCCAGATATCCAGACCATAGTAAGTAACGGAGAAAATTCGTTTCCAAAATTTACCATACCAGGAATCGAACCCGGAGCCTCTGCGTTGCAGTGAGGTAAGCCGGCAAAGGCTTAGCCCGCACAACCACAGTGGGCGTCATGGTAGAACCACATATAGTCCAGTCATCTTAGGCCAAATTTCGGAAAATCATATATCAAGGAGCTCTATACATACATACATATACACACACACACACACACACACACACACACACACACACACACACACACATATATATATATATATATATATATATAAATACATATATACATATATATATATATATAAATACATATATACATATATATATATATATATATATATATATAGGGAATGAACGAACGTATAAGCCGCGCGCAGAAGTTTTGCCGATGACTACTTACTACTTACTATTGTATATACTTATGTGAAGTATATATAATAAATTTATTGTAACAATAGTTTATTATAAATGAGCAAATTAGCGGTAGGCTAAATAAAACTTTAACAATACTCATTGACACTTTTCCAGTCTTCCCTGATCACGGCTACTAAAAAGTGGCCGAAACGTCGGAATAGTTCAAATCAAATAAATTGCCGCGCTTAAAACCATTATAACGTAGTTTTTGCACCAAAAAATATACTTACATAGGTTCTAATGTCGTTTACGATAAAATGTCTATAGGCGGTGGTAACCGTTTCCGTGATCGTGACTGTTCTCTTACCTTCTTTACAAATTTTGTTGCGTCTTGATCTTCGGCTTCTCTTTTTAAACTTAATCAGTTATGAATTGTTAAGTCCAAATCAGCTCCTTTTTTATTATTGTAAATTTCATGAAATTAGAAATGACCTGAAATGGAATTTAAATTTATAACTAACTAGCTCACCCCTGCCCACTTTTCTGAGCGTCATTAAAAATAGACATACTCTCACGCACGCATATCAAGGTTTAATTAAGCTTTGTAACCTTTAATTAATTCATAAACGCAGAAAGCACTCGGGGTGCCTCGCAGGAGGATGCGAGCAATTCTTACGTAGAACATTATTGCTGTAATATATTTGATAGGCGTTTAGAATTTAGCATTCTACTGGTGAAAGATTTTTTTAATCGGATCAGTAGTACCAGAAATTACTCTGAACATACAAACTCACAAACTTCACCACTTTATAATATTAGTATTAATAGTATAGTGTTACAACTTAGGCTCCGACAGAGACAAATTCCACGTACAGATCTGTAAAAGCAGATTTTATTACCTGTCGGCATTTGAACTAATTGTAATCCGTTTATGATCGACTTCTTTTGTTCACTTATTTATTGGCATACGTTTCTAGTTATTGTGGAGAACAGCCTATTGTCCTACTGTACTCGTTTACGGCCGCTCAGAAGCATCTTTAGCCATGTGTTGCGGATTATAAGTACAAGCTAATTTTACGAAATTATGTCGACGTTGCCGGGCGGGCACTTTTGCATTTGTGAGGTATAAAACGATGGGCTGATTAAGAGAGGGGATCAGTTGAGCTACAACTACGATCTAGACGTGACGTGTGTACATTCGAGAATCTAATAGTGACGGTGTAACGTAATATTACATAAATATTTAAAAAATAATATTAAAATATTAAAAAACTTACAAATATAACATTAAAATAATAACTTGGGCCACCAATTTTGGTGGCCCAAGCAACCGGTCGCGGCGGCTCGCAGGCCGCGCGTTTTGACAGTACATTGGTGCTCGATGGGTCATTTTCGTAGTAAAATTTGAACGACCTGCACGTTACATGCCTAACATTTATTAAGATTATTTTGCTTAAATCTAACTACATATATTTAGTGTTTATAACTCACGTTTTGGGTAAGTGTTGAAGTCTATAATATAAGCTTGTTAATAGTAGTTGTTTCACCCACGAATGTATTATAGTTATTTCACCTCATTAAATTGTGCATGTAGGTATGCCCACTTTTATTTCTTTTGCATTTATTTTAGATAATCTTGTTATAATCGTATATTGATCGTCTACTAGCAGAAGGTGATGTCAGGAGCCTTAAGAACAGACGAGCGTGCATGGCAAGAGCTATGAATGTCAAAGAAGCGAGTGAGGTGTGTAAGAACAAGCCTGAATGGCGCTCTGTTGTTCGTGCCTACCCCGCAAGGGAACTGGCGTGAAGTTATATATATATATATATATATATATATATATATATATATATATATATATATATATATATATATATATATTGCTATAATCATTAATCATTTCTTTGAAATCATTTTCATATTGTTAAACTCACTTTTATTTCTTTCTCATTCTATTAATTTCAAATCATTTTTCGCATTTAATTACTTTTGTAACTCCGTCTGTCTCCGCTTGGCCACCTCGCCAGCTATGGTCTTTCGCCCTATTTTGTTGTCTTGCCGAAGTGGCCGACTTCTGGAAGCGCTTAGTTTATTGCATTAACACGCTGGACGTATATTCCAGGTTTTTTCTTTTTCAATCCTTTTTTGGACTTTGGGTTTTGGAGAACCCACTTACTCTTCGCGCCAGCGACATTATTGCCGGCGAAGGAGGAGTCTTAATAGCACCGTCGGCACCACCCTTGGACTTGCAGACCCTTCAGGGCAGTACCGCCACAAAAAGCTGAACGACAGCCAAAGCAAAACCAACCCCGCTCTCTTATATTTTTTTTTAAATTAACACATGTATGCGGTATAGTTAGTCGTATTATTATATTACCCGCAACAACGGACTTTGAGAGTTTTATTGAATTACGACCTTCTGAATTACATTTGGATTTGTTTCGTTCGGTTATATTTGTACCTGTGTTATACGTGCTTGTATAGTTCTAATAAACTCCATAATAATTCAAACGGCATTTTACACACGCCTTGTCTCGCTTTGCCTATCGCCAGACTGACGATCTCTCCATTGGGCCATTGCTTTATAATGCACCGATTCAATATGTCTACCTGGCAAGCGTCGACGCAATTTCCCAGAAAACGTAATCCGCACACCTGCGTAATTATGCCTGCAAACGGCCATAAATTAGTACAATACACAATAGGCTGTTTTCTAATTACAATTTTTAAACACAAAGTAAACAAAAGTCATACAACAGTTTCAATGTTATTAACTCAAACGCCGCGGCAGGTAATAAATGTGTTTTGTCTATAGGTATGCAGGTGGCCCAACTAGTAACAATATTATAACAAACACACGACAAGAATATATTCCGATTCGGGTGCGTATCCACGGGCGATACCCGTCGCGTCGCGCAGGCGCACCCGGCGGCGAACTGCGCTTGCGCATCTTCGTCGCCGGTTGTAGCTACGACACGCTCAGACGACGGTGTGATCATTTTATGGGATAGAAGGTCAGAACTGTAACAATCCGATCCGCCAAACTTGACTCCGTGTGAACGTAGCGTTATAAATTACGTTTCACTCCTCAATATTCTTCTTTCATGCTATTACGATTACTTAAATATTTATTCATCAAAGTACTATCGAAACATTTCTTCATTATATATAATAACAACCCATAACTGTCCCACTGCTGGGCTCGGGCCTCCCACTATCGGGGGAGCGGACAATATACCCGCCACGCTTGCCCAAGGCGCCTTAGCAGGTTTGACACATCGGTTATCCTATTTTCCGTCACAGTTGTTAGCACGTGATAATTGTAACAATATGCACATTAAGTCAGAAAACTGCCTGAGTGGTGCATGCGTTCCGGCCAGGATCGAACCCACGCCCTTTGAGCTTGGGACGCGTGCGCTAGCCATTACGGTATCACGCCTTTTTCTTTTCGTCTAACATACATACATAACTTCACGCCAGTTCCCTTGCGGGGTAGGCACGAACAACAGAGCGCCGTTTAGGCCCATTCTTACACACTTCACTTGCTTCTTTGACATTCATAACTCTTGTCATGCACGCTCGTCTGTTCTTAAAGGTCCTGACATCACCCTCCGCTAGTACACGATCAATTTGATCATGGAAGGTGTGTCCTGGCCTTCCACGACTTCTGCATCCATCTACTTTTGCATTGTATATCTTTCATCATGCATTCTTTCCACATGCCCGAACCACCGGAGCATTCCTTTCCTTACCTTCACCCCGACACTAACATAACAGAAATATTTACAAAACGATTTCTTACTATTAAAATAAATGCATTTCCTCTGAAAAGCTGAAATGTTTACTCTAAAAAAGTTCTAAAGGGCTTTAAATTCACGAGCTTTTGAAATAATTCAGTTAGGTTTCTTACACAACGAATTTCTTCGAAAGTACTTTCTCAGAGCTCTCTCTGCTTATTGAAATATCTACGACATTTTAAATTATCGTCGCCTTTCAAATGAACCTATTGGAGCAAAAAATTGTTAGTCTTTTATTTGTAGCGTGTAAAAAGATTTCTAGGAATGTTTTTTTGGATGTCGTGTATTTAGAAATATAGATAGAAAATTCTTTATTGTTCACCACATACACATATTGTAAATTTACAGTCATTTCATGTAAAGGCAGGAACAAAGGGCGGCCATATCGCTTTAGAGCAGGTATGGGCAACCTTCGACATGTTGAGGGCCAAACTTTAGCGTGCAAATATCGCGTTCGCGGGCCGCGTTTAAAAGTACTTAGTGCATTTTAAAGTAGTGATAATATTTTTTGCTATAGATATTAGATATGAAATAACACGGCAATGTTATTATAGTACAATTTATTAAAATAACTGTTGTTCGTGCCTACCCCGCAAGGGAACTGGCGTGAAGTTATGTATGTATGTATGTATGTATTAAAATAACAAACTGAAATTAAAAAAAATGGTACATTATATATATATATATATATATAATTATTATTAACATCTCTACGGATTCGAGTTCCGTACCTTTTTTTACTACTTAATTTCTATAAAAAAATTTAGAGTCCATACACGCTTATTGTTTATATTTGTTACTGTGTGTGACATAAATTTAGTGATTTAAAATGGCCAGATTAAAAAAAAACGAATCCCAATGTGATTTTTGCACTGATTACTTACGTTTTATGAATAATTCAGACATTATTCTTTTTTTTTATTATTATTAACAAATACGGGCTCTAGTTTTTTACCCTTTTTTACAATTAAAATTAAGAAGTTACGAAGTTGTACACGCTTATTTGTTGCTTTATTATCGTGTGTGACATTTAATGAATGCATGTTCGTGTTGTGGTGTACCTTAAGAATAACTTTTTATATTAATTTATCCTGTTTTTAATACTAAACTTATACTAATGTAGAGTGTATCTGTTACATTCTGGTGTTGTGAGGAAGTGCATGTGCAGTGTTGGCCTTATATCTATACTTATATATAGTCCTATCTAGTGCCATGTGTGGTACATTATAATTAAATCGTTAAATTTGCAATTGTTGCAAACTACGAAAGTTAAATACACCGAAATCAATGAGACACTTGAGCTTGAATTTGGTAAACTAATCCATCGATATTTGGATTAATTCCACTGATACAAAGACGTAAAGAATTTTCCAAATTATCGTCAGTCAGTCTTTGACAATGTGTTGATTTATTAACTTTCATCAATGAAAAGAACTGTTCGCATTTATAAGTACTGCCAAACGCACAAATCAATCTTCTTGCGAATTTTCTAAGCTGCGGAAAATTGTCTTCTTCTAGGTATTTTGTGTAAAAATCACACAACTCTACGTCTTCAAATTCAATTCAATATTTTTTTAATTGGGTTTTTTCAAAATGTCTCGCGGGCCGGATCATATCTTACAGCGGGCCGGTTGTTGCCCATATATGCTTTAGAGCGTTCTCTTCCAGACAACGATTCGAACCCGTGCCTTTTTATTATACTGTTACCAGTTGCAAGACTCGAGTTAAATGCCGTTGGAATTGCTATAGAGTTTATTAGAACTATACAAACACATATAACACAGGTAGAAATATAACCGAACACAACAAAGCCAAACGTAATGCAGAAGATCGTAATTCCATAAAACGCGCAAAGTACGTAGTAATGTACTACACACGTCTTGCTCTGGCTCGTGGTTAAAGCTAGACTGCCGATCTCTCCATTGGGCCATTGCTTTATACTGCACCGATACAATATGTCTGCCCGACCATGTGGGCCGAATTTCTTAGAATTAGTCCGACACACCTTGCTAATGACTGCCATAAAAGATTACAATACACAATGGGCTGTTTTCTAATCACAAATTTTAAACACAAAGTAAACAAAAAATGTCCAAATAAGGAAAGGTAATAAAGTGTATTTTTATGGTATGCAGGTGTGAATCCACGTTTGTCGGCACCTAGGTCGTAACAATACTATGCAACTACGACTTGATATATTTACTTATCTTAATTTGTTATAGAATACATTTGTTTTGATTTTTTTAATTACTCATGTTTTTCTTGATTTTACGTTTTTTAACAACTTATTTATTACCGCAGAACTTGACCTCAAATTTAGGATTTAGTCATATAAATCGTAAATTTTAACGTGATGAGAAAATACATTACATATTAAATAGAAAGCGTTTAATAATCTCGTTCACAATCAGGTCGCACTTGAAAGGGATTGAGGCATTGTAATCCTATAGTTAATGATGCTTCACCTTGTTGGCTGAAAGATTAACCTTTTTATTTTGAAAAATCAAATTCGCATTTTTGAATAAAACAATATTCAAATTAGTCGTATTAATCCAAAACATTTAAATATCAATCGTATAAAGATATACATTACATATTAAATAGAAAGTGCTGATAATCTCGTTCACAATAGGTCCCACTTGAAAGGGATTGAAGCATTGTACCCTTAATATTGTAACGAGTTGTAGGACTCGAATCAAAATGCCGTTGAAATGATTATAGAGTTTATTAGAACTATACAAACACGTATAACACAGGTGCAAATATAACCGAACGCAACAAGTCCAAACGTAATGCAGAAGATCGTAATTCAATAACGCGCGCAAAGTCCGTCACTAAATAGATTACCGAATGTACACAAGTCTTGATTCGCTCGTGGTTATCGCTCGACTGCCTCGTCCTTCGATAGAGGCATTTCTTTACACTGCACATATGCAATATGTCTGCCCGGCCGCGTGGACCGAATTTCCTAGAATCAGTTTACACTTTAAATCCGACACACCTGGCTAATGACTGCCATAAAAGATTACATGCAATACACAATGAGCTATTTTCTAATCACAAATTTTAAACAAAAAGTAAACAAAAGAAGTCCTAATGCCGAAAGATAATAAAATGTGTTTCTACAGGTATGCAGGTGTGAATTTGTCTAGGTCGTAACAATATAGTAAACGACGTTTCACCTTGTTAACTGAAAAATTAACCTTTCTGTTCTGAAAAGTATAATTCGCATGCATTTTCAAACAAAACTATGTCAAAACTTAGTCGTAGTAATTCAAAACATTGTAATACTAAAGGTATGAGGAAATACATTACATATTAAATAGAATATACAATGCAAAAGTGGATGGATGCAGAAGTCGTGGAAGGCCACGACACATCTTCCATGATCAAATTGATCGTGTACTAGCAGAAGGTGATGTCAGGAGCCTTAAGAGCAGACGAGAGTGCATGACAAGAGTTATGAATCTCAAAGAAGCAAGTGAGATGTGTAAGAATATGCCTAAATGGTGCTCTGTTGTTCGTGCCTACCCCGCAAGGGAACCGGCGTGAAGTTATGTATGTATGTATTAAATAGAAAGTGCTGATAATCTTGTTCACAATAGGTCGCACTTGAAAGGAATTGGAGCATTGTACCCTTAGTGTAGTAAACGACGCTTCACCTTGTTAGCAGAAAAATTAACCTTTCTGTTCTGAAAAGTATAATTCGCATGCATTTTCAAACAAGACTATGTCAAAACTTAGTCGTAATAATTCAAAATGTTGTAATACTAAAGGTATGAGGAAATACATTACATATTAAATAGAAAATGCTGATAATCTTGTTCACAATAAGTCGCACTTGAAAGGAATTGGAGCATTGTACCCTTAGTGTAGTAAACGACGCTTCACCTTGTTAGCAGAAAAATTAACCGTTCTGTTCTGAAAAGTATAATTCGCATGCATTTTCAAACAAGACTATGTCAAAACTTAGTCGTAATAATTCAAAATGTTGTAATACTAAAGGTATGAGGAAATACATTACATATTAAATAGAAAATGCTGATAATCTTGTTCACAATAAGTCGCACTTGAAAGGAATTGGAGCATTGTACCCTTAGTGTAGTAAACGACGCTTCACCTTGTTAGCAGAAAAATTAACCTTTCTGTTCTGAAGAGTATAATTCGCATGCATTTTCAAACAAAACTATGTCAAAACTTAGTCGTAGTCATTCAAAACATTGTAATACTAAAGGTATGAGGAAATACATTACATATTAAATAGAAAGTGCTAATAATCTTGTTCACAATAGGTCGCACTTGAAAGGAATTGGAGCATTGTACCCTTAGTGTAGTAAACGACGCTTCACCTTGTAAGCAGAAAAATTAACCTTTCCGTTCTTAAAAGTATAATTCGCATGCATTTTCAAACAAAGCTATGTCAAAACTTAGTCGTAGTAATTCAAAATATTGTAATACTAAAGGTATGAGGAAATACATTACATATTAAATAGAAAGTGCTGATAATCTTGTTCACAATAAGTCGCACTTGAAAGGAATTGGAGCATTGTACCCTTAGTGTAGTAAACGACGCTTCACCTTGTAAGCAGAAAAATTAACCTTTCCGTTCTGAAAAGTATAATTCGCATGCATTTTCAAACAAAACTATGTCAAAACTTAGTCGTAGTAATTCAAAACATTGTAATACTAAAGATATGAGGAAATACATTACATATTAAATAGAAAGTGCTAATAATCTTGTTCACAATAGGTCGCACTTGAAAGGAATTGAAGCATTGTACCCTTAGTGTAGTAAACGACGCTTCACCTTGTTAGCAGAAAAATTAACCTTTCTGTTCTGAAAAGTATAATTCGCATGCATTTTCAAACAAAAGTATGTCAAAACTTAGTCGTAGTCATTCAAAACATTGTAATACTAAAGGTATGAGGAAATACATTACATATTAAATAGAAAATGCTGATAATCTTGTTCACAATAAGTCGCACTTGAAAGGAATTGGAGCATTGTACCCTTAGTGTAGTAAACGACGCTTCACCTTGTTAGCAGAAAAATTAACCTTTCTGTTCTGAAGAGTATAATTCGCATGCATTTTCAAACAAAAGTATGTCAAAACTTAGTCGTAGTCATTTAAAACATTGTAATACTAAAGGTATGAGGAAATACATTACATATTAAATAGAAAGTGCTAATAATCTTGTTCACAATAGGTCGCACTTGAAAGTAATTGGAGCATTGTACCCTTAGTGTAGTAAACGACGCTTCACCTTGTAAGCAGAAAAATTAACCTTTCCGTTCTGAAAAGTATAATTCGCATGCATTTTCAAACAAAACTATGTCAAAACTTAGTCGTAGTAATTCAAAATATTGTAATACTAAAGGTATGAGGAAATACATTACATATTAAATAGAAATTGCTAATAATCTTGTTCACAATAGGTCACACTTGAAAGGAATTGGAGCATTGTACCCTTAGTGTAGTAAACGACGGTTTACCTTGTTAGCAGAAAAATTAACCTTTCTGTTCTGAAGAGTATAATTCGCATGCATTTTCAAACAAAAGTATGTCAAAACTTAGTCGTAGTCATTCAAAACATTGTAATACTAAAGGTATGAGGAAATACATTACATATTAAATAGAAAGTGCTGATAATCTTGTTCACAATAGGTCGCACTTGAAAGGAATTGGGGCCATTGTACCCTTAATAGTGAACGACGCTTCACCTTGTTCGTTGAAAGGTTAATCTATAGCGGGATGTGGGTTTTTGGATTTCAATTCAAGTTTAGAGCTGATGATTTTGAAAATACCTTTGCTGGTAAAAAAAGGAAAATTATATTTTATAATCCTATAAAATGAACGTATGCGTAATGTTGGATCATGGATACGCCCTGCTGATCACTGGTCCGAGATATCACTACGATCACTTTCTGTTTAATATATAATTTGAAATTTTAAATGAGTAAGGAACGGTTCAGTGAGATATAGGAACCGGGCCATAATAATAACAGAATTAAATATCTTCTATAATATTATAACATTGTAAACATGCCATGTTTGTACATTGAAGCTATTTAAAAAAAATTGAATAAATTATATAGACGCAGGAAAACCGATGCATTTTTTTTTTGTTTCTTGTCTGTTTGTTCGAGATTCACGTAAAAACTACTGGACCGATTTTGATGCGGTTTTCGCTGATCGACAGCAAATTCTTAGACTTAAAATCGACGTTGCTTTTTTCCTGGGAATTTTTCTGGGAATGATTTAAAATGGCCAGATTAAAAAAAAACGAATCCCAATGTGATTTTTGCACCGATTACTTACGTTTTATGGATAATTCAGACATTATTCTTTTTTTTATTATTATTAACAAATACGGACTCTAGTTCCGTACCCTTTTTTACAATTAAAATTAAGAAGTTACGAAGTTGTACACGCTTATTTACTTTATTATCGTGTGTGACATTTAATGAATGCATGTTCGTGTTGTGGTGTACCTTAACAATAACTTATTATATTAATTTATTCTAATTTTAATACTAAACTTATACTAATGTAGAGTGTATCTGTTACACGCTGGTGTTGTGAGGAAGTGCATGTGCAGTGTGTGCCTTAAGTCTATACCGACATTATTCTATTTGAATTAGACTTTATCATTTTAATTAAACTTTGATTGAAATTCATGTATGAGAGATATTGAAATGTTGGATACTAAATTTTTATTTACAGACATAAATAAGTTCGTTGGAGGTAATAAGATTATTCCGATAAGAAAAGTTGTTATTTTAAAAGCTTTTTGCAGACTTTTTATGTTTTATGATGTCAATAAAATAGGTTCCATTTAAAGTGTGCTTTGCAAATTTAGTTATATATTCTAAAAGCTATAAAATCTATACTAATAAAACTTAAGTGACTCAAACGTGTTTTCAAAATAAATGCCAAAATTCATTGTTTTTTTTATAAAAAATTGTATACAATTTACTTAATATGTAAATTATTGTATTAAAATATATTTAGATTTAAGTTTAAATGAATTATTTGTTTTTTTTGTATTTATTTACTTTTGTAGTCGTTGACGTATAAAAGAAGCTAATTGGGTATTTAAGATATTTTACAATAAATTGTACAACAATGCACATAATAAAAAAGTATGTTTAAACACCTTACTATCATATTACTTTAAATTCAATATAAATATTTTGTATTTTGACTACTATTTAAACAATAATCAGTCAGCTATTTGTGTCATTAGAATGGGGTATTCAACAGTTAAATAAATATAAACAGATTGATACTTCTTATCATCATACAAAATACCTAAATTTGTATGCATGTACTGGGTTGTGACGTGTTAATTCTAAATAGTCAAAATTCAATAATAGCTTATTCATTTATGTTTAAACATTAATTATAATGATTTCTATAATAAAATGAACCAAAAGGTATTTAAATGTACGCATTCGTTTAAGTGAAATGTGTCAAATACTCAATTAGGACGTCATAACGCAGTAGGGTACACCTGTACGAGGAGGACCAATCAAGGAGGCAATGATTTTTTTATTAACAACTCTACGGACTGTAGATCTGTACCCGATTTTTACAATTAAATTTAAGAAGAAGTTAAGAAGTTGTACACGCTTATTTGTTACTTTGTTATTGTGTGTGACATTTAATGAATGTGTCGTCGGGTTCACGCCGGGAGCGAACGAATGACGCTCCGAGAATAACACAATAATAATCTGAAATATTATAATCTAAGTTTATTACACTAGAATTATCACAATTAAATATAAGTACAGATATAAGGCCAACACTGCACATGCACTTCCTCACTACACCAGCATGTAACAGATACACTCTACATTTGTATAAGTTTAGTATTAAAATTAGAATAAATTAAGAAGTTATTCTTAAGGTACACCATAACATAAAAATCACTAAATTAATGTCACACACAGTAACAAAAATAAACAATGAGCGTGTATGGACTCTAAAATTTTTCATAGAAATTAAGTAGTAAAAAAGGTACGGAACTCGAGTCTGTAGAGATGTTAATAATAATAAAAAAGGAGTAAAGGAGCCACTGTTTCATTACATCAAACAGTGAACTTACGTGTACTGGGGGGCAGAGGACCAGCTGCATTTCATGCCCATTAGTCAGGTACGTGCGTGCTCAATCTCACATTCCCACCTAAATTGTCCAACACTTCCTTGTCTACAAATTTGATATAGTACATTGTTATCATCAAATCCATCGCCGCCGCAACAAAATAGAAGAATAGAATAGAACCAAAGCTAGAAGCAATATAAAAGTAATATAACGTTGAAAAGCTAAAAAACATTGGAACAATATAGAAGGCTTTTGTAATAAAACCGATACGTCCAACATTAAATATATGGGCCTCCATGATAGGCAGTACATCTGCCAAATTATTGTCATTCGCCAAATCGCCGTTCATCCCTTAAGGCATCGCTCAGCCGACAATTTGCTTCATCGCCCCTCGCGGTAATCGTTTAGGACTTTTTTGCCCAGCCTAACATAAGTTCTAGACATTTGTAATAAAAGTTGATAGAATTAATCAACGTTATGTCAAAAAGTAGCTCGTTTAATCAATTTCATATTTTTTTTTGTGTAATAATGTTTTCTGTTGTCATTTTTTAAATCGGTGTTTATGTAGTCTATCGAATGCTTATGTTAGGTCTACATTAAATAAGATTATCTAATGTTCAACCTTTTCTTTCTAATTAATGTACCCATATCGCATTACTTTTAGGTTTATGACGGCATTTGTTTTAAAGGATATTAAAGTGTCAAGTATTAAGGTATAATGCATTAAATATACACAGGCGTATATACATAAACAATTATTATGAGGGTTATATTCGCACATCGATCAGTGGGGTGTTGTTCTGTTGCGTTGATGGTCAAGAATGAAGCAAGCACAGCGAACACATAATTCATGGATCATAAAGATGCGCAAATTGTGTTTATCGTGAAATACAAATTCTGGTAAGGCGATTCATGATTTAATAGCTCGCGTGATAAACTTAGAACTTTCGCATAATTTGCATTAATTGTGTCCTCTGTGTAATGATAGCGCTGATTATTTTTTTCTTTATGGCTTTCGGGATACACTGAATATCACGAAATCTTCGACGTCTGGCGCTTTACTTTAAGGTCACGCTTTCGTGGTGAAAATACCACTGGTGTGAAAAAGAGAACAAAAGATGAAAATGAAATAATTGAACTTCTCGTTTCTTTGACGTAAGGCAACTTGAGGGCATAGAGCAGTACTTTTAGAGAATCGCTTAGTGAAATTGACACGTCTGTATAGGGGCCAAATTACGTCACACGTTAAGAGGGGAGAGGGGGGGGGGGTCGGAGGAGGTCGACGAAGTGTGACATTGTGCGACATGTGGTGGGAGGGGTCCTAAATTTCATGACGTCACATTTGAAAATCCAATATATTTAAGCCTTAAAACACGAAATTTGAGTTATTAACTATTAATCTTCAAAATATTTCCTACTCTATCTGTTTCACCATAGTGTATAAATTATTAAATTATAATTTCAATGAAATGAAAACTAATTACGGAACTGCTGTTTTGATTCAAAAATGTCTTGATGTAAAATTGCAAAATTTGTGACGTCACCCTCGGAAGGGAAGAGTCTCACGAGTGTGACCAGCTCTGACAAGGACAACGGAGGGGTCAAAAATAATTAAATTCGTGTGACCTAATTTGTGGACTGCCCCATATATACCGATAGTTGTACTGTGATATTTGTCATGTTTGCGTTACGAATCTGCGAAAGCGGTCGCTTCGGGCCCTCTGTTCCATGGCAATTATAATCCGGGGGGTGCCTTCAAGTCTTGTGATGTATTTTGTTTATTATTTAAGCGGGATAATCAAGCATGGTTGCCAGATTACACTTTCATACATTACATAGTATACTCTTCTTTTCTCTCTACTATAGTAATGTGTATATATGTCTATCTCCCTCCCCCCAACACCGAGTATGCGCGAAATGCAGCGGCGACGGCGCGGCTGCAAGACTTCACTTCGAACCCTGGGACACTAAACTTCTCAACATACTTTTTATATAAAAACAATATCAAAGGCCGGCCCAGTGAACTGTAACTTATATTTCTGTGATTGTGTAAAGTGCAGCGTGCTAGTGGACGTAAACTACGTGCTATGTAAGTTATATGTATTCATATTTATTACCTACTTTTTGAATACACAACAACGGACGCGCAAAGTTGAGCTATTTGCTAACCAGCGGTTTTATTCGGATGCCCGGATACATTCCTTCAGTACACATACATACATAACTTCACGCCAGTTCCCTTGCGGGGTAGGCACGAACAACAGAGTGCCATTTAGGCTTATTCTTACACACCTCACTTGCCTCTTTGACATTCATAACTCTTCTCATGCAAGCTCGTCTGTTCTTAAGGCTCCTGACATCACCTTCTGCTAGTACACGATCAATTTGATCATGGAAGGTGTGTCGTGGCCTTCCACGACTTCTGCATCCATCCACTTTTGCATTGTATATCTGTTTAGTCATTCTTTCATCATGCATTCTTTCCACATGCCCGAACCACCGGAGCATTCCTTTCCTTACCTTCACCCCGACACTCTCTTTCAGACCAACTCTCTCTCTCTCTCTCTCTCTCTCTCTCTCTCTCTCTCTCTCTCTCTCCTTCAGTATTCTGTGGAAATCCGGGCACATACATATTTACTGAGATACCTTGCTCTATCCTCCACCGCATTACATATATACATATTACTTTAAAAAAATTTCGAGCGAGTAATGCACTACTAAATTTAAAAAAATACGAGCGACCTTATAAAATTCAAATTTTGAACTAAAACTTTTAGAAACTTATTATTCTTTGGTCTGTAAAATTATACCGTAATGAGAAAAAAAGGTAATGGTGTTTGAAAGAGAAGAAACCAGAACGAATGCAAGGATAATGGTCGATGATGTTATGCTGGAGCAAGTGAATGAGTTTGTATATCTTGGATGTGCTTTTAACAGGGATGGAAGGTATACCGCTGATATAAAAAGAAGAGTGAATTTGCGGAATAGTTTGAATGGAGCGTTAGGTAAACTTCTAGGCGCTAAGAACCTCAGCCAGAAGTTTTTTTTTTTTATTGGACTTGACTTTATGTTGTTGGTCCGAAGACCTTACAACTTTACCGGGGTTTTTGGGGCGAGTGCCTTCGCGAAGCGAAGGCGCTCGAGCCCGGGGGGGCAACTTGCTCGAGGGAGCTCCCTAAGGAGTTTTACCTCGGCTGGACTGTTGCCATGAGAGGGGGATGAATTTAATGATGCCCACCATAGGGCGACACAAAGCACTCTCCTAACGTCCCTCGCAGGGACGTGGAGAGATCTTGATTGGCGGCGCCTGAGACGCCGCCGTCTGTGTCTGTCTGTCCGTGCCTGCCAGCCTGCCGTCCTAACCGCGGGCGGGCTGATCCGGGCCAGCCGTTTTGTGATAACGTCGACCCTGTCCGTGAGGACGTTACGCGGTCGTCGTACGAGAGCCTTTCGCCGAGGCTTATAATCGGACGCGGACACGACGAGCGGATTTCGATGATGCGGCGCGAGATCGAAATACTTACGCGAGAGCGACGTAATGTAGTTTTTGATGGAGGGAAGCTCCAGATCGCGGTGGAGGTCGACGTTACGCATATAGAGGGGAGCACCGACGGCTCTGCGCATGAATTTATTCTGCACGATTTGCAGTTTATCTAATAGGGCAGGCTTGGCATGGCCGAATACCACACTCGCGTATGTCATGATCGGGCGGATGCATGTTTTATACAGAGTAAGCTTGTGTCTGAGGGACATTTTGCTTCGTTTGTCTATCATGGGTGCTAAACGACCCATCACAAATCGCGCTCTATTTCGGACTATAGTGATATGCTCGTTGAAGCGCAAGTTTCGATCTAGGGTGACACCAAGATATTTGGTGTACTTTGCCCAGGGGATTTGTTGGTCGTAGAGCGAAATGGTTTTTAGGCGAAGGCTAACGCGTTTGGGGGAGCGAAGCGTACCCGGGGAAAAGAACATTGCTGCGCTTTTCTCCGGGTTTACCTCTATCCTCCATTTGCGAAACCATTCGCCTAGCTCTGTGACAGCTGTCTGCAGCCGGACGCAAGCCATTTGTCGGTTGTGACCTGATGTATACAGTGCGGTGTCATCCGCGAAGAGGGCCAACTCCACATCTGGAGTTTTTGGGATGTCGCTGGTGTACAGCGTGAAGAGTAGTGGTGACAGGGCCGAGCCCTGTGGTACACCGGCTGTGAGTGGGTGAGGGGACGAGCGCGTTCCCTCCACTCGAAAACGGAAGCTACGACCTAGGAGGAAGTCTCGCAAGATGAGCACGAGTCTGTCTGGCACATCGAACTGGTACAGCTTGTAAATCAAGCCGTTGTGCCAGACCTTGTCGAAGGCTTTTGCTACGTCTAGGAACAGTGCGGCTGTTCCTATAGGGCGGGGGCGATGGGCAAAGTGAGATAATATGTGCTCCGTGATGCGGTGCACCTGTTGGACGCATGAGTGTCTGGCACGGAAGCCAAATTGCTCATCGGGTATTAGATGTTTGCTGAAGGCAAAATCTCTAAGTCGAGAGAGGATGACCCTTTCGTAAAGCTTGCTGAGTGCGCTCAGTAGGCTGATTGGACGGTAGCTGGACGGTTTATTAGCCGGTTTTCCCGGCTTGTGAATACCGATGACATCTGCCTCCTTCCAGATCGCGGGAAAGGAGCAGTTTGTTATGGCGGCATTGAAGATGCTCACCAGGATTATAATTAGATGGGCGGGTAGAAGTTTTAAAACGCGATTGTTGATGCCATCGGTCCCTGGGGCCTTTCGCGGTTTGAGAGACTTGATCAGATCTTGCACTTCTTCGACCGTGACCGTGTCGAGTGTGGTTTCCGCTGGTAAGGAGGATCTACGTTCGACCTCGGAGTCTACTTCCGTCAGATGTGACTGGTCGACATTTTGCGTAGTGGGGGAGCATTGAAGCTCTAGACTCTGAGCAAGGCACTCGGCCTTCTCCTCGTCATCGAACGCCTCGGTGTTGTCGGCTCTTTCTAGCGCGGGTATGACAGTAAGGGTGTCTGATCTGAGAGCTCTAGCCAGCTTCCAGTAGGCCTGGTGAGTTGGTTCGATATCCCTCAACGTTCTGTCCCAACGTTGTTCCCTGACTTCCCGGATACGTAGTTTAACCTCGCGCTCTAGTTCGCGGAGTCGGACTCTATTATCCTCGGTGGGATATCTGTCGTGAGCTCTGGAGGCGGCTCTCTTTTCCCTCAGCAGTACCCTCACCTCGTCCGGCAGGCATAAGTGGCGGTCATCCTCCACTGGCACCTGCCTGGACGAGTTCCGCACTGCGGATTGAAGGTGGCTGGTGAAAGCCTCGATTGCCGTCTCCGTGTCTTGGCGGGACTCGATGTGGTCCGGGATGCGGTCCAGGTCTTCTGAGCTGGTTGCCTTGAGGAGGGTCTCAAGTCTCAACCAGTCCACAGAGGTCCTAGTTTCAGATGTCTGGTCTGTCTGTGGTCCTAATCTGAGTATAACCGGACGATGGTCCGAGTCTATATCGTCCATCGTTTCGATCGAATGGAACTGAAGGGTTACGCCCCTCAGTAATGCTAGGTCGAGAATATTTGGGGTCCCCCAGTCGCGGTTGGGGGGGTATCTTGTGGGGGTCAAGGGAGTTAGTATATCAAACAAAAGACTGTCTGATATATTTATGAGTGCTCTGCCATTGGGGTTAGTGGTATTGCAGTTCCACTGCTCGTGTTTGCAATTCAGATCCCCGGCTATTATAACAGCCGGCCCTAAGTTGAATAGGGCTTCTAGGTCTTTCTTATTAAGGGGTTTTTGGCATGCGAGGTATGCTGAGACTATGACTAGGGGTTGGTGGCCAGTCATTGCTAGTCTGCAGGCGGATACCTCCATACCTTCTAGTGGGGGGGTGACTAGGGGCATGCAATGTAGAGATCTTCTGAAATAGATCAGGGTGCCGCCACCACGGCCTATCCTGTCATGTCTAGTGACCCGATAGTTAGAGATCTTTGGATCTCTATCACTCGGTTTCAGGAAGGTCTCCTGCACTAGTAGTATATCTACTTGATTGGTAACCAGGAAGTCATGGACCAAGTCGCGCTGGTTTCGAAGGCCGTTGGCGTTATAAGTCGCCAGAGTCAATGAGCGTGGTTTATTCCTACCTACATGCGCCATTTGTTACCGGTAACAAAATTTTAACTAGGTTGTTTAGTTATAACGACCTAAGTATCTGGAGGAGGTACGCGTGATCCATTTCGATCACGAGTTGATCCCGGAGGGAGGGTTGACTTGACTCTGAAACTTGTCTCAGTTTCCGAGCCAAGAGTTGGACCTCTTCTAGGTTGAAGGGCAAGTTCTTGGCGAATTTAGTCGCCAAGGCTAAGTCCTCCGCTATAGAGTGGTGTGCTGACGGCCCAGAAGGTGCCTTCGAAATGGGGGCGGGGGCGGGGGTGGCCGGGAGTAAGCCGGCCGTAGCTGGGGCGCGCGCCCTTAATGGTGGGAACGCTTCCATCGCGGGAAGACCCGTCCAGTGGTTTACCACTGGAAGGGGGGCCGCCACGAATGCGGGTTTGTTCGGCACTTTCTTAGTGCCTTTTTGGGCATTGTCCTTTCCGACCTTACGTTTGGGTCGGGGGGCGGCAGGGCAGCCTCTGTAGTTAGCGGGGTGACCCGCTTGGCCGCAGAGGATGCAGCTGGGTGGTTCCGGGGAGTCCCGGGTGCGAGTGCACTCCGAGGTCCCGTGGTCGCCCAGGCACTTGACGCACCTGGGACGGGATTGACAATGAAGGGCAGAGTGCCCATAAAGTTGGCAGCGATGACACTGCCGTAGTGTATGTTTTTCGTGTGGACGTTCCACACGAAGGCCAGAGAGGCCACAGACCTTCTCAAGTTCGAAGATCTTTTTCCCCTCTGGGGAGAGGTCGAGGACAACCAATACTAGGTTTAGAGGCGACTTTGTGGCGTCGCCTCTGTGCATACGGTGCACTTCGTGCACTGGTAGGGCTTGGGACTTAAGGTCCTCTAGAATGTAGGAACTTTCAATTTCCTGAGGAAGTCCGCGAATTACAGCCCGAAGGCGTTTTTCTTCTGGCAGGGCGTAAGTGTAGTAACCGATTTTACGGTCACATAATAGAGATGTTAGGGCGCGGTGGTCACTTGAAGACGTGACCATAACTTTGATGCCGTGTTGGGTATCACGGGCTTCTTTAATAGAAATTGCCTTACCTGGCAGTTCCGAAGCGAGTTGGAGCCAGTGGGCTTTTTCGCGGATAACTAGGGGTGGCGGTGGGCGCTGGGAAGGTGGCCCAGGGCGGCTGGAGGGTGCCGCTGTCGGTTTGCTGCCCGCAGTGGGTGCGGGGTTAGGGGGGACCTCCCTCTGGGTCTTACGCTTTTTCGAGCGATTGACGGTTATAAAACCGTCATCGTCTTCGCGGTCAAGGGGGATGTTCGCGGGAGGCGCGACATCCATGGGGGTTAATTCATCAGCCAGTGAGAGAGGGGCATCCCTGAGGTATTGCGGACCTTCAGGGGACAAGTCGATTTCTCGACGAGAATCGATTACTCGATGGATAGGAGATCGCGAACGTGATGTCGCTGAACTCGCGGAGCTCGAACGCGGTTGTCCCGACGCGGAACCGCGGGAATACGAGGCGCGCGATTTTGGTACCACACGGTGCGTATCGCTGAGCGGGGGTGCGGGCGGCGGGCGAACCGGTAACGTAGCGGGTACGGACGCGGGGGGGGCGAGCGCTATGGCGGAGCGCAGGTAGTCCGCGGTAAGCGCGGCGGCGGGGGTCGCGGGGGGTGCGATGGTCGCGGCAGACGCGGGCGCGGGGAGGGGGGCCTGCCCGGGGGCCCCTTGCAGGTGTATCGGTTTCTCGGAATTAAGTTCCGAGATAACGGACGCGATTGATTGGGACTCCGCAGTCCCCAAAAATTGATGTAGTACGTGAGGGAATTGCTGCCGTAAAAACGACAGCAGACCCTCCAACGGCGATGGAGAAGACTCCACGCCGTCCATTGTCCCTAAAGGGGACGAACGATTTGGTGGAAAAACCACCTGATGATGCACTTTTCACTGCACTGTCACAGAAAAAACACAAATCGACCGTGTGAGCGAACGAACACAACGAACACGAATAACGGACTGCCGAGGCGGAACGGGAGACGTGCGCGCGCGACGAACGACAGCGAAGAACAGACGAGTGTGCATGACAAGAGTTATGAATGTCAAAGAAGCAAGTGAGGTGTGTAAGAATGGGCCTTAATGGCGCTCTGTTGTTCGTGCCTACCCCGCAAGGGAACTGGCGTGAAGTTATGTATGTATGTATGAGAAAAAAAAAACGTCGGTTCTTGCCGATTTTTGAAATCTTTAAAAATTTGGAGCGACCTCTCAAAAAATATTTTGAGCTGTCCTTTCTGGGAGTTCTTAAAACATCAAAAACTAACATTTTTTCACTCGAGACTTGAAAAAAAAAGAATCGGTTTTTTTACGCCGCCCTAATATATATGTACGAGTATATATATTATAAGCGCATTAAGCCTAATAATGGTCAAACCCGAACCTATTTATAATAAAAAATATGCGTCTATTTTTGGTGAAGGGAATAAACATAAGATACCTTTCATCTCGGAAAATGGAAGTGTCCTCGGAATATGAATCCGATTTTTATGCCACGACAGTCGTGTCCGAGACATCTGTAATATTATAAAATTCTAAACATGCCGTGTCTGTAAATTAAAGCTATTAAAAAAGAAACAACTGGAATAAACTTTATAAACGACTCTATACTGATTTCCAAAGCGGACCATCATTCTCACATGTGCAGACCTGGGACTAAAATGATAACCATATACTAGGATGATGATAACCTCGCATTATTATCAAATCCAATAATAAATTTTATCCGTGCAGGAACGGAGAAAGAATACAATTTCCTGCGGCCGGGCGGCCTGTCGTAAGAGGCGACTTAACAACCCACAGCCAGGTGGTAGGGCATTTGCCCGACTGGATGGCTACCACCGCTGGTCTAAAGTATGTCGTCATAACAACCTTGAGTTGTGTTCCGGCATTAGTGACCAGGTTCCAGTTTCCCTTAAGAGAGCAGCAGCGCATTTGTAGCAACTTTGCTGTTGCAAATGTCCATAGGCGATGGTAACTGCTTTCCATCAAGTGGGCCGTCTGCCTGTCTGCTGATCTCCTGCAATAAAAAAAAGAAACGATGGAGAACACGATGCATATTATTTTTAGGTTTCTTGTCTGTTTGTTCGGAATTCACCTAAACCACGATTTCGATGCAGTCTTCGCTGATCGATAGCTAATTCTTAGGATTAAAATCCCGCAGGAATATTTTGGTGAATGATTTAAAATGTCCACATAAAAGATAAACGAATTCCAATGTGATGTTTTTACTTTTTTTTATTTATTCCGTATAGGTTCGCTTTTGACCATTATCTCGCTCGATTTGAGCGGAGATATGGTCTAAGATCGAGCACACTTACGTAGAAGGTACCTATTCACACGAGACTTGAAGACACCCAGGTTGTAGGTTTCGGGAAAAACAGATTCCGGCAGCAAGTTCCACTCCTTTGCGGTGCGCATAATGAAGGTGGACTCAAAGCGCTTTGTTCGTATAGGTGGTATGTCCACCATATAGCGGTGCCGCATGCCAGTGCGTCTGGTTGTCCGATGATGCAAGGGAGACGGTGGGATGAGATTGAAAAGCTCCAATGCACACTCTCCAAAATGTATCCGATAGACAACCGACAAGCTGGCAACCCTGCGTCGATGTTCGACACTTTGTAATTTGTCATTAAATAGCTGGTCGTTGCCTATAAACTTCCTAGCTCTCCGCTCAATCGATTCTAGTGCCTCGAGTTGGTGTTTAGCTGAGCCATCCTAAAGATGAGAACAATACTCCATACATGCCCGTATTCGTGCTTTATACAGCATCAGCAACTGTTCTGAAGTGAAGTACTGCTTCACCTTTGATAGTATGCCCAGCTTTTTAGCTGCAGTTTGGGCTATAGACTCGATGTATGAGCCGAAATTGAGACTAGATGTTAGAGAGATACCAAGAAGTTGAAGTCCGTCGGTCACCGGCACAGACACACCCTTTACTGATCGATAGTAAATGTAATGTATTAAAGTTGTTATATTTTTGGCCCGGGAATTTTGAGAGCGGTTTGAAGCGGTTCGAATGCATAAAAATTAGCCTATTCCGACACTGTTTTCGCCAAAGCTATAGCTTACATTACTTTGATTGTGTCCCCCAAATCCTGCGGGAAATTCAATTCAAACAGTGGACGCAGTCGCGGGCACATACTAGTAAGTTTATATAATCTTTGTAAATATAATTTTATCTCATTTAGGGTATTCTTAAATTTAATGTAAAATGTTTCTTTATTTGATCCGCAGAATAGGATAGATAGTAAATGAATGTTATATAAGTTTAATAAAATATTCTATGAACTAGAAATAACCTTTCTTTAGCTGTTTTAACGTAAACAGTTTCTTCGTATACTTTAATCTGCTTATGGAAGACGTAAACATATTGAAGTTTTGCTTTCTTTATTGCTCAGAATAAAGAAAGGAAAATGTTTTACTAATAACTCGCTCTATATTTATTGTTGAATTATTTATCTAAAACGAGAAAACAACGTTACGATTGTTGTTTATTAATTTCGTCATTTTTCTAATAATTTTAATCTTAAATAAACCCATTTTTAACCGACTTCAAAAAAGGAGAAGGTTTTCAATTCATCGGGATCTTTTTTTTATGTATGTTCACCGATTACTCCGAGATTTATGATCCGATTTACGTGATTCTTTTTTGTTCGACGCGGAATAGCTGCCATTTGGTCCCCTTAAAATTTGACATAGTTTGGCCTAGTAGTTTTCATTTTATGAACATTTTTTATGAAAAAATTTCCATTCCGTTCCATATGTACACCGATTACGCTGAGATTTATGATCCGATTTACGTGATTCTTTTTTGTTCGACGCGGAATAGCTGCCATTTGGTCCCCTTAAAATTTGACATAGTTTGGCCTAGTAGTTTTCATTTTATGAACATTTTTTATGAAAAAATTTCCATTCCGTTCCATATGTACACCGATTACGCTGAGATTTATGATCCGATTTACGTAATTCTTGTTTAATTTGATGCGGAATAGTTGCCATTTGGTCCCCTAAAACTTTAACATAGTTTGGCCCAGTAGTTTTCATTTTACGATCATTTTTTTGTTCCCGTTTCTTGGGACCTATATTTTTTAAGGAGCGCGGCACCTTTGGTAGGTCTACCCATACATAGCTAGACACTAAAAAGTAATAAATAAAATGAAAAAAACCGACTTCAAAAATTAAAAAACCAAAAAGTATAAAATTACTTATTTCTAAAGCTATTATTATTAATATATATTATCTAAAACATATTGAAGTCGGTGCAAAGTAAAACATAAAAATTACTATATTTTGAAAATTACTAAGCTATTAATAATAATAGCTTTAGAAATAAGTTATTTTGTACTATTTAGTTCTTGAAGTCGGTTTTTTTAAACGAGATTTTTTGTTTTACTAATTAATATATGCAGAAACAATTAAAGCTTTTACCGCTGTTTCGGTCATGTAAACTTTGAAATTAAATCTGCTAATAAGTATAATATAATAAAATTTACCATTTAACAGAAGAAAAGAATTTCTCGTGTTCATTGCAATCTATTACACATAGACTCATTTAAAAATTTCATAATATTTTTTTATTCCAAAAGCCCTGACGAAAGAACAAATAAACTTTTAAACCAAGTCACTATTACATTACAATATATTAAATAAGTGTGGTACTTTTGTATAGATAACATTTAACGTTTTGGTTTCATCCTAAAACAAATTGTACCACAAATCAAAACATATAAGTAACCAAAGCGAATAATATTGCAAGGCAAAATTTGCATACTACTAATGTATTATACAAATAGCAAGGGACCAAAGATCGTTCCTTGAGGGACCCTTTTAGTGAATGACTATAAATCAAGCAGTAATGGAGTGCGTAAGGCTTGCCGAGGATCGGACGACTTACATGTATAATATCCGAGTGTACACTGACCGACTTGAATTTGAATAGCGACCGAATTGATGACTCGTGTTTTGCGTATCCCTTAAACGGTATAGGAGTTTAAACCGAGAATCACCTCGTCATTGTTTGTTTAATCCTCTATAAAGTGAGGATTGTAATTACAGATTTGGTGGTTTTTTTCTGATTAATATGATCTATGCGTCTTCATTTCACAATTAAATAGATACATTTTTATTGAGCGTGATCCATTGTAGGCCACGTCATAGTTTAACATCAGACGAGACATCGCTCAAACAGCCCAATCGTGATAACGAAATATGGAACGGAACGGACAGGGGAATTTTTATCCTTGATCATTATCCAATGTTCTATTCCATTAAGAAGAACAAATGTAATAAAAATAGAACTTTAGTTTCGTTATTACTGCTACGTTGTTGTGAATGGATTTTTCATATTTTTTATAATAGTTTAAGTCTAAATTTTTTGTACTTTAATATTATGTTGAATTGTTAACCCTCAATTGCTAATTTATACAATATTTTAAAATATACATAAACACCATTATATTTATAGGACTAAATTTTATTAAAGTTATTTTTTGTTCAGTATTAAAGACTTACCGTATAGCTGATTAGAAATATGGGTCTTAATTTTTACGAAAAGTGACAGTTTAAAAATAAGTTACTGACTTTGAAGTAAGCGTAGTAAATAATTTGTATCCTAACTCAGCATAATTGCCGTCACTTCACGAGAACAAAAGTTGAAATTACTTAGATAATAAGTTTGGTCTCTTAAATGCGGCCGAGTCAAAGACAAGGGGCCATTGAGAAAAACTTTCTGACCTCAAATTATAAAGGCTTCTGATTTAATTAATGGCACTCCATACAATCTAGGAGTATTCACGTTAATATTGAAAAGGATTATCGAAGTTATTTGCAAAAGAAAATCTTGAATTGTATAGAACTTACTAAGCAGCACAAACTTTCTGAATAGGGGTTTGTTATTAATGCGAAGACGAAATCTATCTTAAATTTGTATTTTCATGAATTTAAAATTTGTTATTTCCATACATACAATCAATACAAAAATACAAGTTAAGGATGATGCCCAATAAAAAACATACATACATACATAACTTCACGCCAGTTCCCTTGCGGGGTAGGCACGAACAACAGAGCGCCATTTAGGCTTATTCTTACACACCTCACTTGCTTCTTTGACATTCATAACTCTTGTCATGCACGCTCGTCTGTTCTTAAGGCTCCTAACATCACCTTCTGCTAGTATACGATCAATTTGATCATGGAAAGTGTGTCGTGGCCTTCCACGACTTCTGCATCCATCCACTTTTGCATTGTATATCTGTTTATTCATTCTTTCATCATGCATTCTTTCTACATGTCCGAACCACCGGAGCATTCCTTTCCTTACCTTCACCCCGACACTCTCTTTCAGATAAAAATAAAAAAAACATAATGTGGTGAAATGTCATTGTCAGTGTAAAAGTAGGAAGTGAATGTACCAACTCTTGAAATAATAAACTCTGCTGCGTAATCTCTTACAAGTTGTTTCGTTTAAACGTGAATCCTAAACTATACATCATTTATTACTTTATCTGGTTACCAGCATCATCCCAAGCAGCCCGTTAGATATGAAAGTCAAATCTTTAAGTATTTTTTACCATTGTATCACTAATCAGGAATTCTTATCAAATTATAGGTCCTTTTAGAGGCGTGGATAGGCACGTCCTATCTACACGTATCAACTGGTACTTAGTTTCTTCGAATGTTACTAAACGTGTTCTTTTCAAACGGTAAACATGGTGTATAGTGATACGCTTTAGTCACAATATCTGTAATATTATAAAATTGGAAAAGTATAGTCTTTTGTTCCTTATATTTTTTATGTGTGTTGTCTGTTTGCTTCGGGATTCACGTAAAAACAACTGGGCCGATTTCAATGCGGTTTTAGCTGACCGATAGTAAACTCCCGGAATTAAAATCTGCGGGATCGGTTTAAAGGGCAAGGTTCAAAAAAAATTGATTCCGTTGCGAAACTGTTTTTTTCTTTCTTTTTTAAACAATTGTAGTTGTGTATGCCTTTAGTAACATTACTTACCCCGAGTTTCCAGGATTCATGTATTTTTATACTAAAAAAATCACTACCCTGTTAAAAATAACCTATTATTTTATATTTCGCAGAATAATTGTAATCTTTGTTATCTGTTCAACGTGGACAAAGTCGCGGGCAAACGCTAGTTGCATGTATAGTTCTTGCAATCCATGAAAGCGAAAACGGTTTTACTCGTGATTGAGCGTGTAAAAGTACATGCACATTGCGACAGTGTGCGTGTCTGCCACCGGATGGGACGCCGTCTCCTCCTTCTGCGAGCACGTTATGCTTGCAAAGGAGGAGGCGGAGCGGGAGCGTGAGCGCACGTCACGGCTCCGCTCCCGCCAAAGGAGGACGCGCCGGCACCGGAGGGTGAGTATGGACCTTCGGCCACCGTTAGCTTGCCTTGGGGTATAGGGGTTCTTACTCACCTGCACATGCCGTCGAGATGAGAGCGCGAGTGTTCCGCGCGCGCTCATCTCTCCTCCCGTGGGGCGAGTTACAAACCGCCCCACGCACATAGAGCTTGAAGATGGCGGGGGATAAAAGAAAGTCCCCCTGCAGTGGAAGTGGCCTTGCGAGGCCCACGCCTGCCAGAGGTGCAGAGAGACTAGGTCATATATCCGTAGTCCTGGCATAAGGCGCAGGACGGAATACCCAGGGGTTTTAGAATCCAACACACGGGTCGCTAATTATCCCCCCAAGGTTCTGCCCTTGTCGCGGCTTAGGTCCTCAAACGGTTTTTCCCTGGCTAAAAAGAAAAGTGTGCGTGTCTGACGGAACGATCAGTTGCGAGAGTGTCGTCCAATCATACTCGTTTTTAGTTTTAATATGTGATTACCACAAGTAAAGTCATTATAATTATATAGGACAAAGAAAATGTCCTATCATTTTTATTATAATAAAAATATATTCCCCTTAAATGGATGTTTCGTATTAATAGCCGAACTTCGACAGCGTAGGCTGGAAAGTATATAAAAACAGTTGTAAAAGAAGTACCAAATGATATTAAAAGTGATTATTATAAATTTTTATATCCTCCTAAGTCTATTAATTTTCTTGTCGTGAAGATTTTGGTCCTATGAATATTTTGCTTTAATGATACGGCAGTTTCATAACTTGGGGTAGGATTATTATGGTCCATTTCTACCTATACTATAGTAAATCTGTGGAGGGTATCGAGTTTGTGCAATGAATTTAAAAGTAAGAAGATAATAAGCAGAAGTCGTGGAAGACCACGACACACCTTCCATGATCAAATTGATCGTGTACTAGCAGAAGGTGATGTCAGGAGCCTTAAGAACAGACGAGCGTGCATGACAAGAGTTATGAATGTCAAAGAAGCAAGTGAGGTGTGTAAGAATAAGCCTAAATGGCGCTCTGTTGTTCGTGTCTACCCCGCAAGGGAACTGGCGTGAAGTTATGTATGTATGTATGTATGTATGTAAGATAATAAGCAATGGTGACTTGGATTTTTTTATTGAATGTGTTCATCAGACAGGAAAACGGCCACCTGATCGATGGATTACCATCGCCTAAGGATATTTGTAACACTAAAGGGGCTACCAATGTGCTGCCTGGCCACTAATGCCAGAACACAACTCAGGTTGTAATGGCGGCATACTCTGGACCAGGGATGGTAGGTGGTTCGAGTCTTGGCCGAAAAAGCATGCACCACCTAGACAATTTTTTGACGTCATGTGTATATTATTACGATTACCACGTACTGGTGGTGAAGGAAAACATCGTGATAAAATCTGCACATCGAGATAACCATTCAATCAATCAATCAGTGGGGTTGTCTGGAAGAGATCGCTTTTTAGCGATAAGACCGCCCTTTGTACATAACTTGATATAATTTTAGTCTTTAAGTTCATGTTTTTATTGGTGTACAATAAAGAGTTATCTATCTATCTATCTATGAATCCACGTTGGACAAGCTTGGCGGGTATGTTGTTCGTTGCCGTAAGAAATCAGGAGGCTCGAGCTCAGCAGTGGGACAATTAGTTAACAAACAACAACAAACATTATCCGTGCAGGAACGGAGAAAGAATACAATTTCCTGAGACCCGGCGGCCTATCGTAAGAGGCGACTAAACAACCCACAGCCCGGTGGTAGAGTATTTGCTCGACTGGATGGCGACCACCCCTGGTCTAGAGTATGCCGCCATAACAACCTTGTGTTGTGTTCCGGCATTAGTGACCAGGTTCCAGTCTCCTTGAAGAGAGCAGCAGCGCATTTGTAGCACCTTTGGTGTTGCAAATGTCCAGAGGCGATGGTAACCGCTTCCCATCAAGTGGGCCGTCTGCCTGTCTGCTGAACTCCTGCAATAAAAAAAAAAACAAGTTGTTATTATATTCAAAGGTGAATCTGCGAAAGTGGCCGCTTAAGGGCCTCCGATTTTTAGAGGTTTTTATTTTGAAATTTTGCTATAATATTTCATAGCATACACATATGTTAGAATACATATTTATATTAAATTTCATACGTATAGTCACTAGTTGTTGAAGGAAATGATTGTGATATAAAGTACATGTATATATTAATACGTGAAGCAAAAACCCCAAAAACTTTGTACCCCTTTTTACCAAAATTGCGCGGACGGAGGAGTATGAAATTCCGCACGCTTATAGTTTATATCGACGAGTTCAGAATGCTAATTTTTTTTTTAATAATCCATAAAAAAATATACATTAAGACAATAAAAAAAACATTACACACACTACCATGTATTTGACACACACGCATATATACGTACTCGTTTGTTTATTGTTAAAGTCAAATTAACAGTGTAGCCTTGGCGAAATCTGTGATTATAGAAGTCTTGGACAATAGAACCTTATCGTCGAATTTCGACCAATAGGCGACCACAGACGGACAGACATACAAACGGACGTATCGCTTATAATTACAAGGATTCTTTTTAAGCCAAAAATAGCCACAGTACTTTAAAACCTACTCACGGTTGTACTAACTTCGAGTTGTTTCAGACCTAAAACATTAAAACCTAAATATCATTGGATTATAAATATTTAAAATATAAAACATTCCAAGTACCTCTGTTATGCTTTTAGAAACAATATTCTCTTTAAAAACGACTTACTTAAAGAGCAGCATAACTGTATTTCCCAGTTCGCGAGCTACTTTGAATAAGAAAAACTTCTAAAACAATTTTGAACGTGGCTGGTGAAGTTCTTTAGGTATAAAACCGTCATATTATACGCTAAGGGGTAACAAGTAAGAAGAATTGCATACGAAATGCCTCTTTAGCTGAAACTTTTTAGAGTTATAACTGCATAATGTAATATGCATATATATTAGCAAGGAAATATTTCATACAATGTTGAGAGAGTGTATTTAAACGAAAAAGCAACTAAGAGTGGTGTTTTGACAATAATTACTCGGCTAATACGTAGAATGCTCCGGTGGTTCGGGCATGTGGAAAGAATGACTAAACGGATATACAATGCAAAAGTGGATGGATGCAGAAGTCGTGGAAGGCCACGACACACCTTCCATGATCAAATTGATCGTGTACTAGCAGAGGGTGATGTCAGGAGCCTTAAGAACAGACGAGCGTGCATGACAAGAGTAATGAATGTCAAAGAAGCAAGTGAGGTGTGTAAGAATGTGCCTAAATGGCGCTCTGTTGTTCGTGCCTACCCCGCAAGGGAACTGGCGTGAAGTTATGTATGTATGTATGTAATACGTAGAAGACTACCAAATTAGACTTAGACTTTATTAACTTAGGCAAATCAGAATTAAACGCTGGAATGATGATAACAATTTATTGCCTCTGCCCCTATTTTTGGTATCATTATATTATTGTTATTTTTTTATTGCAGGAGTTCAGCAGGCAGGCCCACTTGATGGAAAGCGTTTACCATCGCCTATAGACATTTGCAACACCAAAGGTGTGATAAAGGCGCTGCTGCTCTCTTAAGGGAGACTGGAACCTGGTCACTAATGCCGGAACACAACTCAAGGTTGTAATGGCGACATACTTTAAATCAGGGATGGTAGCCATACAGTGGGGCAAATGCCCTACCACCTGGCTGTGGGTTGTTTTGTCGCCTCTTATGACAGGCCGTCCGGCCGCAGGAAATTGTATTCTTTCTCCGTTCCTGCACGGATAAATTAATTAATATGTGAAGCAAAAACATTGTACCCCCTTTTTACGAAAATTGTGCGGACGGAGGAATATGATATTTCGCACACTTATAGTTTATTCTAGAGAAGGAGTGCAGAATGATGTTTTTTTTTAATAATGCATAAAAAATACATTAAATCGATAAAGAAATATTACGCACACTATCATGTATTGGACACACACGCATATATATACTCTTTTGTTTATTGTTAAAGTCAAATTAACAGTGTAGCCTTGGCGAAATCTGTGATTATAGATGTCTTTGACAACAGAAGCTTAAATTAATTATGGTCGAATTTCGACCACTAGTAACAGTAATATTGTGTAATTCGTAACTTTTATGTATTTTACACGACTCTCTGCGGCGCGAATAAATCCACGAGGTTTCTGTGCCACAGTTAAAAATGTTTTATGTATATACTAGATAGATAGATAACTCTTTAATGTACACCATTACAGAAAACTTACCAACTAGTATTATTCTAATTGTGTACAAAGAGCGGTCTTGTCGCTAAAAAGCGATCTCTTCCAGACAACCCGTGGCAAGAATATTGCTGATTAGGAGTGGCGATGGTGGCATACGTAATTATAAATGAATGTGTAAGCATATTGTAAAGTAAATTAAAAAAAAACACAATATATGTCTTATCTTATACTGATATATAAAGCTGAAAAGTTTGTTTGCTTGTTTGATTGAACGCGCTAATCTCAGGAGCTACTGATCTGATTTGAAAAATTCTTTCAGTGCTAGATAGCCCATTTATCGAGGAAGGCTATAGGCTATATAATATCATCACGCTAAGACCAATAGAAGCGGAGCACCAATGAACAATGTTTCAAAATCGGAGGGGGTTTTGAAAATAAATTCCACGCGGACGACGTCACGGGCACAGATAGGTATTCATTTACGGGCAAAATCTTAAATTATGCGGAATAGAAAAAAACACTCAAAGGCGCCGTGGGGCCGATTTAGATGAAAACTTAAGGTCTTGTTCATACTGAGTTTTTTATATCTATTATGAGTTATTCACACAGACTCGAGTTCTGTACCCTTTTTTACAATTTAATTTCTAGATTTAATTTCTTGAATTCAACACGCTTATTAGTTATTTTGGTTCTCGTGTGTGACATTAATTTATTGATTTTTGTGTTGAGGTGTATGTATCTTACGAATAACTTATTATATTAATTGTTCTTACTGAGTTAGAGTAAGTTTGAAGTCTTCTTTACGCTTTATGGTCTTCTTTAAGACCGTAAAGTGTTATCACTAGATTATTGAATAATTAATTACTGTAGTCCGGATTTGCATCGACATATTTAACAAAAAAAAATACACTGTGGATTAAAAAAAAGAAAACAAAATAAAAAAACACAACAATTCTAATAGTACATACTAAAACCAATTAATTCGACATATTAAAAACAGTCGTGAAAGTCGTGGTAGCGTAATGGCTAGCGCACGCGTCCCAGACCCAAAGGGCGCGGGTTCGATTCTGGCCGGAACGCATGCACCGCTTAGGCAGTTTTCTGACCTAATGTGCATATTGTTACGATTACCACGTGCTAATAACGGTGAAGGAAAACATCGTGATGCAACCTGCACATCGAGATAATCGATGTGTCAAACCTGCCAAGCCGCCTTGGACAAGCGTGGCGGGTGCGGGTATACTGTCCGTTCCCCTATAGTGGGAGGCCTGAGCCCAGCAGTGGGACATTTATGGGCTGCTATTATTATATATTATTAAAAACAGAAATAAAACAATCTTAAGAAAACGAAATAAATTGATGAAATTGATCCAGGGTGCAGGTGTCTACAAGCTCGATTGTGAGTGTGGATTATCATACATTGGGCAAAGAAAGAGGAGCATAAAAACACGGGTAAAAGAACACATTGCTGACATGAAACACACAAGGTCTACGAAGTCTGCGATCAGTGAACACACGCTGGATAAACCCAACCACTACATCAGATTCGATGACCCACAAATCCTCGCGAAAGAGAATCGTTTCATAGCTTCGTGCGGCTAATGATGCGTGAGGCTATTGAAATTAAGAAACGCCCAAATTTCAATAGAGAAGATGGTTGGCAAGTACCACCTGTTTGGGATCCGATCATCAAAACTATTAAGACCCAAACCCAGCAAAAACCAACTGCCAGACCTCAAGACACTGTGAGCTCTTTCTGCGTGCAACGGAACACAAACCAACTTGACTGATAATTTCTTTTATTTTCCCTTCCATCCATTTTAATATTATATAAAATTATTAGACTAGGCACGTTTGTTGAAGAGTTTCTTGCGCCGCTTCTTCTCCTCAAGCCATAACATGTTGGGAAGCGGTGGTAAATTTGGTGGCCGACTGGATGGCTACCACTCCTGGTTTAAAGTATGTCACCATAACAACCTTGAGTTGTATTCCAGCATTAGTGACCAGGTTCCAGTCTCCCTTAAGAAAGCAGCAGCGCATTTGTAGTACCTTTGGTGTTGCAAATGTCCATAGGCGATGGTAACCGCTTTCCATCAAGTGGGCCGTCTGCCTGTCTGCTAAATTCCTGTAATAAAAAAGAAATTAAAAAATTAAATTAGTCTCCCATAGAGTAAATAATAAACATAAACAAAATTAAAACTAAATAATTAAAATGGACAAGTTGGCGGTAGGCTAAATAAAACTTTAACAATACTCGTTGACACTTGACATCTTTGTCTTCCGTGACCACGGCCACTGAAATGTGGCCGAAACGTCGGAATAACCAAAACCAAATAAATTACCGCGCTTAAAACCGTTAAAACGTAGTTTTATTGTGATGAAATTGAAATAGATTTTCGCCACGTCTCCTTGTCTACAAATTTCGCTATAAATGAGTATCTCAGTCGTATTTGAAAGGATGATTTAAAGAGACATTTCCTTTAACAAGATTTACCCTAAATATGCTAAAATATTACGCTAGTCGCGATTTTCTCGTCGTTCGCCATTTATGAGATTTGCTGTTGGACGTAGCCCCAGGTAACTTCTCGATTCCCCCACCGGGGGCTTTCATTCGATTTTTCACTTAGCCGCGAACATCTGTTCGACTGATCGATCCTATAATATATTTCTGAAGTTTTATTGCGAAATTTTATTCTCGTTTTAGTACCTCCTTGAAGGAAGAGTTTATGGAACTATACGAAAGTAGTTATTATCGAAGGGGTGTTGTTATAGTCTATCGGTATTATGGTATGAAATATCAGCCTATAAAGAGTATGTTGCGATGGATGTGTGGAGTCGGAGTGGAAAACGGGTGATAATAAATTAATAATAACAGAAATGTATCCGCAGGGGGGCAGTGTGGCGAAGCCTTAGGTGAGTAGCGACACCTCGTACCTGACTCCGGGGTCCGAGGCAAGGCCCCCATCTTCGTGCTTGCCTTAACCAACCGGCACGGAGTGGAGATCGCTAGAACTAAGACTCAAGCTCCAGGGGTGGAAGTGATAAATGGCATCACGTCAGAAGTAGCTACGGTGAACCTGCAGCCCACCTCTCTACACCCCTTAGCCACTCACACCCATGTTGCCCCTGCCTTCTATGGCATTTTTAGGGGCCCATGCAGGGAGTGGCGAGTCACCGTCTGCCCATTTTTCCATGTTCCCCGAACATTGCGACGGGCAGACGCCATAGTCCCCATATTCCCAGACCCCTTGTACCACTAGCAGTTCACCCCAATAGCCCGGTACTTTTTGTCCTCATTTCCCACAATAGTCCTACACTGGCCGGGGCTTGTCCTTGGGTGCATCACTATATGGTGTAGACAGGGATAATCGCCGGTCAGTGTCACGCCACATTTACATTAAATTTGTCACGGGGCCTCTACGTGTTGGCCTTCCCATGGCCCCACGCAAGCCTTCCAAATGTCCGGGCCATTTTTATGGCCCGTGGTCTCAAAAGACATACAAACATAGGAATGTTAAGAAAATGAATAAAAAATATTTTTTTTATTGCATGAGTTCAGCAGGCAAGCAGACGGCTTACTTGATGGAAAGCGATTACCATCGCCTATGGACATTTGCAACACCAAAAATGCTACAAATGCGCTACTGCTCTCTTAAGGGAGACTGGAACCTGTTCACTAATGCCGGAACACAATTCAAGTTTGTTATGGCGGCATACTCAAGACCAGGGGTGGTAGCCATCCAGTCGGGCAAATGCCCTACCACCTGGCTGTGGGTTATTTTGTCGCCTCTTACGACAGGCCGCCCGGCCGCAGGAAATTGTATTCTGTCTCGTTTTCATCGTATTCTTACGAGTATTCAAAAACCCAGTCAACTTCGGAGCGCTGCAAAACCCACATAATGAAATTAAGTAAAATAAAACAACTATTTTTGTTATTCCGACGTTTCGGCCACTTTTCAGTGGCCGTGATCACCGAAGGCATGTCAAGTGTCAACGAGTATTGTTGAAGTTTTATTTAGCCTACTGCCAACTTGTTCATTTAAATTAATTGGTTTTAATTTTGTTTATGGTTATTATTTACTCTGTGGGAGCCTAATCTAATTTACCACAGCTTCGCAACATGTTATGGCTTGAAAAAAAAGAAGCGGCGCAAGAAACTCTTCAGCAAACATGCCTAACTCTAATTATTTTATATAATATTAAAATGAGTGGAAGTAAAAAAAAAACCGCGCTTAAAACCGTTATAAAACGTACTTTTATTATGTATACAAGTCACGAAAACTTAAGAAAATATTATGAAATTAAACACATGTGTAGTGGAAATTATTTATAAAAAAACCCTGTATAAGATTGCTCTGTAAATTTTATTGTGAAATGTCCAGAAAAAAATTATAACGCCCAAAAGAAAATTTGTTCAAAAATTTTCAGTTACTTTTGTTTATAACTTTTTTATTTTCCATTTTATGATAAAAAGCAAGAAGAATAAAGTTGTAGACAATTTAATTTGATACAAATAATGTCTGACAATTTTTTTTGTAGGATTGGTATTTTACGACTTACAGGGCCTAAACCCTTTGTACCCCTTTTTTCAAGATGGCTGCCGGAGGACAAGGGTGGCGACCCCACAAACTTGAACTTAAGCTTATACTAACCCCCCCTCTACACATCAAAAAAATAAAAATGCGTCCTCCGAAAAATGCAACCCTAATGTAAGTTTTTAATGAACTATCTACAAAATTGTAGGTGTGTTTGATTGACGCCAAACCAGGCAGTTATTGTCAAAGTCAAAGTAATTTATTTGTTTGAAACATGGATATTTGCAGATGTTATGCTGTCTCGAGTTACATGTTTCGCCTTGACAGGCATACAAACATTTAGTAGTTTCGGTTACAAGCCGTATGTTGTCCTTATGACTACATAGATTTTATGATTGTATAACTGATTATGATGATCTTAGCTAAAATTACAACAAATATTTGGTGCACCTTCAAAAGGCATATTTCTATATGTCTGTATGTGGCGGTGGTGGTATGCGAATATGCATACCACCACCGCCACATTATCAGGGGCCTAATTCTGCTATTACCATCTAGTCAAAATTGATATCGATATCGTCTCAATCATAGCTTTGGCTGATTTTGGTATTCTATTAGTTCCAATGGCGTGCCCGTGGCTGTCGTTATAAATATTTATGAGCGAAAACTCGCGAAATCTTTATGTATAAATATCTTCTGTGCGTGTGTAAGTGACTGAACTCCTTAACGGCTGGACCGATTTCGATGATTTTTTTGTGTGTGTTCAGGTGGATTCGAGAATGGTTTAGATTCACAATTGGACCCGGTAGCTGGCGTTGCAATCGGGTTCTAAATTTTATTTCTTCAGGGCAGAATAACGTCTGCCCGGAGAGCTAGTAAATGTATACAATGTTGGTACCTTTTCTAAATTAATTTCAGTTAACGCCATTTCTGCAAATATTAATACCATTTTTTATTTTTTTTATTTATTGCAGGAGATCAGCAGACAGGCAAATGGCCCACTTGATGAAAAGCGGTTACCATCGCCTATGGACATTCGCAACACCAAAGGTGCTACAAATGCGCAGCTGCTCTCTTAAGGGAAACTGGAACCTAGTCACTAATGCCGGAACACAACTCGAAGGTTGTTATGGCGACATACTTTAGACCAGGGGTAGTAGCCATCCAGTCGGGCAAATGCCCTACCACCTGGCTGTGGATTGTTAAGTCGCCTCTTACGACAGGCCGCAGGAAATTGTATTCTTTCTCCGTTCCTGCACGGACATTTTCTGCTATTATTTCATCGTGACCATATCGACAATATTATTGTGGATATTAGTAGAATACTAATTGTTGTCACTATTAGTAATGGAATCGTACTTCGAATATCTTCACAACGCTAAGATATTGAAACAACAGAATTGGGCCCCAGGAGGCTTCATTACTTTGTGAATACGTAGGGGCGTAGGGTAATCGGGCGGGGAGAATCGATCCACGGTGTTCACACAATCTCTGATATTCAACCAAATGGTCAAATACAATAATCAAATGCGTAGAGTGATTTAATTATCTAATTTATAATTGCACTCCACCGGATACGTAACGTGGAATTAAGATATTAACAATTTAACAGATTCTCTTTACAAAATCAAATAGTGACGCCTTCTACTCTTTATAACATAATCACAGAGTACATTAAATAATAGGAGAAACAATTTAGAGCACACTAGCGCCCGGTGTTGTGTCAGAGTGACATTGACAAATGAACGAACTGTATTGTCACTCTAAAAAAATAAAAAATAACCCGACTATCGTCTAAAAATTTCAATTTCATAGAATTAATTTCATCCGTGCAGGAACGGAGAAAGAATACAATTTCCTGCGGCCGGGCGGCCTGTCGTAAGAGGCGACTTAACAACCCACAGCCAGGTGGCAGGGCGTTTGCCCGACTGGATGGCTACCACCCCTAGTCTAAAGTATGTCGCCATGACAACCTTGAGTTGTGTTCCGGCATTAGTGACCAGGTTCCAGTTTCCCTTAAGAGAGAAGCAGCGCATTTGCAGCAACTTTGGTGTTGCGAATGTCCATAGGCGATGGTAACCGCTTTCCATCAGGTGGGCCGTCTGCCTGTCTGCTGATTTCCTGCAATATAAAAATAATAATAATAATATACCCGCAGGAGGGTTTGTGGCGAAGCCTTAGGTGAGTAGCGACACCTCGTACCTGACTCCGGGGGCCAAGACAAGACCCCCACCTCCGTGCTTGCCTTAGCCAGCCGGCACGGAGTCGAGATCGCTAGAGCTAAGACTCAAGCTCCAGGGGTGGAAGTAATAAATGGCATCACGTCAGAAGTAGCTTCGGTGAACCTGCAGCCCACCTTTCTACACCCCTTAGCGACTCACACCCATGTTGCCCCTGTCTTTATGGCATTTTTTGGTGCCCATGCAGGGAGTGGCGAGTCACCGTCTGCCCATTTTTCCATGTTCTCCAAACATTTCGACGAGCAGACGCCATAGTCCCCATATTCCCAGACCCCTAGTACCACTAGCAGTTCACGCCAATAGTCCGGTACTTTTTGTCCTCATTTCCCACAATAGTTCTACGCTGGCCGGGGCTTGTCCTTGGGTGTATTACTATATGGTGTAGACAGGGATAATCGCCGGTCAATGTCTCGCCACATTTACATTAAATTTGTCAAAGGGCTTCTAGGGCCTTTCCATGGCCCCACGCAAGCCCTCCAAATGTCCGGGCCATTTTTATGGCCCGTGGACATACAAGTATAATAATAATATCGAGGTATCTTCATATATAACTAATTGATTAATGCAAAATCTTGTTTAAAGCCAATTAATATTCTAAACCTAAAGCAACACTTCCAATACATATCTTTATCTACAACTACTGTTCATTTTTACACTATCAAGATTACATTATACATAGATCATTCTTGTAGTGTAAATATTTGTAAAATTTGAGTCTTCAAATATTTTTCCCAACTCCAATTCATTGGGGAAGGCAAACTAGAAAATTCCACCAAAATTACGCTCCACGGATGGCTGCCATCACAGGGCCCATAACAGATTATGCAAAATACCTGAGCGGTAGATATTGCTATGATAAGTAATACAATGCTCGCTAAGTGCGGTGGAATTACGAGGGTTGTCGTCCCGAAGCGGCAATGTTACCATGCCGGCGCAGATTGTCACATGCCGATTAAGACGTCGAGCCCCTATCTGATCTGTGGCTTGTAATGTTTTCATTTCACTGTGGAATTGTATGAAGAGGTTCATTTTCTTCTTAATAACGTGGAACAAGACTAGGAATTACTATGTCCTAGTAAAAACTTAACTATTCCTACGGCAAGCTACAAAGGCCGGTTTGGCAATTTTTTATTTATTGCTGGAGTACAGCAGACAGGCTGGCGGCCCAACTGTGATGGAAAGTGGTTACTGGAGACGCAATCAGGCAATCTCCGCGGGTAGGGAGTTATGTGCTCAATGTATGGCCATCCCTTTTTCCCCAATTAAGAACTGGTGCCCGGAGAATATAGAACCTGGCACTTAGCTCGCAGTCAGCCACCAGCCCACGACAGCGCTGGTTCAGGGTTCTGCCGTTGCTTTCTCACGTGGCGATAAAGGTGGCAAAGTCCCTACACGAGCCCCGGGGCGCAAGGGACGCAGATACACTGATCACTTAAGTTTATTTATGGTTGAGGCGAATGGCCTAGTAACTAAATACTGGACGCGGAAATCTTCGATAGCTAATATGTGTATTTATGCGGGTGCGATACTACTTTGTGTGCGTCGCGGTAGCGTGGCGTTTGGCAACGTACTGAACTCACGCGCCGAGCGAGCGGCGGCAACATACGGGGGTTGCAAGATGGTATAAACCCAAGCCTTTCCAACACATACAAAGCGCAGGGTCGTCAGGGAGGAGGGGGTTTTTAGTGGGTATTGGGGTTGCTCGCTCGTGTAGCAACGCTCGGAGTCTTCCACACTATTCTGTGACGTCGATCGCGGACGGAGCGCTGCCAAGAGCATACTATTGCTGCAGTGTTATCGCCCCCGACCGACGCGTGTCGTTCCCCTAGCAACGACCCAGTTTGTGCGTAAATCGGTTAAGCATTTTCCCTCGCCTCAAAAACAAAAAAAAAAAAAAAAATGGTATAAACCCAAGACACAATTGGTAATTGGGAAATAAGTGGCGCCAACAGTTACCTTGCCTATAAACATTTGCAACCGGTCCGGTCCGGTGTCTTGCCAATCGCATGTTTAGTTGTAGCTTAAAATTTTACATTCGATAAATTTTATGACTTATCGAACGTCATCACTGACCATAAAGAATAGCAATTTGCTCTTTCAGACATACGATTTACATGCATTTTCTAGGTTACCATCAACTTGACGGCTCACCGTACTGAAGTTAGCTGCTGTGTACTATATTACCGTATAATTATGCAACTTACACTGTACTTGACAAGTTTGAAGATGTAAAACTTACTAGACCAAGTTTCGACTCGAGTCAAGTTCAAAGCTGTCTTACGCTGTACACTGATTACTACAACTAAATTAGCTAAGTTGTTGCCATGCTGCTGCTGATCTATAGAACAAAGTGCCTTAGAAGTTTCAGTGTAATCATGAATAAATTATTAGAGACATGAAAATTATTGATTAAATACTACAAAGTGAAACATCAGCCGCGTGGCCATGAAGTATTTGTTAATCTTATACTAATATATAAAGCTGAAGAGTTTGTTTGTTTGATTGAAGGCGCTAATCTCAGGAACTACTTGTCCGATTTGAAGAATTCTATCAGTGTTAGATATCCCATTTATCGAGGAAGGCTATAGGCTATATATTATCACGCTAAGACCAATAGGAGCGGAGCACCAATGAAGAATGTTTCAAAATCGGGGCGTTTTGAAAACAAATTCCACGCGGACGACGTCGCGGGCACAGATAGTATATATGTATATATATATATATATATATATATATATATATATATATATATATATATATATATATATGTGTGTGTGTGTGTGTGTGTATATATATATATATAGCCTTTATTGCTGAAAGAAAATGTTTCGCTGAAATTAATTTATTTAATACAATTGGTATTTTCTTAAGTTTTCGCGACTAGTATACATTATAAAAATACATTTTAATGGTTTTAAGCGTGGTAATTTATATGATTTTTATTATAACAACTTCTTTTTACTTTTTAATATTATATAAAACTAATAGAGCTAGCTAGGCATGTTTGTTGAAGAGTTTCTTGCGCCGCTTTTTTTCTTCAAGCCACAACATGTTGCGATGCGGTGGTAATTTTTTTTTTATGTTTATGGCTTGGCAACTAGGCCTTTAAGCCAGGAAGTTGTATTGTAGGCTACAATCCACACCATTCAACGGAGTTCTTGTGAAAACTCGAAAGGCCACATTTGGAATATACAGTTCACATTTCTCACAAAACACATAATTATTACTCAAAAACTATCAATATCCTACAACTATTGTTCATTTTAGAGTAATTTTACACATTTTTAGTGAATAATACTGCACAGCATAACATTTCCTTTCAGTTCCCGCCAAAAATTCCCGGTGGTAAATTAGATTAGGGTTCCCATAGAGTAAATATTAACCATAAACAAAATTAAAACTAAATAATTAAAATGAACAAGTTAGTTAGTTAGTTAGGCTAAATAAAACTTTAACAATACTGATTGATACTTCATATCTTGGTTTTTCGTGATCACGGCTACTGAAAGGTGGCCGAAACGTTGGAATAATACAAAATCAAATAAATTATCGCGCTTAAAACCGTTAAAACGTAGTTACATTAATTGGTATCCAATTTTGTCTCTTTCCCAGGTTGACCTTCGGCAAGTGCCGACCTCAAGCTATTTAATGCCTATTTCTCTCTGTCTTTACAGGTTCGGGACCACAATGTCCCCTGCTGTGTCTTTCAAATCGCCTTTTTCCATCTCTTAGGCACCACTCCGTTATCTTACGCGTCCATTTGTTTTTATTATCTCTCATTATATGTCCATTCCAGTCCCATTTCATTGTAATTTTCATTGTCATTAAAGTATTTGTTAGTGAATTACGACAGCGGGACCAAGAAAACGCGATTGCAGCGCCATCTTTTTTTAAATACGCGTCTATCCCATGAAAAGGACGTCATATATAGGAGTAAAAAGTATCTTAAGCGGGGCCCATGGATATAAGCTAGCTGTGTTGAGATTAATTTAAATCTGTTTAGTAGTTTTCACGTATTGCTCTAACAGACAGAGAGACAAAAATTCTAAATGTTGCATTTTTGGAATCTATTGGTCTGAATTAGCCCCCTATTTTTCCCATTTTTAGATTTATTATACAAACTCGACACCTACAATACATACATACATACATACATAACTTCACGCCAGTTCCCTTGCGGTGTAGGCACGAACAACAGAGCGCCATTTAGGCTTATTCTTACACACCTCACTTGCTTCTTTGACATTCATAACTCTTGTCATGCACGCTCGTCTGTTCTTAAGGCTCCTGCCATCACCCTCCGCTAGTACACAATCAATTTGATCATGGAAGGTGTGTCGTGGCCTTCCACGACTTCTGCATCCATCCACTTTTGCATTGTATATCTGTTTATTCATTCTTTCATCATGCATTCTTTCCACATGCCCGAACCACCGGAGCATTCCTTTCCTTACCTTCACCCCGACACTCTCTTTCAGACCAACTCTCTCACCTACAATACATTTATTATATTGTAGATAGATAGAATTGAATAAACCTAAGAACCGTACGTACGTACGTACGCGCTCACGCCACCGATATATGGTGGAAATACCAACAAAGCGGACGATGCTTTGCTTTTTATTTTATTTATTGCAGTAGTTCAGCAGACAGGCAGACGGCCCACTTGATGAAAAGCGGTTACCATCGCCTATGGACATTTGCAACACGAAAGGTGCTACAAATGCGCTGCTGCACTCTTAAGGGTTACTGGGACCTGGTAACTAATGCTGAAACACAACTCAATGTTGTTATGGCGACATACTTTAGACCAGGGGTGGTAGCCATCCAGTCGAGCAAATGCCCTACCACCTGGCTGTGGGTTGTTCCGTCGCCTCTTACGACAGGCCGGCCGGCCGCGGGAAATTGTGTTCTTTCTCCGTTCCTGTACGAATAGGTTGTTGACTACTTCCGTCATATGGTTAATTTATAATCTATATATATATATATATAAAAATCAATTGCTGTTCGTTAGTCTCGCTAAAACTTGAGAAGGGCTGGATTGATTTGGCTAATTTTGGTTTTGAATCATTTGTGGAAGTCCAGGGAAGGTTTAAAAGATGAGTAAATATGAAAAAAAATATTGGAATATAGTAAAAACAAGAATTTCACTTTCCCTTAGAAACTATTCCTACCTGTCAAACATTTGATGTTCCTCCCGTCGTTTAAAAATCAATTAAATTTAAAAGTCGTTTAGAAATCAAATTATATTTAAAAGCGATACGAAGTTTGCTGCGTCAGCTAGTAACAAATACAATCATAAAAATCCAAAAAGAAAAACAAAGCCGGAAAAACCATATTCGTCTGGTGGAAGAGATGTAAAAAAAATGAAGATCGATAGATTTTATCATTGTTGCGTACAAAAACCCACATAAAAAATCTATTAGCAATTTTATTGTCTATACAGTTAGATTAAGACGATTTTATATAGATTATAACAAAGAATTTCCCATAAATCTCAGGGTATTTATAGTCGTGATAAATAAGCGGATGATTTTATTTTTCTCATACAAAAACGTTAATCTTGCGGCAGAATTGTTGGTCAAACATTCATCTCCTCTCTTCGGAATGTAAGCTCCTTAGCAATTGGGCCTTGAAATGAGCGTTTACACGTTTCATGAAACCGCCGCATTTTTATCTATACTATAATAAATCTGTAAATGTTTCGAGTTTGCACAATACGTTTAAATATGTAAAAAAATCACCGGAACTAATAATTCGGACCAGCACATTTCAAAAATACAATTTTTAGAAGTTTTGTTTGCCTGTCTATATGTTAGAGCATCATGTGAAAACGAGCTTGCATGACAAGAGTTATGAATGTCAAAGAGGCAAGTGAGGTGTGTAAGAATAAGCCTAAATGGCACTCTGTTGTTCGTGCCTACCCCGCAAGGGAACTGGCGTCAAGTTATGTATGAATGTATCATGTGAAAACTACTATACGGATTACGGAGCTAGCTTATATCCCGGGGCGTAACTTAGGATGCTTTTTTATTCCAAGAAATGACGTGGTTTCCATGGGATAGACAAAAATAGAGAGAAAGATGGCGCTGCGGTCGCACCTCTTTTATAAACTACTGAACTTAATTGAATGAAACTCGACATATATCTAGCATAAGCTAGATATATGTCGAGTTTCATTAATGTAAGTATCCTAAGTTACGCCCCGGGATATAATATCCCGGGGCGTAACTTAGGATACTCGTACATTATATCCCACTAAATGATGTCGTTTCCATAAAATAGACAGATTAGCTAAATATATGGCGCTGCAATTGCATTTTTCAATTAAATAACAAATACGTTGATGACAACGTTTTAAAACTTGGAATGACTTGTTTTCTATGAAGTAAACAAGTCATTCAAAGTTTTAATATTTATGATAAGCGTAGTGATTGTATTTTCTTTGTTTTCGACGAATAAAACTAGTGTTAATTTCAGTGTCTGTCATTGTCAACATTGCATTTTTCTTTTTTCACGTGTCTATATTTTATAAACGTAACATTTAGTAAAATGTTGGCAGTACTTTTTCTTGTACTCATGCAAGCAAAAGTCAACTTTATTAAGGTGATGAACCGTTTCACGCCGCGACGGTGCCTAGTATTTTTTTAAGCTTTTCATGTAAGTTCTGTATTTTTGTTAAGTAGGTACATCATTAACAACAATAATACAATACTCTGCAAATACGTTACTGTTATTGTTTGTTTTTGTTATTATTCATGAATAGGAAATAAAGCACTATCTTTTGAACACAATAAAGCAATGGCTTGTTTTATTATTGGATATGTACTAAACAAAGAAAAAGTCCAGTAAAATAACCTTTTTAAACCGAAACTTTACAATTTGCTTCAAATATTCTCAAAGTAACGTTGTTACGTTTTCAATCGAATTAATTTAATTATAACATGTTATAAATAGATGTTGAACAATTTAAAAGATGATCAAAGATATTTTTTTAATTTCTTATAACATGTAATAATATTATTTCATTTTAATAAAAAATAAATTAATTTTAGCTCAAAATAATAAGCTTCTAGTGCTATAATTATGGTTCACATAAAACATTCAGACCAGAAACAAGTATTTTCAGCTCACAAAAAAAGGAAATACTAATTTCTTTTGTTACTAAATACTGATATGTCAAAAATACATACTTTATACATATACATAATACTATAGAAGTCAATTTTGGTACATCACCAACACGATTTTTGCAACCAGTTACACTATTTAATGATGCTTAAAAATATCTTAGTCAACTTATAGAACATGAAAGTAAATTAACCACCTTAAACCCACAATTTAACTATAATTTTATTCAAACATTTATCTCGTAAAAAACAAGGTATACATAATAGACAGCAATAGTTAAATAATTTAATATTACGCTATTCCTTTTCTATTATCGCTTCTTCAATGGCCCCACATTTTCGCCTGCCATAATAAATCCTTCGAGCGTCAACCCGAATTATGTAAGATGTGTATCTTTCTGCGTCGGCAATTAACTGTTACGCTCTCCCGCCCAATCAAACTGATGGGCATGGTGTAACGCTGAAATATGGTCAGCAAGTATCGGGGCATCGTTACTGGCGATAAAACGAGACTAACCACACTCATTCAGTGGATATGACCCTTAGACCACAATATATTGCGATACAATAGTGATGTGATACAGGCGTGTAAGAAGAAGACTCTATGTACAATGACTTCATTCATTCAGTGGATACAACCCTTAGATTATAACATATTGCGATATAATAGTGATGTGATACAGGCTTGTAAGAAGAAGACTCTACGTATAGAATGACTTCATTCATGCAGTGGATACAACCTTTATATTATAACATATTGCGATATAATAGTGATGTGATACAGGCGTGTAAGAAGAAGACTCTATGTAGACTAACCATACTCATTCAGTGGATATGACCCTTAGACCATAATATATTGCGATACAATAGTGATGTGATACAGGCGTGTAAGAAGAAGACTCTATGTACAATGACTTCATTCATTCAGTGGATACAACCCTTAGATTATAACATATTGCGATATAATAGTGATGTGATACAGGCTTGTAAGAAGAAGACTCTATGTATAGAATGATTTCATTCATTCAGTGGATACAACCCTTAGATTATAACATATTGCGATATAATAGTGATGTGATACAGGCGTGTAAGAAGAAGACTCTATGTATAGAATGACTTCATTCATTCAGTGGATACAACCCTTAGATTATAACATATTGCGATACACTAGTGATGTGATACAGGCGTGTAAGAAGAAGACTCTACGTAGAATGAGCTCACTCATTCAGTGGATACAACCCTGAGATTATAACATATTGCGATATAATAATGATGTGACAGAGGCATGGATGATGAATACCAAAAATGACAATTGTCCAGTAAATAACTTTGAATGACCATGGCTTTTCAAGTAGGCCTTCAGGGCTCAATTCTAAGCTATGCTAAATAGCGAAAAACACTCACAGGAGTCTGGAGACCGATTTTGACAAAAACTAAAACGGTATCATTCGATTTTTGAAGATAATTACCCTTGTCAGGTATCGAACCAGCCGATTTTGAAAAATATAACACATCCTATATTAATATACTAAATCATAGTTTTGCTTTAGCTTGTAAGGATTAATTTTGTATGAAGTAATGTCAAACGGCAAACCAAGGTAAATACAGGCGGGTTATTTTTAAGATTCCTGACAAAGGTAAAAGATTTTTCAAAAATCTAGTGTTACCAGTTTAGTTATTGTCAAAGTTAGTCTTATGACTCCTTTCAGTGTCTTCAAATTCAAATTGTAATTAATTTTATTTATATTCGCAATAATAGATAAGTTATGAAGGTGTTACAGTTAGTCGTTGAGTACATCTATTCTATTCTGCCGGTAGCGGTGTAAAATAAAATCTAATCAATTTTAAATATTACATACATATATATTATCACGTCTCTTTCCCATGGAGGTAGGCAGAGAGTATAGATCTCCATTTGAGACGATCCTAACAAACAATTTTCGCTTCATCTACTTTCATTAACCTCTTCATACAGGCACGTTTATTTGATATGCTTTTTACCTGATCTAGTTCTAACACTTCTGTTATTTGATCATGGTGTGTAAGTCGTGGTCTATCGGTACCAACTCTAGCATTTACAATACTGTCATACACTTGTTTTGTGATTCTATTTTCATCCATCCTCCTTAACATTCCTTTTTCAACTCTTGTTATTACATCTTCTTTCAATCCACAACGTTCCCTTATTACACTATTCCGTATCATATCATTCATGCTTACCTCACATATACTTCTCAAAGCTCTCATTTCAACTGCTTTTATTCTACATTCACGCATCTTCTGTCACACCCAACTTTCACTGCACTACATTAGTGATGGCACCAACACCCCTTGATGGAATGTAATTAAATATTAAGTCAAAGAAAGGAAAAATCTATAATGTTTTTCGTTAACTATGATAGTTTAGGGTTTGGCCCTGAAGGCCCATTTGAAAAATTCAGCCTGTATATAAATATGCATACAGGTGGTATGATGTTGGGTTTCCAACATTCGCAAGGTTACTTCCTGTCAATAATAGCAATGGAACCTTAACGAGCGTATGCCGTTTACGCTACAAATATCAAAGTATCGCAACATATTGTGACTACAGTATCGTTGGGGGTCTACTATAGTCCTCGTACCGTGGAGAACACAATACGTTTTAATTAAGGCCACTCGCTTGTCCCACTTTTCTGTCTTACGGGCCTTATTGTTTTATATAACTAGAGTGAAATATATTAACAGTGCCTTTTTTTGGTGGCATTGGTTGTATTTTGATAATTTCGTAAATTTTCGAGTGTTATTAAACTTGTGGGCATGTGGAAAGACTGCATGATAAAAGAATGACTAAACAGATATACAATGCAAAAGTGGAAGGACGCAGAAGTCGTGGAAGGCCACGACACACCTTCCATGATCAAATTGATCGTGTGCTAGCAGAAGGTGATGTCAGGAGCCTTAAGAACAGACGAGCGTGCATGACAAGAGTTATGAATGTCAAAGAAGCAAGTGAGGTGTGTAAGAATAAGCCTAAATGGCGCTCTGTTGTTTGTGCTTACCCCGTAAGGGAACTGGCGTGAAGTTATGTATGTATGTATGTTATTAAACTTTCATATAAAGGGAGACTGGAGCCTGGCCGCTAATGCCGAAACATAACTCAAATCTGTTATGGCGACATATTCTAGACCAGGGGTGGCAGCCATCCAGACGGGCAACTTCCCACCACTTGGTTGTAGGTTGTTTTGTCGCCTCTTACGACAGGCCGCCTGACCGCAGGAAATTGTATTCTTTCTCCGTTCCTGCATCTGACGATGTAGGTGGTGCAGATTATTAGATAGAACTTAAACAGACATACTTAAACTACATGTTTTATAAATTAAATACATACATAACTTCACGCCAGTTCCCTTGCGGGGTAGGCACGAACAACAGAGCGCCATCCAGGCTTATTCTTACACACCTCACTTGCTTCTTTGACATTCGTAACTCTTCTCATGCACGGTCGTCTGTTCTTAAGGCTCCTGACATCACCTTCTGCTAGTACACGATCAATTTGATAAATAAATTAAATACATACAAACATATTAAAATGCCATGTAAGTAAAATTAAATACATACATACTCTATTAAATATAATAAATAATAATAATAGGTAATAAACTCACTGAATAATATAAAATAAATAAAATAAAAATAAAAAAGCCTTTTAATTTTTACTTTTTGCTGTAGGTATTCTTAGTATGTTAATTGGTTAGTAATTTTAAATTAATTGTTAGTATTATTGTTGTTAGTTTGTTAGTTGGATAAATTATGTAAGAATCCCAGATTGGGTAAAGGCCTCCTCCAAAGACGCCCATCTGTCTCTGTCCTGAGCTATTTGATACCAGTTGGGGCCGGCTATTTTTTTAATATCCTCTTCCCAACGCATCGATGGTCTCCCTCTGCCTCTCTTGCCTTGTGGTCCTGTCCACAGAGTTGTTTTAACGGTCCATCTCTGGTCTGTGAGTCTTGTTATGTGACCTGCCCATTTCCATTTTAACTTCTGTGCATAGCTCAAGGCATTAGTTGCTTTAGTTATCGCTCTTATTGTTGTGTGTCTGATTTTGTCCATTTTGTTTACCTTGAGCATGCTTCGTTCGAGACCTCGTTGGCAGGTGGCTATTTTGTGTTTTGTCTTGGCCGTGAAATATAAAATACATACTCTAAAATTAAATACATATTAAAATGCCCTGTAAGTAGTTCGACTAGTGAAGCCGAATCGTCAATTTATCGTAACTTACGACCGCTCTTTAAATCCTTAGAAAACTTTCAAAGTCTACCAATAGAACCTAATTCCTTTTTAAAGCGAACTGCATTTCATTTAAATCTTGTATGCTTTAGATTCTTAACCGCTTCAGATGCCGGTTAAAATTGAATTTCTCTTCGCCATATTGGAACTCAAGTGGCGAATGCAATCAAGCGGTACGAGATTCGATTCCTTTGCAATAGCCAACGTTCTTTATCTTGTAGAAATAAATTAGCTCCGAGACTTTGTAAGCGGTTGAATAACAAATCTAAATGGAATAGCTTTGGGTCTTGGCTGGATTTAAGTGTGGATTAGTGGTATTAGATTATCGAGACTAAAAGGCTGTTTGAAATTAAAGCAAGATTACATAAAATCCTAAAAGGTTTTTTTTAAATTAGATGTTATGTTAAGAAACTAGTTGTGCCCGCGTGGAATTTTTTCGCGGATCCCTAATTTTAAAAGTAGCCTAAGTCACTTCTTATAATATCAGCTATTTACCACTGAAAGTCCTATCAAAACCGATCCAGCCGTTTCAGAGATTAGCCAGAACAAACAGACAGACACTTCACTTTAATAAATATCTAATTTATATATAAATTAACTTATTCGTATATATATTAACATATGATATATTAGAATAGAATAGAATAGAATGTACTTTATTGTACAATAAAATTTATGAAATAATACACAAAGGCAGCTTAGAATTAGGTACAAATGGGGGTCTTATCGCTGACACATCTCTTACAGACCTTGGGATATATACGGCACAAAAGCTAGGGCAGGGTTTGCTGCACAATATTTTAAAAGTGTTACATATTTTATATATTAATATTATTATATAAATATACATACAGATTTACATACACATGATTAAGTACATAAAGCATAGTAATATTATATATACAAATATATCCATACACACACACACATATATATATCGTCTATTAAAAGGAATACATATTATATTAATTACATAAATAGCATAAAGATACGTACAATAATAACAACACAAATTATACTTTGAGGTAGTAATCCTTAACAAGTCTATTAAAGGCTGATACAGATTGGGCTTGCCTTACTTCCAGTGGAAGCATGTTCCATAATTGGACAGCTTGAACACTGAAAGAGTGATTATAAAACCTGGTTGTATTGAGCGGTGTCTCTAGTCTCATATTCACTGATGACCTGAGGAATTTCCCCTGATTCAGATTGAAAAATTGGAAACGTTCCTTAAGATAAGGAGGAGATTTAGGACTAAAAAATACATTGTATAGTAGAGACAGGATATAGTATATATAATATTAATACGTTATGTATTATTGCTCTTATTAATATTGTGGAAAGAATGCATGATGTAAGAATGACTAAACAGATATACAATGCAAAAGTGGATGGATGCAGAAGTCGTGGAAGGCCACGACACACCTTCCATGATCAAATTGATCGTGTACTAGCAGAAGGTGATGTTAGGAGCCTTAAGAACAGACGAGCTTGCATGACAAGAGTTATGAATGTCAAAGAGGCAAGTGAGGTGTGTAAGAATAAGCCTAAATGGCACTCTGTTGTTCGTGCCTACCCCGCAAGGGAACTGGCGTGAAGTTATGTATGTATGTATGTATGTATTAATATTGTATAGCTATTGCTATTGCTATACACATATTAATAGTGTATTTTTCCCCTTTATTTGTTCTAGTTTTTTTTTTATTGCAGGAGATCAGCAGACCGGCAGACGGCCCACTTGATGGAAAGCGGTTACCACCGCCTATGGACATTTGCAACACCAAAGGTGCTACAAATGCGCTGCTGCTCTCTTAAAGGGGACTGGAACCTGGTCACTAATGCCGGAACACAACACAAGATTGTTATGGCGGCATACTCTAGACCAGGGGTGGTCGCCATCCAGTCGGGCAAATGCCCTACCACCTGGCTGTGGGTTGTTAAGTCGCCTCTTACGACAGGCCGCCAGGCCGCAGGAAATTGTATTCTTTCTCCGTTCCTGCACGGATAAAAAGTAATTAGTCTAGTTATATGTACTGTGTAATATTTATGTGTCCTATTTACATGTATTTAATTTGCACACCACCGTCATACACTCTCGATTCCTTTCACACAGTCCACAGCCCGGGTTATCTGGAAGAGATCGCTCTAAAGCGATAAAACTGCCCTTTCCTCCTGCCTTTACATAAAATGACTGTAAATTTACTACAAAATATGTGTATGTGGTCAACAATAAAGAATTTTATCCGTGCAGGAACGGAGAGAGAATACAATTTCCTGCGGCCGGGCGGCCTGTCGTAAGAGGCGACTTAACAACCCACAGCCAGGTGGTAAGGCATTTGCCCGACTGGATGGCTACCACCCCTAGTCGCAAAGCATGTCGCCATAACAACCTTAACTTGTGTTCCGGCATTAGTGACCAGGTTCCAGTCTCCTTTAAGAGAGCAGCAGCGCATTTGTAGCACGTTTGGTGTTGCAAATGTCCATAGGCGATGGCAACCGCTTTCCATCAAGTGGGCCGTCTGCCTGTCTGCTGAACTCCTGCAATAAAAAAAATATATCTATCTTCAATTTTATTTACCTGCAGAGAAGTAATTGACTTTAATTGGTTTTGGGCGGCATTTATCAAGGTAATTGGAGATAGGTTATCTGGCTGGCTGGAGGTTTTCTTAGCTCGCCAGTTGAGATTCGATCTTTTCACTCTTTAATAAATAGTACTTAACACTTGAGTACGTTTGTGAGGGCGGATCTATTCACTACTGGACTAAGTGTCAGCGGCGAACAAGCGCGGGGTTAGGGGAAAGGATTTGAAGAGAATGAGATCTGCCGACAGATAGTGTTACCAATTTAATTTTTATCCGTGCAGGAATGGAGAAAGAATACAATTTCCAACACAAATTTTTCAAATTCTTTCACTGTTGGCAAGCTTTTTTTTTTAAGGCGGGAAAAATTCATTTCGCACAGTACCTAGTCCTTTGCTAGGGATTAGACCATGGTCGATTATGGAGGCATTCCCAAGGGGGCTATTCAAACACTAATCGACCGCATTGTGTGGAGACTCGAGTACTCAATACTCCACTAAAACCACCCTCCTCCCATATGCCCCGCGCTTATGGCAGGAAGAGCGTGAGACTTAGAACGTAGTTACGCCCACGCTGACTGTTGGCAAGCTTTTTTTTTTAAGGCGGGGAAATGCTATTTACGCACAATACGGGTGCCTTTTGCAAGGGATTAGACCATAGTTGATCGTGAAGGCTTTCCCCTTTGATAAGGGGCAATCCGAACACTAATCAAGCCAGCGTATGTGGAGACTCAGAGAAGTTGCACGGGCAACACCTACTACCCACTAAAACCACCCTCCTCCCATGTGCCCCGCGCTTTTTATGTAGGAAAGGCTGAGACTTAAAACGTAGTTACGCCCAGTCCGATCCAGCGCAAAAAGTGCCTGAATGTGCCCCGGGAATCGGAACACATTCACTTCGTCAGCGGAGGTGATGAATCCTTTGCTCCCTTGATAGCTAAAGGCCCCCCGAAGCGGTAACTGTTGGCAAGCTACAAAAAAAATCTTAGATACCCGTGCGAAGCCGGGGCGAGCCGCTAGTCATTAATAAAGCCCTGTATTTATGTAAACTACACAAAATAAGCCGAATAATATTAATTATTATGAAGTAAAGATATCTTGCTGGGGAATTTGTGGCGCTGCTTCTTCTCCTTTAATAGAAACTAAAATTGCTTTGTACGCTGTATTAGACTCATTACTTTCAACAAGTAATCTGTAAGATTCCGTTTTGAAATAAATACATTTACATTTTCATATTTTTAACCGACTTCAAAAAAAGAAGGAGGTTCTCAATTCCTCGGGATCTTTTTTTTATGTATGTTCACCGATTACTCCGAGATTTATGATCCGATTTACATGATTCTTTTTTGTTCGACGCGGAATAGCTTCTATTTGGTCCCCTAAAAATTTGTCATAGTTTGGCCCAGTAGTTTTCATTTTATGAACATTTTTTATGAAAAAATTTCCATTCTGTTCCATATGTGCACCGATTACTCTGAGAGTTATTAACCGATTTACGTGATTCTTGTTTAGTTTGATGCGGAATAGTTGCCATTTGGTCCCCTAAAAATTTAACATAGTTTGGCTCAGTAGTTTTCATTTTACGAACATTTTTTTGTTCCCATTTCTTGGGACTATATTTTTTAAGGAGCGCGGCACCTTTCGTAGGTCTACCCATACATAGCTAGACACTAAAAAGTAACAAATAAAATAAAAAAAACTTCTTTTTATTTTATTCCACATAAATTTTGATATAAAAGGGTCACCTTTACCTCTCTGTGCTCACTGATCTATATTGTTACGTGTACGTACGTGTTCTATATTCTATACGGGTACCAAGATTGGAAGGAAACACCGATCTAGAGAGAAACTGCCTTTATTTAATTAAAAATCAATTAAATAAAAATACCTTCGTTTTAACGGTTTTAAGCGCGGTAATTTATTTTTTGACTTTTGCTTTTCCGACGTTTCGGCGACGTAGTTTTAAGATGTATACAAGTCGCGAAACATCAATTAAACCTACGCGCACTACCATCCCATTGCATTACACGCACACTCCACAAACAAACCAAGACGCACAAAGAGCCTAAAAATTAATAACCCAGGCACAGAAAAGAAAAAAAACAACACACATGGCACTAGATACGACTATATATATAAGTATAGATATAAAGCCAACACTACACATGCACTTCCTCACAACACCAGCATGTAACAGATACACTCTACATTAGTATAAGTTTAGTATTAAAATTAGAATAATTTAATATAATAAGTTATTCTTAAGGTACACCAAAACATAAAAATTACTAAATTAATGTCACACACAGTAACAAAAATAAACAAAGCGTGTATGGAGTCTAAAATTTTTCATAGAAATTAAGTAGTAATAAAAGGATACGGAACTCGAGTCCGTAGAGATATTAATAATAATTAAAAAAAAAGTCGCAAAAACTGAAGAAAATATTATAGAAATACCTTTTTAAATTTTGCACACGTTTTTCTCGATTGACTCACGTCCCGATCCGTTCGATCGACGTTCCGGTGACTCGTGACTGCATAGTCTTGAAGCCTCACGTCTTGATGCTCCACCGTAACGTTGTCGCGCAGTCTGAAGGCCCTTTTGATCCCTTTGCTCTCTTGTCCTTCCTTTCGCTTCGCTAGCCCATACGAGTATGCCTCCATGCTCCATTTTATCCGTGTAGGAACGGAGAAAGAATACAATTTCCTGCGGCCGGGTGGCCTGCCGTAAGAGGCGACTTAACAACCCATAGCCAGGTGGTAGGGCATTTGCCCGACTGGATGGCTACCACCCCTGGTCTAAAGTATGTCGCCATAACAACCTTGAGTTGTGTTCCGGCATTAGTGACCAGGTTCCAGTCTCATTTAAGAGAGCAGCAGCGCATTTGTAGCAACTTTGGTGTTGCAAATGTCCATAGGCGATGGTAACCGCTTCCCATCAAGGGGGCAGTCTGCCTGTCTGCTTATCTCCTGCAATAAAAAAAATGCGCAGATTGTCGCGCTTATATTATTATATCCGTTCGACATTCTAGAATGAACCCTATTACCTCATTCAATTATATGTCTATCCTTGTCCAACAAATGTTCCCACCCTTGTTACTTACTAGGAGTTTATTCCAGTTTCTTCCCGAGTATATCTATCTCGTTTTAACATTTGTCTGGTCCTATAATTCTATCCTTCTCTTTCGCGTTACTTTGTATATGGAGCACTCTATTGTGTTATTGTTAAGGCGAAGACTACGCACTATTTTCTTAATTCCACTACGCGTATTCGTCATAATATTATACAACATATACACACCATTTCATACATTATGTTTGAAATTATAATAAAGGGGTTAAAAAGTCGACATTCCACAATTAACGAAAACTCTGACATGTGGAGTGACGTCTGTAACCGTATATTTATGAATGCAGTGCCACCCCATCCTCCTCTGCGAGTCTCGACGCTTTGTGTGCGATATATGTGTCAGAATGTCAAGCAGCAATTGGCCTTGTAAACTTTGGAACGCGATGCATCCCACTGTTAGTAATTTAGTAATAGTTTTTTATTTTATTTTTTTTATTGCAGGAGGTCAGCAGACAGGCAGATGGCCCACTTGTTGGAAAGGGGTTACCATCGCCTATGGACATTTGCAACAACAAAGGTGCTACAAATGCGCTGCTGCTCTCTTAAGGGAAACTGGAACCTGGTCACTAATGCCGGAACACAACTCAAGGTTGTTATGGCGACATACTTTAGACCAGGGGTGGTAGCCATCCAATCGGGCAAATGCCCTACCACCTGGCTGTGGGTTGTTAAGTCGCCTCTTACGACAGGCCGCCCGGCCGCAGGAAATTGTATTCTTTCTCCGTTCCTGCACAGATAAAATAGGTATTACAAAATAGAAAATATGTCATTGGCTAAGGGGCCATCTGCAAATTACTTTACAATTTTGAAGAGGTGAGTCGAAGTGAGCTTTGGCCATAGAGTATTAATTCTCTCTATCGATTGACATTGAAAAAAACGAGATTTTCAAACCAACTAATGACATTTGTGTATTTTGTTGTTTATGACATCAACGCTCTATAATCTGTTCTACTACAGTTTATGATTCTAGCGTCCGCAAGCAAGTGGAACGGGAAAAGTCGCGATCATGAACGTTGTCCTTGTGAACCTCTTGTGGAACGTAGCCTACATAAGTTAGAACTTTTATAATGATAAAATAATTTTATGCTCTGTGGGAGCAATAATAATAATTAACACGCTATTTGAGTCGTCTTGCATTTTGTAAGAAGTTATAAAGTGTTTCACTTGACTTGACTGTGAACTGACATAAATTATTTCAAGATGAACGAAGAGATAAATTAAAATACGAGTTATTGAAGATCTCTTTGAATTTCTAACAATAAGGTTTTCATATTTTTTTAATGAATTGATGCTGGCCATAAATATTATTTGAATTTGGAACGTGAATATTATTTTCGGCGGCAACTTGAATTGCAGTAGTAGTTAATATACGCCACAAACAATGGCGGGCAAGGGAATCTTAGTCCATACAGCCAATTCTGATGTAATAAGTCTTCATATTTCCCTGTTGATGTATGTAGGTGACTGACGCCATTCAACTATACAGAGAATATACAGTTCACATTTCTTACAGAAATACATAATTGCTACTCAAAAAACATCAATATCATACAACTATTGTTCATTATAGAATAATTTAAAATTTTATTTTCTAAAAAAATTTAAGAAAATAAAACTGCACAGCAACAACGTCCCGTTTCAGTTCCCGCCAAAAACTCTCGTGACTGTTGAACCTCATCTGTTTTACTTTTTTTATTCGTGTGTTCTAAAACGCATTTGTCAATTATTCAAATTTGGGATGTGACGTTTCTTTTTTTTATTAGAATAAAATGTACTACGAGTTTTTGACGGGAATTTGAAGCATGATGTATTGCCGTGCAATTTTAAAATTAAAACTGAACAACAGTTGTAATTTGATTTATTTTAAAGGCCATATAGGTTAGTGTTAAAGATTTAGGTCATTTCACACAGATGTGGCGATGGGTTTAATGCATTATTTGTGATTAGTCGCATTGTTAATGATGTTAAATATTGACAAATAACGTATGTGGCTATGCGTTAACGTTACTTTTAACGCTTTAAATAAGACGCATTCTGAAACAGTCTAAATCTTTAACACTCACACTCACAGGCACAGAAAAGAAAAAAAAAACAACACACATGGCACTAGATAGGACTATATATAAGTATAGATATAAGGCCAACACTGCACATGCACTTCCTCACAACACCAGCATGTAACAGATACACTCTACATTAGTATAAGTTTAGTATTGTGGAAAGAATGCATGATGAAAGAATGACTAAACAGATATACAATGCAAAAGTGGATGGATGCAGAAGTCGTGGAAGGCCACGACACACCTTCCATGATCAAATTGATCGTGTACTAGCAGAAGGTGATGTCAGGAGCCTTAAGAACAGACGAGTGTGCATGACAAGAGTTATGAATGTCAAAGAGGCAAGTGAGGTGTGTAAGAATAAGCCTAAATGGCACTCTGTTGTTCGTGCCTACCCCGCAAGGGAACTGGCGTGAAGTTATGTATGTATGTATGTATTAAAATTAGAATAAATTAACATAATAAGTTATTCTTAAGGTACACCAAAACATAAAAATTACTACATATAATGTCACATACACTAACAAAAATAAACAATAAGCGTGTATGGAGTCTCAAATTTTTCATAGAAATTAAGTAGTAAAAAGGGGTACGGACTCGAGTCCGTAGTATAATCAATAATAGTAAAAAAAAAAAAATCTTTAACACTAACGCAGATGAAGCCCCAGCATCAGGAATAATTATGCATTTGTGTTGAAAATCTCAACTGTTTCGTGAAGTATATTTTTGAATTACCAAAAGAACTGTCTTGTTTGACGTCATTCGAAGACATACAATTTAGATGAAGGTTTCACTTAAAGATTGTTTCTAAAACTTAAATATTAGAAGAAAGAAAGAGAAATAAAATATTTATTTCCAATTGCGACAGACACACAGATACAAACAGATTAGAAAATATACATACAAAAAATGAATGCCGCAATTTAAGAAATGAGGTTTGCACTCAGTGTTTTACTGTGCCGGAAAATGTTCCGACACAGCACTGGTTTTCAGTGTCCACCTCCAAAATCTCATGTGTCATAAGACCCTAAGTATGTGGGTGACCTTAATCTATTACATGAATAAAAAATAAAATACAAGATTTATACAATAATATACCCTAACAGAACAATGAAATAATAAATACCTATTCTAAAAAGCAGACTTTCTGTTAATCTTATCATATTTAAACTATGATTCTGGTGTAGATATCCATATGCATGGTAACTATAAAGAAAATTATGTTATTCAGTTTCTCAATTGGACTTGGAATTTCACGACTTTTCTTTTACATCATCCATTTAGGACGCGTTCCGTTAGTAGCTCACAACGACCAATATGCTTCGTCTGTCGTTCCACTAGGCGACCGCGGTCGTTATGGTCGTGGCGAAAACGTCCCACCCATGTCAAGAGGTGGGTCGATGCGGGCGTTGACCACAGATCATTCTCTCTATCGATTGACATTGAAATAGGCGCGATTTTCAAATCAACCAATATCATTTGTCACCAACGCCCCGTAATCCGGTTCCACTAGGGTTTATGATTGTAACGTCCGCAAGTGGAACGGGAAAAATCGCGGTCGTGAAAGTGGTCGTTGTGAGTCCCTTTTGGAACGTAGCATTAATGAGCGTTGTGGAAAATCAGGGAATCCCCCACCTTTTGGCATAACGCCAGAACGGACCTCGATGAAACTGAAGACCAAAAATAGCTACTTTAGTAAAACTGGGGCGCGCTTTTATACCAACTGGTCTATTTTAAAAGACGTTGCGATTCACTTTGATGTTCAACCAAGCGTGTGATGTGACTTGTTTCGGGTTAACAAATAATATATTAATGACGTAATTAAAAATATAGGCCCTTTTTAGGGTTCTGTAGTGTTACATTTAAACTTGAGCGCCTCCAAAACTTCTCTATAAGGTTCATATTTGGGTTACGCAGGTATGACCACTTTTCTGAATTTCGTAATAAACTCAAGTGGTTGCCAATTTGTTTTCGCCGGAATACTCACATTCTTTCATTGCTTTGTAGTATTTTATTCATCCCTACTGTACCTTAAATAACGCTTCGAATTTATTTCTTGCTCTCACAATACGAGTCGGGTATGAAAGAGAGAGCATGAAAGTAGAGGAAACGCGGTCGAGATGCGAGCACTGCGCAAAATCTGCGGAGTGACGCTCGCGGACCGCGTTCGTAGTACCGAAGTAAGAAAGAGAGTTGGTCTGAAAGAGAGTGTCGGGGTGAAGGTAAGGAAAGGAATGCTCCGGTGGTTCGGGCATGTGGAAAGAATAACTAAACAGATATACAATTCAAAAGTGGATGGATGCAGAAGTCGTGGAAGGCCACGACACACTTTCCATTATCAAATTGATCGTGTACTAGCAGAAGGTGATGTCAGAAGCCTTAAGAACAGACGAGCGTGCATGACAAGAGTTATGAATGTCAAAGAAGCAAGTGAGATGTGTAAGAATAAGCCTGAATGGCGCTCTGTTGTTCGTGCCTACCCCGCAAGGGAACTGGTGTGAAGTTATGTATGTATGTATGTAAGTATGTATGTACAATACGCCCTTACAGTCAACATAGACTTATTACTCCTATTCATAATATAACGTTTTTCAATCATTCTTTCACGGTTAAAGCTGTCCAACTTTGGAATACATTGCCTGTTGCTGTCATACAAGCAAAATCTCTAATAACATTTAAGAACATGGTCAGGAAATACTATCTGCAATATAATGATATGTAATTTTATATAATTAGTAGATATTATATTGTATATAGTTGTATATTTATTATGTTTAAATAATTGCATTTTTATCACCATATCTTATATATGTATATAACTTATGTGTATATTTGTATATATTGTATAGTTATATATTTATTATTAAAATACAAGTAATCGTACAATAATTATGTATACCACCGTCGCCACTCCTAATCAGAATATTCTTGCCACGGGTTGTCTGGAAGAGATCGCTTTTTAGCGATAAGACCGCCCTTTGTACACAATTAGGATAATACTAGTTTGTAAGTTTTCTGTAATGGTGTACAAGAAAGTGTTATCTATCTATCTGTCTATCTACATTTATTTAGTTGCATAGTTGTTCTAGTCATGTTTCTTTTTAAGGTTAATAATTAATTTTGTTATGTACCCTCTTATTTCTAAATGATACGATCGATCATTTCCTTAATTGAATAATAATGTTATATTTTTATTTACTCTGTGATTAGCGCCTGTTTTGTATATAGTAATTCTCCATAGCTTACCATAATTTTTTGGAACAATATTTATCTCTATTATGATGTGGTAATTTTGTAAATTATAATTCAAAATCGATTAATTGTACATAGATGGTATACACTACAGTTTATTTTCATATTGGCAGACGCGATAGATTGTTATTGTGTTCTATTTATTTTATTACACGTAAAACTTTAAAGAGAACGAAGGTAACTGACATAGCTGGCAAAATTAGCAAGTTGAAGTGGCAGTGGGCCGGTCACGTCTGTCGCAGGACCGACGGCCGATGGAGCAAACGAGTCCTGGAGTGGAGACCACGTCTCGGCAAACGTAGCGTAGGACGCCCTCCAGCCCGGTGGTCTGACGACCTGCGCAAGATCGCCGGCATGGGCTGGATGAGGAAGACGGGAGACCGGGATATGTGGCGCGTACTTGGGGAGGCCTACGTCCAGCAGTGGACTGAGAGTGGCTGAAGAAGAAGAAGAAGAAAACTTTAAATATAATATTTTATATAATATCTTATATAAAATATTATATTTGATAAGACTTTATCTTGTTGTTCGTGCCTACCCCGCAAGGGAACTGGCGTGAAATTATGTATGTATGTATGTATGTAGGTTATATGAAATATTATCTAAAACTTCCAAACAATAATGTATTAAATTCTTGACATTCATAACCCTTTTAATTGTATCTGTTCTTATCCAATTTTTTGTCCATCCAAAGGTTGTCCGGAAGAAGTCGCTGATAGCGATAAGACCGCCTATTGTATTGTAAAATTTTATTTCTGTTAACTGTATCTTTTAGAACACAATAAAGCATATTCATTCATTGATACATTTAAAGTAATTAAAAATTAGTAAGCATTACAAACGACTTTCTACAGCTAGCAGTTAAAACTCAGTTTAGATGGCTATGATTAGAACTTAATGAACGTAACATACAACTTAATTACTTATGATGATGACTTTAGTAATAGCTGTTATTATTACACTTTACACTTGAGACAATGGCCTGGGGAGTGTGCTGATGGCTCTGTTTAGGCTCAAGACATAATATCAGGCTATTAATGTTACAATATTTGGCTTATGTCTACTTGTATTTACAGTTTGTTGACTTAATTTGACAATCGTTGATTGCAAGTTCAGGTAATATGTTTGTTAGGTTTTATCTATAACTAGCGGCCACGGCAGACGTTGTCCTGCTTTGAAAAAATAAAAATCTAGGATCCGATCTCAACGCCACCTACCGGTTCTAATTGTGAATCTAAACCATCCGGGAACCCACTCAAACACATAAAAACAAAATCACCAAAATCGGTCCAGGTGATTAGGAGGATTCTAGAACCCGATTTCAGCGCCACCTACCGGTTCCAACGGAATAAAACGTATCCTATGTCCGTCTGCTGGTTCTAAGCTATCCCCCCCCCCCCCATTTTTAGCCAAACCGGGACAGCCGTTCTTGAGTTATAAATAGTGTAACTGACACGACTTTCTTTTATATATATAGATATTATAAAACTCTATTAAAGCTTTGGCTGTACATTGAAGCTAATTAAAAAAAACAACTGGAATAGACAATATAAACGCCGGAGAAATCGACGCAATTTTTCTTAAGATTTCTCTTGTCTGTTTGTTCGGGATTCACCTAAAAACTACTTGGCCGATTTTAATGCGGCTTGCGCTGATCGACAGCAAATTTTTAGACTTAAAATCTGCGCTGCTTTTCATAGTGGGAATCCCGCGGGAATGGTTTGAAATGGCCAAACTAAAAAAAACGAAATCCCAAGTAATTTTCTCACTGATCGATAGCAAAATTTATATAATAAAATGTGTTCTGACCCGTATTCCGCATAAATTACATATAAGTACATTGCAAGAACATTTTTTTATCAAAGCGCTATTTACCGTTGAAAAATTCCGTCTTGTCCTGCAAAAACTATCTCAGAGTCTCTCTCTATATACTTATATATATACATACACATATACACACAGACAGAGAGAGATATAGAGAAAGAGAGAGAGAGATAACACTTTATTGTACACCATTACAGAAAAATCCGTGGCAGTAATAAAACAGATTCAATTTGTCCAAACACGAATATTTATATATATATATTATTTAATAATAAACATATAACTATGTAAAAATATTATGTAAGTGAGAATTATACTTAATACACATATTAATATAACATACAAAAATATATTTCTATATATTTTTGTGAATGATTGTTCATACATTCATAAACCTAAATATATCAAACATCACACTATGTATATCTTGGATGTGCTTTTAGCAGGGATGGAAGGTACACCGCTGATATAGAAAGAAAAGTGAATTTTGGGAATAGTTTGAATGGAGCGTTAGGTAAACTTCTAGGCGCTAAGAACCTCAGCCAGAAGGCCCAACTCGCCATACACAACGCGGTGCTGGTACCTACGCTTACGTATGGAAGCGAGAGTTGGGTATGGAAGAGAGAGCATGAAAGTAGAGTAAACGCGGTTGAGATGCGAGCACTGCGCAAAATCTGCGGAGTGACGCTCGCGGACCGCGTTCGTAATACCGAAGTAAGAAAGAGAGTTGCTCTGAAAGAGAGTGTCGGGGTGAAGGTAAGGAAAGGGATGCTCCGGTGGTTCGGGCATGTGGAAAGAATGACTAAACAGATATACAATGCAAAAGTGGATGGATGCAGAAGTCGTGGAAGGCCACGACAAACCTTCCATGATCAAATTGATCGTGTACTAGCGGAGGGTGATGTCAGGAGCCTTAAGAACAGACGAGCGTGCATGTCAAGAGTTATGAATGTCAAAGAAGCAAGTGAGGTGTGTAAGAATGGGCCTAAATGGCGCTCTGTTGTTCGTGCCTACCCCGCAAGGGAACTGGCGTGAAGTTATGTATGTATGTATGTATCACACTATGTTGCAGGTAGTGCTGTTACGTCAAATTCTTCAATATTATTAGTGATTTAGCTTGTCTAACAGTAACAGGCAGCGCATTTCAGAATAGAATAGCTTGTACAGTAAAAGAATTATTAAAAAAAGATGAATAATGTTCGGGAGTATTAAGTCTAAGATTAGTAGAAGGTCGTAAATTGTGAGAGGAAGAAATGAATTCGAAGCCTTCTTTGAGATAATACGGGGTTGTGGGGATAAACAACGCACTGTAAAGGAGTGAAAGAATATGAGTATTCCGGTGAAAACGAATTGGCAATCACCTGAGTTTTATATGAAATTCAGAGACGTGGCTATGTTTGCGTAACACAAATATGAACCTTATTCAAAAATGTTGGAGGCGCTCAAGTTTATTAAGTTGCTCTTGAGTCAAATGAATATAGCTGGCGTTCAGCATAATCAAGAATGCGGAGTAGTAAGGACTCTGCAAGCTTAACAACTTAACTTATATATACCTATAATGGTTTGGGCATGTAGAGAGGATGTATGAAAATAGAATCACAAAACAAGTGTATGACAGTATTGTGAATGGTAGATTTGGTACAGGTAGATCACGACGTAGACACCATGATCAAATAACAGAAGTGTTAAAACGAGGTCAGGTAAAAGGCATATCAAATAAACGTGCATGTATGAAGAGGTTAATGAAAGTAGATGAAGCGAAAGTTGTTTGTCAGGATCGTCGCAAGTGGAGATCTATAGTCTCTGCCTACCCCCATGGGAAAAAGGCGTGATAATATGTATGTATATATATGTATATATATATATATATATATATATATATATAACTTTACACACACACACACATACACACACACACACACACACACACACACACACACATCTTCATCAATTAACCTGAGCAAGTCTATATGTTAAGGCTTGTAATTAGCAATTCTTTTATTTATGTTCTTAATTTATATCGTTATTTGTCTGTAAGCCTTACTAAAATAAATAAATAAATTATATATATATATATATATATATATATATATATATATATATATATATATATATTCTATCCGTGCAGGAACGGAGAAAGAATATAATTTCCTGCGGCCGGGCGGCCTGTCGTAAGAGGCGACTAAACAACCCACAGCCAGGTGGTAGGGTTTTGCTCGACTGGATGGCGACCACCCCTGGTCTATAGTATGCCGCCATAACAACCTTGTGTTGTGTTTCGACATTAGTGACCAGGTTCCAGTCTCTTTTAAGAGAGCAGCAGCGCATTTGTAGCACCTTTGGTGTTGCAAATGTTCATAGGCGATATGGTAACCGCTTTCCATCAAGTGGGCCGTCTGCCTGTCTGCTGGACTCCTGCAATAAAAAATAAATAAAAAAAATGAAAAGGAAGTAATAAGCTTAGTTTTGTATTAAAAAATAAAATATGATATAAAACCAGGCTCATTTTACTTTTACGCGACAATATTAGAAAAGCTTTTATTTACGTCAGCTATCCACTTCAATAAGCTTCAATACCGCGCCCTATTTTCTGATTATGTCTTAGGTCTTCTGAATAACACCTTATTACATGGCGATAAGGTTGAAATTTATTATAACCCAACAATCATTACGAACTCACAGAGATAAGCACTGTAACGCTTTCAAAATAAGGTTCATATTTAATTACGTGTGTTATTTCACATTTTAGTAGATAGTATTAAGTGCTCCTTCACGCGTGCGATTTAAAAATTGCTATAGTAAATTATTTATCAATTTACGTAGGTAGGTAGGGTTCGTACGCGGGTGGATTTAGACAGTGGGTATATCTACAGTATTAGGCACGCAAAACTAATAGTGTTTGATTGTATTATGTAACTCTTGTGTTTCTTCTTTTACGCAGTTTAATAATAGAGTACTCGCCGCGAGTTATGGTACAGAACGTATCGCGTTCCAGTGACGCGAGACTAATTTTCTAACTTAGCTTACGATTTTATCATCTACTAGCTGTGCTCGCGACGTCGTCCGCGTGGAATTTGAAACATTCTTAATTGGTGCTCCGCTCCTATTGGTGTTAGCGTGATGATATATAGCCTATAACCTTCCTCGATAAATGGGCTATCTAACGCTGAAAGAATTTTTCAAATCAGACCAGTAGTTCCTGAGATTAGCGCGTTCAAACAAACAAACTCTTCAGCTTTATATATTAGTATAAGATTCATGTTTACGAGTATGCTAGCCATACTCATTTCTCTCAAAAACAAATGGGTCTATAGTAATTAAACTTAGCTACATAAAATGGTTTAAACCAATTAGAAAAGACTTAAGAAGTGAACTTCAATTCGTGATTATTTTGGTATTTTTTTTTTATAATAAAAGGTCGTGAAGCGGATGTTGAATGAATTGTAGCGCTGTTTAGTCATATAAGGCTTAGAAGTCTTTCAATCTCGTTTTCACTAGGCTAGGTTTGTCTTTCTCACTTACTTATTTCCCTGTTTTGCCATCTGATTACACGCACTTCGGGACGAAGCACTTCGCTTCACCATTTCTGAGGCGCACTGCTGAATATTGGAATAATTTGCCGCAGTCTGTTTTTTATGACAAATACATACTATGACTTTAGAATCACAGTAAATAAGTATGGTCTAGGTAAACGCACTCCATCCTAGACCACGAAAGGACTTAACATCATGTAAGGTTATGGTTAAACGCATACCTAGACAAACGGAAAAGTCTACATACTAACGTCACATTTTTTTTAAATTGAGTTTATCGTGCCTACAAGCAAACATAAAAAATTGTTCTAGTAACTAAGAATAATTAATAAGATAATACCAGTGTAGAGTTTTTTTTAAGTAATTAGTGTTAGTAGTAGTTAGTTAGTAGTTAGTCTACTTAGTCCTATTAACTAAGTAGATTTTGAATAAACAGTGCAGTCAGTGGACTTGTGTTGTGACCCTGTTCGCCAGAGACTCGAGTGCTGAGAGAAATAAAAAAATTACAAAAAAGTGTTATTATTTTTAATATTATTATCAGAATAGAATTTCCATAAAAAAGCTGCCTTATTTTCCAGAATAAAATATAATAATTATATATTTTTCCCGTGAGAAGTGTCACAGTATTATGATAGATTCATTGATATATTATGTTGTTATTATACATCAATGGATATATTGGATAATTAATTAATTTTGATGTATTTAACTTACTGTTTTTGAAGTGGAACTTCTATATAAACGGGGGTCTTAGGATTTTTCTGTCACAAAAAAGCATTACGGCCGCGTGGAGTAGCGGCATAAATTTAGACTAGACGTGGTGAGGCGGCATAATTTTAGAGGAGACTATGGATATTAAAGTGTACCTAACCTAACCGAATCATAATTTGCAGTAAACCTGCGAAAAATCGAAATGTGTGCTTGGACACATAGTAGAAGTAAAACTTCAACGGACAAGTGGCAAAACGAATCGCAACAAAATTTTAACTTGAAGTTTTACGGGCATGTTTTCAAATTGGATAAGTACATTAACAATCTGCCCGTAAAAGTTCAAGTTAAAATTTTGTTGCGATTCGTTTTCAACTTATCCGTTGAAGTTTTATTTTTGTTCCTTTTCTAGATCATAAAAATCCATTTTTGGTTTAGATTTATTGTTCTGTATTGTTTGGCCTTTAAATTTATGGAAATACTGTAGAATACTTCTTAATAATAATAAGAAAAGTGGATGGATGCAGAAGTTGTGAAAGGCCACGACACACCTTCCATGATCAAATTGATCGTGTACTAGCAGAAGGTGATGTCAGGAGCCTTGGGAACAGATGAGCGGGCATGACAAGAGCTATGAATGTCAAAGAAGCAAGTGCGGTGTGTAAGAATGGGCCTAAATGGTGCTGTTGTTCGTGCCTATCCTTCAAGGGAACTGGCGTCAAGTTATGTATGTAAAATAAATACATACATACATACATAACTTCACGCCAGTTCCCTTGCGGGGTAGGCTCGAACTACAGCGCCATTTAGGCCCATTCTTACACACCTCACTTGCTTCTTTGACATTCATAGCTCTTGTCATGCACGCTCGTCTGTTCTTAAGGCTCCTGACATCACCTTCTGCTAGTACACGATCAATTAGATCATGGAAGGTGTGTCGTGGCCTTCCACGACTTCTGCATCCATCCACTTTTGCATTGTATATCTGTTTAGTCATTCTTTCCACATGCCCGAACCACTGACAGGTAAAAAAATACCTATCTAAATCGGGCTAATCGTCCATGTGAACGCGCCATTGAATTTGTTTTTTTATTCCAGGTACACTGACGACCGAAGTGCAGTGGCGCGGGTGTGTTATGCATGGACACGTGAAGTGAACATGACGGCCCTCCTCGCAGCACTCTGCGCCCTGACGCTCGTCGGGCGGACAGGTATGTTTTTTATATGAGGGTTTTATACTCATGCATTTATTCTCTAATCATCTTTTACAATCTCCTGCGGCCGGGCGGCCTGTCGTAAGAGGCGACAAAACAACCCACAGCCAGGTGGTAGGGCATTTGCCCGACTGGATGGTTACCACCCCACGTCTAAAGTATGGCGCCATAACAACCTTGAGTTGTGTTCCGGCATTAGTGACTAGGTTCCAGTCCCCTTTAAGAGAGCAGCAGCGCATTTGTAACACCTTCGGTGTTGCAAATGTCCATAGGCGATGGTAACCGCTTTCAATCAAGTGGGCCGTCTGCCTGTCTGCTGAACTCCTGCAATAAAAAAAAAACATACATATTTTCGTGATACAAAAACGAACATGGCTGATAGAAACCTTAGAGTCTTCTGCACAGTTCTGTTGGCGTAATCTTCGTTTCCATACACCGAAGAAATTGTCACAAGTTCATGTGCGATATTATAAAGTGGCTCGCGGCTACGCCCGCGTAGATTGAGAATAGTCATAGTTTGAGCAAATTTTCTACATCTTTTTAACCAAGGGGGTCCAATTTCCAAAATCGTCGATACACTTGTACATATATTTTTAACTAGAAACAGGTATGTAAAGTTTCGTGCTTCTTACTTTGAAAATGAAAGAAGAATGAATTTATTTGCTAAGAAAGCGACAATACATGGTTGCAAAATATTTATGCATACATTTTTATGATAAAATTCGATATGTTGTATGTGTTGGAGTTTCCTTCCAGCACAGCGCTGATTTACAGTGCCCACCCCACTTCATTGATTTATACTAGACTCATCACCACAATAAATGTAACAAGTAACAAGAAATGTACATACATACATAACTTCACGCCAGTTCCCTTGCGGGGTAGGCACGAACAACAGAGGGCCATTCAGGCTTATTCTTACACACCTCACTTGCTTCTTTGACATTCATAACTCTTGTCATGCACGCTCGTCTGTTCTTAAGGCTCCTGACATCACCTGCTAGTACACGATCAACTTGATCATGGAAGGTGTGTCAACACACGTCGTCTTATTTTGTACTCCCCTTTCAAGCGGTCGAGCCTTGCTCCCGCGGCGATTGAGCCATGAGCTCTCGCCTAATGGTGCGGCACCCTACCCCACAACGGCGTAACCATCATCGATGCACCACACACATATACCCCCACATATATTTTATCCGAACGGAGATAGGATACAATTTCCTGCAGCCGGGTGACCGAGTAGTAAGAGACGACAAAACAACTCACAACCAGGTGGTAGAGCATTTGCGCGTCTGGATGGCGACCACCCCTGGTCTAGAGTATGCCGCCATTACAACCTTGAGATCTGTTCCGGCGTTAGAGGCCAGGTTCCAGTCTCCCTTAACAGAGCAGCAGCGTATTTGTAACACCTTTGGTGTTGGAAATGTCCATAGATGATAATATATACATACATACATACATAACTTTACGCCAGTTCCCTTGCGGGGTAGGCACGAACAACAGAGCGCCATTTAGGTCCATTCTTACACACCTCACTTGCTTCTTTGACATTCATAACTCTTGTCATGCACACGTCTGTTCTTAAGGCGATAATATATGATAATTGTAAAATTGCCATCAAGTTTTACTATGTGCGAAACCGTTCGATCCGCTTTGGACAAAAGTGCCAAGTACTATTTTTTTTTGTCGCTATCGCCTGTGATAGCTATCTCACCTGATGTTAAGTGAAGATGCGATCTAAGATGGAGCACGCTTACCAAGGAGATACCTATTCACTCGTGACTCGAAGACCACTGGCTATTATAAAATATATTTTATTCTTAGTTACATTTTATTTTATTTTAAAACTCTTAACGTCTTGCCGTTGCCTTGTTTATATATTTTCGAGATATGTATGTTTGTAAAAAGAAACGCTGATTTATTTAAAAAAGCTAAAGATATATATCCACGCTCTACAAGAAATAGGGATAGATTAGTATTTGATTTTGTCCCAAGAACAACCCTATTCATGAAAAATTGTTACGCGATGTGCATAAGAATATTTAATAAATTACCTCCATCGATCAAAGAACTGCCGTTGAAACAATGTAAAAAAAAAACTAAAAATATGGTTACTGGAAAAAATGATATACTCAATTAATGATTTTCTTTAATATGACAAAGAGATGCTATTTTAATACTATTTTACATTTTATTTATATTTTTGGCTTTTGAGATGTAATTTATTTTGTTTTCTTGACATTTTTTTCTTATTTCTGTTTTTTAATATAACGAATCAATTAATTTTATAATATTGGAATTGTTGTGATTTTTCTTTTTGGATTGACGTGCACTTACATATTTGTATGACCTTGTGTGGGTCAAATACAGTGAGGACATCTGACTTTGTTACCATCCTAGATATAATTATTACCTGTATTTCTACAAATAAAGATTTATTATTATTATTTATTATTATATTATGACAATTCTTTGAATATGTACATTAGAATTTTGCGTATGTACATTATTAGTATCATTATTTAATCTACTTACCGAAATGGGTTAGAGTGAGATAGGAGGAGCCTGCTTACCGTTGTCGTATACGTGAGAGAAAGGGAAGCTAGACAGACTGGCGTCGTAACCCGTTACGTAACGAAGCGGTTTACCCTCCCATAAGAAGTTATCACTTGAAAAAATCAAAATAAAAAGACAGATTAGCACTTAACCACATCTGTACCTAAATACAATAGAGCTTTTATTTCCATCCATAAACCCAGTACAGCTGCCAAAATCAATTTAGTATTCATCCAATACGTATATTAGATTATACATAAACAGAGCCCAGTCACTTCGGCCTTTGTTCTTTTAATAAGATGAAATTGGTATGCCTTGGCAATATGCTCAGCTAAATTACATTTCAGGATGACCCCTAATCGCGCAGTCTCCATCGCTAGGATTCCAGATTCGCCATATAATTGATGGATGGAGATAAAAGAAGAATGTCACTTTGGGGGCGTTGCGCTTTACAAGGGACGTTTGTGGCGAGCGGAGCGACTAGCGTTTTTTCATATTTGTAGTTTTGAGTGATTTGTTGTTCATAATCATCATTATCCGTGAGTTATATCCCTTTTGCTTTCGAGACGCTGCAATCGGGACTTGATTTTTATTTTTCAGAGCAGGATAACGTTTGCTGAGCCCGCTAGTAGTGTATACATTTACGAGCTAAGCTAGTTACACTTTCGTTATAACGAATGCACTGAAGAAGAACCCAGACCAGAGTAAATAAAAAAAGTTGTTATTGTAGAGAAAAACAAATAACCCACAGCCAGGTGGTAGGGCATTTGCCCGACTGGATGGCTACCACCCCTAGTCTAAATATAGTATGTCGCCATAACAACCTTGAGTTGTGTTCCGGAATTAGTGACCAGGTTCCAGTCTCCCTTAAGAGAGCTGCAGCGCATTTCTATCACCTTTGGTGTTGCAAATGTCCATAGGCGATAGTAACCGCTTCCCATCAAGTGGGCCGTCGGCCTGTCTGCTGAACTGCAATAAAAAAAAGAAAATAATGCAGAGCTAATTGTCTGAATTGAAGTAAATAAATCAAGAAATTATCGAAGTGGCTTATCGAGTCACCCACTCACCCACTTTGAACCCCGCTTGACCCCATTACTCAGCTAATAAGTCCTCCCCCTTATCCGAGATGACAACTCACAAAATGCGCTGACATAAGATTTCCATTTTTTTTTTTTCTAAAACGTTTTCAATCATGAAAAATATTTCTTTTCATTCTTTATACAATGGCATTCGTGACTGTTGGAGCGCAATTGTTTTTTTATTTCATTCATGTATTCTTAAAGGTATTTTTGTCAATTGTTTGAATTTGGAATGTGCCTTTTGTTTTTTTTTTGTATTGAAATATAATATAGCTATTTTGCTGTTTTTTTTTTATTTATCGCTTGAGTACAACAGCCAGTACTGCATATGATAGACATACCACCTATACGAGCAATACGCTTTTCTTTTCTTTTGTTCTCCTGACAAACAAGATATGTCAAGGTATTGTATTCTTTTTTTTTTTAATTTGTTTGTTCTTTTCTTTTTTATTGCTTTGTTTATGTATAACATATATCTGTTACATTGTTTATCAAGTAATCTAAGTACAAAGCTTTTATTACTTCTATTTACGTCGGTGGTTCGGGCATGTGGAAAGAATGCATGATGAAAGAATGACTAAACAGATATAAAATACAAAAGTGGATGGATGCAGAAGTCTTGGAAGGCCACGACACACCTTCCATGATCAAATTGATCACTAAAAAATAATTTATATAATAAAAATAAAAAATTGGCTCAAATAGTTAATTACAAAAAAAAAATATACAATTATACGAAAATTACATAAATAAAATGTCAATTTAATTTACATTAGGTCAATATTGAATAAAATTGAAAAAAAATGTCACAATAATTACTAACAAAATAGAGATTAAAAAAAAATAAGTATTAAAAAAAAAGTTTATGTCATTATTCTAAAAGTCATTGGATCATTCTAAATTACAACATTTTTTAATTTGGGTCTTAAATTGATGTAAGTTACCTATGAAAGGATCAATACTAGTAAATAGTGCATTGTATTGCTGACAAGTGCGGTATAAAAACGTGTTTTAAGTATAGTTAGTTTTTATAACTATAATTTAAGAATAACAGATATTTTAATCTGAAAAATTTAACTAAATACTTAAAAATAAATTAATATAAAGGATGTAACAAATCGCTGACAGAGGGAAGCGTGCCCATAAGGCTGGCTGCATTGCCACGCTGCATGGCAATGCTGATTCGTTGCGTGAAATACGAACCAGCTTTCTGATCACGGGTGGTATCAAAGAGTTTCTTACAAATTTCTTTGAAGACACCCTTTGCCGATGGACCCATGGACCTAAGGTTTCAACTCCAAACGGCACAAATATGTAACAACTTCCTAGGGTTTCATATTTGCGCCGTTCGAGGTCTTCAGCTGTTGAAGTAGCGTTGCCAGCCCCTGACTTAGTCACTGGAAGATGTGATGTCGCCAGAGTGTCAACCCATGTCGCGTCCCACACAAGCGGCCTTCCCATCTTCCAAGGAATAAGTGACATTCCAACCGGCCTCTTGCCATCGTCGCGCACCAAGCCATTTGGCTCTAGGATGGCTGGCACGCCGACGCTGACAAGAGCTGGGCGGATCATGTCATTGAGGCTGGCATGGCAAAATGCAAATTAAACAACATTTAGTCTTATATCTTATTATATAGTTTGTTACCGAACTCCTCCGAAACGGCTGAACCGATTTGTATGAAATTTTGTGTGCATGTCTGGTAGGTCTGAGAATCAGCCAACATCTATTTTTCATACCCCTAAATGATAAGGGTGACCCATTCATAATTTTTTTTTTAATTTTTTGAATTTTTTTTTTGCTATTAGGCATTAAAACATGGATACAACCCAAAATTTTCACCCTTCTACCACTAACCACAATTTTTTAATAGTGATATTAGTATTTTAATAATTTTCTACTGGGATGATTTAGATTTCAATTTAAATCAGATAGATGGCGCTGCAATCGGGTACCAGAATTTAGATGTTTTTTCTTGTTGTCTGTGTTCAAGTTTGTCCCGGAATGGTTTAAATTAACGATTGGACCCAGCAGGTTAATTCCCGGTTGCGTTCGGAGCGTTCACTCCGACGCCCAGGGTCCGCTTTCCTACTTTTTCTACTCCACTTCGCGCGGTCTTCAGCATCCCCCGTTTTGAGACCATTGGTACGCATGTCATCCTTCACAACGTCAAGCCAACATTTCTTGGGCCTTCCCCTTCGACCGGGACCTGGCGGAGGCGGCATGGCTAGACATTTGTTCCCCACATAATTAGCCGGTCTCCGTAAAACGTGGCCGTACCAACGTAAGCGACACTCTTGCAATTTGTCTGCTATGTCACGGACATGAAGACTGCCGCGGATGCGGGAGTTCCTGACTCGGTCTTTCCGCGTCACTCCACACATCCATCGCAGCATATTCATCTCCGTGACACGCAGTTCTTGCTTGTGTCGCTCAAGTACAGGCCACGCTTCACTGCCATACAAAAGGACAGGTCTAATGATGGATTTATAGACCTGTCCTTTTAATTTAACCGGCATTTTGGGGTCACAAATGACACCTGTCACCTCACGCCACTTGGCCCAAGCTGCTGTGATACGGGCCTTGACGTCGTGGTCGATATCCCCGGATGCACTAAGTACAGATCCCAAGTACTTAAACTGATCCGTGCGCTCGACCGTATCTTCGCCTATGCGCACGGATGTGGGATCTGTAGTGTTGCAGGCCAAGTACTCAGTCTTCGCCACATTTAGTTTCAGACCGCCGTTCTCTAGCGACCTCTTCCACGCATTTACGCGTTGCACCAGGCGCCCCCTGTCCGAATCTGCCAGCGCGATATCGTCGGCATACATGAGCAACCATGGAGGTTGCTCATGCGCATCTCTGATGCTATTCGACACTTCGTCTAGTATCACGCTGAACAGAAACGGGCTAAGGACAGATCCCTGGTGCACACCTACGGTTATGGGGAAGGGTGTGGTGTCGCCAACAGCGGTCCGAACTATGGAATCGGAATCACGGTACATGTCCCGAATAATGTCAATATAGGTCTCTGGCACCCCTTTGGACCTCAGTGCCCACCAGATCATCACGCGAGGAACACAGTCGAAGGCCTTCTGCAGATCCAAAAACAAGAAATGCAGAGGCGTATTCTTCGTCCTGTATTTCTCCATGATGATCCTTAGGGCAAAAACAGGGTCCATGGTACCATGCCCGGGACGAAACCCATACTGACATCCCGAGACAGTGCACTCCTGCCGGATTCGAGAGTCGATAATGCGCTCAAAGAGCTTCATGGTGTGGGACATTACCTTTATTCCGCGGTAGTTTTCGCACTCCTGCACCGATCCCTTACCTTTGAAGACTGGGGTGATAACACTCAGTCTCCATTGGCTCGGGATGTTTCCGGTGCGGAGTATGCGGTTAAAAAGGTTTGTTAAAACGCCCACACCACGAGGACCCATCGCCTTCCAGGCTTCGATGGGGACTCCATCGGCTCCGACAGCTTTCCGATTCCTCATGCGGCGAAGAGCCCTATGGACTTCTTCAGGCGTTATCGGTGGCACTAGTCCTTGATTCGGAGGGAGGTTTGGTGGCTGTACCTCTTTGTGCTGCTTGTTCAGCAGCTCGTGGAAGTACGAGCGCCATCTCTCCTTCACCGCGAGGTCCTCGCATAACAGGTTACCGCCAGGATCTTTAACACAGCGGCACTTGGAAATGTCCTGTGCCGCTTTGATCCTGGAACGTGCCAACTTATAAATGAGCTTCTGCCCCTCAGACGATTCCAACTTATCGTACAACGATCGAAAGTGGTCTCGTCTGGCTCTGGCTACAGCTCTTTTAGTGGCACGTTTTGCGGCCCTGTATGCGTCGCGATCTTCAGGAGATCTGGACGCTTGCCACTTTTTGAAGAGGGTTTTCTTCACCCTAACCTCCCTCTGGACTGTGTCGTTCCACCACCAAGTCTCCTTGTCACATTTGCGTCCACCCTTAGACACACCCAGCACTGCCTTTGCCGCTTTAGTAATGGCTGCCTGGATCTTATCCCAGTGGCTCTGGACTAATTCGCTGTCAGCTCCGACACACATCTCGACGGATGCTGAAGCGAACTCCTGGGATTTGCCTTCATCAAGCAGCCACCATCTAATTTGGCGTCGACAATGCTCAACGGGTTTGTCTTTAGGTTTTACGCAGAGGTCCATGACAAGAAGACGGTGCTGTGCCGTGAGACTCTCTCCGGGTATGACCTTGCAGTTGGCTACTTTGCCGATATGGTGTCTCCTGGTGAGTAGGTAGTCGATCTGGGTAGCATGCCTCCCGCTCTTGTAGGTGATTAAGTGTTCGGATTTCTTTTTGAAATACGTGTTCACGATGGCAAGATCGGCAGCCGCACACATTCGGAGGATGTCCTCCCCTTCTGCGTTGCGGCTTCCGTATCCAAAGCCACCGTGAACACGCTCAAATTCCTCCCACTTCTCACCCACATGACCGTTCAGATCACCACCCAAAACGACTCCCTGTGATAACGGGATGCCACGCAGTACATCACCGATTTGATCCCAAAACCTCATTCTGTCAGTGTCGCTACAACCAGCCTGTGGCGCGTAAGCACTTATCAAATGGGTCACAACCCCTTCGATAAGAACCGACACGACCATAAGTCGGTCGCTGAAGCGTTTCACCTCCAGAATGTTGTTTTGGAATTCCTCGGAGAGCACTACAGCAACCCCGTTTTCCCCGCCAGGAGCACCCGTATAGATCAGCTTGTAGCCATTCCCAATGAACCGGGATCTGCAGCCTTTCCACCGAGTCTCCTGCAAGAACGCCACGGCCACCCTCCGCCTGGAGAGTACTTCGGCCAACTCCCTTGCACGTCCGGTCAGCGTACCAATATTCCACGTCGCGAAGCGGAGTTTCCTGGTCTGAGTGTGGACTCGCGTCGTTAGCCGTGCCCGCCCTTGACACGGTAGCCCTTGCCCACTTGTCGCAGGTGTAGGGCGATGTGCCTGCGCGTCGTTTTGCGGCGACGCCCTAGCCATACCCAGCATTTCTCTAAGTCTCTCCATAAATGATACGGCGAATTATGGTTTTAAGTGTAGCGGCTGCCGCCCGACCTACACAACCCATATAGGGAAACCAGGAATGGATAGTAGTATGTGGAAAGGAGTAAAGATGAAGGATACTAGGATGAGGAGAAGGGGGGACACCACTGTCACGGATCAAAGGGAAAGTAACAGTGGCCGCGTGGAGGACCTCGGGCTTGCGTACCCGTGTGCGCTATAAAATGTCGGACAGGCATTTTACAGGAGGCACCCTCTGAGGGTAGCTTTATATATTAGTATAAGATTTATTGGAGATAATATACAAATATAAATATTCTAAATAATATTTGTTTCAAGTACTACCACCTATTGTTGTAATATTCGCAAGTTGTATTTACTAATCATATATTAAACGCCAGCGGGCGTAGCGGCTAAAGATAATTCTCACTTCGACTTTGGTCGGATGCATATGTCATAGTAGCTCTCTAGGGAGGCTCATTGTTGTGCGAGAATCATAACTTATAATTAATTGTGCTTTAGATGGGCATTATTCGTTCGGAAGTCGAATAAACTGTTCTCAAAGTTCTACGTGTTAAAATCTAATTGTCTAACTGGAAACAGCAGAATTCGGAAATGTAACTTGTCTGTCTGTTACCTATTAGAGCATCACGTGAAAACTACTGAACATATTTAAATGTAACTTAGGATACTTTTTATCCCAATACACGTTGTATACGTTTCACCTGTGTAAAGTTGCTATGACCATCAAACCGAGGCGCGTCTAAACCGTGTGCCGCATCGCATGGCGCGGATCTAATATGGCTCAAAATAACTCGCCGACGTGTGCCTAAAGGCTTGTCTATATAAAGCTGTAGTGGAACACTTACAAGCCGATAGATGGCGCTGTGCAATAATTAATGTCACAAATGTTTCCCGAGACATACAAAGAATATATACAAATTTTCAACTATAACAGATGGGCCTAGGCCTGCGAGGAACAACAATAGCCTCGGTGGAAGATCTTCCTTTGAGACTGAGGACCCTACATAGGTCACCCTTCAAAGCCATCGCTGGCTGCCAATCTCACTGGCCTGGTGTTGGCCTTGTATAAACTACTAGCTGTGCCCGCAACGTCGTCCGCATGGAATTTGTTTTCAAAACCCCGCGATTTTGAAACATTCTTCATTGGTGCTCCGCTCTTATTTGTCTTAGCATGATGATATATAGCCTATAGCATTCCTCGATAAATGAGCTATCTAATACTGAAAGAATTTTTCAAATCAGACCAGTAATTCCTGAGATTAGCGCGTTCAAACAAACAAACTCTTCAGCTTTATATATTAGTATAAGATAAGATAAACAGTTTATCAAGTCAAGAATAGAGCGCTTGTCTAATTTTCAAGCCTTATTTGTTATTTTTTTACCGCCTTACTCTTAATAGTTATACAAGGTATATAGGCTCGATATAAAGTGTAATTCATAATCGCACTTAACAGATAAAACCTTGAAAGAGAGATTTTCATTTCGCAACTAGATTAAACAGTATTTCAGGCAAAAGCTTCCAGTTCTATTATAATGTAATTTTTCAAGCTGCCAACGTAATTACGTAAGTTCTCACGTAGAACTCGTAAATCTCGGGAAGCGGCCATTGAAGGGGGGGGGTGGGGGGATTCCCACAAATTTACTATGCAAATGTCGATCTAATGAAGCAAAGTTTCGCTTTTCTACGGCGTTTTGTTTGTAAATGAGATGCGACCGAATGAATTGGGGCAATGAATTTAATTCTCTTATGTACCGAGTCACTCATTGAATCATATTCATTGAGTGTTTTTTTTTTTTATTGTATGAGTTCAGCAGACAGGCACACGGTCCACCTGATGGGAAACCGTTGCCGTCGCCGATGGACATACTGCCTGGCTGCTGATCTAAAGCAATAAAAAAAACGTGTGCGTCTCGGGACGCCCGACAGAAGTGATAACTTAAACTAATCTAAGTTGAACTATTTACATACATACATACATAACTTCACGCCAGTTCCCTTGCGGGGTAGGCACGAACAACAGAGCGCCATTCAGGCTTATTCTTACACACCTCACTTGCTTCTTTGACATTCATAGCTCTTGTCATGCCCGCTCGTCTGTTCTTAAGGCTCCTGACATTACCTTCTGCTAGTAGACGATCAATCTGATCATGGAAGGTGTGTCGTGGCCTTCCACGACTTCTGCATCCATCCACTTTTGCATTGTGTATCTGTTTAGTCATTCTTTCCACATGCCGAACCACCGGAGCATTTCTTTCCTTACCTTCACCCCGACACTGTCTTTCAGACCAACCATTGAACTGTTTAATATTGAAATTGTTTAACTGGAAAAAAAGCTTACGTTATTACTTTAATTTTATGTATATTAATATGATAATGTAAGGAAAGGTTATTTATTAATAAAATCTTTTATTGATTATAAAATATATTTTAACCTTAGTTATAATTCTTGAATATGTACATTAGAATTTTGTGTATGTACATTATTAGTATCATTATTTAATCTAATTACCGAAATATGGCTAGCGCTGTGGGTTAGAATGAGAGAGGTGGAGCCTGTCTACCGATGCCGTATGCGTGAGAGAAAGGGAAGCCAGATAAACTACCGTAACGCGTTACGTAACGAAGCGGTTTACCTTCCTATAAGAAGTTATCACTTCGAAAATTGTCTATCGTCGTGTGCCTTTCAACTACATCGATTCATCTTGATTCAACCATCAAGTATCAGCATTACTGCCGATTTGAAACTCGATGAAACGAAAAAGCGATACTAAAAAGAGATAAACACACAAATCTATAGGACTAATCCTACGAGAGAATGAGATACGAGTTTTACATTGTCCAGCACAGATTTGAAAGTCACTAAGACCGATGATCAAACTAGGTCCAATTTGGACCGAGATAAAACTGATAATAATATTTTTTAGACTAAAATACTTAAGAAGTTTATTTTGAACTATGTTGACGGATGTAGGCTAAATTAATTATATTTATATTAATAAAAGTTAGATAAGAATTATCTGTGAGTATATTCTCTGAAGTTTCACTTCTGCTGCGTGTGAACTGCACACACACACATTTTTTTTTTAAAGTTAAACTTCTATATAAATGGGAGGTCTTAGGATTTTTCTGTCACAAAAAAGCGTTACGGCCGCGTGGAAGAGTGGCATAGATTTAGACTAGACGTGGTGAGAGGCGGCATAATTTCAGAGTATACTATGGATGCGTTTTTTGGTTCCAGATCGGATTCAGTTTTCTTGTTTGATAAAATAAAATATGTTTAAATAAGAAATGCATTAATTAAATGTACCTAACCTAGCCAAATCATAATTTGCAGTAAACCTGCGAAAAATCTAAATGTTTGCTGGGACACACAGTAGAAGTGAAACTTAACGGACAAGTAGAAAATCGAATCCCAACAAAATTTTAACTTGAAGTTTTACGGGCAGGTTTTCAAATTGGACAAGTACATTAACAATCTGCCCGTAAAACATCAAGTTATTTTTTTTTATTATTTCTTTACTGTCCGAGTCGCCACCAGTATACAGTATAAATTTAGTTATAGTCAAATACTACAGTTTGATCTCTCTACTTTTAATTATTGTTTATTTTTTTAATAGACTGTTCTTGTTTTTCCATCAGGTTGCACAGACAATGGCTTAGGCGGGAATGGAGCTTCAGAGCTGGACTACACTGACGTGGAGTTGGGCTTGGCGCAGAGAGGACCAAAGTTCGACGTGGCCCATTCGAAGAACGTCACCGCTCTGGTCGGGAAGACTGCTCAGCTGAACTGCAGGGTCCATGATCTTGGGAATAGAACGGTGAGATTTTTATACTTACAGGGAATTGGGGTAGCAGACCCAAATATTGAAAACAGCTGATCAGACCTATGTAATCCTTTATTGTACATAATATGAGAGGTATTTTATGTTTGCTTGTAGGCCTGACCTACGGTCCACTTGATGTTAAGTAATTTCCGTGGCCCATGGACAGCTGCAACAAACTAACCGATGAGTTTCCTACCACATTGATACTTTAAATCTGTTTACATCCTTTTTGTATACCCCATATTGTAGAGCTTTGGGGAAACCGCAATGTGCTCTATAATAATATAGTATAATAACATCCCATAAATAACCCACTGCTGGGCTCGGGTCTCCCATTGTAAGCGAACAGACAGTATACCCGCAATGCTTGTCCAAGGCGGCTTGGCAGGTTTGACACATTAGTTATCTCGATAACAACGCGGTGCTGGTACCTACGCTCACGTATGGAAGCGAGAGTTGGGTATGGAAGAGATAGCATGAAAGTAGAACAAACGCGGTCGAGATGCGAACACTGCGCAAAATCTGCGAGTGACGCTCGCGGACCGCGTTCGTAATACCGAAGTAAGAAAGAGAGTTGGACTGAAAGAGAGTGTCGGGGTGAAGGTAAGGAAAGGAATGCTCCGGTGGTTCGGGCATGTGGAAAGAATGCATGATGAAAGAATGACTAAACAGATATACAATGCAAAAGTGGATGGATGCAGAAGTCGTGGAAGGCCACGACACACCTTCGGTGATCAAATTGATCGTGTACTAGCAGAAGGTGATGACAGGAGCCTTAAGAACAGACGAGTGTGCATGACAAGAGCTATGAATGTGAAAGAAGCAAGTAAGGTGTGTAAGAATAAGCCTAAATGGCGCTCTGTTGTTCGTGCCTACCCCGCAAGGGAACTGGCGTGAAGTTATGTATGTATGTTATCTCGATGTGCAGGCTGCATCACGATGTTTTCCTTCAACGTGGTTAGCACGTGGCGATATATAAGTATAACAATATACATATTAGGTCACAAAACTGCCGAATGGTGCATGCTTTCCGGCCTCGAACCCGCGCCCTTTGAGTTTGGGACGCATGCACTAATCATTACGCTACCACGACTTTACCTTACTTTACGACCATATGCTGCGATCTGAGTATTATTAAGATCGACTGTAATCGTTTATGTCATATAATATTAATTAATAGCTGTGTCCGTGACATCGTCCGCGTGGTTTTTTTTTCGTGGAACCCTAAAAAAAGTAGCCTAAGTTAGTTACTCTTTATAACATCAGCTATCTGCTGTTTGGGTCTTAATAGTTGTGCTTGTAATACTTGTACTTGCCAACCATCGTCTCTATTGAAATTTGGGTGTTTTTTTAATTTCAATAGACTCATTCATCATTCTAGGTATGAAACGATTCTCCTACTACTACTACTTCTGAAAAATAAAATTAATTCAATTAGCTCGCTTAAAACCGTCGAAACCTAGTTTTATTAAACTTTGTGATGTTCCAGGTATCATGGATCCGCCACAGGGACATTCACCTGCTGACCTCTGGAAGGATGACGTACACCTCCGACCAGAGGTTCATAAGCGTACACAATCCTCACACAGAGGACTGGATATTGAAAGTAAGAATACAATTTCGCAATGCTTGTAGATGTACATTTTCTAGCAGTCCTTCCTACCCTTAGATCATTTATACCTTTATGTTCCTACCCGTCCTGTCGTATGACGGTGCTGCTCTACAAATTGACACTTGCTTAGTTATGGTTAAAATTAAAAACAGGGATATTTTTTTTGATGATTAGTAGCAACACTAGTTGATCTTAATTGTATTGTTCATTCATTAATATAAAAAAATATATAACATTTCTGCATATATAAACAATATAATATAATAAAGCAAAATTACAACACTCGCTTGACATTCTATTCATTAACAACTCGTTGCTACACAATCACCATCCTACAGGAGGACCGGGGGGGGGGGCTATCGTTAGTCAAACCTTGAAACACCATAACGATATTACAATGACAAGACTTGTATCTTTATATTTTTTCTAAACATGAATCCAACCAATCTGCAAATCTGGATTGCAGGTATTTGCAATCCAGATGTGCAAATACCTGCAAAATGAGAATAAATCAACTAAAGTCATGCATATAAACACAAACTAGAATAATTCAAGTTTATTGAAAACCGTCGTATCTTTTAACAGTATTAATACAGTTTGTATATATATATATGCGGAAATTTATATTTTATATATATAATTTATGTATTTATTATTAAAATGTAAGTAGTTCGTACTATATGTTACGTATACCACCATCGCCATTATCATCTCAATTCATTCCTGGGGTTGTCTGGAAGAGATCGCTTTTTAGCGATAAGATCACCCTTTGTACATACTTAGACATAATTTTAGTTTTTAAATTCATTTTTGTATTCGTGTATAATAAAGTGTTTTCTATCTATCATTATTGCCTATGGTGTCATGGTCATCGAATACCATAAGTCAACTGAGACATTTTTCCTCTGTTAATAAAACCTGTGTATTTGCGATTAACGCATATCCTTCATTCCTTAAAACCTCATTTCATTACAACATAATATAATTATATAGTAATTCATAGACGTCACTAACCTTATATACATCTAAAGAACTTAATATTCTGTATAAAATCTAAAATATATAAAAAAAAAACCTTCTGAAATCACGAAATATACACAGAAATTTAAACCAAATTTTATTAAATATAATACCAGATCACTTTGTATATAATAGATGTTTTTAATCACTAACATTTTTATCAAAATCCGTAGGGCCGTTTCGGAGTCTATTCGAATTTCGAGATAAGCTTTCAAACAGACAAAAATTAAAAAAATGTATAATTGGTGCTCATGAATACATACATACATAACTTCACGCCAGTTCCCTTGCGGGGTAGGCACGTGCAACAGAGCGCCATTCAGGCTTATTCTTACACACCTTACTTGCTTCTTTGACATTCATAACTCTTGTCATGCACGCTCGTCTGTTCTTAAGGCTCCTGACATCACTCCTGTGCTCATAAATAATTGTTTATATTTTTAATATGTTTTGTTTAGATAAGGTTCCCGCAGCGGCGTGACTCCGGCGTATACGAGTGCCAGGTGGGCACCACACCGCCAATTGGTCATCGGATGTACCTCTCCGTTGTTGGTAAATATAGCTATCTATCTGAGCGTCTGTGAATGGAGCGTTAGGTAAACTTCTAGGCGCTAAGAACCTCAGCCAGAAGGCCCAGCTTGCCATACACAACGCGGTGCTGGTACTTACGCTCACGTATGGAAGCGAGAGTTGGGTATGGAAGAGAGAGCATGAAAGTAAAGTAAACGCGGTCGAGATGCGAGCACTGCGCAAAATCTGCGGAGTGACGCTCGCGGACCGCGTTCGTAATACCGAAGTAAGAAAGAGAGTTGCTCTGAAAGAGGTCTGGTTCGGGCATGTGGAAAGAATGCATGATGAAAGAATGACTAAACAGATATACAATGCAAAAGTGGATGGATGCAGAAGTCGTGGAAGGCCACGACACACCTTCCATGATTAAATTGATCGTGTACTAGCAGAAGGTGATGTCAGGAGCGTTAAGAACAAACGAGCGTGCATGACAAGAGCTATGAATGTCAAAGAAGCGAGTGAGGTGTGTAAGAATAAGCCTGAATGGCGCTCTATTGCTCATGCCTACCCCGCAACGGAACTGGCGTGAAGCTATGTATGTATGTGTATGTATCTGAGCGTCCTTGGAGATGCCGAAAATCTATTCCGACACTGATTTTCAGTGCCAACCACTCATGGCCGTTACTATATTACAAGCTTTTATTTAACTTGCAATGGATGTACCTATGTATGTATGTAAGTATAGGTATCTATGTAAGTTCGGGTGGAATGTTGCAAGTTAAATTTGACCAACTTCCCGGGTTCCGATTGAGCTGAAATTTTGCACGCATATGTATATCGCGTGACAATGCAATAATATGGTACAATGGAGCTGATCTGATGATGGAGTCGGAAGGTGGACATAGGAACTCCCGTACTAAACAAGGTAGACCCGTCGTGTTTGGGCTCGTTTTACTTGTCTTGCCTAGCACTCTGCTGCTACATGATATCCAGGATCTCAAAAGCTTGTATTTAAAAACCTTTTTTTTTGTTATTTCACCATTAATTCGCTTGCTTTACTATCGGTTGAATTTTTACATTGCCTGTATGGAGCTTATATTAAAATTAACGGATAGTAAGGCAAATGAACGGTTGGCAAGATATCGAAATGACCATTAGTCAACACATATTTCATTGATTAATGTTGAAAATAAAAAAAGACTGGGCCCATGGGGGCCCAGTGCCCACAAATTATTTCAAAAAATTAAAAAACTACTGGTCGATACAACAGGAGATTGGAAGGCTGGAGCTTACCTCGCTCAAAGGATTAGCCTCTGCATCCAGCGAGGTAATGCTGCCAGCCTTCTAGGTACAAAGCCCAGCGACAGTGCTCTGGTGGGTTGGACGACTTTTATTATAGGTTTTTATTTCGAATTAAAATGCCGTTAGAATTACTATAGAGTTTATTAGAACTATACAAACACGTATAACATAGGTACAAATATAACAGAACACGACAAGTCCAAACGTAACGCAGAAGGTCGTAATTCAATAACACGCGCAAAGTCCGTCACTTATTAGATTCCCGATTGTACTACACACGTCTCGCTTCGCTGGTGATTCTCGCTCGACTGACTCTTCTCTCAATCGGGCCATTGCTTTATACTGCACAGATGCAATATGTCCGCCCGGGTGCGTGGACCGTATTTCCTAGAATCAGCTTGTACTTTAAATCCGTAACACCTGGCTAATGATCAAAATACAACAATAGGCCGTATAGGCCAATAAGTAAACAAAAGAAGACGACCATAAAAGAATTTCAAATGTTATTAGTTCAAATGCCGACGGGTAATAAATGTGCTTTGGTTCAGATATGCAGGTGGTTTTTGTGTTTGTTGGGATCTTAGTTGTAATAATATTATAAACATAAAAAATTTAAAATAAATAAAAAAATATTTTTAAGCTTAACGTTATAAAAGGTATAAAAAGCGGAGTAAGTCAGATCTTTAGGTAACACCGGTATACTCCAAATACTTTCACATAGTCCGGATAGAGGTTACATCTGTTTTTTCACTGGAATAGTACCAAAGTAATAAAGGTCATAAATAAAGAATTCGGTTCACAGATGTCAGTTCACGTTCCGGATAATAACAAAAATACTACACGCGTCTCGAGAGGATAAAAGTAATATTGATACATGACCTAACTTGTTTCTATCAGGTCGTTTTCATCTATAATATATATTACCCGGATTTTCCCCGCGGCTGCGCCACTGGTCAAACCCTAGGCAATACCTTTATTTTTCTAACACAAAAACTTACAGACGAGCGTGCATGACGAGTTATGAATGTCAAAGAAGCAAGTGAGGTGTGTAAGAATGGGCCTAAATGGCGCTCTGTTGTTCGTGCCTACCTCGCAAGGGAGCTGGCGTGAAGTTATGTATGTATGTATGTATGTACAAAAACTTAATTCTAAACTTAGTTTTTACATATAATAATATCACAAAGAAACTAAGTTAAGTGTAAGTCAATACAACAGCCCACCAAAACATAAAAGCGAGTCGAAGCCAACCAGATTTGAAGTAATACGACGGATGTCATGTTGTTTATGACAACGTAGATATTTGTTAGTGAATTGAAAACATGATAGCAGCGCCATCTATTATAAGGAAACGACTTCATTTATGGGATAACATGTTGCCTAAATGTCAACTCGGGTTATAAGCCAGCACTATGTCGAATTTTATTTATATACGTTCAGTAGTTTCCAAAAGAGACGCTATCTTGTTCGATATTTTCGTCTATCCCGCGGTAACGACGTTATATATCGGGATAAAAAGTATCCCAAGTCCCCGGAATATAAGCTTGCTCTGTGCCGAGTTTCATTTAAATACGTTCAGTAGTTTATACACAGACAACTTAGACACACAGACAAAAATTGCATTTTCAGCATCTCCTGGTCCGAACTTTTTTCACATTTTTAATTTACCAAAGGCATGTATTTATTAGAACTATTTATTAGTGGTCGCCCGTGGTCGAAATTCGACCATAATAATTAATGTCAAAGAATATACTTGTATAAACACAGATTTCGCCAAGGCTACATGATTAATTTGACTTGAACAATAAACAAAAGATCATATATGCGTGTGTGTGTGTCAAATACATGGTAGTGTGTGCAATATTTTTTTTATTGATTTAATGTATTTTTAATGCATAATCTTCAAAAAAATTAGCAAGTGTCGCTTCTTCTCTATATAAACTATAAGTGTGCGAAATTTCGTACTTCTCCGTCCGCGCAATTTTCGTAAAAAGGGGTACAAAGTTTTTGCTTCACGTATTTAATATATTAGAATTAATAAACGGTGAGCAACAATCTTATTTTCCGTTCTCCGTCCAAGCAGAACCGCTGACGATGATCCTGGGGGGTCCGGAGCTGTTCATCAACACCGACAGCACGATCAACCTGACGTGCGTGGTTCAACATTCTCCCGAACCACCGCCCACGATTCGATGGACACATAAAGAAGAGGTAAGAACACTGATCCGTGTGCTTAGTGCGCGTTCTATTACTACGCTATCGCGTTCAAGTTAACGCAATTTTGTATCGGCATAACTTAGCACTATTTCGTGAGCGTGAGACAAACATAAATCGCGCCGCACAAGATCGCGTTAACTTAAGTGTGATCCTCGTCGTCGTCAGCCATTCGCAGTCCACTGCTGGACGTAGGCTTGAAAAAATAATTGTCGAAACGAATAATTTTTATTCTGTCAAGATATACATATATACATCGCCTTTTTGCTTCAATAATGTGTTATCTTAAAAAAAAATTAATTATATCTATAAAAAAAATTGTATTATATCTATAAAAAAAATTGTATTATATCTATAAAAAAATTGTATTATATCTATAAAAAAAATTGTATTATATCTATAAAAAAAAATTGTATTATATCTATAAAAAAAATTGTATTATATCTATAAAAAAAAAGTATTATATCTATAATACAATTTTTTTTAAGATAACACATTATTGAAGCAAAAAGGCGAAAAAAAGCGATGTATATAAATTATTTTTCAGTAAAACTTAAAGTCAGTTCGACTTAGTTAATAAATAGTTTGATCGTCGCGATACGTTGTAGACGATGGAGACGCATCCAAAACTTTATTTTAGCGCATTTACAATGTACCCTATCAAAGTTTGTCGAAAACAATAAACGCAGTAGTGTTAAAACAATTCTTGGCTGGCAAACGTTGGGTTCTCAAAAGTCCTGGCAAAGATTCAATATTCGGGGACTTTCCTTGTATAAAATAGGCATGGAACCATTCGCCGAATTCCGGGCACAGTTCGATTGTGCAATTTGGTGCAAACAACGCGCGCCTGTTATTGTTTGCTTCTAGTGATGGGCCTTCGTTTTTATTTTTATTTTTTTATTCTTTTATTTTAAAGGAGCTTTGAACCTTTTTGGTTATGTCAGCCCCGTCGTACCTTTTCTTAATTTATTATAACTTACATTAAACTAACATTAAATTAATACAAAATTTCATGTATATGCGACACAAGTTTTTATTTTATTAGCGATTTTTATCGCGTTTGTCACTTGCAATTATAATTATATTATGTTGTTATGTGGACGTAGTCACCCTGTCAACATCAATGTCAAATTAATGTTATATTCATTTAAAGTTTATCAATAAAGTCCGTGCTACATTGATAGATCAGTACGGCGATCCAGCGGGGTAACGTATCCAGCCTTCTAGGAAACTTTATATAACCTATCTTCGTATACATATGATTAATACATATTTGGCTTATGAAGGTTGGCTTCAAACTTTTTACAGTCAGACATGATGAAAAAAAGACCTACCCTTCTTATATCACAACAATACACCAAAATTAATTATTCAATTTAAATAAAACCATATACACAATTAAAATTGAACTATTAAATCTAGTGCCATAGCGCTGTCAGTTGGAAACGTGCCCAAAAGACTGGCTTCATTACCTCGCTGTATCGCAACGCTAATGCGTTGTACGAGGTATAAACCAGTCTTTTGGTGACCTGAGACATCTACCAGGCATTTCGCTATGTCTCGATAAAGTTTGTGCACCTCATACCCCCATGGTCCCAGGGTCTCGACCCCAAAAGTGGCAAATATGTAACCATTTTCGATGGCTGAATATCTGTGGCATTTTAGGGCCTCCTGTTGTGCAGCAGCTGTACCAGCAGACATGCTAGTGTCTGAAAAATGGGCGCGTGCTTAATTGCGTTGGAGCCATATCCCTCCAAAATAGAAGAAGAAAGCGCGTATTGGAGTTTAATACTTTAATATAATAAATTTTATTGGCTAGGCTAGGCTGGCTACATTGTTCTGTCTTGGCTGTCAGGTGTCAATGAGCAATATCTAGACGTATTTGTCATCTTCAATCAACAACAGTTTTATTACCATATTTACAGCCTTTCACATAAGGTATAAATTAAGGACCTCAGTGGTATAATTAATGTCTTGGGTGTTAGTGCTCAACTTACTGGAACACAACAAGTCCGTGTTCAATTATAAAAAAAATCTGTACTATTATATGATATTTCGCTCGTGTGAACTATACATATAATTCGTGCGTGTCCTATTGTCTAGGAAAAATAAAAAAATATCTCGCATGTTCATGCCAATTATCGAAATTACTTATGTGTGCATATTGAATTTCATTCAAACGATTTCAATGATTTGACGTGAATGCCTAAAAGGTGGACAGTTAGGACTTTCCATTTACAATATTAGTAACGACAATATATTTTAGTATGAATGTATATCGAAATAGTTCTTGAACATCTTTTCGATCATACATATATTTGATTTTCGAATAATCGCTTTATAAACAAATAATTTTAGACAAATAAATTACACAGATCTCTTAGTATAGCAGCAAATTTGGGACCACATCGATGAAATGACTTGCACATATTATCGATACGGTCATAGCACTACGGCCTTATGGTCTCCGTGCTATAGAAATGCTCAGCCAAATTACATCGATCCCATTCATACTATAGCAACGAATTTCGGACCACATCGATTAATTGACTTATATTATCGACAATGGTTACAGCACTACGGCCTAGTGGTCTTCGTGAATATAGAAACGCTTCATTTCGCTCACGGCCATGTTTGTTTGTTTCTGCATTTTTATTTTCTTAGTTATCGGTAGTCATTTACTATATTTCTGCTTTTTCCTTAAATTAATTATACTTAATAAAGATAGATCTAATCCTTTTATCGGAAGCTATTTGACGTGCTATAGGTAAATATATAATAGACCATTATAATAACAATAATAATAATCTACACTGGCCGGGGATTGTCCTTGGGTGCATCACTGTATGTTGTAGACAGGGATAATCGCCGGTCAGTGTCACGCCACATTTACATTAAATTTGTCAAAGAGCCTCTACCTGTTGGCCTTCCCATGGCCCCACGCAAGCTCTCCAAATTTCCGGGCCATTTTTATGGCCCGTGGTCTTGAAAGACATACAAATAATAATATATTATTATAATAATAATAATAAATCGGCAGACAAACACACACACTGTATATCTCCAAATTAAGCAAGTTACGCTTGTGTTATGGGTAATATACAACGGACCACTCTGGGGCCGATCCCAGACATCCAGACCATAGTAAATAACGGAGAAAATTCGTTTCCGAAATTTACCATACCAGGAATCGAACCCGGAGCCTCTGCGTTGCAGTGAGGTAAGCCGACTAAGGTTTAGCCCGCTCAACCACAGAGGCCGTCATTGATTGCCCATTGATATGATAGAGCGTTCCTCGTGCCTTTGCACAAGCCTCGAGGTATGTTAATGTGTGGATGGCCGCCACCTCTGGGGCCCAATTCTGCTATTTCAAGATCGTCGCGGCGAAATAATTGTAAAAAAAATGGTATTATAATTATCATCGCGGCACAAGCCGTTCGGTTCTAGAATGGCAGGTACCCCGGCGGATTATGTCATTAAGTACTGCATGACGCGGAATTCTACCGGCACTTTGGTACAAGATAAACCATGGTGACCGACGCGCTCCACGTTATATCCACACTGATAGTGGTGTGGGACAACACAGGCCGCCCCTAGGCGAATGCAAGCACTTATTCTAAACGTGTTATCGTCTAGAAAAGTGGCTAAATTCGCCGAGGGGAGTGCCTGTAGCCACAAGCCAGACTCCCGACGCGAAACAGCTAGGAGACGGGCAGGCTCAGTCTCGTTGGCACACGTATCCAATAGATTTCGATGTACTAATGAGCAAAGAGGGCCGTCCCACAGCTTCTGTGACTTTGGGTTTAGAGGAAAATTTTGGTGTGGGCAGGCTATAGACCACGCATTTCTGGCCTGAGTCAAGTAAAGGACCTGGAACTTTGCCATTGATGCCGGAACACAGCTCAAGGTTGTTATGGCGGCATACTCTAGACCAGGGGTCAAATTTTTGTATTACTGTATCGTGAAAGTCGCCGGACAGTATCGTCTCAATCGTAGGTTGGTCTGGTTTGGTTATTATATTAATTCAAATGGAAATAATTTTCAATAAGGTTTGGAGGTTCGGGTATACGTAAAATTTCAGCAGTTTCTTTACCCGCCTTTCTGTTCTCAGTGTACAGTACAAAGTTCCACCAATAAAGATTTATGATCAAGTTTTAAACATAACCCATAAAACTTGTGATAAAAAAAAACCTTTGTATCCGCAAAGTGTGCAGGGATTACGTATATTAGTTTAAATTTCCATGATAATGTAGACACGAGCGGCACTCGAGTAAAGCTTTCATTAGACGACCTCACAGAGCCCTCCATCATGGGGGATTCTCTTATAAACCGCGCAAAATTGCGAATTCCGCGTGACATAGTGAAATATTAAATTATATTAACAAACTAAGCGGCCGAGTGTCTTTATTAAAGTGAACGGACTGGAAATTTGCTGTATTTTAAGTGAGTGCTCTAGTTTATCGGAAAAAGGTAACGGAGCATTTAGTTATTAGGGGTCCTCAACCATTTTGGTAAAAAAATGGATCATATTTGTTTGTTTCTCCATTTCTTTTTGTACCTATATCTATCTCTTTATTATATTTCCTTTTACCTTATTCCAGTCATTTGGGATTGGCACAATAATATAATAATAATAACCCGCAGAGGGGCTTTGTGGCGAAACCTTAGGTGAGTAGCGACACCTCGTACCTGACGAGAGCCAAGGCAAGGCCCCCACCTCCGTGCTTGCCTTAACCAGCCAGCACGGAGTGGAGATCGCTAGAGCTAAGACTCAAGCTCCAGGGGTGGAAGTGATAAATGGCATCACGTCAAAAGTAGCTTCGGTGAACCTGCAGCCCACCTCTCTACACCCCTTAGCCACTCACACCCATGTTGCCCCTGCTTTTTATGGCATTTTTAGGGGCCCATGCAGGGAGTGGCAAGTCACCGTCTGCCCATTTTTCCATGTTCCCCGAACATTGCGACGGGCAGACGCCATAGGCCCCATATTCCCAGACCTCTTGTACCACTAACAGTTCACCCCAATAGCCCGGTACTTTTATCCTCATTTCCCACAACAGTCCTACACTGGCCGGGGCTTGTCCTTGGGTGCATCACTATATGTTGTAGACAGGGATAATAGACGGTCAGTGTCACGCCACATTTTCATTAAATTTGTCACGGGGCCTCTACGTGTTGGCCTTCCCATGGCCCCACGCAAGCCCTCCAAAAGTCCGGGCCATTTTTATGGCCCGTGGTCTTGAAAGACATACAATAATAATAGACAGACAAACACACATATTGTATATCCCCAAATTAAGCAAGTTACGCTTGTGTTATGGGTAATACAACGGACTACTCTGGGGCCGATCCCAGACACCCAGACCATAGTAAATAACGGAGAAAATACGTTTCCGAAATTTACTATACCAGGAATCCGGCAAAGGCTTAGCCCGCTCAACCACAGAAGCCGTCTCGTATGTCTTTTACTTTCATACAATCATGATGTCATCCGTTACAAAATCCATCTTTTGGCGGTATGAACGGAATATAGACGTAAAACGTGATTTTGTTTGTACAGAGATGGATGTAATTTAATTTTTACAATGCAGACTATTGAAACAGCCAGATATAAAACAAAATATTCTATATTCAGTAGAAAATTCTTTCGGGACACGATGAAATAAAAAATCGAAATGTGTGCTGGAACACATAGTAGAAGTGAAACTTCAACGGACAAGTGGAAAAACGAATCGCAACAAAATTTTTACTTGAAGTTTTACGGGCAGATTGTTAATGTACTTGTCCAATTTCAAAACCTGCCCATAAAACTTCATGTTAAAATTTTGTCCTTGAAGTTTCACTACTATTACTTGTGTCCCAGCAGCACACATTTAGATTTTTCGCAGGTTTACTGCAAATTATGATTTGATTAGGTTAGGTACATTTTAATTAATGCATTTTTTATTTAAACATATTTTACTTTATCAAACAAAAAAACTGAATTCGATCCGGAACCAATAGAAACATCGATAGTCTACTCCTAACATTATGCCGCCTCTCAACACGTCTAGTCTAAATTTATGCGGCTCCTCCACGCGGCCGTAACGCTTTTTCGTGACAGAAAAATCCTAAGACCCCGTCTATATAGAAGTTTCACTTCAAAAGTCCATAACATTATCCATATCTTATTATATTCATACATACATAACTTCACGCCAGTTCCCTTGCGGGGTAGGCACGAACAACAGAGCGCCACTTAGGCCCATTCTTACACACCTCACTTGCTTCTTTGACATTCATAACTCTTGTCATGCACACTCGTCTGTTCTTAAGGCTCCTGGCATCACCCTCCGCTAGTACACGATCAACTTGATCATGGAAGGTGTATCGTGGCCTTCCACGACTTTTGCATCCATCCAGTTTTGCATTGTATATCTGTTTAGTCATTCTTTCAGTCTTCTTTCTTATTATATTCAATTCGGTCGAAATTGGATCTATGTTTAATCATAGGTCTTATTGACACTCTAATCTGTGCTGCACAATTTAAAGCTCATATCTCATTCTCTCGCAGGCTTAGTCCTATATATTTAGGCGTGTATCTCTTTTTTTTAAGCCATGCTTGTAAGGAATTTGTGGAGACATATTGCAGCATAACATTTTAGCACGTCATGTAATTATTATAACTATAACATTATTTTTCTTTCCTTTTATTGTCTTGGTCTTATTGAGTACGCATTGTTTGCTACAAGTCCATTAATTCTTCAAAAAGTAATTCTGTAACATACTTCTGTACAAAACTTATAAAAAAAAAGAACTTGAGATATAAATAGAATAGGAAATATAAAGAGAAACAGTATTTAGCTAGACGTGTTGCTGGGGAGTTTCTTGCCGCTTCTTCTCCTCTACAGCATCAACACGTTGCGAAGCGGTGTACATAGAATAGGAAGTAAAAATTAAATTTTAACTTATGACCTTCAAAATGTGTTCTCCAGTGGAACTTATTTTGAATAAAAACTTTTGAATTTGAATTTGAATTTAGTGTCGCTTTTTCGTTTCATCAAGTTTCAAATCACAACGATTCTATTCGTACTTAATACATTAATGGTATGTATAATTTTTCATATTGCCTACAGGAAATAAATTACGACTCTCCCAGAGGCGGGGTGTCGGTCATAACTGAAAAGGGGGAGACCACAACGTCACATCTGTTGGTCCAGAAGGCCAGACCCTCGGACTCTGGCCGGTATACCTGCGCACCGGCCAACGCCAACCCAAAGTCGGTTCTAGTCCACGTCTTGAGTGGTAAGTCAACATTTTTAATATTTAGACAGTTTTACATCCGAGTCACTGGTAACGTAGTGACTAGGCCACGCGTCCCAAATTCATAGGGCGTGGGTTCGAATCCTGGCCGAATCGCATGCACGACTTAGGCAGTTTTACGAACAACGGTGAAGGAAAACATTGTGATGAAACCTGCACACCGAGAAAACCGATGTGTCAAACTTGCTTTGGATAGGCGTAGCGGGTATACTGTCCATTCCCCAATAAACAGTATACCCGGCACTAGGCCCGAGCCCAGCAGTAAGACGTTTATGGGCTGTTACTACACATTCACGTCATGGTCAATGATGTCCAGTTCGTATATAATTTTTATTATCTTATTATTTGACGGCTTCTATGGTAGAATGGGTGAATGGTATTTACTGCCTAGCTCATTGGAATGGAGAGGTTCCGGATTTGATTCCTGGCATGGTAAATTTCATAAACGAACCGTTTGTTGTTTTCTATGGTCTGGGTTTCTGGGACCAGGTCCAGAGTGGTACGTTGTATTATAACATTATCCATAATGCAATACTTAGTTCAGGGATATACCTTGTGTGTGTTTGATTGTCGATTGTCTAGACTACGGCCACGGCACCTGTGGGTGGGCGGGCTAAGCCTTTGCCGGCCTACTTCACTGCAACGCAGAAGCTCCGGGTTCGTATCCCGATATGATAAATTTCAGAAACGAATTTTCTCCGTTATTTACTATAGTTTGGGTGTCTGGGATCGGCCCCAGAGTAGTCTGTTGTATAACGCATAACACAAGCGTGACTTGCTCAATTTGAGGATTTCAATTTTAAAAAAACAACCTTGAAGGAGGTGAAATAAATTTTTATATTTAATTTTCTTTAATTTCCTAGGCGAGCATCCAGCAGCAATGCAGCATGGCGGTCAGCTCCGCCTGCAGTACCCGATATCAGCAGCTCTCCTCAGCATCATGGTAACCCTCATGGGGTACTTCTACAAACAGGATATAAGAGACATTTTATAATATTTGAATTAAGTTATTACCTATATTAATGTTAATTCAAATTACTGTACTCGGATATGACGACTAAAAGAGGTTATATTATCAAAGAGATGAGATATTCAACGCAAAATTTTATGGTTGTTAATTAGTAATACATAGATGGCAGCACAAGAGATGCTTTTCCGTTGATCTGTCACTGCGCAGCTGAATGGAGTGGCCATGAAGTTCGAAGTGAAATGTCCTATGATATGTTTTGTGTTTAAAAACGGGCGATTCGTATTATATTGTAAGTTTATCACATTGTAAAATAGACACGTGTCTAGATATACTGGTAGGTAAGAGATTTGGCATGAGCTTCCAAGTTATTTTGACACTTGATATACTCGTATAATCATGGAAGAACAATATTAAGCAATATCAATCGTCCAGTCACAAATTATGTCATACTGTCTCTGATGCTTAGACAGATCAACCAAATTGGATCAATAGTCGAAAGGTACAGAACTGATAGGACACCACGGTATGCAACGTCATTGAATAAGTATGCACATATATATTATGGTGGGGCTGGACGGGCTTTGATACAGGTTTTTTTTATTTTTATTTTTAAGCTAGGTTTATTTATAGGATTGTCTTACTATTTATTACTTAGTTTATTTTTGTATTTAATCTTATTTTTAAGTTAGTTTAGCTTTTTTCAATATTTTCTTTATGGTTTTTATTTACTCTATGGGAGCCTAATCTAATTTACCACCGCTTCGCAACGGTTATGGCTTGAAGAGAAGAAGCGGCGCAAGAAACTCTTCAGGAAACATGCCTAGCTCTATATAACATTAAAATGGGTGGGAGGTAAAAAAAAAAGAAATTGTCATAATAAAAATCAAATAAACTACCGCGCTAAAATCGTTAAAACGTAGTTTTATTATTTATCTTAATATATATAAATTACGTGTCACGTTGTTTGTCCGCGATGGACTCCTAAACTACTTGACCGATTTTAATCAAATTTGCACACCGTGTGCAGTTTGATCCGACTTGACAGATAGGATAGCTTACATTTGGACCCGGTAGGTGGCGCTGCAATCGGGTTCTAAATTTTATTCCTTCAGAGCAGAACAACGTCTGCCGGGACAGCTAGTATAATGTAAGTTTCAAAAAATTGTACGCCCAACCGGCAAAAAACATGTGTTTTTAGTATAAAATAACAAGACCTATTTGTATAACCATGTTTTTATTCAATAAATTATTTGTTTTGATTTGAATGATACAAGTTTATAGTTAAATGTACCAGTTTGATTTATTCAAATCGAAAGACAGAAAGAAATGCACCGTCTAAACCTAACACACTCTGCAATCGTAAATTTCATAGTTTTAATAAAACTGGAAATGAGCTATAATAAGACTTTGGATTTATGACTGATTTAAGTTTAAAAAATATATTTTAAACTAGCTGTCCCGGCAGACGTTGTTCTGCCCTGAAGTAATAAAATTTAGAACCCGATTCCAGCGCCACCTACCAGGTCTAAATGTAAGCTATCTATCTATCTTTTAAGTCGGATCATACTGCACACGGTGTGCAAATTTGATTAAAATCGGTCAAGTAGTTTAGGAGTCCAAGGCGGACAAACAACGTGACACGTAATTTATATATATTAAGATAACAATACGCTTATTGACATTTTTATTTGAGATTTTCTATAAAAACAAGTACAGATGGCGCCGTCTATGATTGGGGCGCATTTTACGAGTTGTTTTTAAACTGGGCCACTGTCACTCCTTAGTATTTATTTTCCATGATAATACGAACCTACGAGATTGGTTATTTTAACCCATCTAATGATATATTCCTGTACCCATCTTGGTGGATATATTGTTGTATCCAATCTGGTGGATATATTTTGGTACTCACCCTGGTGGATATATTCTTGTGTTAGATGACATAAGTGATAGACATACCAACAAGTAGGCGTGCGTATAGCTCGCGAAAAATTTTCCCCTATTTTGTTCGCCGAGCCATAAATTTGTGTACTTTCTTATAATACATCGTATTAGTCGAAAATTAAAATGACCTAAATAACTAAACTTTCTGACCAAGCACTTAACTTCTTATATTTTATCCGTGCAGGAACGGAGAAAGAATACAATTTCCTGCGGCCGGGCGGCATGTCGTAAGACGCGACTTAACAACCCACAGCCAGGTGGTAGGGCATTTGCCCGACTGGATGGCTACCACCCCTGGTCTAAAGCATGTCGCCATAACAACCTTGAGTTGTGTTCCGGCATTAGTGACCAGGTGCCAGTCTCCCTTAAGAGAGCAACAGCGCATTTGTAGCAACTTCGGTGTTGCAAATGTCCATAGGCGATGGTAACTGCTTTCCATCAAGTGGGCCGTCTGCCTGTCTGCTGATCTCCTGCAATAAAAAAAAAATTAGTTTCAAACTCAACACACACTATGCACACTTATGAAAAAAAATCTATAATGATATGAACTCAGTTAAATTGTAAGCCAAACATAAATATTGTATGAAAAGTAATTTTCTTAGCGAAGATCTGGGTTGAGCGACCCTCTTATTATGTGTGTATTGCTCAGGGATGGGATTAGGTCGATAAATGAGTTGACACGCATGCGGTCACATAAGGCCGTGGTGCTTATGACCTCAAATAAAATAAGTCATTGGACTTGATTTCGATGAATGAATGAATAACTTTATTTGCACATACATTAAAGTACAATGGGCGGTCTTGTCGCCAAAGGCGAGACCAGACTGCCCTATACAATTATTATCGATACCCACTACATTATTTACTGACTACATAATTATTAAATGGAAGATACATAGTATTCATTTATTTGCATTCGTTTTATATATTATTAAAGTTATCATTATTACAATAGTCATTTATTTGTTACTATTACAACAGTAATTTATTTATATTTTATAAATGTCCCACGTTCTACATTGCTACATTTAGGGAAGATTTATATTAGACCGGTCCGTGTCCGGGCCGGGGCGGAGGCACTCCGTGCTCCACGTTTATATTACACCGGGTGCTAAACGGGCGATACAAAATGTATGTAACGTTTCAAATTCGTGCCCCGTCCGGGCCACGTACACGGAACGCCCCGGACACGGCCCGGTCTAATATAAATCACGGGCGATACAAAATGTATGTAACGTTTCAAATTCGTGCCCCGTCCGGGCCACGTACACGGGACGCCCCAGACACGGCCCGGTCTAATATAAATCTTCCCTTAATTGACATGTATCCTAATTGTTATTGTAAAAAAAATCTTGGATTGAGGGGATTGTCAGGTTTGCCATTTAGTCAAATACCTAACTTGGTTCTATAAATTTTAAATGTATTACATTTTCTAATGTCAAGGGATAACTTGTTATAATTTTTTATTGACATCGGAAAATTAGTCTCCCTTAAGAGAGCAGCAGCGCATTTGTAGCACCTTTAATGTTGCAAATGTCCATAGGCGATGGTAACCGCTTTCCATCGAGTGGGCCGTCTGCCTGTCTGCTGATCTCCTGCAATAAAAAAAAATTTGCTCCGTGAAGATAATGTCAAGTTAGTTTTTATTAAATTTTGAAGTGTCTCATCGGCGTGTGCTTCGAATGTTTTCGTGGTGCTCAGGGTGTCTCCTTACATAGACAGCTATTTCAAAAATGTATATGCAAGGTAAGGCTAGATTTGAGGCCTTTAAAGGATGGTCGAACTTGACCACTAATGCCAGAACACAACTCAAGGTTGTGTCAAGGTTGTTATAGTGGCACATTCTAGTCCAGGTGAATAGCCATCCAGACGAGCAAAGACGCTACCACGGGTTTGTAGGTTGACAGGCGACAAGTCTGACTCCAATAGTAGTTACGCGGATAAAGTTGTGGCACGGAGCTCGATGGCTGTGGGTTGAAATAAAGAGTGTGTGGCGAATAGAGACACCTTACCTTCGTCTACCAGCAGGCCAGATTATATACAGCGCGTTCCATTTGTAGCTCACAACGCCCCGAATGCTCCGTTAGCCGTTCAACAAGGCGACCGCGGTCGTTGTGGTCGTGGCGAAAACGTCACTAATGACGTCACCATTTTCGATCACGCAACGCTCACAACGACCCACGTCAAGAGGTGGGTCGAATAACCGTTCCACTTGGGTTTACGATTGTAACGCCGGCAAGCAAGTGGAGCGGGAAAAATCGTGGTCGTTGTGAGTCTCTAATGGAACGTTGCCATAGTTATCTTTGACAACTGTCAAGAGACATTCAGGGAGGTATGTCGTCACGTAAAAATATCTTCTACGATTGAAATCCACAATAATCTAATTGTACATAAGATATCTCTTCATTTGGACAATGTAAATATTAAGCACGACATTATACAGATTATAAAAACATGGGTCATTTAATTCCTTGAAAACAACCCGTCAAGTGGAAATTTTATACGCGAATCAACTACAATGAAACCTGAATAAGTGGGCTCTTGATATGTGAGAAACCTCTGTTATTAACAATTACAATGGGGTCCTGCCACTTTTGTGAATTAAAGTACTTCTGTTACTGGGAATTATCAAACCTTTTTAACTGGGGCTTGATTTCTTAGATTTTTTCCAAGTTTACCTCTGTAATTGGGATTTTGTAGCTCAGGACCCTGTATAAGTGAGACAATTTATCAGGTTTAAGTCGCCGCCAGATACAGCTTCAAACATTTGAACAGTTTGATTTTTATTTGCGGTACGGGATTTTGAATATATGTTCAAAGTTTGAACAATGATTTGCAATTTGCCAAGCAGTATCGGTTCTTTAGCGTACAGAAAATTCGACGTAATAATGGACTGTATGATTATTGTTTATAAATACATTATACATTTAAAGAGTATAACAAAGAGAGTACAATATAGCTGAGTGGCTGAATTGATAATTTTTCTTGAAGTAGTAGTATCAGCATTCTTCATTTTCAGTTTTTTCGGCCTCCTATACCCGCATTCCGTCCGACGCCTAGTTGCTAATCGCGCTAGCTATGGGCGTCGGCGGTATGCGGGGCGCGGAGTGTAGATGTGCTCCGGCGGGCGGGTCAGGGGGGTGCTCTCTGTCCGCAACATCCTCCCCCCGGCGCAGATCCTCGAAGCCATCTCTTCTCGTCAGGACGATGAGCCTCCTTACTGGTCTCCTGAAGATGCCTCCCCGCGTTCGCACGTCCGCGCTCCGTATTATGTTGTCCGGTCCGCGATAAGTGCGCTCGATTTGACCCCGGGGCCATACGTTACGTGGCAACAGACCGTCCGCAATGATAACGACGTCTCCAACACGTATGCTTTCCTCACGTCGTCTTACGTCGTCCCTCGGTGCCAATGTAGGTAAGTACTCGCGTAGCCAACGAGTCCAGAACATGTCCGCTAAAGCTTGAGTGGCGATCCATGTCTTCCTGTCTGCTAACTCGTTCGTTCCCGTGATTGGCAAGCCCGTCGCCGACCCGATTAGAAAGTGGTTCGGGGTGAGCGCTTCGTCGTCTTCAGGGCTCACCGACACGTGAGTTAGCGGGCGCGAGTTTACGGTATGTTCTATTTCCGTGATGACAGTCGTAAGTGTTTCTTCTCTGGGAGCTTGTTCCGCCAATGTTGCGTGGAGTGCCGTCTTCACCGACCGAATTAACCGTTCCCAAGCTCCCCCCTGGTTCGGTGCGCCGGGATCGATGAAACGCCACGCTAAGTGTCTCCCTTTTACGTGATCTGGCATCTCTTCCTTCCATCTCGCGTACGCCGTTAGTAACTCTGTGTCCGCTCCATGGAAATTCGTTGCATTATCAGACCATATCACTTGAGGCCAGCCGCGTCGTGCTCCCATCCTTCTTAGGGCCATGATAGCAGAGTCTGTGCTAAGGCTTGCTATAAGTTCCATATGAATGGCACGAGTCACCATACATGTAAACAGCATTCCCCATCGTTTTTCTTTGCGACGTCCTATGGTCACCCATATGGGGCCAAAACAGTCAATTCCGCAATTGGTAAAAGGCCGTGCGTAGGCAGCTAGACGGTCCTTTGGCAGGTTTCCTTTCACCGGTACTGTCGGCGCAGTCTTCTTCAAACGACAGACCGTACATTGCCGCAGGATGTTTCGCACCGTAGGTCGCACTCGTAGCACCCAGTATTTTTGCCGGACGTTGTTTACGACATGTTCTCTCCCTATGTGATGATGCTGTTCATGTTCACCTCTTATAATCAGCCGAGTGAGGTGATGTGACCCGTCTAAGATCGGTGGGTTGCCGGTAAGCTCGCGCAGGGTGGCCGCATTGATCCTGCCGTTTAGCTTTATTACCCCGTCCCCCCCGTATTCGGGGTCGAGCTTATAAAGCCGGCTGTCACGTGACACGCGTTCTCCTTTCTTCAAACGCTCGTAATCCTTCGGGAAGCTTTCCTGTTGCGCTTGACGAATGAGTAAACGTTCAGCTCTCTCTATGTGTCGCGTTTCCATAGTGCGAGTCCTTCGTCTGCACTTGTCGATAAAGGCGAGCGCGTAGGCGGTCGCTCGTAGCAATTTTCCGTATGACGAAAATCTTGTGACGTCAACGAGTGGCTTTTCATCGGTCGTGTAAGTTACCACGACCTCGTCATCTTCGGTTTCCGTCGGTTCTTCTTTCGGCCAATTCGTCGGGGGTCCATGGAGAAATTCCGGGCCTTTAAACCAGCGGTCGTCCGTTTTCATACTCGAGACGTTAATCCTGGTTGCGTCGTCGGCGACGTTGTAACTTGTCGGCACCCATCGCCATTGCTCAGACTCGGTTATTTCGCCGATTTCGCTCAGTCTGTGTGCAACGTATGGGGTATATCGTACCGAGTCGTTTCTTATCCAGTGAAGAACGGTCTTCGAGTCGCTCCAAAAGATGACGTCATAACGCTTGAAACTATGTTCCTTTTTTATTTCCGCCGCTAACCTGGCTCCTATTAGCGCGGCTTGTAGCTCCATCCGCGGGATGCTTTGCGCCTTCATCGGGGCCACTTTCGCTTTTCCCGCGATTAAAGTGACGCCGACGTTCCCGTTGCGCTGCTCAAAGCGCCAGTAAGCCGCTGCTGCGTAGGCCTGTTCGCTGGCGTCCGTAAAGACGTGTAATTGCATGTTTACGACGTCTCTATCCCCTCCATAGCACCGCGGTAATCTTAACTCTTTTATAGAGTTTAAGTCACGGATCCATTCTTCGAATTCACTTGCCTCTTCCGTTGGCAAGGGTTCATCCCAGCCTAGCTTAAGCCTCCAGAGTCTTTGTAGCACTATCTTCGCCCTTATAGTGTACGGGCTGAGTAAGCCTAATGGGTCGAAAAGTGACATGACCATGCCCAGGGCCTCTCTCTTGGTGGGTGTTTGCGTGCCGCATTTTATGCTGTGTGGAACTCTTGGCATAGCGGTATTAAACGCGAGTTCATCCGTTTCCGGCATCCATAACACACCCAATGTCTTCCCGTAGGGATGCGCGCTAGCACCGAGCTCTTTGGGCTGTCTGGCTCTCTCTTCATCCGGGATATTTTCCATAAGGCGCTCGCGATTCGTATCCCATCCCGCGAGCTGAAAGCCGGCCTTCCTGTGCACTTCTTGTACTTCCGCTATCGCCTTGGCCGCTTCCGTTTCCGTTTCGAAGCTTTGAACCCAGTCGTCCATGTAGTGGTTTTGCGTGATTGAGTGATACGCCCGTGGGTATGTTTCCTTATGATCACTCGCATTCCTATCTCTCACGCTATGTGCGAGGAATGGCGAGCTTCGTGCTCCGAATATCATAGACGTCATAACGTAGCGCCGAGGCGGGTTATGGCGGTCGTCACCGCGCCATAAGAAGTGCTGCGCCGCTCTGTCTTCTTTCCTTATCTTCACCTGAAGGAACATGTCACGTATGTCAGCTGTTACGGCGATCTTCCCTTCCCGGAATCTGAACAGGATTCCGTATAAGGCACGTAGCAAGTCTGGCCCATCCAGTAACGCATCGTTCATGCACACCCCGTTTGAACGGGCGGCAGCGTCAAATACCAGTCTCACTTTGTCAGGCTTATTCGGGTTCGTAACGGCGAAGTGAGGCATGTACCACATGCGTTGGTTTCCTTCGTGGCTTCGTTCGCAAGGCTCGGCGTATCCTTTTGCTAGTAGCCTGTTGACCTGGGCCGTGTATGCTTGTTTAAACTGCGGCGACTTATCCATTTTGCGCTCGATCCCGCGTAGACGACGCACTGCCATGTCGTAGCTCGGTGGCATGGTGACGTCATCGTTTCGCCAGGGCAGTCCGACTTCGAAGCGGCCGTTTTCTCTCTTCACGGTTTCTGAAAATATCTTCAGCGCCCGTTGTTCTTCCGCTACAGGTTTCACCTTGTTCGATATACCGAGTGCGTCGATATCGAAATGAGACTTCACTATTTCGAATAATTCGTCCTTTTCCCGCGGCTCTTTATCTTGCCACGTTCGGACGTGTAATACGGTGTCGTTTCCCTGCGTCACCAGGCCTCTGGGTGCACTCCCGTGTATGGTCCACCCCAAGAGGGTCAGGGAAGCGGCTGGTTGGCTCTTCTTTCCTGCCAACAGTTTTCTAGTCACGATCAGATGCCAGTTGTCAGCTCCAATTAATACGCGCGGCTTGGCGTTCATAAAGCACACGTCGTCTATATGAAGCGTCTTCAAATGGTGTAACTGTCGTATGACTTCAGACTTAACGGAGTGAGTTCCCAGTGCGAGTTTCTTCACGGTGCGCGCCTTGATAGGATGGTAGTGCGGTTGCGCTCTTCCGCGCACCGCGACGCTCACCATCCTACTTTCCGCTTCCCGCTGGCTCGACGTGATGCCGTGAATGTTCAATGGCCTCCTCGGGCCATCTGCCCCTAGCATCCCGGCTATCTCCTCGTCGACGAGCGTGATCGTGGACCCTTCATCCAGCAGCGCGTACGTGCTCACTTCCTTTCCGTTAAGCCCCTTGACGGTAATCGGACACACCTTCAATAACACTCTTCTCTCGGTGTTAGAATTGTGTGCCGATGCCGTCATGACCGACTCCTCTCTGTCGGCCGGTTGACTGACCGACTCCGCTCGGTCGATCGGTCCACTGACGGCTCCAGTTTCCCTTCGTTGGTGTAGAAGTGCGTGATGCGGCTCGCGGCATTCATTAACACCGCACTTCCTCGCCTTACAACGGAACCGTCTGTGTTTACTTAGTAGGCACAAAAAACATATTCTCGTTTCCTTGGCCCACTCCCATCTGGCTGGCAACGACATCGAAGCCAGCTTGCCGCACTGCGTTGTCTGGTGCTCAGCTCCGCAACAGTAGCACACGATCTTGGCTTCCGTTGTAGCATACACACGGCGACGCTCGTTCATCCTCGGCGGCTTCACTTTATTTTCTTTAGTGACGTTTACACTCGTCGTAGGCAGTGATGACGTCATGAAAGAATACTTCATTGCTCTGTCTGCTTCGCCCGTTAGAAATTTCGATAGTGTCATAATCTCCGGCTCGTCTCGGCTCGAGAATTCATCTGCAAAGTCGCACCATTTCGTTCGTAGATGCGGGCTGAGCTTCTCGACGACTTGTCGTGTCAACATAGGGTTAAGTAAATATCCCTTGTTGTCGACACACGAGATGACCGTCACTATATTCTGCAGTTTGGTGGCTAGGCTGTTGAGTTCGCTGGCAGACGAACCCGATCGTGGCAACTTCTTGATGTCTTCCAATGCGCGACTGATTATGATCTCTGGACGTCCATAGCAGCGCTCCAGCGTCTTCATAATGATCGCAGGGTCCACGGCGGTATACAGCAGGGCTGTCACGCACTCCCTTGCTTCGCCTTTAAGGCAAGTGCGTAGACGGCCTAAGTTCTCCGCAGGTGAAAATCCGTGTAAGCTCGTCGACTCGCGCATTGCAGCTTTAAACGGTAGCCACTCTCCCGGGGCCCCGCTAAAGGTAGGCAGCTCCTGGCACTGTCGCGGCGTCGGCCTGTTGCGTGTCATGCGCTCCAGTACGTCTGCTAGACGGTCGATTCCACGATCCCTGGATCTGGTCGGCGTCGGCGATCTTGCGTTGCGCGGCGTTCTGAACGTCACACGAGCGGTCTGGTCGTTCGTTTCTGCAGACCGGTCCCGCGCCATTGGATACTCTTCCCTTGCTCTTCCCGCAGCGTCTAACGGTGGTCGCGGTCCGGCTCCTCTCGTTCCGGGCTCGGTCCTGTCGCCTGCGCTCGGCGACTCCCCCCGTATGCGGGTATTCTTCAACCACTCTGTTATATTTCTCTCTGTTTCCACCCCATCGTCTTCACACACGCTGTTCCCGTCTGTCTGCTCCTTGAGGGCGGCTATGTTCGCAGCGACCCTCTTCTTGATCAGCGACACTTGTAACCGGAGCTCCTCCCGACGGATTGCGGCGATTTGTTCTTCTGCTTCCAGTTCCACTTGCCTCACCAAAGTGGCGGCGCTGAGCTGCGAACGGTGTGATCGGACGGACGGTGATCGCGATTGGCGTTCAGTACGAATCGCGGTGTGTACTTGCGCGGTCGTCGTCTGTTGCATTCCGGGCGACGCGGGTCGCGATACGTTCGGCGCGGACGCGGACGCGGATATATGTACGGACGGCGACGCGGGGGGTTCTTGATACGCTCTCTGCACTCTGTCTTCGGCGGTCTTGCTCCTGGTGTTCGGCATCTTCGGTCCTTGCCTTAGCCTAACACGTATGACCGACTACCCTGACCAGTGTGTATATATGTGTGTGTATAACCGACGATCCTAATTTACTACACTAAACACTAAACACTGAGACCTTTGACCGACCTAACTGGAAACAGCGCACCGTCTATGACTTTGTGAACTGGCCGTTTGGCACCGTTAGGTGGACAGTCACTCGGTCACGGTACGAAGTAACGTTATTCTTTCTTCCGGTCTTGATCCTGCAGACGCGTAGCCTCGGCGTCCGGGGCAGGAACTCTTGGTCTCCTGGTACGTAGTCCGGCAGGAACTCTTGGTCTCCTAGTACGTAGTCCGGGCTGCCCACGATGATCTTCTATAATAATCTTCTTTCTTCTTTAGGGTGCCGCTACGAGACCGTATAGAGTTGGTCTTTCTTCTTTCTTGAGGTTTCGATGGAGCAAAAGACACTGCTCGTTTCTTCTTTGCGATTCTTCTATCCGGCGGCGAAGTACCAAAAAACTATTGGTGGCAGTTGCACCTCGGGTTGTAAATGAAAATTCGACGTAATAATGGACTGTATGATTATTATTTATGAATACATTATACATTTAAAGAGTATAATAAAGAGAGTACAATATAGCTGAGTGGCTGAATTGATAATGTTTCTTGATGTAGTAGTATCAGCAGTAGTCATTTTCAGTTTTTTCGGCCTCCTATACCCGCATTCCGTCCGACGCCTAGTTGCTAATCGCGCTAGCTATGGGCGGACCACCGACGCCTTTCGCTCACACAGTTAGCAGCTAGGCGTCGGACGGAACATGCGATATAAGGAGCGGCCTTGAAGGCCGGAATGCTTAGACAGACATTGCACAAGCACTTGCACATAATGGCACTTAATCGCACTACTCTCTCTCTACCATTTAGCACTATATTATCTGTTACTCGCCAATGCATAATTTTAAATTAATTGTAAATATCAAAATAATAAGGCATACAATCCACATCGAGTTTTATTTGGAAAAAGCAACTGCGACCAATAAATATTTACACTTCTTTACAAGAAAAATGGTACATTTCGACGTCGCAGCGGGACCCTCTATAAATAAGACAACTGTCATGTTAATCTGCCTATTTGGGAAACTGGGTAAATGCAAAGCCTCTATAAGTCATAAATAATATAGGTCCCTTCAGATTAGGGTTACTACCTCCTTTTCAGAAGATATGGTATTATTGTCTTTTTTTACCGTAAAAATATACTACTTTTGGGAAAATTAGAAGAAATAATATTTTTCATTAATTATTTCCAGCAAAGTTCTATTGTTTTTAAAATAATTATAAAAATATGAACACATTACGTATTATATTATTTTTCTGTAATATATAATACATTTAGAATGTATTATTTAAATATAATAGACATTTAATTACCGATATCGATAGTACTCCATCTCTTCCCGATAAATGGTTCGCATCACGTCCTTGCTAGCACATAAAAGTTGCTCACTGTAAATATTTTGATTGGGAAAGTGGGTAGTCGCCGAAAATATAGGCTTTACGTGATTTGGACCCATATACGCGTCCTGTGTGCATAACAACTTGTTTGCTAAAGCCTACGACAGGAAGTTTCGACATAAACATCTGTATGAAGCTAATTTGATGGATTATTATTGATGGTCTGACAGTCTAAGTAACCAATTATTTCAATCAACTACCAATTTTATTTAGTAAATAAAAATAAGTCGAAAAAATCGGGCAAATGCGTGTAATGCTTCGGTCTTTTAAGTAATGTTTTTTTTTTCAATTTGGCTAGAACACCTAATAAAACATGTATTTCTACATACATACATAACTTCACGCCAGTTCCCTTGCGGGGTAGGCACGAACAACAGAGCGCCATTTAGGCTTATTCTTACACACCTCACTTGCTTCTTTGACATTCATAACTCTTGTCATGCACGCTCGTCTGTTCTTAAGGCTCCTGACATCACCTTCTGCTAGTACACGATCAATTTGATCATGGAAGGTGTGTCGTGGCCTCCCACGACTTCTGCATCCATCCACTTTTGCATTGTATATCTGTTTATTCATTCTTTCATCATGCATTCTTTCCACATGCCCGAACCACATGTATTTCTAAATACTTGATATATCAAAAATCACTCAACGGATTATTTCAAAAATATTTTTTATTGATTGTATTTTTAATAATTTTTTTCAGAACTTGTCATCCCGTGGTTTAGAAGTTAGAGGACTCAGAAAACAACTTTTATGGCTTAAGCTCAAATTTAATCCAATGTTGCCAATCGTTGAGTTAAAAAAGTCTCAAAAAACATCGTCATTATTTTCCGAAATCTGATTAACTATACCTGATACAAGTACGAACAATGAAACAAATTCATCCCTTAGTCACATCTATGGCCACCACTAGTTTATATTGAATTTATTTTATTTATTTATTAACTTACAAACATCGCTTATCATTACAGCTATCACCAATACGATAACGTGGTACACATAATACATTGTTATACATATAAATATATATATCGTCATAACATATAATATAGTATGCAGTTCTTGTGAATTCAGTCACAGTAGAGATAAAAATGTCAATTTGTTGACATATCTTGTTCAATGCAAGCAAGGGCTGTATCATCGGCGCCTTATTAAGCAAGTTGATCCTGCCGTATGGTACTACGAACATTGGTAGCTGCCTACATCTCATCACAAAATTCGCTGGAATGTTCAATTTGATTTCAGCCAATACACCTGGGTTTATTAGGTAATTATTTTGCTATTTTACTTTTTACTATTGTGTAGCGATGTATATTAGTATGCTAATGTATAGTAGAATATTACGTCATATTTTATCAATGGAGAAGTACCATATAACATTTTGCGAAGCGGTATGTATATAAGTATATTAAGAATAAAGAAAGAACATAGAAGACTTTAAAACGACGCACTGCATATAAAAAATACATAATAGATTCACAATACATTTTACACAAAAAAAAACTTGATTCACAAAACAAAAAGATATACATAATTAGGGATATTAGGAAGTACATTTAATTTTATATTTATTACTGAAAAAAAATGTTCTACAATGAAACTTAGTTTCTTTTTTAATGATAGTTTGTCATCAGTCTTTCGACGTCAATCCATCATTTTTGCATGAATATAACTGACCGTTTTCGCCGAGTATACTCCGAGCGCTTACCCACGTCAAGATTAAAACTTGTAGGCGAGGAAGCCTTCAAAATATTAAGAGTTCAGGACGAGTACGTCAGAAGTTTTGTTTATTAATACTTCCCTACTTTCAGTATTAATTATTGTCGAATTATCTTTACCGTAGATAAATAAAATATTATTATTGTAACAAGTTGTGTTTGTTCGCGAGGGGGTTGGACTTTATATTTCTATGAAATTAAAATAATAATGTATTTATTTCAATCTTACAGATTACTCATTGAAAGTCGCTACTACTAGTCACTACTTCTAAAGCAATCTTTGTTACTGTCAAAGGGAAAGATGCACTGCAACATATTTTTATTACTTTACCAGGATACGCCCGCGGCTTCGTCCACGCTTGACTTGAGGTTCTCGAAGGATTCTCAGGATACAGAGTACCACAGAATTTAAAAAATAATGTAAGGTGTCGTTTTAGTGAAAACTGTATCGGAAAAGTAGACCGTCGGAGTCGGAGTAGTAAAAGAGTATGACGCCATAACCGCCTTGAGTTGTGTTCCGGCATTAATGGCCAGGTTCCAGTCTCCTTTAAGAGAGCAGCAGCGCATTTGTAACACCTTTGGTGTTGCAAATGTTTATAGACGATGGTAACCGCTTTCCATCAAGTGGGCCGTCTGCCTGTCTGCTGAACTCCTGCAATAAAAAAGGCAACTTTTATGCATCCGAACATCTTCAAACCGCTCCCGGGAAAATTCCCGCGGGATTTCCGGAATAAAAAGTATAAGTATATATTACATAAAATTTGCTATCGATCGTTGAAAAAATTGCTTTGGAATTCCAATTTTTTTTTCAATCTAGTCATTTTAAATCATTCCCAGTAAAATTCTCGCAGGATTCCTAGGATAAAAAGTAGCGCAGATTTTAAGTCTAAGAATTTACTGGCTTGGCTTAAAATTGGCTCAGTAGTTTTTACGTGAACCCCAAACAAACATCCATCGTTTACATAGTCTATTTATAGCTTCAATATATAGCAGCGATATCTTTAGAATTTTATAATTGGTTGGGATATCGAGTTAAAAACCCTTCGCTGCGGCTTCAACTCGGAGCGCAACTACCTTCCGGTGGCGTGGTCTTGAAGCCACTAGAGGCCTATACAACAGCTCTCGATGGCCGATCTGTGGCTTCCGGTGGCTTTCGCGAGCTTCACGCTGGTTGCATCGGTGGTTTGATTGGTCAGCCTGTGGCGTTCGATGGCCATCTCAGACTTTACTTTGCCATCAGCGGCTATTCTATTAACGGAAGTCAAAATCATAGTCACGACTTAATTAAACGAGATCCATTTTCGTGGAACTATGTATATGTTTATTTCATAGACCCTACTTTTTAGGTAATGTGGACCCTATATATCTTGTAATCGGCCCTTGGGGCTCTATATAGACCACTTTAGATATCAATGCCCTAAGACTCAAGGTACACAAAGAATAGTCGAAGCGCATCGCATATTGATCCCTAACTGTACAACATAAGGCATACATTTCTAAAGAGATAGAAAAATCTGAATCTCTGCAAGAATGAGCTCGTTTTTTATCTTGTTACAAATTTATGCCTTATGTTGTAGAGTTAGGAATCAATATGCTATGTACATTTCTAGATCGACGCTTCGATGCGCTTGGACTCTGCGTCAGTGTGCATTGACCCTAAGATTATAATAATACCTAAATATTGAGTTAATGAAACCAAAATCAAAATTGTTACTGTATGTAACCTTTTATACATATAATTAAGATCTTACTGAAATATAATTAAAATTGTAAATATTAAATAGATTTATATAGCTTTAATTTATGACAACTAAATGACACTTATAAATAGATTATATAGGGCATAATTATGTTAATTACGGAAGATTTATAAAATATATTATATTGTAATAATAGTATTACAGAATATGTTAAATTTTGAAAAATTAAAGAGGTTGATACATTATAAAAATAAATGATAAAAGACAGTTTCTTGATTCGACATTTTTACCCTACAATTTTGTAATTCTAAAAATATAAAATGTACACAAATAATAACACTTTTGTATGGTAAATTGACATATTAGAGTAAAAGTAATTAACAAAAGTTTAATATATCGACTACGCATTGAATTTAAATGCTTCTATATAAGTCGTTATTTCGATATATATGTTAAACAGAAATTCTTAATTTACAATATATGTAAATTATTAATTGCGTCGAAATAAAATTATTAAAATTAAATAATTATAATTATGTATATACAATATACTTTAAATACCTTAACAAAGTAGAGTAAAACAGTAAATTAAAAAAAACCTAATATCGATAAAAAGTTTTTTTTTTAAATAGTTACCTTTTTTGGAGACTGTATAAAACAAAATTATATTTTTAATTAATGTAAATAATTGTGACCAAAATTACTGTAAGAATGTTTCTAGATTGTTCTATCAGACATTAGACAGACTATTTTACAAACTTATTTCACTAATCCGCACAGTGGATACGTCGTGTGATTACTATTTATTTCTAAACTCACTCAACTCGCATTTCGCATATAGAAGGACCATTAGTGCAATGAGTGCGGCTCTTTGAGTGAGTTACGAATTAGTGAGTTTAGTATGTGTAATATGCGTGACAATTGTAAATGTCAACAGGATAAGAATGTCGGATCATTTTAAATTAAGAACTGACAGTAGTTCTAAGTAGCTTATAGAAATTATATATTTGTTTTTTAGATACTTCATTAATAGTTTTAAAATAAGTTTACGATATGATTGTGTACATATAAAAATGTAAGTATGATTGTAAGAAATAAATTGATTGAACGTCATAATTATTTTAATTGTTTTCCTTATCACCTGTTATTCTTTTACATACTTACAGCAACCGCAAAACTTAAATGCGCTTCGAGTGAAGTTGGTTCCGTGAGTTTGCGCTTGTCCAGTCAAGTGTTTACCTTTATTACACCCTACAGTGAGTAGAGCGAAGTAAATAGCATGCTACTCCAAGTAACGGACAATCTAGAAGGCAACACTAAGCTCTGCCTGTGAACCTTATAATGTTCTGCACAATGACACGTACGAACTTCAAGAACGAATTTTAGTTTTGATCGTACTATATACGCGATTTAAAAGTTAAATTTAAATACAATCGCCTCCGAATCGATTTACCTATCATGGGATCTTCTAAGAATGTACAATACAATCTAACAAAGATTTGATCTGAAATCAAAATAATTAGGATTTTTCGGGGGTCCAATATGGCATACTTTGTACGAAATATAGTGACGTCGCACGCACATCGTTCTATTATGAAATTGTATCATCAGCGCTTTTACTTTGTTTTATTCAAATGTAAATTCAATTATCGAGGAGAGTCGATTTGCGTACTGTTGAGGCAACACCTCCAAATTAAATCTTTAGCAAACAAAAGCGTGTTTCACTTATAACCCAACCATGAGCCGCCACTGGAGAACACCGCACAGGAAAATATATATAAAATAATAAAATAATTTTATTGTCACCAAAAATATAACAAACTTTGCCTTAAAATTAAGACTAGACACTAACACCTAGACTAGGCCGAGCCTGTATCCTAGGTGTTAGTTGCTTCCAGTGACGTAATAACTAAATTTTATAACAAATTAAATGTTCTACATTACAAATAAAAATTACAACAAAAAATTGGAGGTAGTTCTAAAATTGTTAATGTAGCGGCTTGATAAACATAAACTTGAATTATCTACAGAACGAGAATTCTGTATTCTGGGGACTTAGGAACATTTTTCTTCTAGTGAGTGTAGTGGGTTTACGAGTACAAAGTTATTTTTATTATTTATATACTACTTATATTATTTATATACTTATGAACAATATATATATATGTTATTATATACATATAGTATAGTTTATGTAAGATATTAGTTTTAAGTTACAATTAATAATAAGCTAAGGTCTGACTACATAATAATAATTATAATAAAAATGATAAACAAAGACCCTGACTACGTTAGGGGGACGCATGGCCACACGGGCCATTAAAAAAAACCATGAGCCGCTATCTTAACAAACTGGTGTATTTCACAAGAGAAATCCAAGAAGCAGTCTCATTATTTTTTTTGGATTTTATGGCTCGGCAGCTAGGTCTTTAAGCCAGATCTTAGATTCAATATAGTTTCTTCATTTTCTTAAACCTATGTGTAGCACAGCTGAACTGTAGGTAATCAGCTAGTGCCATTCAACGGAGTTCTTGTGACAACTGAAAAGGCCATATTTGACTTTGCAATTCACATTTCTCACAAAACACTTAATTACTACTCAAAAACTATCAATATCCTACAACTATTGTTCATTTTAGAGTAATTTTACACATTTTTAGAAAATAAAACTGCACAGCACATCTCCGTTCAGTTCCCGCCAAAAACTCCAAGCAGTCTCAATTAGAAATCAAAATATGTTTCACTTGTAAAAGGACTAACCATAAGCCACCATCCTAATGCTGCGTTTCCACGCTTGCCAAGGCTCGGCAAGCGTCCACAAGCCCCAAGCGTCCACAAATCTCGCTTGGCATTTGGGAGTCGTTTACACGCTTGTGAATCCGTCAGTGTGTTACGTACATCCAAGCATTGCGGACGTCGAACTTGTATCGGCTATTACGTTTGGTTTAACCTACTTTTATTTCAAATACAAGCAAAGTAAAACAAAAGCAAGGAAAGCCCGACGATCACGAAGATGGTGGATGATAAAGATTCATAGAAATCGTAAAGTAATAAGTTTATTTAGTGAGTATTTCGGTTACTTTAAAAAAATTTAGAAGGTGAACCTAAAACCTTCTAAAAATTTTCGGTATTCAAAATTTAACGGTGCCGGTGTATATGTATATGCGGCTACTAAGCGCGCGCCAACGTGTGAACGCGTCGCAAGCGCCCTTTGATTTGTGTCCAAAAACCGACACTAGCCCGGATCGAATACAAGCGTCCACAAGCTCACGCAAGCCAAGCCAAACGCCCTCTTTACACGCTTGTGCTTGTGGACGCTTGCCGAGCCTTGGCAAGCGTGGAAACGCAGCATAACGGTTCGTATAATATTATGAAATATTTATCTGGCAAGATAACATAATGGAATTTATATGAAAGTTTAAACGAAAATTCCTGTTTTAATTAACGTAATCGAGACTATAATTAGGCACCACCTAAATCATAGTTTTCTTTTTAAATTATGGTTTATTTTGACTGTCAGGCGAGAGGCTTACATTTGAATGCGAAGAAAACAAAGGTTATGGTGTTTGAAAGAGAAGAAACCAGAACGAATGCAAGGATAATGGTCGATGATGTTATGCTGGAGCAAGTGAATGAGTTTGTATATCTTGGATGTACTTTTAGCAGGGATGGAAGGTACACCGCTGATATAGAAAGAAGAGTGAATTTGGGGAATAGTGTGAATGGAGGGTTAGGTAAACTTCTAGGCAGTAAGAACCTCAGCCAGAAGGCCCAGCTTGCCATACACAACGCGGTGCTGGTACCTACGCTCACGTATGGAAGCGAGAGTTGGGTATGGAAGAGAGAGCATGAAAGTAGAGTTAACGCGGTTGAGATGCGAGCACTGCGCAAAATCTGCGGAGTGACGCTCGCGGACCGTGTTCGTAATAACGAAGTAAGAAAGAGAGTTGGTCTGAAAGAGAGTGTCGGGGTGAAGGTAAGGAAAGGAATGCTCCGGCGGTTCGGGCATGTGGAAAGAATGCATGATGAAAGATTGACTAAACAGATATACAATGCAAAAGTGGATGGATGCAGAAGTCGTGGAAGGCCACGACACACCTTCCATGATCAAATTGATCGTGTACTAGCAAAAAGTGATGTCAGCAACCTTAAGAACAGACGAGCGTGCATGACAAGAGTTATGAATGTCAAAGAAGCAAGTGAGGTGTGTAAGAATAAGCCTGAATGGCGCTCTGTTGTTCGTGCCTACGCCGCAAGGGAACTGGCGTGAAGTTATGTATGTATGTATGTTTATTTTGAAATCAGAAACTGACACTTCAGGTTTATTTATTGATGTAGATAATTCAATGCCATTTAAAATTTATTTAGATCTACCCACAAGAACCTTTAAAATCTAATCCATGATACAAAGTTGATTAACAAGAGCCTTTGCGAGGTTTAAAGTGTTTTCCTGTGTTTTCAATGAACCGTTGTTGGATCACGTATTTGCTAATTTGATGGTGACACAGAAGTAAGCGAAGTTATGGCAAGGACCATTAACAGAAAAACGGAGTGTAGGACTCTCAAAGTGAAGCCGGCTCAAGGATGCCGATCTTAGAATAAGATGCCGATCGCGCTGCAGTGCGTAACGAGAACTTTATTTAACTAGCTGTCCTGGCAGACGTTGTTCTGCCCTGAAGAAATAAAATTTAGAACCCGATTGCAGCGCCACCTACCGGGTCCAATTCTGAATCTAAACCATCCTCGAATCCACTTGAACACACAAAAATCAAATCGGTCCAGCCGTTTAGGAGGAGTTCACTGTCAACACACGTACAGAAGAATTATATATTGGCGGCCTCTGTGGTTGAGCGGGCTAAGCCTTTGCCGGCGTACCTCACTGCAATGCAGAGGTTCCGGGTTCGATTCCTGGTATAGTAAATTTCGGAAACGTATTTTCTCCGTTATTTACTATGGTCTGGGTGTCTGGGATCGGCCCCAGAGTAGTCCGTTGTATATTACCCATAACACAAGCGTAACTTGCTTAATTTGGGGATATACAATGTGTGTGTTTGTCTGCCGATTATTATTATTATTATTATATATATATAAAGATAATCGAATTAGAACGAATAAAGGTGGAATATTTCTAGTGTATACATTACTTTTAACCACACAGTCGCAAACCAGGCGTGTACTAAATGGTTTTGAATACGCATACAAGTTTAAAAAAGTACTTCACTTCATTTGAAGCTTTTTATATATTTACTAGCTTCTGCCCGCGACTTCGTCCGCGTGGAATATAATTTGGGCTAACGCTAACTTTAACCCGCGACGTTGTTTATGTAGAAGGTGAAAATATTTTTAAATAATACGTACGTTATGGAGCTATTTTAGGTACTTACATCACGCTTTTATCAGTAAAAATGGAACTCTAAAACGTTAGGTAAAAGTAGTGAGTCTTAATATAATCTTGAAACACTCTTCATTGCTGCTCCGCTCCTATTGGTCTTAGCGTGATGACATGTAGCCTATAACCTTCCTCTATAAATGAGCTATCTAACACTGAAAGAATTTTTAAAATCAGACCAGTAGTTCCTGACATTAGCGCGTACAAACAAACTCTTCAGCTTTATATATTAGTATCGATTTAATATGAAAGAAAGAACGAAAGAAAGACATATTTTGTTTAGGACAAATATAACATACAGTATTATCAAACAGTAAAATAACAGAAACAGAATAAGTCCTAAAATTGGACCCAGTCTCAGCATATGCTGACCAATTAAGACCAGCGCTGTTCTTCCGCCTGGGACCAGCAGGTGAAGTCACGAAAGACAATACAACACACATAATGCTGCGTTTCCACGCTTGCCAAGGCTCGGCAAGCGTCCACAAGCACAAGCGTGTAAAGAGGGCGTTTGGCTTGGCTTGCGTGAGCTTGTGGACGCTTGTATTCGATCCGGGCTAGTGTCGGTTTTTGGACACAAATCAAAGGGCGCTTGCGATGCGTTCACACGTTGGCGCGCGCTTAGTGGCCGCATATACATATACACCGGCACCGTTAAATTTTGAATACCGAAAATTTTTAGAAGGTTTTAGGTTCACCTTCTAAATTTTTTTAAAGTAACCGAAATACTCACTAAATAAACTTATTACTTTACGATTTCTATGAATCTTTATCATCCACCATCTTCGTGGTCGTCGGGCTTTCCTTGCTTTTGTTTTACTTTGCTTGTATTTGAAATAAAAGTAGGTTAAACCAAACGTAATAGCCGATACAAGTTCGACGTCCGCAATGCTTGGATGTACGTAACACACTGACGGATTCACAAGCGTGTAAACGACTCCCAAATGCCAAGCGAGATTTGTGGACGCTTGGGGCTTGTGGACGCTTGCCGAGCCTTGGCAAGCGTGGAAACGCAGCATAATAATACATAGTGTACAATGCAATTCAATAATGATAAAAAACTACAACCTATTTAAACACAACATATCATAAAAAATAATACATATAAAAATACACATAATCATAAATAATAAATTAATTAATATATATATATATATACGACACACCTTCCATGATCAAATTGATCGTGTACTAGCAGAAGATGATGTCAGGAGCCTTAAGAACAGACGAGCTTGCATGACAAGAGTTATGAATGTCAAAGAGGCAAGTGAGGTGTGTAAGAATAAGCCTAAATGGCACTCTGTTGTTCGTGCCTACCCCGCGAGGGAACTGGCGTGAAGTTATGTATGTATGTATGTATGTATATATATATATATATATCATTGTACCGATCACGCGCACAACAAAACAAAATTAGAAGAGAATAAGTATATAGAATAAACAAATTATAATAAAATGAATGTAAATTCAAATTCAAATAGCACTTGTGTCTTGTCTTAGATTAGCCTGTGCAATTTGGTGTACATTCAAAAATTTCTTAAGTTTGACCCTAAAAAGCGAAACTGAACATAGGTTCTGAATATAGATTCACCTGCAGTTTTTTTTACATTTGATTAATTCAGTAATAGACTTATGACTAAGGTTTACAATGCGATGAAAAAACAACTTATAAGTGAACACAGCTTGCAATTTAATTTCTTCACTGTTGTTATTTAATTAAGCGTTGTTGTTGTTAAATTAAATTTTATTCACGTGAGCTCTATCTATACTTTTATATATCGTATCGAAATTAAAATTGATTTTACTTAATTAAAATGTGGATTAAAACGGGCATGTGGAAAAAATGCATGATGAAAGAATGACTAAACAGATATACAATGCAAAAGTGGATGGATGCAGAAGTCGTGGAAGGCCACGACGCACCTTCCATGATCAAATTGATCGTGTACTAGCGAAGAGGTGATGTCAGGAGCCTTAAGAACAGACGAGCGTGCATGACAAGAGTTATGAATGTCCAAGAAGCAAGTGAGGTGTGTAAGAATAAGCCTGAATGGCGCTCTGTTGTTCGTGCCTATCCCGCAAGGGAACTGGCGTGAAGTTATGTATGTATGTATGTATGTATGTATGTATGTATGTATATAGATATATATCATAAAATGATAAGAAACTAAGTACTGGTCCATTTGGACAGACCGCGCTCGCCTTTTGGCCGTTGCTACTTGGGAGTCTGGACAATGGCTGCAGGAAAACCCATCCTTCAATACGGGCACAACCCTAGACCATTCTACTTTTCGGTTAGCTGCGAACCTTCGCTTGGGGTCTCCATGTTGTGTACCCCATCGTAGCCAATGTGGGAGTGTGGTAGACCCGTATGGACACCACGGATTAGCATGTTTACATAGTGTTGGTCGAAGACGGAAGACAAAGATGTCAATGATTCCTTGATCACGGCCACTGAACAAAAACAAATAAATTACCGCGCTTAAAACCGTCAAAACGCAGTTTTATTATTATAAATAAATATTTCTAAAAAAATAAATGTTTTCATTTTCAACGGCTTTGAATGCGGCGCTATATTTGATTATAATTTCGATGTTTCGCGATCTTGATTTTATTTGTCGAGAAATATTCACTGCCAAGTAAGGTAATCTTAATATCATTACGGTGTTAACACGTTGCATGACTTCCTTTTCTAAAATCGACTTTTTTAGCCAGCTTCACTATGAGAGTTCAAAACTCCGTCTGTCTATATTTGGTCTACGTTGATAGGGTAAAAAATAAGAAAAGTATGAGAAGTTTTAGACAATATTTTAAGAAAGAAGAAAGAAAGAATTTATTAGTCTCCAGTTATAAGCTAAACAGGTAAAATATACTATAGTGCTTAATTTGACATTATGCGACAATCATTACTCCCCGTACTAGTTTTAAACTGTGTTACGGCGGAGTAAGTTTAAGCCCCATAAGTAAAAAATATCAAAAAGATATTTGTTTCGAACTACTTTTGAAATAATTGGTAAGCACACAAAAAATGAGTTCGTACATTACACAGTATATGTAAAAAATACAGAGACAGCAACATTGTTTGTTAAGTAAAACAAATATACACATATATTTTATTTATATTACACATATACATCTATTTTCTGCATTATTGATAAATAGATAACAACTATATTATAATATATAATATAATTAAATACAAATTTGGTATAAAGTAATCATTATATTAATACGTGAAGCAATAACTTTGTACCTACTTACCTTTAATTTCGCACACTTATAGTTTATATAGAGAAGGCGTGCAGAATGCTAATATTTTTTTTTAATTATGCATAAAAAATACATTAAATCAATAAAAAAAACATTACACACACTACCATGTATTTGATACACACACGCATATATACTCTTTTGTTTACTGTTAAAGTCAAATTAACAGTGTAGCCTTGGGGAAATCTGTGAGTATAGAAGTATAGTCTTTGACAACAGAACCTTGATAATGTTCAAACTTATAATTAAAATTAATTATGGTCGAATTTCGACCAACGGGCGACCACTAGTATATATTAAAGATTAACCATAAAGCAATATTTCCATCATAAGAACAAATTTCTACTTGATAATTTTAAGCATCATATTTGCAAACATATATCCAGTGCTTTTTTACATTGATATCTCGATTATTGATTTCGATGATCCTGGAAACTAGATACTTGTACATTTTGTACATTATTTGTACATAGTAGTACATATGAAATGTCCACAATCGTATCTCAAATACTACTCAACGGATATTGTTCAAACCAAATGACCAGGTATTACAGTCTATCATTGTTCATGCAATGTCCATCCGCATGTACATCGATCGCATGTAGGCCGCAAAATAATTCATACGCCCCACTCTATTGAAACCGGACGTTTCAAAAGCTTATTTACGACCTAAAAGCCTATCTGGTCGGAGGTATTGAAATCAATAGTATATATAGCGGAGTTGCTTTGAGCCTCGTGATGTTGAATACGCTTTGATAAAAGTTTAAAGTGATACATGTAAGAATAGTTTTTTTATTTAGTTTTAAGTTTAATTTATTTGATTTGTATTAAACCGACGTTTCGGCCACTTTTCAGTAGCCGTGATCGCGGAAGACAAAGACGTCAAATGTCAATGAGTATTGTTAAACTTTTATTTAGCCTGCAGCAGACTTGTCCATTTTAATTGTTTAGTTTTAATTTTGTTTATGGTTTTTATTTACTCTGTGGGAGCCTAATCTAATTTACCACCGCTTCGCATTATGGCTTGAAGAGAAGAAGCGGCGCAAGAAACTCTTCAGCAGCATGCCTAGCTCTATTAATTTTATATAATATTACCTCCCACCCATTTTAATATTTATAATATTTATTTAGGACAAAACAGGTACTCCCAGCTGTGTTATCTAGGCCCGTAAGTGCCTCTAGCTAGGGCTGGCGAAGAATTAATACGCTCAGAACCCCAGTGGGAGCCCGTGTGTTTTTTTCTCATCTCTTACGACAGGCCGCCCGGCCGCAGGAAATTGTATTCTTTCTCCATTCCTGCACAGATAAAAATCAATTAATACAACACCAACATCATTTGGCACATATTGAATAATTGAAAATATAATAGCTACCGTAAGTAAAAACAAAATAGAGAGAAAACAAAGGTTGGTATAAGAATAACTAAAAAGAAGAAGAAAATAATATAAGTATTATTGTTATTAATATATGTATATTATATCATGTATGTATATATTTATAAGATACTGATTCTGCAGTGAGAATAATGCAACATACCTCTGTTCTTATCAAATTTTTTGTCCATCCAAAGGTTGTCTGGAAGAAATCGCTAATAGCGATAAGACTACCTATTGTATTGTAAAATTTTATTTCTGTTAACTGTATCTTTAAAACACAATAAATTATATTCATTCATTCATTCATTCAGAAAAAGAAGAAAGGGAGATCTCACCAGATCGCAGAGCCGGAGCCGTTTTTGCATAAAACATCTCTCAAGAGTATAGCAACAACTCAATATACACAATTAACACACAAAGTGTGCAACCCATTTGTGAAAATAAACTTCCTACTACGCAATGACCTTATGTTGCCTATTCCATGTGTTTTGAATATACGTCAGTACATTAACCCCTTTTTACGCGGGCACAGATTCAACCGAAACCACAATAGAAACTCCTCTAAATAGGGACTTAACTATTTTCCTAAAACTGTCATCCGCAAGGAAACATGGGCAATCGTAATGCCCAGTTTGTCCCTTCCAACTTAAGGCATTATAACGGGATAAACATAAATCACGAAGAAAACAACTCTATTACTATGAACTAAGTGAACGCAGAATCGGATTAAGAGTTTGAATTTTATTGCTATTTTATGCTTAAACAGCATTAGTGGTCGCTTTTCGGTGATTTAAAGAGAAAAGTTTTTAATATACGGCTCGAAGGACCAATATGGCTTAACATATTCAGTGGCTCGATTGTTGATCACAGATCTCCGAGAAAGAGGTCACATCCCGTCTGAGAAGGCAGAAGAAGAAGGCTGACTATAGAAAGTATTTTTAAATTAAATATGCAGGGATATTGCGGGTATAAATAAAGAATCGAGCGTCATAAGAGCGTAGTTAGTTGTGATAACACAACTTGCAACTTTTACTAGAACAGTAGACACAGCTCAAAACGAGGTTATACCCCGTCTGAGAAGGCAGAAGATGAAGGTTGACTCCAGAAAGTATTTTTAAATTAAATATGGAACGTTGTTCCGGATATCCATAAAGAATCGTGCGTCATAAGAAGATAGTTAGTTGTGATACTTTTTGCAAGTGGCTGGTTGCATCAAGTTGATATACGGCTTATATCATACCAGTTGTTTTACTACTTCGATTCCTCACAATACATATGTAACAGAAACGAAAGCATACTACTTTCCTGTGTCCTGAGCAGTGTTTCGTCAATTGTTAGCTTGAAGCTCCGTTAACTGAGCTTCTACCACATCCTTTCAGCGATATTTATGACCACCAACTGATCACCGATTGACTGGTCGCCCTAAGTATCATTTTTTACACTCCGCCTCCTATGTGACCGAGCCAGCGGAGACGGCAAGCATTTATCTCTTTAATTATGCTGCGTTTGGCAACGAGGTTTTTATTCTGAAACCTCATTTTAGAATTCTGTAACGATTTCGAGCAGTAACGGGACCCTTATGACATCGTCAGACATATTTGTCTCTCTCTGTCTATCTGCCAGTCTAAGGATTCATCCATTCGCCCATTTTTGTATGTTGCCGTCGTTTTATTTAGATACTAATGGGTCTATATGTGTTCAATTTAGAAAAAAGATTATTTGCCGTTACTCTATGCTGTCGGTGTTTCTCTTATGGATAGAGTTAGAAATGAGGGTATCAGTAAGAGGACTAAGGTAACCGACATAGCTCGCAAAATTAGCAAGTTGAAGTGGCAGTGGGCCGGTCGCATTCGTCGCAGGATGTCCTGGAGTGGAGACCGCGTCTCGGTAAACGTAGTGTCGGACGCCCTCCAGCCCGATGGTCTGACAAGGTCGACGGTAGGTGCAGGATGGGGAAGGTACAGGACTGTGATGAGTGGCGCCGACTTTTGGAGGCCTACGTCCAGAAGTGGACGGTTACTAGCTGACGACGACGGCGGCTCTATGCTGCAATGAAATTGCAATATTTTTAAATACTGCCCGCGCAATTTTATTTACTTTGCCATGGTGATGTGTTAGTGAATTAGAGAAAAAGTTTCCTAAGTCTTAACTAGAGATATAAGCTACCTCTGCGTCGAGTTTCGTTTAAATCTGTTCAGTGGTTATCAGGTGATGCTCTAACAGACAGACAAAGATACTAGGACAACCTAGAATCCTGTCTGTCTGTTTTCGAAATCTGCTGGTCGGATTAGACCCCGAATTTTCCTCATTTTTGTACAAACTCCACACCGCTAACAGATTATTATACTATACAACATTTATACTCCTTTGTAAATAAAAGATAAAAAAATAAATTATGACAATGTTAAATAATGAAAATGCTTTGTTCTTGCATAACCAAGAAAAGACTTCGAGAGACAACATTATTTATTAATCTATTTATACTAATTATCTTAATTAAATATTCACAATTATATACTAAAATAGAAATTTCAATCTAAACACAAGAATAATCTGGAAAGTAGAAGCAAAGTATACTTTCAATACATTGAATTTGGTATTTGAAAATTTGTATTATAAGTCAAAGAATGTGTTGCTGCTGTTGCCCTGGAGGAGGGGGATGCTGCTGCAGAATACTTAAATGCCTTTTATGCATTTATATCTGTGCTTTCTGTTGTCATTTATGCGGTTTGGATGTGTGCGAGAGCTGCGAAGAGTGTGGTGAAGACTAGTGTAAATTAAAACTATTTAATCAAATGTAGACAGAACGGAACGAAGAAGGGTTTATGCTTTATATTCTATGTATTCTAAGTGGATATTTTAATTAAATTATTTGATTAAAATCTAGTAAACTTGAAATGTTTCAATTCATTTGGTACAGCTGTGCTTCGTTCACTTTGTCATGATGACTACGTATTTATTAGTGACTTGCAATATAACTCACCAACAAATGATGTTTATGATGAGCTCCTACTCTGAGGGGAATTTATCACAAACATTATTACAGACACATTAAGTTTAATATAACTTTAATGTAAGCTATAATTAATCGATGGCCTCTGTGGTTGAGCGGGCTAAGCCTTTGTCGGCCTACCTCGCTGCAACCCAGGGAATCCGGGTTCGATTCCTGATATGGTAAACTTCGGAAATGAATTTTCTCCGTTATTTGCTATGGTCTAGGTGTCTGGGATCGGCCCCAAAGTAGTTCGTTGTATATTATCCGTAACACAAGCGTAATTTTAACACGTACATAGACTACTCAGTTTTAACCTTGCTAATTATACTCTCTGAAAGAGAGTGTGAAGAATTGTCAAAGAATGCATGATGAAAGAATGAGTAAACAGGTATACAATGCAAAAGTGGATGAATGCAGAAGTCGTGGAAGGCCACGACACACCTTCCATGATCACATTAATCGTGTACTAGCAGAAGGTGATGTCAGGAGCCTTAAGAACAGACGAGCGTGCATGACAAGAGTTATGAATGTCAAAGAAGAAAGTGAGGTGTGTAAGAATAAGCCTAAATGGCGCTCTGTTGTTCGTGCCTACCCCGCAAGGGAACTGGCGTGAAGTTATGTATGTATGTATGTATGTAATTATATAGCAATGAATTATTTCATCTACGTGACGTAACAAGCAACAAAGCAACACCTGAAAACTACTGAACGGATTTATATGAAACTAGGCAAAGTGATAGCTTATATACCGGGTATACTTAGATATTTTAATCTCGATAAATGACGAAGTATCCGTGGGATAGATGAATATAATCCAAAGGAGGCACTGCGCCGCGATTTACGTCAACATGGCACCGCGAATGAAGTTCCTCTATGTACCAATACTCACTGTAACACAGGTTTGATCATAGTTTTTTTTTTAAGTTTTTTATTGCAGTAATTCAGCAGACAGGCAGACGGCCCACTTGATGGAAAGCGGTTACCATCGCCTATGGACATTTGCAACACCAAAGTTGCTACAAATGCGCTGCTGCTCTCTTAAGGGAGACTGGAACCTGGTCACTAATGCCGGAACACAACTCAAGGTTGTTATGGCGACATACTTTAGACCCGGAGTGGTAGCCATCCAGTCGGGCAAATGCCCTACCACCTGGCTGTGGGTTGCTTTGTCGCCTCTTACGATAGGCCGCCCCACGCAGGAAATTGTATTCTTTCTCCGTTCCTGCACGGATAGGATAGGATAGTAGGGGATCTTAGCAACCACCTGATTACACCACAGCTTACTGTTTCTTTGTACAATTTTATCTTCTTTGTACCTTTTATATAATAATAGCGCATAAATGTCCCACTGCTGGGCTCGGGCCTCCGATTATAGGGGAACGGATAGTATACCCGCCACACTTGTCCATGGCGGCTTGTTTGCAATGATGTTTTCCTTCATCGTTGTTAGCACGTGGTAATTGTAACAATATGCACATTTGGTCAGAAAACTGCTTAAGTGGTTCATGCGTTCCGGTCAGGATCGAACCCGCGCCCTTTGAGTCTGGGACGCGTGCGCTAGCCATTACGCTACTACGACTAACGACTACTTACTTTGTAACTTTTACTGTAACATAATTATGTTGCAATCTTTTTTTTTTATTTTCTCCCAGTTATTTGAGGTCGGCACAATATGTCTTTTCCCGCCACACTCCTCTATTCTGACATACGTCTTCTGTCACACCACAAATCATCATATCATCCTTCATACAATCCATCCATCTCTTTTTGGTCTACCTTTGCATTTGCACCCATAAATCTTGCAGTTTAACATTCTTTTTGTCAAGTTACTTTCATACCTCCTCATTACATGCCTACCACCTTAGTTTTATTCATCTCAATTTTTATTGAGGCTATGAATATATATTATATTATTATTATGTTTGAATGTCTTTTGAGACCACGGGCCATAAAAATGGCCCGTACATTTGGAAGGCTTGCGTGGGGCCATGGGAAGGCCAACACGTAGAGGCCCCGTGACAAATTTAGTGTAAATGTGGCGTGACACTGACCGGCGATTATCCCTGTCTACAACATATATTGATGCACCCAAGGACAAGCCCCGGCCAGTGTAGGACTATTGTGGGAAATGAGGACAAAAAGTACCAGGCTATTGGGGTGAACTGCTAGTGGTACTAAAGGTCTGGGAATATGGGGACTATGGCGCCTGCCCGTCGCAATGTTCGGGGAACATAGAAAAAATGGGCAGACGGTGATTCGCTACTCCCTGCATTGCCCCCAGAAAATGCCATAGAAGACAGGGGCAACATGGGTGTGAGTGGCTAAGGGGTGTCGAGAGGTGGGCTGCAGGTTCACCGAAGCTACTTCTGACGTGATGCCATTTATCACTTCCACCCCTGGAGCTTGAGTCTTAGCTCTAGCGATCTCCACTCCGCGCCGGCTGGTTAAGGCAAGCACGGAGGTGGGGGCCTTGTCTTGGTCCCCGGAGTCAGGTACGAGGTGTCGCTACTCACCTAAGGCTTCGCCACAAAGCCCCCCTGCGGGTTATTATTATTATTGTTATTTATTCACCTGAAACTACTTTGAACTTTTTTTTTTTTATTGCAGGAGATCAGCAGACAGGCAGACGGCCCACTTGATGGAAAGCGGTTACCATCGCCTATGGACATTTGCAACACCAAGTTGCTGCAAATGCGCTGCTGCTCTCTTAAGGGAAACTGGAACCTGGTCACTAATGCCGGAACACAACTCAAGGCTGTTATGGCGACATACTTTAGACCAGGGGTGGTAGCCATCCAGTCGGGCAAATGCCCTACCACCTGGCTGTGGGTTGTTAAGTCGCCTCTTACGACAGGCCGCCCAGCCGCAGGAAATTGTATTCTTTCTCCGTTCCTGCACGGATAGAACTATGTATAAATAACTATTACAATATATGCTAGAGTAAAAATTAGCGCGGCACATAATACATACATACATAACTTCACGCCAGTTCCCTTGCGGGGTAGGCACGAACAACAGAGCGCCATTTAGGCTTATTCTTACACACCTCACTTGCTTCTTTGACATTCATAACTCTTGTCATACACGCTCGTCTGTTCTTAAGGCTCCTAACATCACCTTCTGCTAGTACACGATCAATTTGATCATGGAAAGTGTGTCGTGGCCTTCCACGTCTTCTGCATCCATCCACTTTTGCAGTGTATATCTGTTTATTCATTCTTTCATCATGCATTCTTTCTACATGTCCGAACTACCGGAGCGGCACATAATATTATAATATATTTACCCACAGAGTACATTAATAAAGCAGGAGATATTTAAATGTAAAACAGACCAAGCGAAGTATCGAGTCCTGTTTATGACGCCGGCCATTTTGCTTATTTGCGCAAATTAATGATTATTATATTCAGTGGTGGAGCGAAGAGACGCGTTGGGTAATGGTGCGAAGTCCTCCCCAAATTAGCCAACCGTATTATATGCAGATGAGCCCATTAACGGCTGGCTTTTGTCTGACCTTCGTAGCTTAATACTTGAAATGTTTTGCTATATTTAGAAATAGGTATATTTATAGATTATTAGTTCCAGCGAAACTCGACTTCAAAATGAAAATTTGCTTTTTAGTTAGTCGTATAGTTTTTTATCCGTGCAGGAACGGAGAAAGAATACAATTTCCTGCGGCCGGGCGGCCTGTCGTAAGAGGCGACTAAACAACCCACAGCCAGGTGGTAGGGCATTTGCTCGACTGGATGGTTACCACCCCTGGTCTTAAGTATGTCGCTATAACAACCTTGAGTTGTGTTCCGGCATTAGTGACCAGGTTCCAGTCTCCCTTAAGAGAGCAGCAGCGCATTTGTAGCACCTCTGGTGTTGCAAATGTCCATAGGCGATGGTAACCGCTTTCCATCAAGTGGGCCATCTGCCTGTCTGCTGAACACCTGCAATAAAAAAAAAATATCCAGTCTCCCTTAAGAGAGCAGCAGCGCATTTGTAGCACCTTTGCTGTTGCAAATGTCCATAGGCGATGGTAACCGCTTTCCATCAAGTAGGCCGTCTGCCTGTCTGCTGAACTCCTGCAATAAAAATAAAATAAGAAAATGCTAGATATTTTTTATTAGCCAATAGCAAATGAAAATACAAAAAAGCGGCAGAAAGGAGAAATCCGAAATCCATATTAACTTGGGCCTAGCGTTACAGGGCTAGAATTTGGGCATAAATTACAACATTTAAGAAGGTTTACATTTTAGGTTAATTTAATGAAATATTATTACAAAAAATATTTTTGAGGCAGTTTCCTACGAATGCATATGCGCTGTGCGCTTGCAGCTTAACACGGTAAGGTTTTAGGTAAATGACACAAAGGTTGTATAAAAAAAATAATAGAAAAATACATATTTTCTACACTTGGCCATTGTCAACGAGGATAAGATTTAAATGGGTTAATCAAGCAGAATAGACGAATTTTTTGGTACACATCTCATTCGTGTAACGGTTAGGCCCAGAAACGGGTTTCTCCTTTGTCTAACCCATAAAAAGATGCCAATTACTCAGGATGTAAGCTAATTCTGTATCGAGCTCTATCTAAATCTGTTTAGTAGATTTCGTGTGATGCTTTAATAGACAAAAAATCTAAAAGATGTATTTTTGACATCTGCCTGACTTATGCCCGGTTTCTGAGGTACTTTTAACTGTAGTTTATCTGTTCGCTAGCGCTATCGGTTCAATAACTTATAAAATTGCGTTTTTGAACACACCATCGTACGATAGTTAAACTAGGTTCAACTTAACTCGGGAGCGTGAGCGTAATTCCCTGCTCCGCTCCCGCCAAAGGAGGACGCGCCGGCGCCGGAGGTCAGATAGTGACCTTCGGCCGCCGTAAGCGGGCGGCGCGGGTGGGGCCCCTAGGGGTATAGGGGTTCTCACTCACCCACACAGGCCGTCGAGATGAGAGCGCGAGTGTTCCGCGCGCGCTCATCTCTCTTCCCGTGGGGCGTGTTACAGACCCCCCACGCACGGATTAGAACTATAAGTAGCCAGGGCACGCGGAGTTGGGAAGCCCGCATTTACGTAGCCCTGGCATAAGGCGCAGGACGGAACACCCAGGGGTTTTAGTGGGTATCCCTAACTGGGGCGTGCAATAGCGTGGCACCGGTTCTGACCGGGCACGCTAGTGCCACCCCCGATCTGGCGAATCCCACACACTCACACGGGTCGCGAACATCCCCCCAGGCTTCTATGCCTGTCGCGGCTTAGTCCTGGTTTGGAAACTAAAATTCGACGTAATAATGGACTGTATGATTATTATTAAGTTATAAATATACATTTAAAGAGTAGAACAAAGTATGCAAGAGAGTTGAGTACAATATATGAATAGCTGAGTGGCTGAATTCATAGTTGTTCTTGATGTAGTAGTTTTTTCCGGTTTTTTCGGCCTCCTATATCCCGCATTCCGTCCGACGCCTAGTTGCTAATCGCGCTAGCTATGTATTTTTTCAATTCATTTATTTTATTTTTCAGTTTTTCGCAGCTATCAAGGTACTTGTTTCTAACAATTAAACTCCAGAAGAAACAGATGTCATAATTGTCACACTTTATTTTTGAGGTCGGCATAACAGAAGTACCATGTTTAGTTATCTAATGTACAGAATATCGACAGTACACGTATATATGTAAACCTAACCGAGCAGGAACGGTGAAAGAATAGAATTTCCTGCGCCCGGACGGCCTGTCGTAAGACAAAATAACTCACAGCCAGTTGGTAGGGTATTTGCCTCTCTGGATAGGTACCATCCCTGGTCCAGAATATGTCGACGTAATAACATTGAGTTGTGTTCCGACATTAGTGGTCAGATTCCAGTCTCCCCTAAGAAAGTAGCAGCGCATCTGTAGCACCTTTGGTGTTGCAAATATGGCGATGGTCACCGCTTTCCATCAGGTGGGCTGTCTGCCTGTCTGCTGACCTCATGTAATAAAAAATATCAAAGCTATTTGGGAACGTAGACGCTCAAAGATTTATTTTATATTAATACGCAGATGCAGATGGCCACTAAATTTATCCACCAAAATAACTAACACTTTGATAGATCAAACTATTCAAATAGTAGGTTTCACTTATATATCTAACCGCCAAAGGTGTTGGAGCCAATAACGGACAAACATTGAATAGAATAATTTTTTAACTGATTTAGTCTGAAAGAAAAATATTTTAAATATTAAAACGCATGAAAGTGAGGGCTGAGCGACTTGTGGAGCCATCTACCTTTTATTGGCATATTGTCTTGTCTAGCTTACCACCACTTTCCGCACTTGTTGATTAGGCTTCTATAAAGTAAATAATGAAATTAAAAATTAAAACAAAATAATTAATTAACAAATTAGCGGTAGCGTAAATAAAACTATAACAATTCTCATTGACACTTGACATCTTTGTCTTCCGTAATCATGGCTACCAAAAAGTGGCCGAAACGTCGGAACAACAAAAAAAAAATACTACACTTAAAACTGTTAAAACGTAGTTTTATTGTGTGTACTAGACGCGAAAACTTAAAAAATATTGTATGGTGGAAGTTGGAATATTGCTTAAGGTAAGTAGAAGTGTAGAGTATAAAGTGTATGTAGGGGTTTTTTATTTTTTATTGTAGGAGTTCAGCAGATAGGTAGACGGCCCACTCGATGGAAAGCGGTTACCATCGCCTATAGAAATTTACAACTCCAAAGGTGCTGCTCTTTTAAGGGACACTGGAACATGGTCACTAATGCCGGAACACAACTCAAGGTTTTTATGGCGACTTACTTTAGACCAGAGGTGGTAGCCGTCCAGTCGGGCAAATGCCCTACCACCTTGCTGTGGGTTGTTCTGTCGCTTCTTACGACAGGCCACCCGGTCGTACGAAATTGTATTCTTTTTCCGTTCCTACACGGCAAGAATATATATAATTTAAAATAATTCCATATTTCAAGCGAAATAAATGACTTGATTATTCGCACAATATCCTGGATAACTTCAAAAGTATGGTGTAACTAGTTTCGTCCTTTCCAAACCATCCCCATCCTAACCACTGGTAATGGCGTCCATTTCGCAGCTCGCACCCTTTTTCCCCCATCGAATTGAGTTTGGGATTTAGACAAGGTTAAGTTAATGCAAGGATTGCGTGATGACATTGTTTTAAATAAAAGCCTTTACATATTAGAGGTACATACATACATACATAACTTCACGCCAGTTCCCTTGCGGGGTAGGCACGAACAACAGAGCGCCATTCAAGCTTATTCTTACACACCACATATATTTTATCCGGACGGAGATAGAATACAATTTCCTGCAGCCGGATGACCTGTAGTAAGAGACGACAACACAACTCACAACCAGGTGGTAGAGCATTTGCGCTTCTGGATGGCGACTACCCCTGGTCTAGAGTATGCTGCCATTACAACCTTGAGTTCTGTTCCGGCGTAAGAGGCCATGTTCCAGTCTCCCTTAACAGAACAGCAGCGTATTTGTAACACCTTTGGTGTTGCAAATGTCCATACATGATAATATATGATATACATACAAACATAACTTCACGCCAGTTCCCTTGCGGGGTAGGCACGTACAACAGAGCGGCATTCAGGCTTACACTTTCTTACACACCTCACTTGCTTCTTTGACATTCATAGCTCTTGTCGTGCACGCTCGTCTGTTCTTAAGGCTCCTGACATCACCTTCTGCTAGCACACGATCAATTTGATCATGGAAGGTGTGTCGTGGCCTTCCACAACTTCTGTATCCATCCACTTTTGCATTGTATGTCTGTTTAGTCATTCTTACATCATGCATTCTTTCTACATCCATATTAGAGGGACAGGTCATAATCATCGAAGGGTTATTTATTCCCCGTTGCGTGTAATAATAATTCTTTATTTAAGTTTCTGTTTTAATTTTAGATACATTGGTGGTGGAAATCTTCTTGTAAGTATGAAATACCTGTATCAGAAGATTTTACTCTTCACTTTATTTTTTTTATTTTTTTTTTATTGCAAGAGATCAGCAGACAGGCAGACGGCCCACTTGATGGAAAGCGGTTACCATCGCCTATGGACATTGGCAACACCAAAGTTGCTACAAATGCGCTGCTGCTCTCTTAAGGGAGACTGGAACCTGGCCACTAATGCCGGAACACAACTCAAGGTTGTTATGGCGACATACTTTAGACCAGGGATGGTAGCCATCCAGTCGGGCAAATGCCCTACCACCTGGCTGTGGGTTGTTTTGTCGCCTCGTACGAGAGGCCACCCCAACGCAGAAAATTGTATTCTTTCTCCGTTCCTGTACGGATAAATTATATTCTTTTTTAAATGCTGCGGTACTTTGTCTCCCAGGAATCCTGCGGGAAATCAAGCCGAGCGTGGTCGAAGTCGCGGCCATATTCTAGTAATAAATAAGTTTCTAAAAAAGAAGTTCATGTTTCTAGACTATTTTTTCATAACTACAAAAATCTATATGTATAAAAATCAATTGCTGTTCGTTAGTCTCGCTAAAACTCGAGAACGGCTAGAATGATTTGGCTAATTTTGGTTTTGAATCATTTATAGAAGTCCAGGGAAGGTTTAAAAGGTGAGTAAATATGAAAAAAATGCTTGGAATATAGTAAAAACAACAATTTCGCTTTCCCTTAGAAACTATTCCTACCTGTCAAACATTTGATGTTCGTCCCGTCGTTTAGAAATCAATTAAATAAAAAGTCGTTCAGAAATCAAGTTAAATTTAAAAGTGAAGTTTTTTTTTAATTTTTTTGTTTTTGAATGTCAAACGTTTGATGTTCGTCCCGTCGTTCAGAAATCGACGTTTTTTATTTATTGATTCTAAGGCGGCACGAAGTTTGCCGGGTCAGCTAGTATCTTATACAATCTAGAATCCTCCTATCAATTTGACTACACTATAAGGCTAACAATCAACAATTAGCTCAATAGTTTTATATGAAGACTAGCTTCTGCCCGCGACTTCGTCCACGTGGAATAGTTAAAAAAAACCCCGATTTCGAAACAATCTTCGTTGGTGCTCCGCTCCTATTGGTCTTAGCGTGATGATATATAGCCTATAGCCTTCCTCGATAAATGGGCTATCTAACACTGAAATAATTTTTTAAATCAGATCAATAGTTCCTGAGATTAGCGCGTTCAAACAAACAAACTCTTCAGCTTTATATATTAGTATAAGATATGAAATAAAGAGAAAAAAGTTACTTATAAGAAAGGGAAAAAATAATATTTTCGAATACTTTCTCTAGCCTAATGTTAAAATCGACTCAACAAGGAAAGTTATTCTAGAATTTACTATATAATATATGTCTCACACCCAATTACATAAACTACGATTAAGTTAACCGCAAATTAAGATTAACGGAAACGGAAATACTGCCTAATACCGGCGAGGTAATAGCCTTGATAACAACCTGCTATTATAGCCAAGGGTTTACCCTAATCGATGTTTTGTGAGAACACGTATTTTTAATACGCTTTTATTAGCTTCATACGTATGTTAGTAGTTCCTTTCTTTACCTTCACCCCGACACTCTCTTTCAGACCAACTCTCTTTCTTACTTCGGTATTACGAACGCGGTCCGCGAGCGTCACTCCGCAGATTTTGCGCAGTGCTCGCATCTCGACCGCGTTTGTTCTACTTTCATGCTATCTCTTCCATACCCAACTGTCGCTTCCATACGTGAGCGTAGGTACTAGCGCCGCGTTGTGTATGGCAAGCTGGGCCTTCTGGCTGAGGTTTTTAGCACCTAGAAGTTTACCTAACAGATTCTATGTATATGAATTTTTTTTAAAAGCATGAAATTTTGTATGTAAAATACATAGGCACATATAAAATTGATAGTTAGGCGTTTGGTTAGTAATAGAGATATTTAACGCCATAGGGAAATCAACCCCTATTGGAAACGGGTAAAGTAGTGGAATAAAATTGAGAATAATTTTTGGACATACTCCTTATTAATAGCATTTTACAAGCTTTCTATTAACTTGCAATGGATGTATGTAATTTCGGATAGAATCTTTCAAATTAAATTTGATCGACTTTCCGGTTTCCGATTGAGCTGAAATTTTGCACGTGTTTGTATATCGCGTGATAATGCAACAATATGGTAACATGGAGCTGATCTGATGATGGAGTCGGAGGGTGGCCATAGGAACTTCTGTACTAAACAAGATAGACCCCTCGTGTTTGGGCTCGTTTTACTTCTCTTGGCTAGCACTCTGCTGCTATATGATATGCAGGATCTCAAAAGCTTGTATTTAAAAAGCTTATTAGTACATAACGTTCCATTTTATCATAAGAGTGTATTTAATTCTTTTTTCAAAGTTTCCACTGAGAAGGGAATTAAATCACTAAAAAATGAAAAATACATAATAGTTTAAAAAAATTCAAAAATTCGCTTTTTAGAAAATCGAACTAAAAAATAATTTTTAATAAATTTGAATTAAAAATAGTGTTAGAAAAAATGATTTTATTGTAAAAAAAAGCGTGGGATGTTTTTCAGGATATTATCAAAATAACCCTTCTACTCATATCTGTTCATAAAATATTTATAACTATTGATACCATGCACCCCACGCTTTTTTTACAATAAAATTATTTTTTCTTGCACTATTTTTAATTCAAAATTATTTTCTCCTCCCTTACGACCCTGCGATTTGAATAAAAAGCGTATTTTTTAGTTTTTTTAACATAGTTACGCCCAGCCGATCCAGCGCAATATATTGCCTGGACTGTGCCCTGGGAAAATGCAGCGTACTTCGTTATGCGGGGGTATACGATCCTTTGCTCTTCCTAGCAAGCTAAAGGCCCCCCGCGGTATCCCATACTTGATTACGCTGACGCCTGCTATCTAGATTCAACCTTAGAACAGTTTTGAAGCTTGAGCGGCTTCAGAATGTTTGTATCAGGTTCATATTTGGATTGCGAAAATATGACCATGTTTCCGAATATCATAAAAGATCGCTCCTCCGTGCAGGAATGGAGAAAGAATACAATTTCCTGCGGCCGGGCGGCCTGTCGTAAGAGGCGAATTAACAACCCACAGCCAGGTGGTAGGGCATTTGCCCGACTGGATGGCTACCACCCCTGGTCCAGAGTATGTCGCCATAACAACCTTGAGTTGTGTTCCGGCATTAGTGCCCAGGTTCCAGTTTCCCTTAAGAGAGCAGCAGCGCATTTGTAGCACCTTTGGTGTTACAAATGTCCATAGGCGATGATAACCACTTTCCATCAAGTGGGCCGTCTGCCTGTCTGCTGAACTCCTGCAATAAAAATAAATAAATAAAAAAACATGTTTATATTATAGTATCATTTAGTAACAGCCGTTTGCTGTCGATACGCTTGGACCATGGGGTCCTGAGGCCATGAGCCTCTACCAAAATTTGTAGAGACGACTCATTGACTTTTCAGGTGATCAGAGGGCTGATGCTTACCTCGGGCAACGGGTCAGTATGGCGATCCAGCAAGGAAACGTAGCCAGCCTTCTGGGCACCTTAACCATAGAAGACGGTGATCTAGGCTCAGTATTCTACTGATAGTCTTGAGGGACTATGAGTAGAATACAACAAATACAAATAAGTTAAGTTTTCTTGCATTGTATTCGATTATATGTAATTTAATAAGTGATACTATAGATAAAAAGACATTTAGTGGTCAGTAGCTATTTTTTTTTTTAAATTAATATGTCAATTTTCTATCAGTGGTAATATTAAACCGAAATTGCATAGTTCATTTCTGTCTTTCAATATGGATGCAACCAGTGATCGCTATAAACAGAAACTTTAATCATTCATAATCACATACATACATAACTTCACGCCAGTTCCCTTGCGGGGTAGGCACGAACAACAGAGCGCCATTCAGGCTTATTCTTACACACCTCACTTGCTTCTTTGACATTCATAACTCTTGTCATGCACGCTCATCTGTTCTTAAGGCTCTTGACATCACCCTCCGCTAGTACACGATCAATTTGATCATGGAAGGTGTGTCGTGGCCTTCCACGACTTTTGCATTGTATATCTGTTTAGTCATTCTTTCATCATGCATTCTTTCCACATGCCCGAACCACCGGAGCATTCCTTTCCTTACCTTCACCCCGACACTTTCTTTCGTTTAATATAACATTAGAAAAATGGATAGTCAGATTTAGAAATCCTTCTTAGACTTCAAAAATCAAAATCTTAACTAGAGATTGCTACATCGTAGTCTCGTAGCAACGTAGCGGCTACGCTGACCTACGTAGCACATAATACGTACAAGGGTCAACTACTAAATTATTGGGTTTACGTGCTCACAGATAACTAGTTTTAGGTGACCTCCGATCAACGATTGGATCTTATCCTGTATATATTTACATAATATACTGCGCGTGTAGCTATTTGACCTTTTAGATGAAATTGAATTTCGGTCCGATATGGTGTCTTCACACATTGCTCTCACATATTAGTAGTGGCTGAAATGAGGGTAATTTGCAATATGGGAATACGAACATTTAATATTTCGTGCCTTGTATGTAATTTTTTTTAATTATTTTTTTTATTAAAATAATAAAAAAAGATGATCATTATACATAGATTGATCAAAACATTTTGAACATGATGTTCATAAGACACAAAAATAATCAAAAAACTTAATGTAAAGTGGATTAAGTGTACACTACACATATACACGCACGCACTCACGCACGCACGCACGCACGCACGCACGCACATACACACACACTATAAAATAAATAAAACGTCACAAGATTAGAGATGGTTCCAATGCTGCCTTTATCTTTCCTTTCACATTTTTACAATCATCTGGGGTCGACACAATACCTATATACTAGCGGCCCGTCCCGGCTTCACACGAGTGGTTTATTATCGGTATTTTTTACACATTGGGTTACATTATTGAAATTTTAATAAGGACCCCTATTTTTTTCTAGTAATAAATATAGCCTATGTTACTCAGTAAGTCGTGGTAGCGTTCGATCTCCGTCAGAACGCATACACCACTTAGGCAGTTTTCTAACCTAATGTGCATATTGTAACAAATACCACGTGCTAACAACGGTGAAGGAAAACATCGTGTTGCAACCTGCACATCGAGATTGATAAATTATGTGTCAAACCTGCCAACCGGTCTGGGGCAAGCGTGGCGCGTATACTGTCCGTTCCCCTATAATGGGAGACTCGAGCCCAGCAGTGGGACATTTATGGGCTGTTATTATGTTATGTTACTCAAGGATAATGTAGCATTCTAACGATGAAAGAATTTTTGAAACCGGTTTAATAGTTTTTGAGTTTATTCGTTACAGACATATAAAAATACAAGTCTTTCCTATTTATAATATTATTATTTATAGAATAGATAGTTGATATAGAAAGAAGAGTGAATTTGGGGAATAGTGTGAATGTGAACGAAAAAAAAATATTATTATCAGTTTTATGTCGGTCCAAATTGGACCTATGTTTATTCATCGGTCTTATTGACTCTCCAACCTGTGCTGCGAAATGTAAAACTCATATCTCATTCTCTCGCAGGCTTAGTTTTTTTTTATTTTTTTTATTGCAGGAGTTCAGCAGACAGGCAGACGGCCCACTTGATGAAAAGCGGTTACCATCGCCTATGGACATTTGCAACACCAAAGTTGCTACAAATGCGCTGCTGCTCTCTTAAGGGATACCGGAACCTGGTCACTAATGCCGGAACACAACTCAAGGTTATTATGGCGACATACTTTTGACCAGGGGTGGTAGCCATCCAGTCTTACTTACGACAGGCCGCCCGGCCGCAGGAAATTCTATTCTTCCTCCGTTCCTGCACGGATAAAACTTGTCTTTACAGTGCCTTCGTTATAATTCACTTATAAACACGTCCCCACCACGGCAACGCAAACGAAGTTTCGCTAATACTTCTAGTGCTTAATAAATATTCATTAAATTATCCATAGAGAGATATTTTCGTAAATAATGACACAAATCTGTTACATATTTCAATATCATTATAGATTACTCGTACTTTGTGGACCAATATATTATTTCGACCCATACTTGACCGAATTTTTTTACCCTTCGTCGGGTAATATGATTACAGTTAAGGGTCTGGTGAATCAATCGTTAAATATGTGAGGGTCAAGACGCGGTTATACTGGGTCCCAATTCTGTTACTTCAATATTTTGGCAGAGATATTCAAAGTAAAATTCCATTGCGATTGTATGAAAAAATTCGTATTCTACTATTTTTTTTTATTGCAGGAGCTCAGCAGACAGGCAGACGGCGCACTTGATGGAAAGCGGTTACCATCGCCTATAGACATTTGCAACTCCAAAGATGTTACAAATGCGCTGCTGCTCTCTTAAGGGAGACTGGAATCTGGTCACTAATGCCGGAACACAACTCAAGGTTGTTATGGCGACATACTTTAGACCAGGGGTGGTAGCCATCCAGTCGGGCAAATGCCCTACCACCTGGCAAAATACTAAAACTAAAGCTAAGCTAAATCCTTTGCCATATTTAAACATTCACGCAAGAAACACTATTGTTACAACCTCGGTGCCGACAAAGACCAATTCCACGTACAGATCTGTAGAAGCACATTTTATTACCTGCCAGCATTTGAACTGATAATAATTCTTTTATGATCTTCCTCTTTTGTTTACTTATTGCGGAGCACAGCCTATTGTCACTAGCCAGGTGTTACGGATTATGAGTACAAGGTGATTCTAGGAAATTATGTCGACGCTTGCCGGGCTTGCTTGTATTTGTGAGGTGTAAAACCAAGGCCCGATGGGGGGGGCAGTCTAGCGAGAACTACGTTCAAACCGAGACGTGTGTACTACAATCGGGAATCTAATTGTGACGGACTTGTTATGTTCGGTTATATTTGTAACTGTGTTGTACGTGCTTGTATAGTTCTAATAAACTCTATAGTAATTCTAACGGCATTTTAATTCGAGTCTCGCACTCGTAACATTATGTTAAGTATATACATACATACATAACTTCACGCCAGTTCCCTTGCGGGGTAGGCACGACCAACAGAGCGCCACTCAGGCTTATTCTTACACACCTCACTTGCTTCTTTGACATTCGTAACTCTTGTCATGCACGCTCGTCTGTTCTTAAGGCTCCTGACATCACCTTCTGCTAGTTAAGTTAAGTTGTTAAGTCTTACGTCGTATGGAAGCGAGAGTTGGGTATGGAAGAGAGAGCATGAAAGTAGAGTAAACGCGGTTGAGATGCGAGCACTGCGCAAAATCTGCGGAGTGACGCTCTCGGACCGCGTTCGTAATACCGAAGTAAGAAAGAGAGTTGGTCTGAAAGAGAGTGTCGGGGTGAAGGTAAGGAAAAGAATGCATGATGAAAGAATGACTAAACAGATATACAATGCAAAAGTGGATGGATGCAGAAGTCGTGGAAGACCAGGACACACCTTCCATGATCAAATTGATCGTGTACTAGCGGAGGGTGATGTCAGGAGCCTTAAGAACAGACGATTGTGCATGACAAGAGTTATGAATGTCAAAGAAGCAAGTGAGGTGTGTAAGAATAGGCCTAAATGGCGCTCTGTTGTTCGTGCCTACCCCGCAAGGGAACTGGCGTGAAGTTATGTATGTATGTTAAGTCTTACACAATAATGTATGTGCTAGTTTACTATACTTTAGACTGTAATCTGCTGTTCATTTTTCTTTATTGCATAACAATTATAGATAATTTAAGAATTTACTTTGAGTCAGGTTGCCTGGAAGAGATCGCTTTTAGCGATAAGGCCGCCATTTGTTTTATTAAGTAATTATTGTTTTGTTGTGCATTTTTGTAATTTTTGTTTTGGTGAACAATAAAGTGTTGTCTATGTCTATGTCTAAATCCAAAATATCTTCATGAAAATCGTCACTACAGAATAATAGTAGAAAAAAATTGTTATTACCATTAGCAGAAATAGCTTTGGCCGAAATGAATATTGAAAAGCTACTAAAAATTTAAATAATGATTTCGCGAGTTTTTGCTTGTAAATATTCATAAAGATATGAGTGGTAAGCTACGGGCACTACGTGGGAATTAACATACATACATACATAATTTCACGCAAGTTCCCTTGCAGGGTAGGCACGAACAACAGAGCGCCATTCAGGGAATTAACAGAATACCGAAATCAGATAGACCTACTATTAACGTGATTTAGTAGAATACTATTGAAATTGATTAAGTATTGAGACTAGTTATTTTGTAGTTCGATAGATGGCGCTAGTCAAATAATAGATCGCGGTATGATCTGCACTTTACTAGTTTGGCTATGTAAGCAATTATTTATAAATTTATTATTGATCTAGCATCGCTTTTGTTTCACTGAAGTCACCCGCCGTAGTTTAAATTTGGTCACTTACCATTGAAACGATAGTGTCTGGTAATTTTGACGAGATAGCAGTAGCTAGAGTTAGGGATGCAACATCGCTCATAAAAAGCATCGATGTTAGGATATCGATGTTTTCAAAATTAAAATATCGATGTTAAAAATATCGACGTTTATGAACGATATATCGATGTTTTTATCACCATTTACATAAACTTTTAATGCTTGTTCCTGTGATGCAAATGAAATATCATTTTTTTTTAACATCGGTGTATCGCTCAAACTACTTTAGTAAACCTTCCTTAATTCTTGCTTTCACTAACATCATCCTTTTATGCCGCTGTTACTCCATCTTTGCAATCTTTGCATCTCAATGCTCTCATCCTACTAATTACTATGTTTATTCTATTTATATGTCTTTTCCCTTACCCATATTCAATATCGTACTTACCGTACCATTCAACAGCGTGGGCATACACTAACATCCCTATCACCATTTAAAATAAATGTACATCTAATAAATACTCATCCGTGCAGGAACGGAGAAAGAATACAATTTCCTGCGGCCGGGCGACCTGTCGTAAGAGGCGACAAAACAACCCACAGCCAGGTGGTAGGGCATTTGCCCGACTGGATGGCTACCACCTCTGCTCTAGAGTATGCCGCCATAACAACCTTGAGTTGTGTTCCGGCATTAGTGACCAGGTTCCAGTCTCCCTTAAGAGGGCAGCAGCGCATTTGTAGCACCTTTGGTGTTTTAAATGTCAATAGGCGATGGTAACCGCTTTCCATCAAGTGGGCCGTCTGCCTGTCTGCTGAACTCCTGCAATAAAAATAAAAAATAAAAAAACTAAGAAAAATGGTTATTTTTAATAGAAATGAAAAAAATAGATATGATAATCAACTTTCATGTTATAAATTATTACTGGCAATAAGAAAATTTTTTAAAAATAGATGGCGCGTTACGTCTATGTACGATAAAACATCGTTCTTGAACAACGATGTATTAAAACATCGATTTTTATAAACGATACATCGATGTTTGGAAACATCGATGTTTTGTTTGCATGCTAGAGTTGGTAGGATTTGATTTTAAAATGAAGTTTGTAAGAGTAACATGACATTTTGTACTGCACCAGTAAAATGTATCACTTCAAATGAAGCGAGGAGATTTGTATGGCTTGTACCGCGGCAGTACATTTGAAGTGATGAGGCCGGTGAGGCTGTGAGCGTCATTCCCTCATTTGTCCCGTACAAAGAGTCGGATGTGATCGGCCTCTGTCATCTCATTTTGTCATGTGAATATCCGTAGAGGCGTTTTGTACTTTTGTCCTCGTTCCGTCCTTCCTCTTACATTTGACGCGTGAGTAGTAGCGGGACAAAATTTTTGAAATAATACAAATTTAAATTTTGATTCGTATCAGTACAAATATATTTTGTACGGGACAAATGTACTATACTCATCACTAATTGAGACGATAGTGTCTGGTGATTTTGACGAGGTAGTAATAGCAGAATTGGGCCTTTATTCGATACCCAATTCAAGTAGGGATACACTCTTACATTATGTTTGGAAAAGGTCACACTGGTATGTAACAAAGTATTAATAATGAGGCCCGAACCTAGGAGTGGGACGTTTATGGGCTGTTATTATTATATCTATACAGATAAATAAAATTGAAGTGTCTGTAATGTCACAATGAAATAGTGAAAAAAATCAAAGGGGGTAATTTGGACAAGAAAATGTTTAGAATTTTTGTCTGTCTGGATTTTCCGGCTAATCTCTGAAACGGCTGAACTGATTTTGACAGGACTTTCACTGGCAGATAGCTGATGTTATAAAGAGTAACATAAGATACTTTTTTTAGGGTTCTGCGAAAAACAATTCCACGCGGACGAAGTCGCGGGCACAGCTAGCTAATACATATAACAAATTTATAAATGACTCGAGTTTGTACATTTAATTTAAAAATGTAACAAGAATCAGGGTGGCTAAGTATTTTTTATTTTTTTTAATGCAGGAGCTCAGCAGACAGGCAGACGGCCCACTTGATGGAAAGCGGTTACCATCGCCTATGGACATTTGCAACACCAAAGCTGCTACAAATGCGCTGCTGCTCTCTCTCTCTTAAGGGAGTCTGAAACCTGGTCACTAATGCCAAAACACAACTCAAAGTTGTTATGGCGACATACTTTAGACCAGGAGTGGTAGCCATCCAGTCGGGCAGATGCCCTACCACCTGGCTGTGGGTTGTTAAGTCGCCTCTTACGACAGGCCGCCCGGCCGCAGGAAATTGTATTCTTTCTCCGTTCCTGCACGGATAATTTAAAGACGATCGTTATGCAAGCGGCCCGTAGACCTATTTACTAATAGTGTAGTATTGTTAAGCGCAAAGTTGGTGAAGTTCTATTTAAACTCTGATATATCAATTTTAATACTTTGTATGTAAGAAACACTTTTCTTTTATTGTTTCATTGTTCAATTATCATTTTTTTTTTACTATTGATACTGTCATCTGTGAAGGCTTATTAACAAATATTCTCTACACCTAGTTTGCTTTTTACAAGCTTTTTATTAACTTGCAATGGATGTATGTATGTAAGTTCGGGTGGAACCTTGCAAGTTAAATTTGACCAACTTCCCGGTTTCCGATTGAGCTGAAATTGTGCACGCATGTGTATATGGCGTGACATTGCAATAATATGGTACCATGGAGCTGATCTGACGATGGAGTCGGAAGGTGGCCATAGGAACTCCTGTACTAAACAAGATAAACCCGTCGTGTTGGGGCTCGTTTTACTTGTCTTGGCTAGCACTCTGCTGCTACATGATATCCGGGATCTTAAAAGCTTGTATTTAAAGACCTTTTTAAAAAAAGCTTTTAGTTAACATTTTTTTTTTCGTGACTCCAGGGCCTCTGTCATTGGTCAAGACAGAGATATCTTATCTTTATTATTTTACTAGGGTATTTGATAGATTAAATGAAACTGCAGTGGATATAATTTGATTATCTATAATGGTTAGGGTTTAAGCAACGTAGTTTATACACATTACACAGTTTAATACTACGCTCGCACTACCGAAGGCACACAGAGAGAAGAAGGCAGACATGAGAACCCGATTCGAACAAAAAGGTTACCGGAAGTGTCATCGACTGACACTTATCTACCGGATAATATTAACAATCTTGACACACAAATAATGTGTTGGGTGATATTCTCATATTCAACAGTATTTATATATATTATTGGGGCAATGGGATTGGGTTAGGTTTATATATTATGTATATATTATACTATATTACATATATTTATTTTAGTTAATATTATTGCAGCTGTTAGCCTGAAATAAATTGAAATAATTATTCTTCTATATCGCTTGTATTTGTAAAATACACTTTAAGTAATCTTTCGAACGTATGTAGAACGCAATAAAGAAAAATGTTTTGTTATTTCCTCTCCAACAAAGATCATTCCAAGATGTTTTTATAAAGGAACGTTTTTACTTGGATAATGCAATAAAGGCTTAGAGGGAGAAATGTTGGCCCCCCAAGTGATTTGGGTCTGACAAGGACTTTAAAATACGAAATTTATTTTAGGATTTCGCCCCTTGGTTTATGCTCACCAGGTAAGGAAGGCGCTTGTGAGAAACCCTCACAGGTGTGTTATGATGAAAATGTTATCTTTTTACGATATCTTTGTCATTTTACTGCGCCATTTAGTAAATTAAACTAAACGTCGCCAAACGTTTACTAGACGTCACGCGCGACCAGAAGGCTGGCGTCTATTTCGCTCAAAGATTAAGCATTGCTATACAACGTGGCAACGCCGCCAGCCTTCTGGGAACGTTCCCGGCAAATGACAGTGGTTTGGGACCAGTAACTTATCTTTAGATATTTTCCCCCTTTTTATTTAGTTTTAGTTTATATATTGTATAGTTTGATGAAAGAATGACTAAACAGATATACAATGCAAAAGTGGATGGATGCAGAAGTCGTGGAAGGCCACGACACACCTTCCATGATCAAATTGATCGTGTACTAGCGGAGGGTGATGTCAGGAGCCTTAAGAACTGACGAGCGTGCATGACAAGAGTTATGAATGTCAAAGAAGCAAGTGAGGTGTGTAAGAATGGGCCTAAATGGCGCTCTGTTGTTCGTGCCTACCCCGCAAGGGAACTGGCGTGAAGTTATGTATGTATGTATGTATAGTTTGTAGTTTATTTTTAAGTTTATATTTATTTGCATAACAATTAGTTGCTTCAGATTCACTAATGTAATTAATAAATAAATTGAATAAGTTTTATCCGCGCAGGAACGGAGAAAGAATACAATTTCCTGCGGCCGGGCGGCCTGTCGTAAGAGGCGACAAAACCACCCACAGCCAGGTGGTAGGGCATTTGCCCGACTGGATGGCCACCACCCCTGGTCTAGAGTATGTCGCCATAACAACCTTGAGTTGTGTTCCGACATCAGTGATCAAGTTCCAGTCTCCCTTAAGAGTGCAGCAGCGCATTTGTAGTACCTTTGGTGTTGGAAATGTCCATAGGCGATGGTAACTGCTTTCCATCAAGTGGGCCGTCTGCCTGTCTGCTGAACTCCTGCAATAAAAAAAATAAAAAAAAGTTTTAAATAATATTAAATATTCATTTTTCTCTTCTGTGAAGGCGACGTTACTGCTTGGCACTAACGGAAGACCAGAGTTGGTTGTTATCAACCAATATTTTCTGAGTTAGAAAATGAGGAGGAGAGAAGTCAGGAGCCTTAAGAACAGACGAGCGTGCATGACAAGAGCTATGAATGTCAAAGAAGCAAGTGAGGTGTGTAAGAATAAGCCTGAATGGCGCTCTGTTGTTCGTGTCTACCCCGCAAGGGAACTGGCGTGAAGTTATGTATGTATGTATGTATTATTTGTATTGCAGGAGTTCAGCAGACAGGCAGACGGCCCACTTGATGGACAGCGGTTACCATCGCCTATAGACATTTGCAACACCAAAGGTGCTACAAACGCGCTGCTGCTCTCTTAAGGGACACTGGAATCTGGTCACTAATCTCGGAACACAACTCAAGGTTGTTATGGCGACATACTTTAGACCAGGGGTGGTAGCCATCCAGTCAGGCAAATGCCCTACCACCTGGCAAACATTGCAAATAGTTCCTCGCAACGATCACTATTATATCGAAAGTAGAAAAAGTATAGGAGAATAAAAATATTTCGGTGTAAATTCGTGCTGAAACGCCCCGACTCCTAGAGCCCTTGGGAAAATAGTTAAAGTGCGTTACGTGCGCCCTTTGTGGTTTAATGTCCCATGTTTACCCTTTTCGGGTTCTTAACTACGATATGATTCAAGTCGACGGGTCTTTCTTCGCTACATATGTTTCATAAGCAGCGTACTCAATATGGAAAGAATTTAGATTTTTTTTAATGCGAAGCGTGAAGACTCTATCCGTGCAGGAACGGAGAAAGAATACAATTTCCTGCGGCCGGGCGGCCTGTCGTAAGAGGCGACAGAACAACCCACAGCCAGGTGGTAGGGCATTTGTCCGACTGGACGTCTACCACCCCTGGTCTAAAGTATGTCGCTATAACAACCTTGAGTTGTGTTCCGGCATTAGTGACCAGGTTCCAGTCTCCCTTAAGAGAGCAGCAGCGCATTTGTAGCAACTTTGGCGTTGCAAATGTCCATAGGCGATGGTAAACGCTTTCCATCAAGTGGGCCGTCTGCGTGTCTGCTGAACTCCGGCAATAAAAAAAAAGAAGATAATACACTATATATAAAATAGATGAGCCGCTCAGGAATAAAATATGAAAACATTAAGCATGTGTCCGCTATAGCAAAAGGTAACTGAAAACGGTTGACGTATCGGTATTGATACAGCTAGTAACGGCTATCAGTTATCTAATATCTACGTACAAACAACTGACGATGACGCGACGTTGCCAACCAACTGACAATAACAGGAATAATCACAATAGCTGGTTAGATTCAGTAACCAAACGAACGATAATAACCAAAATAATTATGCCTTCTCTCTCTTGCTAAATGATTCCTAACTTGTAAAACAGAGAAGACGCGAGTATTGGCTAGCAACTCGATCACCATTATCCAGCAACGCACAATATCGACTACAAACGAAAACGAAGCGCGTATTAGTTAAAAACCTGCTTTGATACCGATATTCGGCAACGATTATCAATACCGGTGTTGATACCAAATATCGGCTAACCCGTTGCCAAAAATTGCTGATAACGCCCATGTCTAGAAACATCATTTACCCTGTCCGATAGATGGAGCCACAAGCGGTGTTATATTCCTATATATCACTAGATGGCGCTACAATCGATAATTCTATAAATTCTATATATTTTTTATTGCAGGAGATCAGCAGACAGGCAGAAGGTCCACTTGATGGAAAGCGGTTACCATCGCCTATGGACATTTGCAACACCAAAGTTGCTACAAATGCGCTGCTGCTCTCTTAAGGGAGACTGGAACCTGGTCACTAATGCCGGAACACAACACAAGGTTGTTATGGCGACATACTTTAGACCAGGGGTGGTAGCCATCCAATCGGGCAAATGCCCTACCACCTGGCTGTGGGTTGTTTAGTCGCCTCTTACGACAGGCCGCCAGGCCGCAGGAAATTGTATTCTTTCACCGTTCCTGCAGGGATAAATCTTCGACGATCTTAAGTTACAATGAATAATAAATAAAAATCGGCCAAGTACGTGCCTACCACTCATAATGAAGGCTTGTACTGTTTTGTTATTTAACTACAAAACCACAAAAACGTTTAATCAAAATAACCCGATATCTTAACGAATATCGCTTAAATTATTTTTCGTTGAAATTGTTTTGGCTGCTCTAAAATGTTAGATTGTTTTGGAACTTTTCACTTTATAGATCAAAAATTAAAGGTACGCGAGTGAAACGGGACAAGACACAAATATTAAGACTCTCTCTTTTCTTTCACCATATTCCAATTAATTGGGATCGGCACAATATGTCTTTTCCTTCCACACTCTTCTATTCTGACATACCTCTTCTGTCACACCGCATATCATCATATCCTTTAAGAGAGCAGCAGCGCATTTGTAGCACCTTTGGTGTTGCAAATGTCCATAGGCGATGGTAACCGCTTTCCACTAAGTGGGCCGTCTGCCTGTCTGCTGAACTCCTGCAAAAAAAAAAATATCCTTCACACAATCCATCCATCTTTTTTTTGGTCTGCCTTTAAATTTGTACCCATCCATCTTGTAGTTTAACATTCTTTTTGTCAGTGACTTTCATCCTTCCTCATTATATATAAATATTAAGACATTGGAAGCTAACTGCTAAAGCTCTTGACATATTGATTTAAATAAAAAGACAATTAAGAACATCTTCACAAGTTTTTAAGGTTTATATTAAAAATGCTTTTCGCCCTCAGTTACATGTATGACGACCATGCCTAACTTTTATTTGTTTCGCAATTTTCTTCTCCATTATATAACACCATAACCTAAACCTTCCTGTTGAATATAGTAAAATAGATAGATAGTAAGGAAATAGTATTAAAGAAAGTAGTATGTACATACATACATAACTTCACGCCAGTTCCCTTGCGGGGTAGCCACGAACAACAGAGCACCATTTAGGCTTATCCTTACACACCTCACTTGCTTCTTTGACACTTATAACATAGTAGTATATACATACACATACATACATAACTTCACGCCAGTTCCCCTGCGGGGTAGGCACGAACAACAGAGTGCCATTTAGGCTTATTCTTACACACCTCACTTGCCTCTTTGACAAGGTAGTATATAATAGATATAATAATAATAATATCAGCCCATAAATGTCCCACTGCTGGGCTCGGGCCTCCCATTATAGGGGGAATGGACAGTATACGGAGTAAGCTATGTTGGGTGTTTGACAGAAAGAAAGAAGAAAGAAAATAATGTTTATTGAGATTTATTTAAAATTATAAAAGTATACATAAGCAGTTTAATAGAAGCCAAAAGTTAACTAACTCTAAACAGGCCCTAACTCGGCAAATGCTGGTTGATAACAACCAACGCTGGTCTTCCATTAGTGCCATGCAGTAACGTCATCTTCACAGAAGAAAAAAAAACTAATGTACATTTAATATATATAATTATATTTTTCATCCGTGCAGGAACGGAGAAAGAATACAATTTCCTGCGGCCAGGCGGCCTGTCGTAAGAGGCGACAAAACAACCCACAGCCAGGTGGTAGGATATTTGCTCGACTGGATGGCGACCACCCCTGGTCTAGAGTTTGCCGCCATAACAACCTTGTGTTGTGTTCCGGCATTAGTGACCAGGTTTCAGTCTCCCTTAAGAGAGCAGCAGCGCATTTGTAGCACCTTTGGTGTTACAAATGTTCATAGGCGATGGTAACCGCTTTTCATCAAGTGGGCCGTCTGCCTATCTGCTGAATTCCTCCAATAAAAAAAAATTATATTATTTATAATTAGAAAACCATGAAACAAAGAATAGACATATTTTGAATATATAATATATTATGGATAGTGTTAGAAATGAGGATATCCGTAAGAGAACCAAGGTAACCGACATAGTTCGCAAAATTAGCAAGTTGAAGTGGCAGTGGGCTGGTCACATTTGTCGCAGGACCGATGTCCGATGGAGCAGCCGAGTCCTGGAGTGGAGACCGCGTCTTGGTAAACGTAGTGTCGGATGCCCTCCGGCCCGATGGACTGACGACCTGCGCATGGCCGCCGGTAGGCGCTGGATGAGGAAGGCAGAAGACCATGATGAGTGGCGCCGACTTGGGAAGGCGTACATCCAGCAGTGCATGGTGATTGGCTGACGACGATGTGAAAACTAACTTGAAAATGGGGTAGATCCTAAAATCTAAGCCATAAAAGGTTTATTTCTAAAGTGGGTTGATCGTAAACATCATTGCTATACAAAATGTTTACAATCATTTTACTGCAATCTATGATTGTTGAGATATTTTTATTACCCTCCTTATATCTGTTGTTATTACATTTAGATGATATTGACCAGAAAACTCCTATTATACCGTCATTATTAAGGACCATTTATTTACACGGAGAGAGTTTATGCACCTTTTGGGGCGAGAAGTCGTATAATATTTTCGTAGGCGATACTCTTTATAACATAATCGCATTGACATGTTTACATTCAACCAAAGAACAAAAACTCGCCTACGAGTTTGTCACCAAGAATCGTGTTTACACTATGACACAAATTGCATTAAGTACGCACAACTTGCGACACAATTTGCCTACGATTTCTCGACTTGTCTAAACTAGATCTTGCATGACATTATTTCAAGCTCATGCGAGTATCATACAAATCAGTTTGAACCGATTTGAATGCCGACTTGCCATTCAAAGTCGGCGTACTTTTTGTAGTAAATATGAAAACTGTGATTTAGTAACACGAAACATATTTTTAAATGTCTATTCATCTTCTAATTGCAATTTAAGTCACAACGTATTTGAGGCTCCTAGTGTTTCTTCTTTCTGTCCACTTTTTAATCCAACATCTCTTTTTTTTGCCTTCATTTAATTATTTTTTGTCTTAGAAGAGCAGAGATAACTAAAAACCCTCGCGCACTACAATTATTATTGCAACCAGTGATTGGTGGCTAGCTGCACTCGTAATACGATTCTTGCTTTCAAATTTTGTTTATACAGAGACGTCAATATTCAATGACGGGCGATTATCGCCTCTCCACGTACGATATCGTATGTTTATTTTACATGATCATATTTTTTTTCTTGCTTTCGACAATCAGGAAGAAACTCTCTCCATGTCTCTGCCCTTTATCCTAACGTTAAATCTAAGTTGAGTTATTTTTTATTACTGGAGTCCATAAGATAAGTTGACGAGACGTTTGATGAAATGCAGTTACATACCTCAATAGACATTTGCACCAGAGGTATTGCTAATGTGCTGCTGGCGTCGAAGGGGAAACTGGAACCTAGCCACTAATACAAGAACACAACTCAGGTCTAGACTACGGTTGATGGCCATCCATACAGGCAAATATCTTACCACCTCACTGTAGATTGTGTTTTGTTAATATTTTAAATTGAAAAGTTTGTGTCGATTTCAGATGTATATTTTGTGTTTTTACAGCTTTTTATGTAATTAGATTTATAATACTATTTAGATGTCATATTTATGTTAGATGTATGGAAGCGAGAGTTGGGTATGGAAGAGAGAGCATGAAAGTAGAGTAAACGCGGTTGAGATGCGAGCACTGCGCAAAATCTGCGGAGTGACACTTGCGGACCGCGTTCGTAATACCGAAGTAAGAAAGAGAGTTGGTCTGAAGAAAGTGTCGGGGTGAAGGTAAGGAAAGGAATGCTCCGGTGGTTGATGAAAGAATAACTAAACAGATATATAATGCAAAAGTGGATGGATGCAGAAGTCGTGGAAGACCACTACACACCTTCCATGATCAAATTGATCGTGTACTAGCAGAAGGTGATGTCAGAAGCCTTAAAAACAGACGAGCGTGCATGACAAGAGTTATGAATGTCAAAGAAGCAAGTGAGGTGTGTAAGAATAAGACTGAATGGCGCTCTGTTGTTCGTGCCTACCCCTCAAGGGAACTGGCGTGATGTTATTTATGTTTGTATGTAAGGCGAGTGACATGTGTGATTTATAATAATGTATATTATGTAGTAATGAAATGAGGTTGTAATGATTGAAAAAAATTCTATTTATCGCAGACAGGTTGTTTTATCACCTCTTACGACAGGCCGCTCGATAGTATCAATTATTATTCTTTGTCTGTTTCTGCATGGATAGATTTCTTCAACAAGGCCTTGGAAATGTTTTTTTTTGTAGGATTCATAAGTTTTAAGTATCAATGTTTTATTGATTGCTCGAGTCGTCCGCCTCAAATTGAAAGGCACGGCGTCAAAATTTGGCCGAGAAAAATGCGCCACTTAGGAAGTTTTTGTTGTCTATAGTTGAACGGGCCAGGCCTTTGAGGGCCTACCTCACTGCAACGTAGAGGCTCCGAGTTGGAATTCTGGTATGATAAATTTCGGAAACGAAATGTCTTTAATTACTGTGGTCTGGGTGTCTGAGATCGGCCCCAGTGTAGTCCGTTGTATATTACCCATAACACAAGCGTAACTTGCTCAATTTGGTCATTTACTATATATGTGTTTGTTTGTCGATTATTTATTTATTTAAAGAAAGAAAGAAAGAAAATATTTTATATAGGACAAAAACTAAATTAATGTAAATAGAAAAAGAAAAAAACAAAATAAGTCCTAAATTGGACCCAGTCTCAGCATAATGCTAGCCAACAAGGACTAGCGCTGTTCTTCCGTCTGGGACCAAAAAGTGAAGTCACGGTGGACAATACAACACATAACAACAAATAAATATATAGAATAATGCAGTTTGTTAAAGTTGAATGAAATGTAGACTAAATATATATATATATATATATATATAATTTAAAAACGTAATACCTACATATATAAAATAACAGTAGCAGCAACGAAACAAAATATATCTATGAATTAACCAAATTTTATTAAATTAAAATAAATAAATTCATAGTCATATAGCACTTGTGTCGTGCCTGAGATCACATTGTGCGTATTGATGAGCATTTAGAAATGTCTTGAGTTTGAACCTAAACAACGATATTGACGTTACATTTCTAATAGGTGAAGGGATATTATTCCAACATCTTGTCGCTGCATACCGGAAGCTTCCTCTGAATGCTGCCGTACTGTGTCGTTCCATTGCTAATTGTACTGCACATTGCCGCGTTCCTATTTGTCTTCTGCTAGAAGCCCAAGAGAGCTTCTCGTATAAATAGGAAGGAGACTTGTGCTTTACAACTCCAAAAAGCAGACATGCTAAATGAAGCTTGCGATGATGCTTCAACTTTAACATTGAATGTTTATTCAAATAAGGTGTCACATGAGCCCTTAACGGGATTTTTTATTTACCTACTGTTACAATTACTACGTGCTAACAGTGAAGGCAAAATATCGTCATGAAAACGGATGCCCAATGTCTCAAATCCACCATGGACAACCAGGGCGGATATACTGTCCATACCCACTCGTATGGATGTAAGACCAAAGCCCAGCATTGCAACACTTATGGGCGGTTATTATTATCATAAATTAAAATATTAAAAATGGTGTTTCACCCTTCTTTTTTTTTTTCATAAGTTCAACAGACAGGCAGACAGCCCACTTAATGGAAAGCGGTTACCATCGCCTATGGACATTTGCACCACCAAAGTTGCTACAAATGCGCTGCTGCTCTCTTAAGGGTAGACTGGACCTGGTCACTAATGCCGGAACACAACTCAAGGTTGTTATGATGACATACTCTAGACCAGGGGTGGTAGCCATCCAGTCGGGCAAATGCCCTACCACCTGGCTGTGGGTTGTTTTGTCGCCTCTTACGACAGGCCGCCCGGCCGCAGAAAATTATATTCTTTCTCCGTTTTTTTTTTTTTTTTTTATTGCAGGAGTTCAGCAGACAGGCAGACGGCCCACTTGATGGAAAGCGGTTACCATCGTCTACGGACATTTGCAACATCAAAGTGCTACAAATGCGCTGCTGCTCTCTTAAGGGAGACTGGAACCTGGTCACTAATGCCGGAACACAAATCAAGGTTGTTATGGCGGCATACTCTAGACCAGGGGTGGTAGCCATCCAGTCGGGCAAATGACCTACCACCTGGCTGTGGGTTGTTTGGTCGCTTCTTACGACAGGCCGCCCGGCCGCAGAAAATTATATTCTTTCTCCGTTTCTGCACGGATAAAATCTTACTTCTGAATTAACTTTTTTTTTGCTTAAAAACTTTTTCACTGTTTTACGTTCGCTTTAAGTACCTTGGAGATCAGAAATGAAGTCTTTAATATTGAAGATTGTTTAGTTCGCAAATAGAGCAGGCTTTATTATAAAGGAGGCTGCATAAATGGCTATAATTTCTTGTTAAATATAACTTGCTCTACACTAATTACATGTTCAACGGTTGCCTAATACAGAAATTCCAGAAGCATAACTTCTCTTATCTCAATATCGTAAAGTGTACGTTAACATAGCAGTTTAACAGTTCAGTATTCGCTTTGTAAGTTATATCACACACTAGGCAACTCTGGAGCAACTTAAAAGTATTCTTTTACGGACAACAAACGACTTTCAAATCGCTTAGTACTTTTAAAGGTTTTTATTGACAAGACAAAAGAAAAAAATTGCATCAAGTATCTTAAAATATTTAACTCAATAGAGGTGTCTGTAGTGATTAAAACGTCAGATTTAATAAGCTTTTTTAAAAAAGGTTTTTAAATACAAGCTTTTGAGATCCTGGATATCATGTAGCAGCAGAGGGCTAGCCAAGAAAGTAAAACGAGCCCAAACGCGACGGGTCTATCTTGCTTAGTACAGGAGTTCCTATGGCCACCTTCCGACTCAATCATCAGATCAGCTCCAGTTCAGTTCAATTTCAGCTCAATCGGAAACCGGGAAGTTGGTCAAATTTAACTGGAAAGATTTCACCCGAGCTTAAATACACACATACATAGGTACATTCATTTCAAGTTAAATAAAAGCTTGTAAAAATAAAAACTAAATGAACAACAAGAAAAACAATTAACGTTAAATCTTGTTCTATTCTGTAATGGCTCTCTGTTGTTCGTGCCTACCCCGCAAGGGAACTGGCGTGAAGTTATGTATGTATGTATGTATGTTAAATCTTGTTAAGTGGTTATTTAAATTTTGTCGTCCTACTAGCTGATCCGGCAAACGATGTTCTGCCATAAAAATAAAAATAAGGAACACCATAGGAGGGTGAAAAATACTTTACGACCTATTCTTATATAATTAAAATCGGTTAAGCCGTTTCGGAGAAGTGTATAAGTAATCATAGTAACAGTCATAAGTAACAGGTCAAATAACATCTAATAGACACAAGACACAGGTGGAAACCTAGTTTGGGGGTTAGGGTATGACAGGGTATGTCAGGGTGAGGGTATGGTAGGGAATGACATTGTCAATTTATACAGATACATATGTGTACATTTTTAAAAAGACGTTAATGTAACTGCCTCTTGCTGTATAATATATAATTAAATAAATTATTTTTAAAAATTCAATACAATCTTTGGCGATCAGTCGCTTGATACAATAACGCCCTAAATGTGTACGAGTGACGTAACCGTGGCACATTTCCATCGCAATCTGCATAAAAATGCTCGCTAATAGGGTTGGGAAATTCATAAACGTGGGCCGATATCGATAATTAAGTAAGCAGGTTGTAAAACGTATAATTAGGTAGCTTTTAAAATTAAACGGAGAATTAAAATTAATATTGGCGCTAAGCTGGCGTAACAGTTTCATGTAAGCCTGTTGGATAATGAAAGGTTTAATATTTAATATTCATTATCATGAAGAGATAGGAATAACAATTGGCCAATTCGAAATCTATTTTACTATTTTCTTTAAACATATTTTTTTGGTTTAAAAAATTAAAAATTAATTAAGTAATTTTCCATTTTTAATGTGTTTGTTATTTTATAAAACATCAAAAATAAAATATATATATATATCTTTTCAAAATTGCGTTTCTTTGTCATTAGTTATTTCGGATTTTTACGAGATTCTTCGGGATTTGTGTATTTTCATATTAATAAATCCGGTGCCCAGCTGAAAATATTCTTTGATTTTAAATATCAGCAAAACGACTGTAATCTTTGTTACCTGCCCAACGTGGGTGAAGTCGCGAGCAAACGCTGGTTATTAATATTATCTATTACCAATGTACAGGTGATATTTTCAAGTGGGCTAATAAAAAATCAACCGACCATATGCTGTGTAACCGACAGACAGACAATAATATTTTTTTTAATTATAATTTGTACTATTATAAATCTATTTATACTATAATAAATCTGTAAATTTTTCGAGTTTCTGCAATGCGTTTAGTTAAAATCAGAGGGGCTGATTCAGACCAGCAGGTTCCGAAAATACAATTTTTAGAATTTTTGTCTGTCTGTCTTTCTATCTATCTGTCTGTTAAACCATCACGTTAAAACTACTGAAAAGATTTAAATGAAACTCGACTTAGAGCTAGCTTATATCCCGAGGCATAACTTAGGTTACTTTTTACCTTGTTAAATGAAGTCGTTTTCGTGAAATAGACAAAAATAATGAAAATGGCGCTACGATCGCATATTTTGTGGAAACTGCTGAACGTATGTGAATGATACTCGACATAGTGCTGGCTTATCACCCGAGTTAACATTTAGGATATACTTTATCCCGACAAATGACGTAGTTTTTTTTAGAATGGACGGAAGAGCCAAATAGATGGTGCTGTAATCGCATTATTCAATTCACTAAAAAATACCTACGTTGTAATGTATTAATTACTTCAAATCAGGTTGGCTTCGACTCACCTTTACGTTATCCTGGGCAGTTGTCTAGACTGTATGAACTTAGTTTCTTTGTTAAGTTAATTAAGTGTTTATGTAAGGAAAATAAAGCTACTGACACGCGGCTTAGCCGCGGGGCAAACTCTACTTGTTAATAATGATAGAGAAATTCGCTCGTTAAATGTAGCTTATGTATAGAAGCTACATTTGTTCAACATTAATAACGGTATTATTATTAATATTAAACAAATATTATACAGGCGTGTAAATAAGTAATAAGAACTAAGTACAAGGTATTCATATTAGTTTCATAAGACCGAGGCTGTAACTTCAATCGTCTTAAGCTTTGATAAGCCTATTGGTTTCACAGTTCCGAGTAAGCTTCTATTACAGCATCTATATTGTTAAGGATTATCGATACTTCCGTATTCACGAAGGTATAAGCGTGTGGGTTTAAGTGTCGAAAGTAACTAATAACAGTTAAGGGAAATATAGGAGTATTAATCGACAAATGACAAAATATAATTAAGGAATACATCTATATTCATATAGACAGCCTCTGTGGTTGAGCGGGCTAAGCCTTTGCCGGCGTACCTCACTGCAACGCAGAGGTTCCGGGTTCGATTCCTGGTATAGTAAATTTCGGAAACGTATTTTCTCTGTTATTTACTATGCTCTGGGTGTCTGGGATCGGCCCCAGAGTAGTCCGTTGTATATTACCTATAACACAAGCGTAACTTGCTTAATTTGGGGGTATACAATGTGTGTGTTTGTCTGCCGCTTATTATTATTATTATTATTATATTTTAACAAAAATAAGAATTAATTTTATATTACCTTCTCCTAATCTCTCATAGACCAAGATCCGCCTCCAAGATTAATACGTCCATGTGTTATTTATGTAAAATCTTTTTGAAGGGAAACTTCTATATAAACGGGGGTCTTAGGATTTTTCTGTCACGAAAAAGCGTTATGACCGCGTGGAGGAGAGGCATAAATTTAGAGTAGACGTGAGAGGCGGCATTATACTATGGATGCGTTTTTTGATTCCGAATCGAACTCAGTTTTTATGTTTGATAAAATAAAATATGTTTAAATAAAAAATGCATTCATTAAAATGTACCTAACCTAACCAAATCATAATTTGCAGTAAACTTGCGAAAACTCGAAATGTGTGCTGGGACATATAGTAGAAGTGAAACTTCAACGGATAAGTGGCAAAACGAATCGCAACAAAATTTTAACTTCAAGTTTTACGGGCAGATTGTTAATATACTTGTACAATTTTATTATATGTAATTACAGTTAAATTAGCTTCGAAGTGTTTTTGCGTTTGTGTTGTGGTTGTGGTAATGAAACTTTGTTAGCGTTGCCATGGCGATATATTATGTTAGCGAATTGCGATGAAGGCACCCAAAAATTGCAACTGCAGCACTATCATTTCGGCTTTATTCGTCTATCCAGCGGAAACGGTGTCATTTATCGAGATGAGAAGCATCCTAAGTGTTAACCTGGGGTGTAAGTTACCTCTTAAGCTTCCTCAACAGAAAAAATAACAACAAACAAACAAGAACACACTAAAACAGACAAAAATTGCAAAACTTTGCATTTGCGAAATCTACTACTCCGAAATTGAATTCATCGTACAAACCTAGCAATCCCAACAACTTTATTATTTATATATATATATATATATATATATATATATATATATATATATATATATATATATATATATATATATATATATATATATATATATATAAGTTAGCAGAACTCGAATTAAAATGCCGTTAGAATTTTCATAATGCCATTAGAACTATACAAACACGTATAACACAGGTACAAATATAACCGAACATAACAAATCCAAACGCAACGCAGAAGGTCGTGATTCCATAAAACGCGCAAAGTCCGTCACTATTAGATTCCCGGATATACACGTTACGCCCGTATCGTAATCGTCGCTCAACTGCCCCCTCTCTCCATCAGGCCGTCGTTTTATACTCCACAAATGTAAAAGAATCCGCAACACCTGGCTAATGATACTAATGAGCGAGTACAATAGGACAATAGGCTATTCTCCACAATAATTAGAAACGTATGCCAATAAATAAGTGAACAAAAGAAGACGATCATAAAAGTATTACATTAGTTCAAATGCCGACAGGTAATAAAATGCGCTTTTACAGTCTGTACGTGGAATTTGTCTTTGTCGGCGCCTAGGTTGTAACAATATATATAAATATGTAAATGAAGAGTAACTTCATTCGATTTCAATTTGGCACACATAGTGGTATCATAATATATGTCAAGTGTCAATGTAATGTCACTTGTACATCACACTTGTCAGTTTTTGTCAGTTAGAATCCACTAAAACCCCTGGATGTTCCGTCCTGCTCCTTATGCCAGGGGTACGGGACAATGTCTTTTCAGAGCAACCGTTAGTTTTATATAGATTATGCATCTATATAAAACGAACAAACAAACGCGTGCACGAGTACATAGTGAAGTCTTCTCTGTTTGAATATCGACCTTTTAATTCTTAAACAATGAGGCATTTGTCGATAAGTTCTATAACATCCCTAGTGGCAACTGAAATTACAATTTAGCACACACGCTCTGGTGATAATCGCGAGCCGCCGAGAGGGCCGCCACTCGCCGTTTCAACTCGAATGTATCACGCAAATCCCTCTGCTAAGGTTTTAATTCCATCAACCAACGGACAAAAGAATATTTATTATACATATGCATTGAACTGTAATCTATACTTTCGACAATAGGGTTGCTATTACATTGATATAATTTACCCAACACTACAATATGGGACTTTACTCAATTACGAAATTCTAAATTCAAAAGTTTTTATTCACAGAGAACACTTTTTAACGGTCATACATGTAAGTAAAAATGTAAATCTACCTCCTATTCTATACGCCGCTTTGCAACGTGTTATTGCTGTTTAAAGGAGAAAAAGGGGCAAGAAACTCCAGCAACACTTCTAGCTAAAAAGTATTTTTTTATTCATCATAATTATTTATTTATCTTGTTATACAAAGACAAACAGGTACATGGCCCATCTAATGGAAAGTGATCACCGTCCCCCACAGACGTTTGCAACACTTGAAGCTAAACCAATGCGTTTCCAGCCTTTAAAGTGAGATAGAGGGGATGGAATAGGCGGAATGTCACAAAGGGGATAAGATTTAGGAACGGAGAAAGAATACAATTTCCTGCGGCCTGGCGGCCTGTCGTAAGAGGCGGCTAAACAACCCACAGCCAGTCTAGAGTATGCCGCCATAACAGCCTTGTGTTGTGTTCCGGCATTAGTGAGCAGGTTCCAGTCTCCTTTAAGAGAGCAGCAGCGCATTTATAGCACCTTTGATGTTGCAAATGTCCATAGGCGATGGTAGCCGCTTTCCATTAAGTGGGCCGTCTGCCTGTCTGCTGAACTCCTGCAATAAAAAAAAAGATAGAAGAGGGATACAGGGACAGTCAGGAGGAATGAGATGGAGGGGATTTAAAAATAAATCTTGCTAAAGGCCTCGACTGCCTCTGTGATTGAGCGGGCTAAGCCTTTACCGGCTTACGTCACTGCAATGCAGTGGCTCCAGGTTCGATTCCTGGTGGGGTAAATTTCGGAAACGAATTTTCTTCATTATTTACCATGGTCTAGTTCTGGAATCGGCCTCACAATAGTCCATTGACACCGTCTTCTGCTTCTTGGCATTTCCTTAACCCAAACTCTTAATTTTAGCTCCTATGTAGTGTCTGTTGCTCAGCTGACGGGCAAAAAGCTAGGGGTTCTATCAAAGATGAGGACCACACCACTTCAGTTGCTAAATATTTACCAAGGCCAAGCTCGGTCCTGCATGGAGTACTGCTCTCATCTTTGGGATGGCTCAGCCAAATACTGGCTCGAGACACTCGAGTCAATAGAGAAAAGGGTTAGGAAGTAGATAGGCACTAACCTACTGTGATTATAAGTGGGTTACCACTGTGATGGTATATGTATGATTCCTCTTCTGACTCCAATTATGGCGTGTTGGGCAGATTGAGATAAAAGGAAATAAATGGTTAAGTTATATACTGTCTTTAATTTAGTACGCACGACTCGGCTGGGAAGGTGATGTGGGGCGACTAACAACAGTGCTACGAATAACCACCCATTACTATTGTTGCTGAATTGCAACTGTCGCTAGTCGCCACACCGACTACTACCGACGAGAGGCATCAGAGCCTAGATCATCGACGCAAAATCACTAGTCTGTCGGTGTTCTATAGGCTACACCTCGGCGAGTGTGTCATGGAACTACACGAATTAATTTCTCCCTCACCTATTTACCACCGGACAAGCAGACGTATGAGTTCACGTCACCGATATATGATGGAAACACCAACAAAGCGGACGAAACCCGATGAGCACGCAACATCTTCCGGGGCCGTTTGTATTATTATAAACGTTCTCTCTGATTTGTATAATGAGATACATTTGCACGTCGTAACATCTTACAATATTTTATGGAAATAAATGAATTTGATTTGACTAAACAGATATACAATGCAAAAGTGGATGGATGCAGAAGTCGTGGAAGGCCACGACACACCTTCCATGATCAAATTGGTCATGTACTAGCGGAGGGTGATGTCAGGAGCCTTAAGAACAGACAAGCTTGCATGACAAGAGTTATGAATGTCAAAGAGGCAAGTGAGGTGTGTAAGAATAAGCCTAAATGGCACTCTGTTGTTCGTGCCTACCCCGCAAGGGAACTGGCGTGAAGTTATGTATGTATGTATGTATGATTTGATTTGGACCGTACACGGGCGTAAGTACCTGCGAACATAAAACAAATATCAATGATGTTATTGGCCAAGTGTCAGTCACCCCTTCGAGGCTGTCAACATATTGCCGGCACCTTTGTGTACGTCCACATTGCGAACATAACGCGGTTGCTACACGACGGGCGCGAATTATTAAATCTAGGAACTAGCGTGTAGTAACTAACGCTACGGGCTTGAACCAGACAGTGCGCATAGTTTTCCTGCGCTTAAGGGTGTCTTTCCACCAGAGAAGTGTCATGCAGCTATGCTACGAAAATTTAAGAGCTAAGCTACGAAACTATGTGACCATTTCCACTGATACTATGTAGCGGAGCGAGTAAGATGTGCTATCAAAATGCGCCGCTGCAAGGTAGCCGTGTGAGGAAGACATGCAACTTGAGCTATGCAACATATCGACAACAGGGAAGGTATGCATCTGTAGCACGCGTTCTTCCATATAAAAATGTAGCTTAGTTGAATCAGTTTCCATTCGTTCTATACTAAGTGGACCGATGAAATGGTTGGTGGATATCAAACGCATCAATAGCAACGTTGCATAGCACACCACTGATGGAAAGGCACTCGCCAGGTGGTAGGGTATTTGCCCGACTGGATGGCTACCACCCCTGGTCTAGAGTATGCCGCCATAACAACCTTCAGTTGTGTTCCGGCATTAGTGACCAAGTTCCAGTCTCCCTTAAGAGAGCAGCAGCGCATCTGTAACACTTTTGGTGTTGCAAATGTCCATAGGTGATGGTAACCGCTTTCCATCAAGTGGGCTGTCTGCTGAACTCGTGCTATAGAAAAAAAAAAACTCTGTGGCCGCACTACGGTCATAGTCAACAAGTGACCTAACGAGCGGGTGGCGGAAATATCAAACACGATCAAACTTAATAAAACTACGTTTTAACGGTTTTCAGCGCGGTAATTTTATTTGATTTTGGTGTTTCCGACGTTTCGGCCACTTTTCGGTGGCCGTGATCACGGAAAATTACCGCGTTTAAAACCGTTAAAACATAGTTTTATTATGTATACAAGTCGCGAAAACTGAAGGAAATATTATGTTCAAGACATAAAATATGCTAAATTAACTTTTGTATATGACAACACTAAATATTAATTTTGATTGGTGACAACATTATAAAATAAATTCTCTTCAACTCAAAATGGCTTCTCATTAATACGTCCCCTAAAAGTTTTTCACTCTAAATAATTATTTAACAATTACGTTCAAACTTATTTTTGTAAAATGGCGGTAAACACTGATGTATTTATAAGTCCGATTTAAACTAAACCAGCTTTATGGCAAAGTAAACATCCACACCACGGCAATTGCACAATAACAAGTAAATTATGGAGCAAAATAAAAGAACAATTTCCCGGAAGTGAAAGTAATTCTTTAAACAAATTAAAACATTCGCCATTTATTCCTTTATTTTTTTTCATACACACCATCTCTTGTGTTCAACACCTTCGATCTCAAAATCGGACTCTCAAGTAAGAATATCAAATCCTCGTCCATGATTTGCGACATCTTATAAAGGTCTAATCGCTTCAGCAGCCCGCGCGTCTTTGTGGCCACCAGCACGCCTAGCAGGGTCTCCAGATAGAATTTACGAAAAGTCCCCATATCCGTCAAAATTTTTCCTAAAACGATCCGATTTTAGAAACTTTTCCCCATACATATTTTTGGATGAAAAAAATTGGACAAGTGCGTGCCGATGCACGCACTTGTCCAATTTTTTAACCTTTCGTTATTTTTTAACCAACTTCAAAAAAAGGAGGTTATCAATTCGTAATATATATATTTTTTTATTTGTTTACAAAACCAAAAACCATTACAATTATTATATAGGTACGTACCTATTTAGATTTAACTTTTATTAGCAAATTTAAGCTATCTCTAATATTTTATGGCATTTTTTGGTAAAGTTAAGGGTATAAAATATGTCCCCAAATTCAATTTCGTCGCAAAAATTATCACAAGAAATTCTTGTCCCCAAACGCAAAATAATTCCCCAAAATGCGCCAAATAGCCCCAATCTGGAGACCCTGCGACTACGCCGCCGCGCCCGCCACATACTCTAGCCACCGCGCATTCAGTGTGGACGCACACTCTGTTGTTGCAAATATCCATATGCGACATTAAACCCCTTCCATCAGCTGTCAGCCAGTCTGCTGTACTACAATAATCATAAAACGAATAAAGCTGTAGAAGAAACTACGTGATGACGTCACTGATTGAACGTTTCTCAATTACTTACCGATTCACAAAAAAACATTTGGAACTGAAGAAATCAAATCCGAACAAATGAAGAGGCACTTTTTAATTAGAATTCCAATTAAATCTCTCCTTTGCGGCAAGAATAAGGGTCTGTTTCCACGGCTGCATACAAATAGATACTGCTTAGTGTTACCATCATTCTTATGTATCTCGGATAATTACAACAGTACGCCTGGTCTTGCGGGAATAAGCCTCTACAAAAATGTATCAAAACAACTAGTTGATTCTTCAGGTGATCAGAGGTCTGGTGACTATCTCCAACCACGGATTATTATGGCGATCCAGCGAGGAATTGTTTTTTTTTATTTTTATTGCAGGAGTTCGGCAGACGGCCCACTGGATAGAAAGCGGTTACCATCGCCTATGGACATTTGCAACACCAAAGGCGCTACAAATGGGCTGCTGCTCTCTTAAGTGAGACTGGAACCTGGTCACTAATGCCGGAACACAACTCAAAGTTGTTATGGCGGCATGCTCTAGATCAGGGGTGGTAGCCATCCAGTCGGGCAAATGCCCTACCACCTGGCAATGCAGCCAGCCTGGGCACCTTACCCATAGACGACGGTAACCTAGGCTCAGTATTCTATTTATAGTCTTGAGGGACTATGGGTAGAATACAATATAACTAAATTAAGACTCTAAGACTGAACCACCACAAATTTGTTGTCGAACTGTCACACATGCTATTTGGGAAGCACCACAAATTCGTGGTCAAATACAGATAATTGAAACGAACGTTGAACTCATGCTTTCTCCCTCTAACTACATAGAATTTGTATTAGAGTAAAAGAGACGACATAATTCTCTTGGTTTTGGCGCAGCAATTTTGATGGCAGCTGGCCGATTATGCTCAAAAATAATATTAAACTTGGCCCCCTTTAAGGGTTAAGTTTTATTTTATTTTATTAGTTTATAAAGTTATTGCAATCATTATAATACAGTTATTTATAATAAGATGTGGAGAAATGTTAAAGATAAAGTTACAAATGAAATAAGTTATCGATTACCATATTCGACTAATGTGATTGAATTTCAAAAATTAAAATATGTAATTCCACTTATACCATACGGTTAATACATTCAAAATTAGACCTACTATAATTATAAAAAAATATGAACACAATAAAAATAATTCCTATGTAGTGGAACACTTATAAGCCAATAGATGGCGCTGTGCAATAATTGAGGTCTCAAACGTTTCCCGAAATGTATAAAGAATATATACATATTTCCAATAGTTATTGATGGGCATAGGCCGGCGAGGACTCCTCCGCCCTAATTGGGGCACTCACTTCTAGACATGGGCGTTATCAGCAATTTTTGACAACGGGTATCTAGTCGATATTTGGTTTCAATACCGGTATTGATAACCGTTCCAAATATCGGTATCAAAGCAGGTTTTCAACTAATACGCGCATCGTTTTCGTTCGTACTCGATAATGTAAATAAGATTGTCTTTGGTTCATAACAGTATTCGTAAAATGTTTCATCCGTGCAGGAACGGAGAAAGAATACAATTTCCTGTGGCCAGGCGTCCTGTCGTAAGAGGCGACAAATCAACCGACAGCTAGGTGGTAGGGTATTTGCTCGACTGGATGGCGACCATCCCTGGTCTAGAGTATGCCGCCATAACAACCTTGTCTTGTGTTCCGCCATTAGTGACCAGGTTCCAGTCTCACCCTTAAGAGAGCAGCAACTAGCTGTATCAATACCGATACTTCACTTAAAATCACTCTAATATTTTTTTCTGTCTGGGCCCAACAATGTATAAAAACGTATGGACATCCTTTATGCTGTACTATGTTAGCAAAAGTTTAAACTATAACAGCGCACTAAATCCTCTAAAAGTCAAAAAAGGTTAAGCATGATAAACCCAATTGCCGCGAATAAAAGCTCATTTTATTTTCAACTTGTTGTAGAAAAAACGAAATAGCCGGTCTCGAATACCACATAAATTATGGCGACAGTTGCCGTGTTGGCATTCGCAACCTCTGCTTTTTATAAACGCAAATAAACTAGCCAGAATTGGCTACCTCTGCTGTGTTTTCAACAGCTATTGGGTAAGTATTGATTCGGTTCAAGTGACAGGCGTGTAGCATACACATCCAAAAGGACGGTAGCTATATTATTGGAAGATATGTTGATTCTGATTTTGTAAATATTTTTCCAGTAAGTCGTGGTAGCGTAATGGCTAGCGCACGCGTCCCAGCGCGCGGGTTCGATCCTGGCCGGAACGCATGCACCTCTTAGTCAGTTTTCTGATCTAATGTGCATATTGTTACAATTACCATGTGCTAACAACGGTGAAGGAAACATCGTGATGCAACCTGCACATCGAGATAACCGATGTGTCAAACCTGCCAAGCCGCCTTGGACAAGCGTGGCGGGTATACTGTCTGTTCCCCCTAAAATGGGAGGCCCGAGCTCAGCAGTGGGACATTAATGGGCTGATATTATTATTATATTATTATAAATATTTTTCCGACTCGACCGATGTTTGAAGTCTAGGCTTAGCAGTAAGGATATAAGCAAGTACTCACCGGATGCTGCTAACACCTCTAAATTGTAGTAATATTAGTTTTGTTCGATTTGGCGGGAATTAATGTTCACTTGCACACGCGTGTAGTAAGGTTCGTAGTGTCCAACGACTGACTGACAGCTCTCGACGGATGACGGATAAGGACATGCTAGACAACCAAAAAATTGGTGTCTTTTTTTTTTTTTTTTTTTTATTGCAGGAGATCAGCATACAGGCAGACGGCCCACTTGATGGAAAGCGGTTACCATCGCCTATGGACATTTGCAACACCAAAGTGGCTACAAATGCGCTGCTACTCTCTTAAGGGAGAGTGGAACCTGGTCACTAATGCCGGAACACAACTCAAGGTTGTTATGGCGACATACTTTAAACCAGGGGTGGTAGCCATCCAGTCGGGCAAATGCCCTACCACCTGGCTGTGGGTTGTTTTGTCGCCTCTTACGACAGGCCGCCCGGCCCGGTCTTCGATACCGCTAGAGCTGTGACACTCAAACATCGATTATTCGAATAATAGAAAATAAATATGTGCAAACGAAACAAGGCGTGAACGATGTTTCTTTTAATTAAGACTTATTTATTTACAGGGGCGGGTTTAGACATATGTCGCTTGTAGGCTATTAAAATTTTGCCGCCCTAGAGTATCGATTTATAAAGGTCGGCCTCTACAAATCGATACCCTAGCTCGCAATCATATTAATTACATTTTTTTTGACAATGAAATTGTAATTTTATGATTTGTGCTCTATCGTTTTAATTACACAAGTTTTAATTAGACATAATTTCTGTAAGACATAAAAAATATTGGCTACAAATTTGCCGCCTCTCCAAAACCTGCCGCACTAGGCTCCAGCTTACTCAATACCTTCCACAATCGCCTTTAATTCGTCATTGTCAATCAAAGTTCTCGGACGACCACAACCTTTTAATTTTTTATTGCTGGAGTACAGCAGACACGCAGACGGCCCAGATGTGATGGAAAGTGGTTACCTTTTTTTTATAGCAGGAGTTCAGCAGACAGGCAGACGGCCCACTTGATGGAAAGCGGTTACCATCGCCTATGGACATTTACAACACCAAAGGTGCTACAAATGCGCTGCTGCTCTCTTAAAGGAGCCTACCTACCGTTGCCTATCAGCATTTGCAACACTAAAGGTGCTACACAAGGTGTAAACACCAATATCCTGCCGAACTCATAGACGGGGCTGAAACCTGGCCACTGATGCCGGAACACAACTGAAGGTTGTTACGGCGACATACTTTAGACCAGGGGTGGTAGACATCCATTCGGGCAAATGCCCTACCACCTGGCTGTGGGTTGTTTTGTCGCCCCTTACGACAGGCCGCCCGGCTGCAGGAAATTGTATTCTTTCTCCGTTCCTGCACGGATAGTAATATGTATTCATAAGTAAAGACCTATTATTATTGATATTACTGCCTATTAATTTTGTAAAGAAATGCGAAAAATATAATCGCCTTTTCTCTTTACTTGAACCAAACACAAGCCAATGTTGAAATCAAAGGGCATTGTTTTCTTGATGCCTTTAAGAGCGAAAATAAAAACTTTTCCTGGAACATCCAATAATGAAGCCATAATTAATTTCTCTGTTGTTTTTTTGGGGAAAAAATATTACGGTTTTTCTTATATAATTCGTTTAAATATCAATTTAATTCCCACTTAACTTAATTTACTTGATTGGCATTTAGGGTAATTGGTTTCTTAAGAGCATCGTTTATAGCATGGGAGAAGAATTCTTTTTCCATGGTTTATACTAACTAATTGAAACTCTTAACTACTTTTTTTAAGTTATTGCTTCAAATTCAAATTCAAAAGTGTTTATTCAAAATATGTTCCACTGGTTAGTGTTGGGTAGGGCATGATTTTAAAATGAGTTTGTAAGAGTAACATGACATTTTGTATTAAACTAATACAATGTACTTCAAATGAGGCGAGGAGATTTGTACGGTTTGTACCGCGGCAGTACATTTGAAGCGATGAAGCCAGTGAGGCGGTGAGAGTCATTCCCTCATTTGTCCCGTACAAAACTTCTAGTTCGGAAATGTTCGTTAAGAATCGGTCTCGTTCACCTCATTTCACTAGCAGTCGTGCTATGAAATGTCATATCTTCCCTCTTCTTTTCGTAGAGGCGTTATTGTACTATTGTAGCATAAGCCTCGTTCCGTCCTTCCTCTTACGTTTGAGCCGTGAGTAGTAGCGGGACAAAAATTTTGAAATATTACATTTTCAAATTTTGAGCCGTGGCAGTACTAATATATTTCTAACCGACTTAAAAAAAGGAGGAGGTTCTCAATTCGTCGGAATCTTTTTTTTTATGTATGTTCACCGATCACTCCGAGATTTATGGTCCGATTTGCGTGATTCTCTTTTGTTCGGCGCGGAATAGCTGCCATTTGGTCCCCTAAAAATTTGACATAGTTTGGCCCAGTAGTTTTCATTTTATGAACATTTTTATGAAATAATTTCCATTCCGTTCTATTTAAGTGCTCGGGACTAACAGTACGCACGATGCATAAAGACGCTCGTGCGTTTTTTATTATAGCGTAGGCCACCGCAAACCACCGATCCCGCTTCTTCGCTTCGCGAAGGCACTCGCCCGAAAGACCCCGGTAAAGTTGTAAGGTCTTCGGACCAACAACATAAAGTCAAGTCCAATAAAAAAAAAAAGCGTTTTTTATTTAAAATATTGTACCTACGGTGTTATAAATGAATTATTAAATTAAACGCACGCGCATCACCGCAACACCGAAGGTGCTACATATGCGCTGCTGCTCTCTTAAGGGAGACTGGAACCTGGTCACTAATGCCGGAACACAACTCAAGGTTGTTATGGCAACATACTTTAGATGAGGGGTGGTAGCCATCCAGTCGGGCAAATGCCCTACCACCTGGCTATTTTTCTTGCCAGTTACTATTCCACACACACACACACACATATATATATATATATATATATATATGTATATATATATATATATATTTATAATATATATAAATTACGTGTCACGTTGTTTCTCCGCGATGGACTCCCAAACTACTTGACCGATTTTAATCAAATTTGCACACCGTGTGCAGTTTGATCCGACTTGAAAGATAGGATAGCTTACATTTGGACCCGGTAGGTGGCGCTGCAATCGGGTTCTAAATTTTATTTCTTTAGGGCAGAACTACGTCTGCCGGGACAGCTAGTGTATATATATATAATTCTATATAAGTACATACCTACATAGAATTTTCGTCTCGGAAATATGAAAGGCATGACCCAGAAAGTTATACAAACAAAGAAACAAAATAATTATCCCCATGTATAGTTCTGTCAAACAGACGTGACTATTGTGCCCTTTTATCGCTTTGTGAGAACCCCAGTTATTTTTGCCTTCCTCTTTTTACAAACACTTTGGTATTTGCACCGTTTCTACAAAATAGGGAAAATGGTAATCTTGTATTTAAACATTTTAATCCCTTAAATGTTTACAGCTATATACATTACACATCTTATCCGTGCAGGAACGGAGAAAGAATACAATTTCCTGCGGCCGGGCCGCCTGTCGTAAGAGGCGACAAAACAGCCCACAGCCAGGTGTTAGGGTATTTGCTCGACTGGATGGCGACCAGCCCCGGTCTAGAGTATGCCGCCATAACAACATTGTGTTGTGTTCCGGCATTAATGACCAGGTTCCAGTATCCCTTAAGAGAGCAGCTGCGCATTTGTAGCACCTTTGGTGTTGTAAATGTCTATTGACGATGATAACCGCTTTCCATCAAGTGGGCCGTCTGCTTGTCTGCTGAATTCCTGCAAAAAAATACATACGCACACCGGCAAAATTAGAGGAACAGAAAAAAAAGAAATAGTATCCCGCGGGAATTTCAAGTCAAGCGTGATCGAAGTCGCGTGCACATCCTAGTATTATTACACAAATAGAAACAAAAACTACACTATATTTCGAAACGGTTTTTCATAAATGTAAACATTTCAAAAACAACCTGCCTCGTAATAGACGTTTCTCAGTAGACGAAATTCAAAGGGCTTTAATTTTATCTGAATATTATTTTAAGCCTCTATATTATTATACAAGCTAAAGATAGGTAGCTATTGTAAAAGCCAGTTAAATAACGGTTGTTCACAAAAAAACCACAGCTGACTTTTCATCAACTTGCTAGCTGGTTGTCGTATAAAACCGAAAACTAATAAGTTTATGGTTAAGACATCAACAGTCACCATCAACTCGTCGGCTGGCTAATGGTCGTCAAATAACACCGACACAAGTCAATTAACCAACGAGACATTCGCCTTTTAGATAAATAGCCACCACCTGGTTTTTGTAGCTATCTATCGAACCGCCATTAGCCGGATGGATTAGATTATTAATTATGAAATTTGCATTCCGACTCGTCAGCTAGCTAATGGTTATCGAATAAATTTTATCCGTGCAGGAACGGCGAAAGAATACAATTTCCTGCGGCCCGGCGGCCTGTCGTAAGAGGCGACTAAACAACCTACAGCCAGGTGGTAGAGTATTTACTCGACTGGATGGCGACCACCCCTGGTCTAGAGTATGCCGCCATAACAATCTTGTATTGTGTTCCGGCATCAGTGACCAGGTTCCAGTCTCCTTTAAGAGAGCAGCAATACTGTCAACTGGCTTAGGCGTCAGTCGTCGTCATCAACTCGTCAACCGGCTAATAGTTATCAAGTAAATCCGATACTATCTAGTTTACAGCTAAACCGTCAGGAATCGGCTGCCAATTAGCGAGTCATTCGCCTTTTAGATAAATAGCCACCAACCCTTTTTTTAGCTGGTCTATCAAACCACCATTAACCGCATGGCTAAGTTTACGAAAGTTCAGTGCCGACTCGCCAGCTAATTAATGGTTATCGAATAAAACCGAATACTGTCAAGTTTTTGGCTTACCGTCAACTGTTGTCATCAATTCAACAAACTGTTAATTGCTGTCTCATAAAACCGAAAACCAACAACTGCCAAGTTCATGACTTAGCTATCAGCCGTCGGTAGTTGGTTAGCGAGTCATTCATTCACTAGACAAATAACCATCAACTGATTTTTCAGCCAGCTATTGAACTACAATTAGCCAGATTTCAAGTTTTACAAGTTTCGGTTGGTTAGCCATCGCTAATGCAAACATTATTCTAGAACAAAGTACTATTTATATAAGTATACAAGTTATATTAAATATTTATAACATTCTATAAATATTCTATGACAGGTATTCCCAAAGTGGTCGATATCGACCCCCTGGGGTCGAAGTCAGTTTCCCAGGGGTAGTAAACAAACGAAACGTAGTAAATAAACGAAAACTGATTTTGGAGGTCGAAGAGGTCTAATAATTGACCCCTATTAATTAACACAAGTTCTTATTTGAAACTTTCAAGACACTGTATAAGTCGTGTTACGTGTACCAACTTGTTATAAGAATGACTTATATTTTAATCTATTTATTTTGTTAAATTTTGATGAGAAAATTATGTTAAGTTTACTAACTTAACCAATTGCAAAGTTTTTAAATTGGTCGTTGTAATCGTTGCCAAGTATTTTGTATCAATACGAAAAAAAACTAGAGACAGGATATTTAATTTGACTATGGGGGTTTGAGGTATCAGTTAATTTTGGAAAAGGGGTCGTTTGCCTAAAATACTTTGGGAATCCCTGTTCTATCATAATAAAACATTCCATTTACTGGCGTCTATAAATGTCTACTTTCCATGAAACTATTTGAAATACGAAGTGAGAATACCCGTTATGCCATTTACCCGACTTAGAAAAATGTAAATACACTATATATATTATTTTATGTGGAAAAAACTCTGTTTAGTGCTACGATTCTGGGACTCGATTTCACATTTATTATAGACATAAAACCGAGTCATATACTCGGTTTTATCATTATTCATAACCAGTTTTGCCAGTAACTTGTTTACACACTTTTGACAATGATTAATTCAATAAAATAACTCTAATTTCCTGGAGTTTATTTCGTGGTGTATGAAACTTCGTTCGCATTGCCATGCGCCTTCTTTGTGAATCGTAACGGAGCGGGCTACCTTTCGCGCTGTATTCGTCTATCTTACGAATAAGATGAGACAGACAGACAAAATTCTCAAAAGTAGCTTTGTCGAAATCTGCTAGTCGAAATTAATAAAAAATGATTTTATTTAACTTTTTAAACTAAATTTCTGTATGCTATCTATTTCTTTCGTCAGACTTGTTATACATAACCTCTCAGGGTAAGTCTTTTTATCACTACCTTTCCCCGGGGTGGGGTCTTCGACCATGTCGAAGATCCCTCCGGATCCGCCGGATCCTCCACCAGATCCTCCACCTGACGCTTGTATTCCAATTGAATCTAATAAATCGCACATTATTGAGACTCGTGGAACTCAGTCGCGACCTGCAGATATTAGAAAAAGAGCTGCAAAGGTAGCAATTTTTAACGACCCTGCTAAAAAATCTACGTCTGACTCCAATGTAGATAAAAATATCTCGATTCATCCTTGCTTAGATGTACCTTATAAATACACGGAGGATAATCCTTTATATAATCTAGTTGGAAAGTTTTATGCGTCGCTTCAAATGAGGTGCGGCCAAATCTCCAGCGCAATTTGATGTTTATTTGCGTAAATAAAATAAAACATTTTGTTCAATCCATACGTCCATATATCCATTTATAATAAAGTATCTCATAACACACCCTTCACCAAAGAAATATTAGTCTCAAAGTTTAAATACCAATTAATTAAATGGCTAAAAACATTCAATTATAGCGACACAGAAAGCATAATTACCAAACCGACTATGACACTAAAGGTCACGCACAGACACACACAGATTAATTAAGGAATAATTCCACTATATTTAAGTTACATACATATATAACTTCACGCCAGTTCCCTTGCGGGGTAGGCACGAACAACAGAGCGCCATTTAGGCTTATTCTTACACACCTCACTTGCTTCTTTGACATTCATAACTCTTGTCATGCACGCTCGTCTGTTCTTAAGGCTCCTAACATCACCTTCTGCTAGTACACGATCAATTTGATCATGGAAAGTGTGTCGTGGCCTTCCACGACTTCTGCATCCATCCACTTTTGCATTGTATATCTGTTTATTCATTCTTTCATCATGCATTCTTTCTACATGTCCGAACCACCGGAGCATTCCTTTCCTTACCTTCACCCCGACACTCTCTTTCAGACCAACTGTCTTTCTTACTTCGGTATTACGAACGCGGTCCGCAGATTTTGCGCAGTGCTCGCATCTCGACCGCGTTTACTCTACTTTCATGCTCTTTCTTCCATACCCAACTCTCGCTTCCTTACGTGAGCGTAGGTACCAGCACCGCGTTGTGTACGGCGAGCTGGGCCTTCTCGCTGAGGTTCTTAGCGCCTAGAAGTTTACCTAACGCTCCATTCACACTATTCCCCAAATTCACTCTTCTTTCTATATCAGCGGTGTACCTTCCATACATACCTTCCTGTATATTTAAGTTCTTATAATAAAATTGTGTTGGTTGCCGCGACACAGACCTAGAGTCTAGTGCAGCAACCGCCGCCAAAAAAATTGTAGCCTTAATTTTGACTAATATAATTCAAAATGTGTTATTACGATAAATTTTAGATATAAAAAATCCTAGAAAAAAGTTTATATACATAAATTAATTTTAATTTGAAAAACAACCCTTGTCCTTGGTTTGCGGCTTTGCGCTATGGCATTCTTTCGCAGAAATTGATCCTTACATAACTAATCTATCATTTGGTATAATAATAAATGGCTAGAAACTGACATCCAGTTATATGACTACTTCCGCCATGTGGTTTTTATACACGAATACTACCACTATTTCTGTTGCGGATAGAGAGCACCCCCCTTACCCGCCCGCCGGAGCACACCTCTCCGCGCCCCGCATACCGCTGACGCCCATAACTCGCACAGTTAGCAGCTAGGCGTCGGAAGCGACGCGGGATATATAAGCGACTTTATAACGAAAAAAGGCATTAAACCACTCTCATTCGACTCGCACAATTACTTGGTCATTCTTTTATACGTAATTTAATTTATGTAAATAGTTTATTAATGTTACAACTCAGGTCCCGACAAAAACAAAATCCACCTATATATCTGAAACAAAAGACATTTTACTACCTGCCGGCATTTAAACTAATTGTTACTCCTTTATGATCGTCTTCTTTTGTTTACTTTGTATTTAAAATTTGTGATTAGAAAACATCCATTGTTTTATTGTACTCTTTTATAGCAGTTTGCGGCCAAGTCATTAACCAGGTGTGGCGGATTAAGTTGACTTAGATACGGGGACATTACACTTGTGCAGTATAAAACGATGACCTGATGGAGGGGGAGGCAGTCAAGCGAGAACCACGATCGAAGCGAGACTCGTGTACTGCAATCGGTAATCTATTAGTGACGGACTTTGCGCGTTTTATTGAATTACGACCTTCTGCATTACGTTTGGGTTTATTGTGGTCAGTTATATTTGTACCTGTGTTATACGTGTTTGTATAGTTCTAATAAACTCTATAATAATTCCAGCGGCATTTTTAATTCGAGTCTCGCACTCGTAACAATACGTATTTATATACAAAAACGTATTCCAATCAAAGGTTGGCATATATTCTACGTCAAATCAGACATAAAATCTGTTAACGTATCGCCGAGTCACCTTTCTCCGAAAATTCCACTTCAGGGAAGTTTTGTAGCCCGCATCACGGCTCATCCTGTCTCAAGTTACGTGATTTATCGTGCCCACAGCCTCCATATTAATTCTGAAGGTTTTCCACTATTGAAAGCTTGCGAGACATGTGTGCAGAAATAGAAGCAGTCAAGGGAAATAACAGATCATTAATAAAACTACTGTATTTAAATTCTTTTTGCTTATCAAAATGGATAAATACTCACCAAATATTGTTTTACTAAAATAGTAACATTCAAACCGAAAATTACAATTCTAAATAGCTTTAGTGTATAATAAAACTACGTTTTAACGGTTTTAAGCGCGGTAATTTTATTTGATTTTGGTTTTTCCGACGTTTCGGCCACTTTTCAGTGGCCGTGATCACGGAAGACAAAGATTCGATCTACATCAGATTCGATAACCCACAAATCCTCGCGAGTGAGAATCGTTTCATACCTAGAATGATGCGTGAGGCTATTGAAATCAAAAAACACCCAAATTTCAATAGAGAAGACGGTTGGCAAGTACCACCAATACCACCTGTTTGGGATCCAATTATCAAAACTATTAAGACCCAAACCCAGCAAAAACCAGCTGCCAGACCTCAAGACACTGTGAGCTCTTTCTGCGTACAACGGAACACAAACCAACTTGACTGATAATTACTTTTATTTTTCCTTCCACCCATTTTAATATTACATAAAACTATTAGAGCTAGGCATGTTTGCTGAAGAGTTTCTTGCGCCGCTTCTTCTCTTCAAGCCATAACATGTTGCGAAGCGGTAGTAAATTACATTAGGCTCCCATAGAGTAAATAATAACCATAAACAAAATTAAAATTAAATAATTAAAATTAATAAGTTGGCGGTAGGCTAAATAAAACTTTAACAATACTCGTTGTCACTTGACATCTTTGTCTTCCGTGATCACGGCCACTGAAAAGTGGCCGAAATGTCGGAAAAACCAAAATCAAATAAAATTACCGCGCTTAAAACCGTTAAAACGTAGTTTTATTATGTATACAAGTCGCGAAAACTTAAGAAAATATTAAGCTTTAGTGTAATCAAATTATCCAACCTGAATCCAAAACATATTATTTTAAACTAAGATTACAGTCGTTTCCCTTTACTTCTTTACCTTGCTACTCGCACAGCCGCCACCGGCACTTTTTCTTTTGTTAGTTTTTTAAAAAGTTTATGTGATTGACTAATAATAAAAGTACGTTTTAACGGTTTTAAGCGCGGTAATTTTACTTGATTTTGGTTTTTCCGACGTCTCGACCACTTTTCAGTGGCCGTGATCACGAAAGACAGAGATGTCAATTGTCAACGAGTATTGTTAAAGTTTTATTTAGCCTACCGCCAAATTAAAATTAACAAGTTGGCCGAAACGTCGGAAAAACCAAAATCAAATAAAAATACCGCGCTTAAAATCGTTAAAACGTAGTTTAGTTTTTATTGCAGGAGATCAGCAGACAGGCAGACGGACTACTTGATGGAAAGTGGTTACCATCGCCTATGGACATGTGCAACACCAAAGGTGCTACAAATGCGCTGGTGCTCTCTTAAGGGAGACTGGCACCTGGTCACTAATGCCGGAACACAACTCAAGGTTGTTATGGCGACATACTTTAGACCAGGGGTGGTAGCCATCCAGTCGGGCAAATGCCCTACCACCTGGCTGTGGGTTGTTTTGTCGCCTCTTACGACAGGCCGCCCGGCCGCAGGAAATTGTATTCTTTCTCCGTTCCCGCACGGATATTATGCATATATTAAGCATAAGTGTATTCCTAAACACAAATCACACTTTGTTATCATCAAAAGTGATATAACCTTGTTAATCTAACGTAGTTTTGTTTTTCCCATTATTCATTCAATACTTGTTTGTGGACCCTAAAGAGAGAGAGAAAGAGGTAAAACTTTATTGGACACCATTACAGAAAACACAGATAGCGTTTTATCCGTGCAGGAACGGAGAAAGAATACAATTTCCTGCGGCCGGGCGGCCTGTCGTAAGAGGCGAATTAACAACCCACAGCCAGGTGTTAGGGCATTTGCCCGACTGGATGGCTACCACCCCTGGTCTAAAGTATGTCGCCATAACAACCTTGAGTTGTGTTCCGACATTAGTGACCATGTTCCAGTTTCCCTTAAGAGAGCAGCAGCGCATTTGTATTTGTAGCAACTTTGCTGTTGCAAATGTACATAGGCGATGGTAACCGCTTTCAATCAAGTGGGCCGTCTGCCTGTCTGCTGATCTCCTGCAATAAAAAAAAAGGACAGCGGCTGCCGGGTACAGCTAGTAAATAAATAAATATTAACGGTCTAAGGCAACTACTATAGAAATATAAAAAATAACTAGCTGTCCCGGCAGACGTTGTTCTGCCCTGAAGAAATAAAATTTAGAACCCGATTTCAGCGCCACCTACCGGGTCCAATTGTGAATCTAAAACATCCTCGAATCCACTTGACACACACAAAAAAATTCATTCAAATCGGTCCAGCCGTTTAGGAGGAGTTCACTGTCAACACACGCACAGAAGAATTATATATATAAAGACTAGATAGGACTATATATAAGTATAGATTAGGTATAATATCGCAGTCCTACATCCATCGGTGATGAATACATGTTTGTGGCTTTCGGGGTAGAGACTGAGGCCATGGGGATGTGAGGCTTATCAACTTTACCCAGACCTTTCAAGGCGATTGAAAGAAGTCTCGCGTGACCAAAGGGCTGGCCTGTATTTAGGGCAACGGATAAGCGTTGCCATACAACGTGGGAACGCGGCCATCATTTTGGGAACGCTCCCCACCGACAATGATCTGGACTACATCTTTTAGTTGTAAATATGTTTATTTTCTAAGTTTTTATTTGTAGTGTAATTTATTTATAATTTACTTTATTTTACTTATTTATTTAGTTTTAATTCATTAGACTGTATATAATAAATTCTTACATAACTTCAAATTGTTAAATTAATTTTTAGGTTTCTTGAAAATTTTTGAACAGCAAGCCGAACGCGAGAACAAAGAGTTAGTACGTTTCACTGACGATACAAGAGTACTGGAGAAAGCTGCTAAGCAAGTGTGGAACAACTTTGCAACGAGATTAAAACTCTGGATAATAGAATCACCTCTCTGAAGAAAGAAATTCATCTACCATTAACCCCAATAGACATTAAGTATTAAACTGTTGAATCTATTAGAAATATAACAAAAGCATTGTTACAACTTAGGCTCCGACAAACAAATTCCACGTACAGGATCTGTAAAAGCACATTTTAATATCTGTCGGCATTTGAACTAATTGTAATCCTTTTATGATCGTCTTCTTTTATTCACTTATTTATTGGCGTACGTTTCTAGTTATTGTGGAGAACAGTCTATTGTGCTATTGTACTCGTTTACGGCCGCTCAGGAGCATCATTAGCCATGTGTTGCAGATTATAAGTACAAGCTAATTCTAGGAAATTATGTCGACGTTGCCGGGCGGGCACATTTGCATTTGTGAAGTATAAAACGACGGCCTGATTGAGAGAGGGCTCAGTTGAGCTACAACTACGATCTAAGCGAGACGTGTGTAGTACATTCGGGAATCTAATTGTGACGGACTTTGCGCGTTTTATTGAATAATGACCTTCTGCATTACGTTTGGATTTGTTGCGTTCGGTTATATTTGTACCTGTGTTATACGTGTTTGTATAGTTCTAATAAACTATAATAATTCTAACGGCATTTTAATTCGAGTCCCGCAAACTCGTAACAGTACAAACAGAGAATGTAAATGTAGTGTTTAAATAAGTTTTTATCTGTCAATTTAGTCGGTGTGCCTCAATAGGGTTCGTAATAAACCAGTTTCATTTTCTGTTCTAGACTTTCACTTTATATTTTATCTGTTTTTGTAGATTTACAGACTTAATATAAAACAATTTTACTTTTATCCAGTCGATTGAGCAAATCGATTCTCGTTATATTACATGAGATTATTTTGATAGGATGCTGTCTTATTTAGCTACGCGGTGCGATACGATGCTTTATTATTTAAATATTTTTTCTTAAAAAGTTTACTAATTAATTGACTCGATCAATCTGCAATATTTCAAGATGAATATCTAATACTTGTATTAAGATAGATTTATGGAATAGAGCTAAAATAAACACATAAATCGAATTTGAAGTAAAACTAGGCTAAGTAAAATCAGCTATATAAATGTTTATTAATTTTTGTTATGAGTTTAACTAATCTTTAAATAATAAATAGATTAAATTCAAGATAAGTAATTATTTTAGCAAAATTTCTCTTTTATACATTAATAGGCTAATCTTTGTAAATAAAACGGAGCGGTTTAAAAATACATATAGAAATGTATGGAACTTCTACTCATTATAGCGAGACGCCATAGTTGCGTATATACACTTTTAGTATAGGAGGGAAGGGTAAAATGTAAGAAATACCAAACCCAACGAGCGCTGTAATGACACTGATTTAATTACTTAACATATATGACTATAATGTGTTGCTAAGTATTAGGCCGCAGTTGTTCGTTCGTAAAATGCTGACTATTATTGTACATACTTTGTACATCCTGCGCCTCAAGAGAAAAAATATCAAAAATTAAAGTTATAAATGTAGCAAAGTAACTAATAAATGTAGAATTAAAATAAATGATCAATAATTGTAAAATAATGTAAATAAAATAACGTAAACTAAATGTAAAAGGATATAAAATGTTTGTAGATAAAGTCTATTTTCTTATTTTTCATGGTTTTTTCACTGTCACATGACTCGTCGCAGAGGGGATGTCCAGTGTGATTGTTTTGGCGCTGTTCGATGTCGTTGGCTGGTGTAGTTGGTCCACTTCTGCCACCTTCTGGGCTGCCTGAAACACCACCGAAAACGGTTCTGGTGCTACCGCTCGTCGTCTATTCTTCCAACATCTTTTTGCCCAGTAGGTCATCCCACCCAGAATAACAACGGCGAGAACAGTGTATGAAACCGCATAAAGATGTATGTCATGCGTACTTATAAATGATATATTAGACTGTTGTTTTAATACATCAATTTGTGTTTTTATATTATTCCACTCTCGGTCATGGTTTTCCATGGTGAAATTGCTAAATGTTGTATTTGTTATGTGATTTAAAATTGAAGTTTCAGGTATTATGGCTGAGTACCCGTCCATTTTTGTGTGGCTGAAATAGTCGTTGTGCCCATAAATGATTAAACTTTTGCTTTTGATGTTGCAGCCTTGGCCTATATTAAGTATACCGTTTCCTAGCAAGGCCTCTAATTTCATCCCATCTGTGCAAAAAATGTACACTTTGCACTCGTCGCAACAAGAGTACAACCAGCTGTTTGTGTTGTGTAATTTGATCCAATGCTCTTGACAGGTCAATGGCTCTGTTGCACATAACTTAAGGTGTCCATCTATGTTTATGTTACATATTGATTGTGTGAATGTTTGTTCGTAAATGAGATTATTAGTGGAGCATAGAATTCTGTTTCTTGGCAGATGTATACAGGTTCGAATATCTGTTTCAGTCAAGAACAGGAGTAAATTCTTTCGGAGGTTGAAAGCTATGTACGGTGTTATGAAACGGACAATATGGTTCGGGTATGGTATACTTATCACACTGTCTAATTCCAGAGTATCTTTGTTTTGTAATGGAAACTTCACTTCTATAATCAAAAAATTGTTGTTTATCTTAACATTGAGTTTCAATAACTTGTATAATTCTTGTACGTTCTCATTTTCGGCAGGTAACGTCAGATCATTTTGTAAGTGACTCCTTATAACGTTAACTTGTTCAATCAATTGTTCGGGCGGTAGTAAATGTATATCTATATTGTGGCCATGCGTTATATCTGTGATAATGTTTATTAACGTAGTCTGGATGCGTCTCAAGCTGGAAATGATAATGTTGGCTGCAAGCGATGATGATATAAAATATAATTCAATTCTCTGTTGTGATTCTACTTGATTTAATATTTGGGATATATTTCTTAGATGATTTTCCACAATTTTGAATTGGCGGTTCATAATGTCTTCGTTTCTTCGCATAATGTTATATTGAGCCTCCAAAACACTAGTTTGGTTTTTGAATAACTGTTGTAAATGGTTTTCATTTTGTGTAATTTGTTGTATATCCTTTTCATATTTTTGGGCGAAAGAGTCGTCTAATACACCAAACAAACTATTTGCCAAGTAACCAACACCATTTATTAAGCCTCTTTTCTGTCTCTTACTAATTTGGTTTTGTAGAATGCTGTTATAATGTTCTATTTCCGAAATTTCATGTTTAAGTTGGTAGACAATACTTTTATATTGAGAAGCCAGACCATTTTTTCGTAAATAATTGTCCAAGTGTGTGACGTAATTTTCAATGTTATGTAAGCCACTCCAATAACTTGACATGTTATAATATATAATTAATTTCCATTCATCTCGTATAATGTTCATGTCGTACATTTTATCAAAATAAATGCTCTGATTTTTGTCGAATGGTGAGATGCTGTAAGTACATTCTACGGGCATAATTACAGCCATAAGAAGGAGAAGTGCCATTGTCATGTAATGAAAAGCCCCCTTCCTAGTCGAACGTCTGGGTCGACTAGTTTCATCACCCTGTTCGAGACTTGTTTCATCCTCATCTTTCTTCACTGGCAATACAGAGAGTTTTAGTGCAGGCCTTTTAATCACCCCATGTTTTGTTTTTAGAGAGACAACCCTGACATGTCCATCTTTCCCGGGATGCACATCTACTACTCTCCCTAACGCCCATTTACCGGGGGGTAGATTCTCTTCCTTGACGAGCACAATGTCTTCTACTTCGATGTTTTTTGTAGGAGTTCTCCATTTTGTTCTTGCCTGCAGCTGTTTAAGGTAATCAGATGACCATGCCTTCCAAATATCTTTGTTCATGGCTTGTATCATACGCCATCTAGTTGTTAAATTAATGTTACCAGAATCTGTTTGTGGCCTAGACAGTAATGTATCACCAATCAGGAAGTGTCCCGGTGTGAGACAAATGTCAGATGAATTTTCGTTGACCGTGATCAATGGGCGTGAGTTTAGGCAAGCCTCAATCTGATGGAGTAATGTTATAAACTCCTCATACGTGAGTTTTTGTTCGCCTATCACTCTACGTAAATGGTACTTAAAGCTTTTGACTGCTGCCTCCCACAGTCCACCTGCTGAAGGGTATGCAGGTGCGTTAAAAGTCCACTGTATATTGTATTCCTTTATATTGTTGAAGAAGTCCCTGTTTATTGACTGTGCTATCTCTTGATACTCTTTCTTTAATAATCTATTTGCTCCTACAAAGTTGGTGCCATTGTCGCTGTAAACGTGACTGGGCGTTCCCCTACGGGCACAAAATCGACGAAATGCTGCCAAAAATCCTGGAGTACTAAGGTCAGACACAAGTTCCAGATGTACCGCCTTCGTTGAAAGGCACACAAATACTGCTACATACCCTTTGTGTGTCCTCACTCCACGTCCTTTGTTGGCTTTAATGTCAAAGTGTCCTGTAAAATCGACACCTGCGTGTGTAAATGGGCGTGAAGGTGTTACTCGAGGCGCTGGTAGGTCTGCCATAATTGGTGGCCTGCTTTGGTCACTATGTTTCCTGCACGTAACGCACTTGTTAAGCTCCCGTTTGACTGTACGGAGCCCGCTGAGAATCCAATACTTTTCTCTTATGTGTGTCAATGTAAGGCTTGGTCCACCATGTAGTGTAGTCAAATGTGCTTGTCGTATTATAAGGTCTGTAAGACGACTGTGGCTTGGTAAAATTATTGGATGTTTTGCTGATTGGCTAAGATGAGAGTTGCTAAGACGCCCGCCGACTTTTAATAGTCCGTCCTTTTCATCTAAATAAGGGTTGAGACAAATGAGTTTACTGTTTCTTTTCACACATTGCTTCCCTTTTAATCGAGTAAAGTCTTCTTGAAATTCCATAAATTGTACTGTTTTTATAATTAAGTTGTAAGAGTGATTAATTTCCATGTTAGTGAGGTACCCTTGTATAGGTATGTTTTGTTTGTTTCGCAACCATTCAATGTAACGTGATAGCCATCCAATTGTTGTCGCCACGCGCCGTATAGACTGCATATCATTTAATAATTTAATTATGAAGTTTTTATTTTCACATAAGGCTGCGTGTACACTGAGTTTCTTTGTTTCAATTTGAGGATATGGATATGTTATTTTACCAATCTGATCTTCATGAAAATTCTTCAGCCAGCGTGGGCCTTCCCACCACAAAGAGTGACCTTGTAACTGATTTGCGCTTAAGCCTCTTGTAGCGCAATCTGCGGCGTTCTCTGCGGAGGACACGTGGTGCCAATGTGATGGTGGAACTACTGTTATGATGGTCTGTACTCTGTTTGAGACAAATTGTTTCCATCTATTCGCCCCCCCGTGTATCCAGCCGAGCACAATCATGGAGTCGGTCCATGCGAAGGTTTCGATCTTATCACATGTTAATGTCTCCATCACCTTCTTTAGCAGTCTTGTAAGAAGTACTGCTCCACATAATTCTAATCTAGGTAGCGTTAATTTGGTTTTTACTGGTGCTAATTTTGTTTTTGCAGTTACCAGTCTCGATGTGCACTCACCTTTATTGTTATTTGTTACGACATAAATTGCGCAAGCATATACCTTTTCTGAAGCATCGCAAAATGCATGTAAAGTATATGTTTGTTTTTGTCCTAAATATCTAGGTATTTCAAATGTATTTAAATGTTGAAAATCATGGTTTAATTGGTTCCAGGCTTCCTTTATTTCATCCGGAAGTTGTCCATCCCATGTAGTCGAGTTATTTAGCCATGTGTTTTGAAATAAGAGTTTTGCTCTAATTGTTAGTGGAGAAAGCCATCCTAGGGGGTCATATATTTTAGAAATATATGACAGAAGTTGTCGTTTTGTCAGTTGTGTGTTTTCTTGTAATTGTTCAAATCTGTTTTGAAAGGTAAATGTATCCGAATCAGGTTTCCAACTTAGTCCAAGTGTTTTCCTCGACTCAATGTTTTTAAAGTGAAGTGGAACGGCAAGACTATTTGTAGGGAGATCCTTTACCAGATCCAGGGAGTTGCTGGACCACTTTCTAATATTCATTCCTGCTTCTTTTAAAATTTGTATTAGCTCGTACTGTAATGTTCTAGTTTGTTCTAAGCTATCTCCACCTTCCAAAAGGTCATCCATATAAAATGAATTTTTTAAGGCCTTTGTGGCCATTGGGTACCGCTGTGCCTCTTCATTGTCGAGTGCTAACTGTTTGAGTGTTCGCATGGCAAGATATGGTGCTGCCTTTGTCCCGTAAGTGATAGTTGTAAGCTTGTATTCGCTTAATGGTTCATGTGCTGATGTTCTCCAAATGATACGCTGAAGATCTTGATCCCTTTCTCGTATTAATATCTGACGAAACATCTTCTCAATGTCTGCTGAGATGACGTATTTATGCTGGCGCCAGGTGAGTAAAAGGCTTTGTAAGTCCCTTTGTAGGTTGGGACCCCGCTCCATCAAATCGTTCAAACTGTAACCGCTCGATGTTTTTGATGAGGCATTAAAAACTGTTCTTAATTGTGTTGTTGAGGAGTCAGGCTTCAGTACACCATGATGAGGTAGATAGCAGGACACATTATTATTGTTTTCAACACGTTTCATATTACCTAGTATTTCATAGTCTAACATGAACTGTTTGTAACTGTCCGCGAAATTTTTATTTTGTTTAAATTTATTTTCAATGCTATGAAATTGTGCAATAGCTTTTGGTTTCGACAATCCAAGATTTTGTTTAAATTGAAGTTTCATAGGGAGTGCGACTTCATATCTCCCATCTTCCAATCTTCTTGTAGACGACTGGTATAAGTCCTCGCAGTACTGTTCTTCTGGTGTGAGTGCTGATGTCGTGTCGCTTATCTCTTCCATTTCCCAGTATTGCGAAAGATCTTTTATATTGTTAAGAACGACGTGGCAATTAAAGGTCCGTACGTTCCCGGATATGATCCAGCCCAGTCTTGTCTGTTGTGCAATAGGAGCCATGGTCGGTCCCTTAATAAGACCACTCATAAGTATGTCTGAATAAACACTGGCATCTAATAATAAATCAATAGTTCTTGAAATGTTGTATTCTGGATCAGCTAATTGTAAATGTTGTATGTGCTCCCAGGGTTGTTTTTTAAAGGAAATGTTAGGTAAATTATTTATTACTCGTGGAAGTACTAATGCTTGTGTGTTGAGTTTATAGTCGTCGTAGATAGACTGAAGTTCCAAGGTGACTATGCCTCTACTTGGTTTCGACCCATGACCTACCCCAAACACCGAAGCATGGTAATGTTGCCGGGGTAGCCCTAATTGTTGTACCGCGTTCTCTGAGATAAGTGAAATTTGAGAGCCTTGGTCCAGCAAGGCTCTTAATGTGATATATGTGCCATCAGCCGCCTTCGCTCTGACTAAGAGGGTTGTTAGTAAAATCTCTTCTTCTTCGCTGGCGACGTGGTTAGCATTATGTTCCCGTGCTGTCAATGTGGCACCACGGCTTGGGCCAGGAACACGTGGCGTAGGGCTTGCGGGAGTTGTAGGTAACTCGCCGCTCATGCTAAATGCGTCATGTAGTATTGTGCTGTGTTTGCAGTGACATATTTTACATGTTTTTGTCGAATTGCATTTGTTGTCTATGTGTTTATAAAGACAATTTCTACAAACTTGCAATTGCGAAATTGACCGCAGTTTGGCATCCGGTGTCAATTTCAAAAATTTTCCACATTTATACAAAACATGTTTGTTGTTGCAATAAGGGCAATTACACACGTACCCTGTTGCGGATGATTGAAACTCTCGTCTCTGGTGATTTTCTTTTGGCTGATATTTTTGATAGGTGGGCTTGTAAGAACCCTTTGGTTGCTGGTAAATGTTGCTGTGTTTGTTTGGTGGTGACGAATATGATCGTTCTCTTTGCCGTAATGGTTCGAGTGCGATAAATTTACTCTCTAGAAAGTCCATTAATTCGGCCAGAGTAGGTAACTCTCGTGGTGATTTTCGAGCTACCTTATAATCGTCATATGTCGCCTGATCTAGTTTTTTACATATGAGATGAACAAGTATGGTATCCCATGTAGACGTATCTATGCCCAGATTTTGAATACCATGAATACTTTCCCCTGTTATGTCATAGAGACGTTTTATTTCGTTTGCTGTCTGTTTCTGAATGTTAGGCTGGTTTAAGAAATTTTCAATGTGGTTTGTGAAAAGTAGTATGGGATTATTGTATCTATGGGTAAGCAACTCCCATGCTGTGTCATAATTTTCGTTTGAAATATATAGATGCTGAATGAGACGCTCTGCTTCGCCCTTCAGCTTTCCCTTCAAGTGTTGCATTTTTTGGCATTTTGTTAACAAGTTATTATTATGGATACTCTGGGAGTAGAGATCGCAAAATGTAGGCCATTGCGTGTATCTGCCAGTGAATGTAGGTACATCAAGCTGTGGTGTTGAATGTTGGATGTGTGCTGTAGACGCTAGCTTGTTGTTTAAGCTTCTTTTAAGTGCTTTGTAAGAACACTCATAGTAAGTAAACTCCTCTTCATATTCCGAGTCAGACCCCTGCAAGATGTTATCGATTTTTAAATGCAAGGAGTCTATATCGTTCCAGCGGTACTGTAGGCTTCGAAGTTCGTCTTCCAGCTCCCACTTAGTGTTAATATTTTCTACCTCTATGCTCCTTGTTAGCCGTCTGAAGGCTCTAAAGTTAGTGCGTTGAAGGTTTAATAATTCGACCGCTTGCCTTGGTGTAGCAGTCGGTGGCTCCGGAGCTGGTGTTAGTGGACGAGTTGGTGTCTTAAAGGAAGGACCTGGTAGAGCGAATCCTTCGTCTATGTCTCCTGGTGTTGTTAGACGTAACGATGTGAGTTTTTGTCTTACCGATAAAAAATACTTGTGCGTCTTCTCATATTGATTTTCGGCAAAGTACTGAACGTCAGAATTCACATATGGAGATAATTTGTCGTTACCAGATGAAAATTCCGCCCAGAGCCTATCTAGCCTATCGATACGTTCGTCTAGATATTGCCGTGTTTTGCGGCTAGACGAGTCCTTACCGAAGTTACGTTCGATTTGTTTGATGGCCTCCAGGGTCTCCACTTGTTTCTGTAGGAGCTTCTCCATTGTTATAATTATAAAAAATAAAAGACCTTACTTGATATCAGGATACTTATGTGATGGAGCTGAAGACCGCTGAGAATGTTGCTTTCTATCTCCCTGTGAGGCGACGATGATGCACAGAGAAGTAGGATCGTCACACACTGATATTAAAATTTAGCAACTGTCTTGTCACTGAATTTATTTATTATATATACTGGTTGTAAAATAATTGTAAGTTTGTAAAAAAAATGTATTTAACTATGTAATTGTAAATGTTAGTAGTATAAAGCCGCAACTGTCTTGTCACTGACTCTATGAAATATTCACTGTTTGTGAAAATAAAAATGTCCAAAATATGATAGTTCACGCGCGATGACCCTGTAAGAAGCCAAACCGCGCGCTAGGCTTACAGATCGAGGATCACAAAACCGTAAAAACTCGAAGGACCAAAAAACTGTAGTGTGTATACAGTTTTAGTATAGGAGGGAAGGGTAAAATGTAAGAAATACCAAACCCAACGAGCGCTGTAATGACACTGATTTAATTACTTAACATATATGACTATAATGTGTTGCTAAGTATTAGGCCGCAGTTGTTCGTTCGTAAAATGCTGACTATTAACACTTGCTTCTTTGACATTCATAACTCTTGTCATGCACGCTCGTCTGTTCTTAATCCTGACATTACCTTTTGCTAGTATATCATCAATTTGATCGTGTACTATAATATAAAAATAATAAACCTTATAATTAGCCTATTTTATATTACTCCTGATACTTTATATTTATCTCATTCTCTCGTAGGCTACTTTTCTGAAGTGTCACTTCTGCCGTGTGTGAACTTCGACGCACACACTTTTTATTTTTAAATAGCTTGATGTTTAGAATTTTGTTATATTATAGATTAAATTGGGTATGAGGGAAAATAAAGAGATAAATTGTCAATCAAGGAAGTGCTCACAGTATCTTGAGGTCTGGCAGATGTTTTTTGCTGGGTTTGAATGTTAAAAGATTTTTTTATTGCAGGAGTTCAGCAGATAGGCAGACGGCCCACTTAATGGAAAGCTGTTACCATCGCCTATGGCCATTTGCAACACCAAATGTGCTACAAATGCGCTGCTGCTCTCTTTTAAGGGAGACTGGAACCTGGTCACTAATGCCGGAACACAACTCAAGGTTGATATGGCGACATACTTTAGACCGGAGGTGGTAGCCATCCAGTCGGGCAAATGCACCTGACTGTGAGTTGTTTTGTCGCCTCTTACAACAGGCCGCCCGGCCGCAGGAAATTGTATTCTTTCTCCGTTCCTGCATCTTGTATTTTGTTGATAAAAATGTTTTTAACTTCTAACACCTTAATTTGATGATAATGATGATTTTTTTTAAAATCTCTTTTGATGTGTTATTCACAAGGAGACGATCAATCAAAAAGGACTACAACAAAGAAGGTAGTCACTGGGGAAAGACTACGATTACAATCAAATCAACCAGCTATCGAACTATTTCACAAGGACCATGCTAAAATAAAAATCGGCGACGTCGCAAGAATTGTCTACTGATATACTTATCCGAGACATAAGTAGCAAAAATATTCCGTATTTTCGACAACAATAAAATAAATCAGATATGTATTGCGAAAAAGAATAAATTTATTAGAAACCTTCATGACAAATAGGACCTTTGAACAATACATTGCGGAAAATAATTCAATTTGTACAATAAATATTCTATTGGCAGGATATATGTAGATCATGTAGTAAGTTTGGCAGTTATGAGGATTCATGTCTTATCTATGCTTTTCTATTTGCAATTTCTTGCGGCTTTGTCTATGTGAATATGAAATTTTGTTTTAACAATCATAGAATAGAATAAAAAACACTTTATTGTTCACCAAATAAACAATAACAGAGTGAATAATTACAATAATTTAACGACGAAACAAAAGGCGGCCTTATCGATAAAAGCGATCTCTTCCAGGCAACCTGACTGAGAGGATACTTTTAACAACTTATATCTAGATATAATTAAATTAAAAAGAAGCAAAATAAAAAAGGAAGAACAGTACAATGTGGATAGTAAACAGCTAAATTAAGAAGAATAGAATCAATTTAAACTAAGGTAATGGTTTTTGACAGATTTATTAAATATGGCAAGTGATTTAGCTTTTCTGACATCTACGGGTAAAGAGTTCCAAAGGCAAACAGCCTGCACAGCGAGAGCTTTGGAGTAAAATGTTGAAGAATGAAATGCAAAATGGTAATTTTTGAACATATTGTTACGAGTTTGCGAGACTCGAATTAAAATGCCGTTAGAATTATTAAAAAAGAGTGTATTAGAACTATACAAACATGTATAACACAGCTAATAATACAAACAAATGCAACAAATCCAGACGTATTGCAGAAGGTCGTTCAATTCAATAAAACGCGCAAAGTCCGTCACTATTAGATTCCCAAATGTACACACGTCTCGCCTAGATCGTAGTTGTAGCTCAACTGACCCCCATCTCTCAATCAGGCCATCGTTTTATACTTCACAAATGCAAATGTGCCCGCCCGGCAACGTCGACATTCCTAGAATTAGCTTGTCTATTGAAAACATGTTTCTAAAAAGCTTTTAAATGCATCATGACTAGTTGTACAGGATCTTTTCCCCTCACTTTTGGTTTTTTTCTGTTGCGAAGCTGGCAAGCAGGCAGAAGGTCTAGTTAATGGAACGTGGTTTCCGCGATCTATAGGCGATTGTAACATTATAGGCGGAGTCAATACGTTGCCAGCCTTAAGGAGGAAAAGGATATTGGTATACGGGAATTGTTGAAGTTGGTTGAAGACTAACCGTTCCTTGCCGTTGGTGAACTAAGAGTGTTGCGTACGACTAGTGAAGGGTTTTTTTTTCCTCTCTCCGAGCGAACGAGATTACTCGGGCTTTCAAATCTTTTGGGGTTTTGTATATTTTTATTTTCTTTTCTTTTTTTCTTCTATGTTTTATTTTTTTCTAGTTTCTTTTATACCTTTATTCATTTCAAAATGGTTTACAAAATTTCTTAGTGCTATTACATTTCTTGTTGCTTCTAAATTTTTACAGTAATTTTTCCAAATTGCTCAACAATCACATCTACATATCCCTTCCCTTTATTTTATTCCCCTTTCTTATCCCGGGGAAAAACGCTTGAGGATAAACTCACCCAAAACGCATCTCCGCAAAAATGCTATTGCCACGCCACAGTTGAGGACACCCACTAAAATCCCTGGCCGATGCTCGTTGCGTCTCATGGCTGGGATTTGGGCTCGTTCGCGCATTCACCTCTAGCCCGGACTTATTATTATTATCCCATCTCATTACTCTGCCTTTATCACATCCTTCTTTTATATAGGGGAAATCCAATTGAGGTCCATAGATAGCGTGAGGGGGAAGGTCGCGGCCCGTGGGGTATCGCCAAATCAGGGTGGTACTAGCACTTCACTTATGAAGTGCTATTGCCACGCCGCAGTTAGGAATATCCACTAAAACCCTTGTCTAATCCTCAAAAGTCCCTTGTCCGGGCTGTGGGTTTGCTTGCGTATTCGCCTCCAGCCCGGGCGGACAATGGTAGGCACTCTAGGGCTGGCCCCACTATTTTTTATAGTTATCTCGTTCATCAGAATTCAGCAGACAAGCAAACAGGCAGACGGCTTTCTTTATGGAAAGCGGTTACCATCGCCTAGAGACATTTGTAACATCAAAGGTGCTACAAATGCGCTGCTGCTCTCTTAACGGATGCTGGAACCTGGCCACTGATGCTGGAACACAACTCAAGGTTATTATGACGGATTACTCTAGACCAAGGATGCCAAGCCATCCAATCGGGAAAATTCCCTTCCACTTGGCTGTGGGTTGTTTTATCGTCTCTTACAACAGGCCGCCCGGAATTCGAAATTGTATTCTCTCTCCGTTCCTGCACTTATGGAAATCTCGGGTCTCATTAGGTCGAGGTTCACTAAGAGAGGTTGTTGTGGACGACCCTCTGTCGCCGCCGCCGGGTATGACAGGAGGGAACCGTGGCCGTACTGCTCCTTCTCCCGCTTCGCCGCCTCCCTTGCGGACACTTGGACATTACAATCTCGCAGAAGGAGGCGGCTGGGTCCAACGCGTCGGTGCTCCCAATCATAGCTTTCACCACGGCCAGAAGGGACAAATCCGCCGCCTTTTTCCAATCCCACCTATCCTACCCTAAAGGCTGACAACGTGTTGGCCCTCTCCTGGCGTTGTAAACATCTATACAGTCATTAAGTGGGCCGTCAACTGTTTGCCAGCTTTGTAATAAAAAAAATGTATGTGTGTGCAGTTTACACGCAGCAGAAGTGAAACTTCAGAGAATATACTCATAGATAATTCTTCTCTAGCTTTTATATATTCATCTTTATATTTAAAATTCTTTTGTGCGCTTGTATGTGACTCAACTCCCCCTAAACGCGGCCGGACGGCCTGTCGTAAGGGGCGACAAAACAACCCACAGCCAGTTGGGAGGGTATTTGTCCGATTGGATGGCTACCAACCCTGGTCTAGAGTATGTCGTCATAACAACCTTGAGTTGTGTTCTCCAGCATCAGTTTCCAGTCTCTCCTTAAGAGATCAGCAGCGCATTTGTAGCATCTTTGGTGTTACAAATGTCTATAGGCGATGGTAACCGCTTTCCATCAGGTGGGCCGTCTGCCTGTCTGCTGAACTCTGCAATAAAAAAAAATAAAAAAACGGCTAGACCGATTCCGATGACATTTTTTATGTGGCTTCGAGAATGGTTTAGATTCACAATTGGACCCAGTAGATGCCGCTGCGATCGGATTCTAAATTTTATTTCATCACGGCAGGAGTACGTCTGCCTGAACTGCTAGTATAAATATAACTCCTTTAGCCTATATCCATCAACATATTATAATTATAAATAAACTTCTTAAGTATAATTTTCAAATTTTCACTGTTTTTATTTAAAAAAAAAATTATTATCAGTTTTATTTCGGTCCAAATTGGACCTATGTTTAATCATCGGTCTTATTGACTCTCTAACCTGTGCTGCGAAATGTAAAATTCATATCTCATTCTCTCGCAGGCTTAGTTTTTTTATTTATTTTTATTGCAGGAGTTCAGCAGACAGGCAGACGGCCCACTTGATGAAAAGCGGTTAACATCGCCTGGACATTTGCAACACCAAAGGTGCTACAAATGCGCTGCTGCTCTCTTAAGGGAGACAGGAATCTGGTCACTAATGCCGGAATACAACTCAAGGTTGTTATGGCGACATACTCTAGACCAGGGGTGGTAGCCATCCAGTCGGGCAAATGCCCTACCACCTGGCTGTGGGTTGTTTTGTCGCCTCTTACGACAGGCTATCCGGCCGCAGAAAATTGTATTCTTTCTCCGTTCTTGCACGGATAAAAGTCCTATAGATTTTAGTGTTCATCTCTTTTTAGTTTCGCTTTTTCGTTTCATCTAGTTTCAAATCACAACGATTCTGAAGTAGTTTCACTTCAATAAAGATAAAATTGAATAAGGTAATAGGTTGGGGAAAAAGTCTCTTCGCATATAGTATGTATGAACTTGTAATAAGATCTCTATGGCTATACCATTTGTATCTGACTAGTTTTGGTATCATTAAAGAGTTTTAATTTTAAAGAAGTTAATTCCAAATTCAAATTAGGAAAATGTGTGATTTTAATTTGTTTTTATTATTGTTAAAATGAGTGAATCTAATGAAGAAATTCGATACATTTTAAAATTTTACTACAAAAAAGGTAAAAATGCAACACAAGCCGCGAAAATTTTTTGTGATGTTTTTGGACCAAATGCAGTATCTGTGAGAGTAGCGCAAATTTGGTTTAAGCGTTTTCAATCCGGAAATGTTGATATCAAAGATGCACGTCGCTCTGGTCGCCCTGTTACGGACAAAATTGATGCTATTGTTAAAAAGTGGAGCAAGATCGACATATTAGTAGTTACAATGTAGCTGGAGAACTGGGAATTGACCACAAAACGGTTTTGGCGCATTTGAAAAAAGCTGGGTACACAAAAAAGCTCGATATTTGGGTGCCTCATGAGCTCACTGAAAGAAACCTAATGAACCGTGTACTCATTTGTGATTCTTTATTACGACGTAATGAAACCGAACCACTTTTGAAGAAGCTGATAACTAGTGATGAAAAGTGGATCACGTACGACAAGAACGTGCGAAAAAGATCGTTGTCAAAGGCCGCTCAGGCTTCACAGAATGTGGCGAAACCCGGGTTAACTCGCAACAAGGTGATGCTGTGTGTATGGTGGAATTGGAAGGGCATTATTCATTAGGAGCTGTTACCGCCAGGCAGGACCATCGATTTTGAACTGTACTGTGAACAACTGATGAGAGTAAAGCAAAAAGTTGAGAGAAAGCGGCCGGAATTAATCAACAGAAGAGGTGTGGTTTTTCACCAAGATAACGCTAGACCTCACACATCTTTAGCCACTCAGCAAAAATTACGAGAGTTTAGCTGGGAGGTATTAATGCATCCGCCGTATAGTCCTGACTTTGCACCTTCAGATTTTCACCTGTTTCGGTCTCGGCAGAATTCCTTAGGCAGTGTCAGGTTAACATCACGAGAGGACTGCCGAAACCACTTGTCGCAGTTTTTTGATCAGAAGCCCCGAAATTTTTATAGCAATGGGATCACGTCCCTACCTACAAGATGGCAAAAAGTTATCCAACAAAATGGCACCTACATACTTTAGTCAAATGTAAATAAACATTATAAAAAACCTTTTGAATTTTGATATAAAATGTGAAGACACTTTTTCCCCAACCTAATATTCTAATCTAACCCCTAGTGTGCATTTACCTACTGCCACGGCAGCAAACACTGTGAAAAATGTTTAATATTTTATTCTTTATTATTACAAAGAATTCAATGGTTTTAAGAAACTCTTTGATGCTTAAATCCCTTTGGGCTTTTTCTAAAGAGTTCCGATAAACCCATTTCAAACAATTTTTTTATTTTACTTAAAACGTTGTGTTAAAAGAGCGAAAGGTTTTATTTTAACCCTGTATAAATAAAGCTGATGAGGTCCATTTATTTTTAACCCGCTATAACATCTTCGCTTCGAAAGTGGGAACAAAAGACAGTTCACGGATGTCACGTACAAACTTCGGATAGTAGGTGGAAACACTTGCCTTTATGTTGTTTTTAGGGATCGGTGGGCCAGAGTTAACGAAAACGCGACAAATTCGAAGTAAGAAAGAGAGTTGGTCTGAAAGAGAGTGTCGGGGTGAAGGTAAGGAAAGGAATGCTCCGGAATGACTAAACAGATATACAATGCAAAAGTTGATGGATGCAGAAGTCGTGGAAGGCCACGACACACCTTCCATGATCAAATTGATCGTGTACTAGCAGAAGGTGATGTCAGAAGCCTTAAGAACAGACGAGCGTGCATGACAAGAGCTATGAATGTCAAAGAAGTAAGTGAGGTGTGTAAGAATAAGCCTAAATGGCGCTTTGTTGTTCGTGCCTACCCCGCTAGAGAACTGGCGTGAAGTTATGTATGTATGTAACACTTGAGTACAGTTTGTACACTTGCTCTTGCTTGTAGTGGTGGATGCTGGCAAAAGTTGGTGGAGTGCTGGTGCTTTCTTATAGTACAGTGAAGAAAATACACGTTGTTGCTTTCAGGGATTTATTCTCGTACTATTAGATCTTGGATGCTGATCTCTGGGTTCAACTTAGTGGTAGTTGAAGTCTTATGTTACGACTAACAGCAATTCGTAGCGACTCAATCAAAGTATTTGTGAGTATTATTTATACTAATATTATAATATTGTTACAACTTATGCTCCGACAAAGACAAATTAATGTGAATGTGTGAATGTGAATTTGAACTATTTGTAATGCTTTTATGATCATCTTCTTTTGTTCACTTATTTATTGGCATACGTTTCTAGTTATTGTGGAGAACAGCTTGTTATCCTATTGTACTCGCTCAGGAGCATCGTTAGTCATGTGTTGCGGATTATAAGTACTAACTAATTCTCGGATATTATGTCGATGTTGCCAGGCGGGCACATTTGCATTTGTGAAGTATAAAACGATGGCCTGATTGAGAGAGGGGTCAGTTGAGCTACAACTACGATACGGGCGAGACGTGTGTACATTCGGGAATCTAATAGTGACGGACTTTGCGCGTTTTATTGAATTTCGACCTCCTGCATTACGTTTGGATTTGTTGTGTTCCCTTATATTTGTACCTGTGTTGTATGTGTTTGTATAGTTCTAATAAACTGTATAATAATTCTAACGGCATTTTAATTCGATTCCCGCTAACTCGTAACAATATTAAAGTAGCTTAAAGTAGGCCGTAGAGGCAGCAAAACGCTGTAAGTTGAACTGTACAACTTGCGTACATGATATTTTAGGCAGAGGTCTGTTACAACACAACGACAGCTTATTACGAATTTTTTTTAATATAAAACAGTAACACGTAAAAATTATATAAGTATATTTATACATATATTACTAGCTGTCACCCCCGACTTCGTCCACATAAAGTTTCATGGAACTCTAATTTAAAAGTTGTCTAAGTTACTCCTTACAACATCAGCCATCTGCCAGTGTAAGTCCCGTCGAAATCGGTCCTGCTGTTCCAGAGATTAGCCGAAACATATATACGGATAGACAAAATTAAAAAAAATGTATTTTCTGATATTAGTACCGTATATACTTTCATATGCATTTAGTAAAAAGCTGTTATTTTGACATTACAAACAGACACTTCAATTTTATTTATTTGTATAGATTTGTTGTTGTAGTAATGTACAGTATACGTTTATAATGACATGGAATGGAACTGACAAACACGTCATAGAAATTAACAAGCGTATAATTATACATATTCGCAAAATTATTTATTATTATGTAATGAATACATTTTGTTCCAGGCATCTTCCAGGGAGGTTCAATTATTCAGCCTATTTATCCTCGTAATGTGAAACTTAGTTTTTTTTGGGAGTACCTATTCTACTGCGCGTTTTTAAAATTAATTGAAAGATATATATGTATGTCATGACATTACAATTTTTAAAAATGTAGAATTTAATTTCTAATTCAAAGTACTTAATGATAAATACCGATAAGGCCATCTAGCGAAAGTGAAACTAACCAGGAGGGACACACATTAAAGTTATATTGTCATTATCGTTGCCATGACGATGTATTTGTTATTTCGTTGTAACGGTGTGTGGCGCCAGTAAAATGCGATCGCAGAGCCATCCTTTCGAATATATGCTTCTGTCCTTCGGGAGCAGTCCTATATAAGTATACAGATAAAGGGTACCTTATGTCCTTTTCTATACTAAACACAATGTGTTTGTATATGCAAAATTTCGTATTAAAGCGTGATAACTAACATACCTACATTGTCATATGTAATATTAGGGTTAAGGCTAGTAGCAACGCTAACGTCAAGAAATTTTTTGTTCTGATTTTTGGGGCTATAGTGGAGATCCTATATTTTTTTTTATTATAACAGCCCGTAAATGTCCTCCACTGCTGGGTTCGGACCTCCCACTACAGGAGAACTGACAGTATACCCGCCACCCTTGACCAAGGCGGCTTGGCAGATTTGACACATCGGTTATCTCGAAGTGTAGATTTAATCACGATGTTGTCCCTCATCGTTGTTAGCAGGTAGTAATTGTAACAATATGCATATTAGGTCAGTGCCTAAGTGGTGCTTGCGCTAGCCATTATTACGCTATCACGACTTCCATATACACGGTCATTGTTCAGATGCATTATTGGAACGAAGTTCCGTATCGCGCGTTGTGAAAGGGGGCTAGACGGAAAAAATTCTTACGAAAAGTTGTCACGACACTTTTTGCTATAGTAAGCTATTGTAAGCTGTGCGGCGTCGCATGTTTCTCTGTCTGTCTGTCTGTCTCTCTCTCTGTCTCTCTCTCTCTTATAGAAAGCAAGCCAGATATTTTCATTTCTATATATTTGTTAATAATAAAAAAAATATTATTATAACTTAAAAAAAAAAAAAAAAATTACATTTCTTTCACTAATTAATCGCAAGGAACTTCGTTCCATCCGGGTGTCCCTTGACACCTCTCAAGTTTTTTATTTTATTGTGAATAAAATATATTAGTATTTAAAAATATAATATAACCAAATTATTTATCTCTCTTTTATATAGATGTAGATTTTTATCCTGTTCTGATAAAAATGTAAGTAGTAAAATGGTTTCATTTTAATAATTTGGAGGTGATTTGGTGCTCTTTTTTCTTAATTTAAAATAACTGTACAAAAATGACGACAAAACATCGTTACATCTTTAATATGTGAAAATTAACGATATTTTTTGGTATATTATTGATCAGTAAATATCAACGAAAATTTTTTTTGGTTTGCATCCCTCTTAGGACCTTTTGTGGCAACAGGAGCCTTAATAGATATACATTTTCTTTAAAATGTATTATACCAACATCACGTTTCTAATGAAATTTCAACTCCGTTATATAGAGGTACAGAACCCATTTAATATGAAATACACGCTTGGCTGGATTTTTATTGATGAAACATCGTGTTTTCATTAAATTTAATACAATTTTGATGTAACCTTTCATAGTAATAGTCTGTTCAGTAATTTATAAGTACTTTACGAGTCCATTTCTTGGAAGGCTGTGACGGACCCAACGTTGTCAAAAGGTGGGGTTTGATATAAATATATGATTAAAACCATATATGTAAATAAAATAATCAAAATTTCAATTAAAGACATTGATTACATGTGAGAAGTGTGTATTTTATTGAACATATTAGATTACAGCCCGTATTTTATTGAATATATTAAATTACATATTCAATCAATCGAATATTGATTAATAAAAAATGATAATGACATTCTTTTTTATATATTAAAATTAAAATAAGAATAATGACATCTGGCGTCATTAACTTGGGTAATTCATATAAATCATTGTCAGACATTCTTCATTTTCATGTAGTTTTAGCGTGCGATAATAGATGGCGCTGAAACAAAAATATGTTAACATAGGGGCGTTGCATTTTGAAATTCTAATTTTCTTCGGAAATTCAGAGATTAGGGCATGCAAAATGCATTAGAAATAACCACAAGTATCTAATCTACGGTGAATTAACAAAATATGTTACCTTTATTATGTTGGGAATGCAGGATTCATTGATTAGCGTAGCAGCCAAAACACATTCTGGAAATATAGCTAACACTAGGATTTTTTCCTCTCATTTGCTGAATATACACTTCAGTATATGTTCGTGGGGAGCGTGTCGTTCCTGGGTTCCTTAAAGAAGTATGTGTTTTACATTTGATAGCAAGTTCAAGGAACAAAAGCATATCTCTGAAAGATTAGACAATTATGTCATGAAATCAAAATATGAATAAAGGTTACACACTGGAGTGAGTAGTTAGTGATTTGCAGATGTTAGATAACATGTATATCGTAGTATAATTAACAAATTTTAGAAATGTTAGAGAATGAATAAGTTATTGGTAAGAAACAGAAATGTGATTTAGAAGGGAAAATTCACAAAAACGATTTAAGTTATTTTACCTTGTTAAAACAGAGTTTAGAGTTGAGAAACTTATGAATAGATATGCTAGATTAATGTCGAAGAAGTAACGTAACTTGCAAAAACTGATTAGAATTGGAAATTTAAGGATAAAAGGAATAAACTAAAATAAGTTAACCAATAACACTTCACAATAAAGATAAGAAATTATCAATATAGGTTTATAACTATACAATTAGTTATTACAATTAAAAATATAAATTTATGTACACAAATTAGTAATTAAATATTAAAAATTCTATGATGAATATAATTAGGAAATGATTAATTATGTGAAATAGGAAATAATTAAATTTGAGAAAGATAAAAGAGGGTAGTTTCAAAAAAATAAGGAATTAGCATTTTATAGTTAATTTACATTATTAAAGAAATATATCTATTTTTGATTAGATAAAATAGTTAAAATTTAAGTAATTAATAGTGCATAAAGTAATAAACGTCATAGATAGGAAAACAAGGAATTAGTGTAAGGAAAATACAAAATACGAATGCTAAGTAGGGGGCGCTTTTAGCGATGTCGGATTGTTTAATATGGAATATTTCGGTAATTATTGGAAATACGTATAAAATATTTATATCAGAAGATAGTAAAAAAAGGTTTTATTATAATACAATGATTCGAAGTTTCTAATTTTACAAAATAACATGTAAAAAGCAATGCTGTTTTATGATTGGTTAAAAATAAGTGGTGCAAGTACGAGGGGGGTGCATTGGGGGGAAAAGATGATGCAATAGTAGGAAAGTTACGGGGACTGGTGAAAAAAATATAAATACCAAGGGATGGAGAAGAATCAGGACAGTCGACGTGATATTCTTCTACCACGAAGTGCTGCTAGTCGGACACTAGCACCCCCTAGTAGCCATTCCTAGGGCGAAGCGCTGCCGCTCTGCGCCGGTATTTAATTATTAAATTAAATAAAAAGAATTAAATAATTCAATAGTGCTGCGTCGTCGAGGAGGCTTGCGGTAAAGTTAAATCATTTATATTTCGATTTAGAATAGAATAGCTAGGTGATTCAATCAGGTTCTAATTAAATCAAAATCAAAAGGGTAATTTATAGTCGTGGTTAAGTAAATTTTAAAATGTAAGAAATTACGTGAGTTCATACGATTTTAATTAATAAACGATTGTTTAATTTGATTTAAAATCATATAAACGGCTCGTGTAATATTATTTCTAAATTCTTGTTCGTTACCAAATTAATACGGGAAATAATGTAACATTTTAATATAATCATAAGACGTCGTGTTAAATAAAGTCTACCTTCTTTCAAATCATCGCAAAATAAATACATCGATTCGCTAAACGAAACGACGATGAATTTATTAAAAATATTCAAAAATAAATCTACCTTCTTAATTTGATACAAAAAATGAGAAAATAAAATTTATACAAGAAATTAAACGATATAAAATCCAATTTAAAATATACAATTTTAAGAGATGGTTTGTCTAGGGAATTTAATATTTTTAAGTTTTATAAAGCAGTCGTTTCGGTTAAGTTATAATAAAATTTGTTGTAAAAATTAATACAGATCTGTATAACATAAAGTAATAAATTATTTCCTGCAAGACATGTCTGATGCAACAAATTTAGTGTAACAAATGTAGAATAAAGGGGTATTGATTTGTTTTAAATATTGTTAAATTACGTTAGTTTGCTTAAAAATAAAACAATGATATATTAGTGGAGCTGTTACGTGTAAATTAATCCTGGTATTGTAGGCTTGATTGAATCTGTAAATTAGTAATTTGTGATCTGCGTATAGATGGTAGAATACCTAGTGCCGGGAGGTACCTTAGTGTAGGAGACCAGTGCCGTGGGTCTAATAGGATATTTTGTGTTAGAATCTCCAAGGACTAAGGTAAGTCGGGACAGGAGCTCCCGACTACAGTGAGTTTTTGAACAAATTGACAGGGATTCTCAAGTTATATTTAAATTATGCATTTATTGTTTTGATGAAGGGTTTTATAATGTACACTATGTATATACCTATGACCAAAATATGTTATTCGGAATTAAAACGTGATCAATATTATATATATTAGAGTCGGTTGTAATGTAGGTAGGGCGGATAAGATGTGGCGTTATTTATAGGTAGGTAGGCGGTTATAAGCGTATAGCGTTGAGTCGTCATGATAATTTGAGGAGTATTAGTTTGTAAGTGATACGAACGGCTTTAGATTTAAGTGCGGCAATTATAAATAATTATAAACGGAAAATAACGGAACGTCTAGATTAAGCGTATAGGGTTAGCGTTAATGGTAAGCTAATTATATCTATCAGATACTGATAGAAACGGCTATAACGTTATTTCTAGTGCGTTGAGTTAGGCGTTACTTATAGGTAGGTAGGCGGTTATAAGCGTATAGCATTAAGTCGTTATGATAATTTGCGGAGCATTAGTTTGTAAGTGATACGAACGGCTTTAGATTTAAGTGCGGCAATTATAAATGATTATAAACAGTAAATAGCGGAACGTTTAGGTTAAGCGTATAAAGTTAGCGCGTTAGTTTGTAAGTGATACGAACGGCTTTAGATTTAAGTGCGGCAAATATAAATGATTATAAACGGAAAATAACGGGACGTCTAGATTAAGCGTATAGGGTTAGCGTTAATGGTAAGCTAACTATCTCTATCAGATACCGATAGAAACTGCTATAATGTTATTTCTAGTGCGTTGAGTCAGGCGTTACTTATAAGTAGGTAGGCGGTATAAGCGTATAGTGTTAAGTCGTTATGATAAATTGCGAAGCGTTAGCTTGTAAGTGATACGAACGGCTTTAGATTTAAGTGCGGCAATTATAAACGAAAAATAGCGGAACGTCTAGATTAAGCATATAGGGTTACGTTAGTTGTAAACGAATTAAGTCTATCAGATACCGATAGGAACGGCTAAAACGTTATTGCTAGTGCGTTGGTTTAGGCGTTATTTATAAGTAAGTAGGCGGTCGAAACGTTAGTTAGGCACTACCATAGGAACCGGTAAAACGTTATTATTAATGCGATGATGAATCATTAATTAGAAGTATTTATGCGTTCATTAGATATAATATATATATAGGAACTGGCCAATACATTATTAATAATGCGTAGTAAAATATCGAATAGGCGTTAGGAACATTGAATGATATCTATAGAACTTGTATAAATAACAAAATCAATTAACTAAGAATTATCATAAATAACCTGAAGCTTGTCTTCCATTTACTGGTTAATTCGAAATAAATTTTAGTGCTACCTTAACGGTTTGTCTACCCCTAAACTATGGTTTCATTACATATGAAATAAGCCGTGCTTCCTTCGCAGAAGGTTATTCAAAATGGTACAGGCTTAAAATGGTTCATCTCAAGGACTTGTTAAATAGTTTATGTATGTGATATAAACAAATTTAAATATTATAACACTGGTGTTATCATAGTCCAAGGGTTAGATACTATTATATAGGTTCAATACTTATATCACTAGATATCTATACATAATGCTAAAGTTTGAACTACAAACGATATCTAAATATCCTGGCATTCATGTGTTATTATAGTTCACGAGTTATGTATTTATTACATGTATCTAAAGCCCCATTTCATAAAATATCTATACATACTGGATCCAATATTTATGTATGTATTATATATGCACTCGCACTCTGCATTAATGAAATATTTATATGATGATATATATACCAAACTCTAAGATAAGGTTAATATCAATACTCTAAAGGTTTTATACCTGTATTATAATATATATATATATATATACATATTTATTTATGTATGAACATATACTACATGTATCCAAATCCCATAATTCTGTATTAATAGATTACTATGTATATAATTACATATCCATTGATATCCTATTTTATAAATATTTATGTGTGGATATATGCTACATGCATACATATTCTATAATACTATTGAACTTATATGCGTTAATGGGATACTATGTATATAATTACATATCTATTGATATCCTACTTTATAAGTATTTATATACGTGTGGATAAATGCTGCATGCATACATATTCCATAATACTATTGGATTTAATGGTTTATTATGTATATACTACCTGCATGTAAAACTATTTACAATAACATACAATAATCTATGGTACATTTTATATGTATTTACAATATATATTTTCTTTGACACATTACACTCAACAAATAAACTAGATTCACTAGTTGTGCTTCTGGTGAAGTATGTGTTGAAGTTTTTAAGACATCGATGCCAGTCGTAGCCCAACGTTCGACTCTCACAAAAGGCGTTTTACTATAGGGTTCCCAGGTCTGTGAGTTGATCTGAATCGGCCCTAGGCGAGCGCTAACGAGATTTTAGTATATCTACCGTGGTACGTCATCAAAGTCGTTGGCTTCTTAGTGAATTGCTTTGATTTCGTGGCGTTCCAGCATTGTTAAACAATGATTTGGCTAGAAGCCTAACCAGTCGTAGGATAACTAGGCCTTCCTATGTTATGTCTGGTTTAGACTTCATGTCCTATATGTCAGTTTAACGTGTTGCGAGACAGGGGTCGAATCTTTCAACCAGACAGAACTGTCAGCTTGTACTGATAGTCTAGGTATATCCTCTTTGTGTTGGTATCCACTGAGGGCCCAATGTTGGCCTAAAAACGATTGTATAATCAACGATCGGTTCTTATGAGCTGAAACACATATATTACAAACTATACCAGGTGGTGGTAAAATCCTCCTATATACCTGTCCGATATTTTTATATATACAAACTATACCAGGTGGTGGTAAAATCCTCCAATATACCTGTCCGATATTTATATAAACTATACCAGGTGGTGGTGAAATTCCCCAGTTTACCTGTTGATTTAACTACTATTGATTTAAGATCATATTCTTACATATATTATAACTAAACAGGTGGTGGTAAAATCCTCCAATATACCTGTCCGATATTTATATATATACAAACTGTACCAGGTGGTGGTGAAAATCCCCGAATTTACCTGTTGACCTATCCATTATTGGTTTGATATATATTATATATTTACATATATCATAATATACACAGGTGGTGGTGAAATTCCCCAAATTACCTGTCTGATCCGTCCTTATGGGTTCGAGATCTTATAATGAATAAATTTAATGATGTATGAAGTATTATCATACACAGTTGATTCATGCTTAAAGTAAATGAAACGTTCGAGTGGTTGTCTTATGACTTCCATTTTATCAGGCTTCAAATACACATATGCGAGCTGTTACACCGCTGAGTTGCATATATCAGCTTCTTTAGTCACGTAAGTCACAAATATTGTAGACTCATCTACTGATGTACGTTGACAAGCTGGCACTCCTAGGCGGATCATCGAAAGCTTCGCTCTCAGGTCTGCTTGCAGCCTCGAGAATATACCAAACTGCCTATATGATATACGAATCCGAACGTGGAATTGCTAAAGCAATTATCAGCAGTAATATAACATTTTGGACGAGGGTTTCGAACCTTATCCTTGTATCCGTCCTAAACAAAGGTGATGCCCTGTTTGTAGTGGACAGCCCTAAGCTGTTCGGGCGGTGGTTTCTAGGGAGACCTCTCACCATAGTTTTATATATTTTATATAAAATATGAAGAGAGAAACAGTACCTCACCATTGTTCATCCAAAATATACTTTTATTCATTATACTATATCAACTATATAACGACCTTCTATATAACATTATTATCCATATACTATTCACCAATTATTTATATGTATGAGGAAAAAGAATATATATTTAATAATATTGTATGCGCGACCCGTAACAACACAATTCTATTTTATTATTTATAATTTAATATACTGTTCTTGCAGCAGTAACACTGAGCTTTAGGATATTGTTAAAATTTGTGTCATAGTTCCTTTATAAAAATAGATCATGAGTAAAGTAATGAATTTATGTTATATGAGTATTATCCTATATTGTTTTGTCTTTATGTAGAATATAGGTAATATCTAATATTGTAGTGTAGGGCCAAGCTCTTATGTAATAAGTTTTATCAGTATCTTATATCACATGTAGGAAATATTAATGAGCAAATTAATATATGGATGTATAATAATTATTCTCTAGATTGGTTGTTAAATGAAGTTAATTATAGTAAGGTTTTAAGTAAATAAATTTAATTAAACTTGTGATTTATTGGTTTCATTTCAAGACATTTCGATTGGCTAAACAGTCCTGTTCGATAGACCTCCATAAAAGACCAAGGGTTACTATAATACACAACAAAGAGTCCTACTCTGACGATTCATGCCAAATAATATAAAGTTAATTCTATACTCGTGAGTGTATATCAGAAGCCTATGTGTAAGAGTATGTGGAGTGATATACGTGATCTGCTTTACTCATGTGTAGTGATGCAGATTGGTAGATTACTCCATATATGTGACATGTATGGGTTAAGATATAATCTCATGTAATATTCTTATTGATGGTTACACACACATCATGTATCATATGTGTTGTTCATATGTGGGGTTTTAGTTCAAAGTGCTATTTTTTAGAGGGGGGGGATGTTACAAGGCCAATGTTGTTTTGTTTACATACATACATAACTTCACGCCAGTTCCCTTGCGGGGTAGGCACGAACAAGAGTGCCATTTAGGCTTATTCTTACACACCTCACTTGCCTCTTTGACATTCTCTTGTCATGCAAGCTCGTCTGTTCTGAAGGCTCCTGACATCACCTTCTAGTAGCTAGTACACGATCAATTTGATCATGGAAGGTGTGTCGTGGCCTGCCACGACTTCTGCATCCATCCACTTTTGCATTGTATATCTGTTTAGTCATTCTTTCATCATGCATTCTTTCCACATGCCCGAACCACCGGAGCATTCCTTTCCTTACCTTCACCCCGACACTCTCTTTCAGACCAACTCTGTTTCTTACTTCGGTATTACGAACGCGGTCCGCGAGCGTCCCTCCGCAGATTTTGCGCAGTGCTCGCATCTCGACCGCGTTTACTCTGCTTTCATGCTCTCTCTTCCATACCCAACTCTCGCATCCATACGTGAGCGTAGGTACCAGCACCGCGTTGTGTATAGCGAGCTGGGCCTTCTGGCTGAGGTTCTTAGCGCCTAGAAGTTTACCTAACGCTCCATTCACACTATTCCCCAAATTCACTCTTCTTTCTATATCAGCGGTGTACCTTCCATCCCTGCTAAAAGCACATCCAAGATATACAAACTCATTCACTTGCTCTAGCATAACATCATCGACCATTATCCTGTTTTGTTTGATTAGTTATTTACTACTGGGTCATATATATTTTTGTGTTTATTCTAGTATTAGTACGTACTAGAAAAATTTGGTTCGCTTTTCAAGGAAGACGTCTGTTAGTGAATTATGACTATATTCTTATTTCACAACAAAATGACGTCATTTCTCGGGAAGAAATATAAATAGACAGGTAATATTTTATTGCTCACCAATTTTTTTTTTTATTAACAACTCTACGGACTCTAGTTCCGTATCCTTTTTCTTACAATTCAATTTAAGAAAATGTTTAGAAGTTGTACACACTTTTGTTGTGTGTGACATGTAATGAATGTATGTTTGTGTTGTGGTGTACCTTAAGAATAACTTATTATATTAATTTATTCTAATTTTAATACTAAACTTATACTAATGTAGAGTGTATCTCTGTTAGTTGCTGGTGGAAAGGAAGTGCAAGTGCAGTGTGTGCCTTATGTCTATACCTATATATATTATCTTAACTAGTGCCATGTGTGTTGTTTTTCCTTTCTGTGTCTGGGTTATTAATTTTTAGTCTCTTTGTGTGTTTTGGTTTGTTTGTGAGGTGTGCGTGTAATGCAATGCGGTGGTAGTGCGCGTTGGTGTGGATATGGCATGTGTAAGTTTTGTTGTTAGTTGTGTGTTTGTGACTTTGTGTGGTGTTATAATTTATTGTTTAATTGTTGTGACAATGTGTTGACTGGGAATTGTTGTTGGAAAATTTTCAGTTGGTGTTAGTGATGGATGGTTTAGGAGGGGGCTTATTGGCCCTCCATTAGACGTTGGACCACCGTCTTGTCTCCCATGCTCACCAATTAAACAATTACAAAAAATGTATGATTACAATATTGTTGTGGTCAAAACAATCGCTCAAAGCAATCTCTTCCAGGAAACATAACTGAAATATTATTTTAAACTCATGTGGGGATGCAGTTAGTGCAAAGTATCATAACTTAAATTCATATACTTAAACTATTTTATAAATTAAGTAGGATAGATAGATAGATAACACTTTATTGCTCACCAAAATAAACAAATACAAAAACAAAATGTATAATTACAATACTTCTTGGCAAAACAACAGGCGGCCTTATCGCTAAAAGCGATCTCTTCCAGGCAACCTAGCTTAAAAGAAATTCTCAACTAATCTGGCGATGCTAGTGAAGCGGAAAAATAATAGGACTGTACAATTTAAATATACATACTTACACTATTTTATAAATTTAATACATATATAAAAAATATAATATTAATATATCTTAATATATATAAATTACGTGTCACGTTGTTTGTCCGCGATGGACTCCTAAACTATTTGACCGATTTTAATCAAATTTGCACACGGTGTGAAGTTTGATCCGACTTGAAAGATAGGATAGCTTACATTTGGACCCGGTAGAGGCGCTGGAATCGGGTTCTAAATTTTATTTCTTCAGGGCAGAACAACGTCTGCCGGGACAGCTAGTAGTAATATATATATACGTATATAGAAATTATCTAAATAAATATATTGGTTAACATTATAAATAAATAAATAAATAATCGGCAGACAAACACACATATTGTATATCCCCAAATTAAGCAAGTTACGCTTGTGTTATGGGTAATATATAACGGACTACTCTGTGGCCGATCCCAGACACCCAGACCATAGTAAATAACGGAGAAAATACGTTTTCCGAAATTTACTATACCAGGAATCGAACCCGGAACCTCTGCGTTGCAGTGAGGTACGCCGGCAAAGAGCTTAACCCGCTCAACATAGTTAAAAAAAAAACTAAAAAAATACGCTTTTGTAGAAAATCCAACTAAAAAATAGATATTTTTTTAATAAATTTGAATTAAAAATAGTGTAAGAAAAAATGATTTTATTGTAAAAAAAGCGTGGGGTGCATGGTATCAATAGTTGTAAATATTTTATGAACAGATATGAGTAGAAGGGTTATTTTGATAATATCCTGAAAAGCACCCCACGCTTTATTACAATAAAATATTTTTTTCTTACACTATTTATAATTCAAATTTATTTTCTATTTTTTAATTGGATTTTCTATAAAAGCGTATTTTTATCTATTATATATTTTTCATTTTTTAGTGATTATTTAGTGATTTAATTCCATTCTCCGTGGAAATTTTGAAAAAAGTATTAAATACACTCTTATGATAAAATGGAACGTTATGTAAAAATAAGCTTTTTTAAAAAGGTTTTTAAATACAAACAAACGACTTTTAAATCGCTTAGTACTGTTAAAGGTTTTGATTGACAAGACAAAAGAAAAAAAATTACATGAGTATCTTAAAATATTTAACTTAATAGAGGTGACTATAGTGATTAAAACGTCAGATTTAATAAGCCTTTTTTAAATACAAGCTTTTGAGATCCTGCATATTATGTAGCAGCAGAGTGCTAGCCAAGACAAGTAAAACGATCCCAAACACGACGAGTCTATCTGGTTTAGTACACTAGTTCTTATGGCCACCTTCCGACTCCATTATCAGATCAGCTCCATGGTACCATATTATTGCATTGTCACGCGATATACACATACGTGCAAAATTTCAGCTCAATCGGAAACCGGGAAGTCGATCAAATTTAACTTGAAAGATTCCGTTACATACTAACATACGTATGAAGCTAATAAAAGCGTATTAAAAAGAAGGAAGTTCCACCCTGTTTCGCTGATTCTCGATTCTTTTCTTCTATTCTATTAATTCTATTCTTGTAAGAAAATACAAGATATAAAATGTTGATTCGGGATATAAGCGAGCTGTGTATCGAGTCATTTAAATTCGTTCAATAGTTTTCACGCAATGTACTATCACACAATAATACTGAAAATTGTTTTATCGGAATCTGCTGGTCCCATTTGGAACCTGATTTTTTTCCTTTTTACAAGCTTTTATTTAACTTGCAATGGATGTACCTATGTATGTCTGTAAGTATGTATGTAAGTTCGGGTGGAATCTTGCAAGTTAAATTTGACCAACTTCCCGGTTTCCGATTGAGCTAACATTTTGCACGGGTATGTATATCGCGTGACAATGCAATAATTTGGTGCTATGGAGCTGATCTGATGATGGAGTCGGAAGGTGGCCATAAGAACTCCTGTACTAAACAAGATAGACCCATCGTGTTTGGGCTTGTTTTACTCGACGGCCTCTGTGATTGAGCGGGTTAAGCCTTTGCCGGCCTACCTCACCACATTGCAGAGGCTCCGGGTTCGATTCCTGGTATAGTAAATTTCGGAAACGTATTTTCTCCGTTATTTACTATGGTCTGGGTGTCTGGGATCGGCCCCAGAGTAGTCCGTTGTATATTACCCATAACACAAGCGTAACTGGCTTAATTTGGGGATATACAATATGTGTGTTTGTCTGCCGATTATTAAAAAAAAAAAAAAAAAGAACTTGTCTTGGCTAGCACTCAGCCTTTTATATGATATCCAAGATCTGAAAAGATTGTATTTAAAAACCTTTTTAAAAAAGCTTATTAAATTCATTGTAAAAACCAAGAGGATCTAAATCGGACCAGCAGATTCCGAAAATGCAACTTTTAGAATTTTTGTCTGTCTGTCTGTCAGTCTGTCCGTCTATCTGTCTGTTTGTCTATTAGAGGTATCATGTGTTTCTGTGCGATAGACGAACACAGCGAAAAAGATAGCGCTTTGGTTGGGTTTTTATAATGTACTACAGATGAAACAATTGCGGCGGTAACAAGAGTGTTTTATTCGTCATTAGATAAAATACAAACTACCCGCAATTTATACACTTGACATACATCATATTTACCCCCTTTTTAAAACGAAATAAACTAAACATAAATTTATCTAGATTACTGTAAATATAATTACTAATTACAATAATAAATGTATAATATCATCGGCAAGTAGTTTAATAAAAAAATATGATTAATTACAAGTACAGTCGTGGTATGAAAAGGTTCATCAGTTTTAAAAATGATTGATTAACACGTTACCTTTTCAAACTAACTCACAGAACAGACTGTTCCGCAGAAAATTCTGCTCAAATGTATGACAATAAAGTTTAAAATTACAAGATCAAAGTTGTTTGATTTTCTGTCTTGTCGTAAGAAGATTGGTTAGACATGGAAAAGCTTTTTATAAGGTTTAATATTTATGATAAGCGCAGTGATTATATCCTGTTTCTTTCTTATTATTAATCTCAATGTCTGTCACTGTCAACATTGCAATTTCCTTTTTTCACATTTCTATATTATATTAGAGTAACATTTATTATAATGTTGGCAATACTGTTTCTTGTACTCGTGCAAACAAAAGTCGATTTTAATGTGATCAACCTTTTCATACCGCAACTGTACCGACTAAATTAATATGGGATATAAAAAAAGTGATATTTTAAAAACGTGATTACAATACATAAAATAATCTAATATTTATTAAACTAGCCTATATAATAATTATTTTCGCAGTAAAACATTGATTAACATCCTGAGACATTATTATCATAAATAACTAGATATACAACAGAATAGAGTTGCCATAAATAACACTCACATATCTCGACAAATATGCTATCAATGTTACGTAAAAATCGATGACGGTAACTTCGTTAAAACTTTTGTCATTTGTCTTAAATGTCGAAGAATTAATTGAGACTCACGCCATCCAGACGCTATAGATTTGTGGCTGTAGGTGATAGCCCTCGGGATACCAATCAATCGTAACCTGCACATATTTCGTTAAGACCGAGGGTAAGTGTTACCCGCACGCTCAACACCTTTCAGTCCATGGGGAAGCTGAACCGTCTCTCCGTCAAATTAACAGGGGCTAATCCGAAATAGTAGAAAGCAGCCGGCCATTCGACAGCCATGGTCACGCCTTCCGTGAAATCGCAGTCCTCGAATCCCAGACTTATGCTGACTGCCAGAAGTGCTATATATTTGATCGTTACAAGTTCTCGTTTCTCCGTCAAATTAACGGGGGCTAATCCAAAACAGTAGAAAGCAGCCGGCTATTCGACAGCCATGGTCACGCCTTTCGTGAAATCGCAGTCCTCAAATCCCAGACTTATGGTGACTGCCAGAAGTGCTGTATATCTGGTCGTTACAAGTTTTCAACTACCTCGCTGATTATAATTTCACTTCGACAAAGAAAAGGCATTTATTTATAGAGGTGTTGTTACGACATCCCGTCACATTCCCGGAAAGCATCCCTTTACCGGTAGCATTTCCTCTTCCACCTTAATTCGGCCGGTACTAACCAGTGAGCGCTGCGCACACACATGCATTTCATTGGCCGAGCCGAATCTTCTAATGGCTGCCTAAATATCGTCGCGACACCACGCTCGCCGATAAATAGTCAAAATCGTCGGAAAACTACTGCATTGAGCCCTATAACCGCTCCCTAAAGTGCCAACTGTGTCTCGAACGTCTAGTGTAGTGTTTGTGTAAAACCAGGACGCGCGAATCCGGCCGAAATCCTGCCTAATTCCTTACACAGTTCCAGTGACGGTAAGCGTTCATTTTTTTTCTGCTTGGTTCACTAGGATTTGCGAGGCGGTATCAGGTCTAATAGAGAAACAGGGTTTGCTCCGGCAAAGTAGCCATTCATATATTATCATTAGTGGTCCAATCGAGCACGGATTGACAAATTAAATTCAATATTCCGTTCGATAATCGTAAGGATTTTCAACCAAAATATAACGGTTCTATCGTTTCTAAGTTGTCAACCAATTTTGTGGTTCAATAGTCTCGAAAGTCAACCTTAATTTTAGTTAAATCCGTCAATAATTAATAAACAAATAAATAACATTCGCATAATAAGTTCATTTCGTAAAATATTCTATCGCATTCTACTTATTAATCATTTGAAATAAGGTAGTTTCAAATTTCTTAACAATTGTTTCGAACAAATTTAATTTAAAGTTGTATCTAAGCTTAATATCATCACCGATGAACTAGCTACTCGTCGCATGCTGCGCTGTTCTCTTATTTACTTGATGCTGCTTAGAACAGATTTATTGGTTTTGTGCTCGGAATAACTACAAGATTTAAATACCAGCAACCTACATCATTTAATTAAGTAACTTCATCACTTGTTATACGTTACTTTTTTATAAAAGAGTGCGTCATTCACTCTGAATACGCATTTAAGGCGCAGTGCTCAAAGAAATTTAATATTTTTTAATATCATACTTATTATATTTATATCATGAGTCAAGCTAAGTCTACTGACTCCAATAAAACTAGATTAGAGGCCGAACTTAAGGCACTGATTAGTAGACGGGAACATGTATTTCGTTCCATGCAAATTCTTTACGATCTCTCGAAAGAAATGTCCATAGACTCGTCGAAAGTCTCAAAATTTAGGGTTCGGTATAAAAATATAGAATCTGTACGTGAAACCTTTTCGGAAATTAATCACGAAATTAATTTAAAGAAATTAGAGAAAGAACCCGGTAGTCCAATAGATTCAAACGCTTTAGATTCTTTTGAGGAATTATATTATGACGTGTTAGAAGCCGCAGACTCATTGGAGTCGCAATTTATGCCGTCAACTTCTGGTCCAAATAATGTGTTTATTCGAACGTCTCAAGTTCGATTACCGAAACTTCAAATTCCCCAGTTTGACGGAAACATTGAAAACTGGCAAACGTTCAAGGACAGTTACTTGCCTTTAATACATCATAACACGTCACTTTCCGAAATTGAAAAATTTCATTATTTAATTTCTAGTTTGTCCGGCTTTGCCTTAACAATCGCTAAAGGTTTACCGTTGCTCGCGTCGAACTACCATGTTGTCTTTAACGCATTAACCGATAGATACGACAACAAAAGAGTCCTTGCAACTTCGTATCTAGATAAATTATGTACGTTAACACCATTAAATAATTTTTCGTTCGATAGTTTGAACGATTTAACAAATACTTTGTACGAATCGGTGAATGCGCTTCGCGCGCTCGACATACAGCCGCTTAGCGAGTTTTTACTTTTTTACCTCGCTGCGCGTACGCTTGACAGTGATACTCGTCAACGGTTTGAACTGCAGAATACGCGCGAAATACCGACTTTCGATGATTTACTTGGTTTTGTACAGAACTATGTCAAAATATTAGAAGTGAGTCGACCAGCTTACACTTCAAAAAATAAACTAAATTCTAAACAAATTAGTAACTCTAGAAATTTGCCTAATACTACATCCAAAATTAATAATAAAAGTAATTACAGTCCATTGCTCAAGTCTTTCGTTGCAACTACAAATATCGAAAAACAATATTTCCCTTGCCTATGCTGCAATGAATCCCATAGTATATACAAATGCTTAAAATTCCAACGTATGGACGTCCCAACAAGGAGTCAATTAGTTCATGATCTTAAACTTTGTTCTAATTGTTTACGTTCAGGATATGATTTAAAAGCATGTAAATCAAGAACAACCTGCTTGATTTGCAGTTCGAAACACAATACATTGTTGCATACGGAAATGCCTACTGAGACCATAGCGTTGACCAGTGCCGTCGCCGGACAAAATAGCCACCGTAAAGCTAGAATTTTAGGTACCGCTATAGTCCGTCTACGCGACGTACACGGCTCGTTCCAGTATGCGCGTGCCCTTATAGATAGTTGTTCAATGGATTCTTTTGTAACAACTTCGTGCGTTCGTAAACTTGGTTTGCCTGTACAATCATGTAGGATGGCTGTCACCGGTATGGGCCAGAACTCCGTGAATGATATTCAAGGTATCACCCACTGTTCTATCATGCCAAAGCATAGTGAAAGCCCCCGGTTCGACTTAACGTTAGTAGTCATTCCAAAAATCACTTCTCCCATGCCTAGCACACATGTTCCTTCAACAATTGGTGACCACTTCAAACATCTAAAATTAGCAGATGAGAATTTCGTCACACCAAGTTCTGTCGACATTCTCTTAGGCGTGGATTGCTTCGACCAAATTTATCTCGGCCCTCGTTACGCGCCAGGTCCTGGCTTACCATGTGCGCTTTCGAGTGTGTTTGGATGGGTGATAACTGGTCAGTACCACGACCCCACGTTTATTCGCACTCCTACTCAGGCTGTTACTTCTCTCATGACGTCCACATCTGCGTTCAACGAGGCCGATCAACAGTCCTGTAAAGTTGAAGAACTTTCAAATTCGTTATCAACGAAATCGAAATCGAAAATATCTAAATCAATCTGTCAAAATTACGCTTATCTTAATACATTTATAAAGCCTGTATATCATAAATTAAAACTTCAGTACGAAGATTTTGGTCACGTGCCTCCAGTAAGAGCATCTTCGTCTACTAACCCACATTCTTTCGTCTTTCCCCTTCCTACCGTGCGCGTTGACAGCTGCACAATGCCGGCCAATCAGTCAGTCAGGTTCCATGGTAACGATCCCACTCAAACCGCGTCTTATATAAAGTCGAATAACATTCTATCTTCATTTATCGATACAGCAGGATCTTTGCGAGTGGGGGGAATTATACACAATTAAATTTTTTTGAATACTAAATGTACACTCGATTTTTATAAATTTATAACTTTCATTTTAAATTAATACACTTCATAATTTTCATTTCTTTAGTTTGTCATCGTTTTTATTCAATTTAATCCTTTTTTTGTGAATTTCATACTTTTACTGTGGGTCAAACACCCTCTTATTATCTTATATCTCATCCAGTTTAAGTACTGAATTCTAGATATTAAATTACGAATTCGTTTTGAATAAATTAAATCTAATATTTATTTTAAATTTAAACGGTTCCATGCTAACCGCTAACCAACTATCTTCCACTGTTCGAATACAGCCTAGAAGATGCTTCCCCATACGGGACGCCACAATGTCCCTACTTATAATTTTATAAAACATATTTTAAATTTTTATTTCAAGTCAAACTACACACCGTCATGTCATAGCAGCGCTCAATCTAGAAGCTTCCTTAGCGTCCCTAGATGGGTTCATGTCGCGCCGCAGCCTATGTCAAAGTGTAGTCACCTTATGGTACCACTTTCATAAGCGCCGATCGACAGCTGAACAGCATCTGGTGGTTGTTAAGTTAGACCATAGGAAATAGCGTTAGTGAACTACCGGTGTGATAAATTTGGTGGTCTATTTGCAGCAGGATCAAATCCCCAAATACCATTCCAAAATCGAGTGTTTAGTTTTGACTTCCGAATAATAATAAATTTTCGTTTCCATTAACAGTAACGCTAGTAAACTCGCGTCGTCTTTACGTTCTTTCGACGGATCCTAAAGAAGCCGCTTTATTTACACTAAGACATTTCCTTGTCTGTGGTCCACTATCACCATGCTCGAAGTGCCACTACAAGACGAAATGTACATATTCTCATTGACATATGTTACAGAAGAACCCTCGGTTCTCCTGGCGCATAATATGACAGCGCGATATCATTGCTAAATTAAATGTAAATAAGTCACTACGTTCTAACGACTATCTATTGTAGCTTTTAAGTCTAATTAATTATTAATTTTAACTTGTTTTTGTCTTACATTCCGAGCACAATTCGATTAATCTTGTTCTGAAATCCTTGCGAATTTCAAGTGGGGGGAAAATGTTACGACATCCCGTCACATTCCCGGAAAGCATCCCTTTACCGGTAGCATTTCCTCTTCCACCTTAATTCGGCCGGTACTAACCAGTGAGCGCTGCGCACACACATGCATTTCATTGGCCGAGCCGAATCTTCTAATGGCTGCCTAAATATCGTCGCGACACCACGCTCGCCGATAAATAGTCAAAATCGTCGGAAAACTACTGCATTGAGCCCTATAACCGCTCCCTAAAGTGCCAACTGTGTCTCGAACGTCTAGTGTAGTGTTTGTGTAAAACCAGGACGCGCGAATCCGGCCGAAATCCTGCCTAATTCCTTACACAGTTCCAGTGACGGTAAGCGTTCATTTTTTTTCTGCTTGGTTCACTAGGATTTGCGAGGCGGTATCAGGTCTAATAGAGAAACAGGGTTTGCTCCGGCAAAGTAGCCATTCATATATTATCAGGTGTCGTTGCAAGTTTTTGACCATTGTTCTATATATTTTTAACAAGCGGCCCGGCGCGGTTTCACCCGCGCTCTGTCCCGCTCCCGTGGTATATAGCCTCATGTTATATAGCCTATGACACTCCCTGTTAACCTAGCTTTCGAAGAGTTAAAGAATTTTTTTAATCGGTTTAGTAGATCCAGAGATTACCCCCTACAACGTCACAAACTTTATAATATTAGTATAGATATATTGTTTGGTTTTTGGGTAGTTATAATTTTCTATACTCAGGAACAAATCACACCGAAAATATAAAGACATAGACAGGGTGATGACGAGTTTCGTCTTGAACAAAATTACATACTTAAAATTACTAACAAAGCACAAAGTAAGTGCACTAAGTATGACGCATCGTTCCTTTATAATAAGCAGTTCTCTGCTCTGATGAAAAGGAGTTTATACTTTAATAGTATCCTTGTACAGGAAGTTTGAAATAATATATATAAAATAGTTGCTTAAAAAATTTACTATACTAGAAGTATAATTGAATGACGCTAGAGATCATTCTTGTCTCATTTTTTACTTATATTATTTAAAATACATTTTTTTACCAAATCGGTCAATAATTGTAAATCAATGAAAATGTAGCCTGATTTGTATTAAAATAATAAAACATTGAAAATCAAGAAAATAATGATCTGGGACGCCATCTAGTCTTTAGGGTGTTGGAACTTTTCAGAACTATATTTTCTATTGGAGGATTGTACTGTATTGTTTTAAGGACAAAAAAGGCTTATGTTTGTCTAAAATACTAGTCAAACCCAGCACGCTCCCCTGTAACTTGGTCCTTCTTTCTTTTTAAATTTATTTTTATCTAAGCCTGGTTTTCGCTTAATTTCCCATCTCCAGACGCAATTTTATTTTTAATTAGCTGACGCGGCAAATTTCGTACCGCCGCAGAATCAATAAACAAAGAACGTTCATTTTTGAACGACGGGACGAACATCAAACGTTTGATATTCAAAACCAAAAAAATGAAAAAATAAAAACTTCACTTTTAAATTTAATTTAATTTCTGAACGACTTTTAAATTTAATTGATTTCTAAACGACGCGACGGAACGAACGTCAAATGTTTGACAGGTAGGAATAGTTTTGTCATATTTACTCACCTTTTAAACCTTTTAAGAACTTCCACAAATAATTCAAAACCATAATTATATATATATATATATATATATATATATATATATATATTATATATATATATTATATATATATATATATATTATATATATATATATATATAATATATATATATATTATAAATATATAGATGAATAAATTTTATGAACGGAATAAAGCAAATGCTATATATCTTACAATTTTCCAATTACGAACATTGACAAATGTCAATGTTCGTAATTTTAAAACTGTATATTCGCTGAATAAGAAGAAATTAGATTAGGCTTCCACAGAGTAAATAAGAACTATGAACAAAAATTATATAATTCAATGAACAAGTTGAGGTTAAGCTAAATAATAAATTTAACATTACTCATTGACATTTGACATCTTTGTATCCGTAATCACGGGTAAAAGTAGCCGAAACGTCGGAATATAAGTCACATAAACTAACGCCCTTAAAACCGATAAATCTTAGTTTTATTATTGACATAAGAACTTAACATTCCGTCACGTTTTTAAAATTCCCGATATGTATGGAGAAATCTTGACTCTGGCAACCCTATGCCTGAGGCTGGATTAAAGGTTCCGTGAGGGCCATTCATCCAAAATGACGGATTGTCCCAACTGTTTACAACATAAACAATATCTGATTTATGTAGTAGTTACTTAAGGGAAGTGTTGGGTGTCCGACGCTTATCTTTGGCGTTTGTTTATACCACCAAGTGACTGGTACTGCGTTTATAGTTAGGCTTAAATTTACTATAGCTCAAGATCTTTTACGTCTCTTACGTTACGTTCTATCCGTGCAGGAACGGAGAAAGAATACAATTTCCTGCGGCCGGGCGGCCTGTCGTAAGAGGCGACTTAACAACCCACAGCCAGGTGGTAGGGCATTTGTCCGACTGGATGCCTACCACCCCTGGTCTAAAGTATACTACCATAACAACCTAGAGTTGTGTTCCGGCATTAGTAGACAGGTTTCAGTCTCCCTTACGAGAGCAGCAGCGCATTTGTAGCAACTTTGGTGTTGCAAATGTCCATAGGCGATGGTAACCGCTTTCCATCAAGTGGGCCGTCTGCTTGTCTGCTGATCTCCTGCAATAAAAAAAAGTCCAAGATTTTTGTTAAACTAGAGGATCGCCGCGGCTGCGCTGCGGCTCTATCCCTAGTGCATGCCTCTTGTTTCAAGAATAAGTATTTTTATATAGGTTACATTGTATTAAATTTTTATATTAGTGCTAAAATGCCTCCGGAAGATTCACTTCATTTTATATCGCAAACTGTCTAATCTCCCGGAATGATAACTATCTATGCCCAGTTTCTGTATTAAAACTATATAATACTAGCTGACCCGGCGAACTTCGTACCGCCATATTTTCTGATTAGGAAGATTCTAGAACCCGATCTCAGCGCCACCTACCGGTTCCAATTGTGAATTAAAGCCATCCGGGAAGCCACTCAGACACACAAAAACACAATCATCAAAATCGGTTGCGGTGATTAGGAGGATTCTAGAATTCGATCTCAGCGCCACCTACCGGTTCCAATTGTGAATCTAAACCATCCGGGAACCCACTCAAACACACATAAACAAAATCGGTCTTGGTGATTAGGAGGATTCTAGAACCCAATCTCAGCGCCACGTACCGGTTCCAATTGTGAATCTAAACCATCCGGGAACCCATTCAAAGACACAAAATAAATTTCATCAAAATCGGTTGAGTCGATCTCAAGTTATGCGCGTACATACATATCTACGATTCATTTTTATATCCCTCCACGCGGCCGTAACACTTTTTCGTGGCAGAAAAAATCTAATACCCCCCTCTATATAGAAGTTTCACTTCTAAACTTAATTTAAATACCGCACTTAAAACCGTTAAAACGTAGTTTTAATAATATTTTCTATGACACATATCTAACACTACGAGCCAAATATTTCCTAAGGAATGACCGAACCGAGTAACACTGAACCCATAAACTCTGTGCACCGTATCAAGAACCGTTTAGTGGGCCATAACCGGTGTTTAATAGTGATATTGTACAGCTTCAGGGCGATCATAACGTTGTTTACTGGTCCGCCATCAGGGGGCGCTGTTGTGGTTAAAGTGAATTGCCCTTATTGATCACGGTTTATTACTGTCGCAATATATCTCATTCGCTTGTTTGTGACGGAAATTACACGTTTTATTAATACATGGTTAATTGACAAAATGTGTTATTATGACCGTAATTAAAGATTTTTTAATAACATTATTTTTTATCCGTGCAGGAACGGAGAAAGAATACAATTTCCTGCGGCCGGGCGGCCTGTTGTAAGAGGCGACTTAACAACCCACAGCCGGGTGGTAGGGCATTTTCCCGACTGGATGGCTACCACCCCTGGTCTAAAGTATGTCGCCATAACAATCTTGAGTTGTGTTCCGGCATTAGTGACCAGGTTCCAGTTTCCCTTAAGAGACCAGCAGCGCATTTGTAGCAACTTTTCTGTTGCAAATGTCCATAGGCGATGGTAACCGCTTTACATCAAGTGGCCCGTTTGCCTGTCTGCTGATCTCCTGTAATAAAAAAAAACTATAATAAAATGTAGTAATAATGAAATAGCCCGCAGGGAGCTTTGAAGTGAAGCCTTAGGTGAGTAGCGACACCTCGGACCCGCCTGCGTGCTTGCCTTAGCCAGCCGGCATGGAGTGGAGATCGCTAGAGCTAAGACTCAAGCTCCAGGGGTGGAAGTAATAAATGGCCTAACGTCGAAAGTAGCTTCGGTGAACCTGCAGCCCACCTCTTCGAAGAAACTTCTCTCCGTGAAGGAACAGAAAAAGAATATTAACTCCTGCAGCCGGGCGGCCTATCGTAAGAGATGACAAAACTAACCACAGCCAGGTGGTAGGGCTTTTGCCCGACTGGATGGCTACCACCTCTGATCTAGAGGATGCCGTCATAACAACTTTGAGTTGTTGTCATCAGTGTCCAGGTTCTAATTTCTCCTTCGAGGCCGGCAGCACCTCTGGTATTGCTAATTTCCACAGGCGACGGTAACCACTTTCCATCACAGTTGGGCCATCAGCCTGTATGCTATGCTTCAGCAATAAAAAAAGAAGACACGCCATGTGTAACTTACGACGATGAAGCATTTTCATCATCGAATGCTTATTCAAATATGGAGTGACATGACCTTTTAATGGAATATCAAAGCAGAACCGAGCACATGCATTCTGAACTAGCTGAACGAGCCGCTGAGTTTTAGCTAGCAAACGTGGGCTAAAAACAACATCTGCATAATTTAGTCTAGCTAAAACGAGGGGTTCCACCAATTGAATACGTAATAGCTCAGATAAATAAGGCCTCATCCTGTTAAAGGATGCCAATCTTCTAAGATTGGCATCCGGCATTCTAATGCCGGTAGCGCCGCAATGCATTACAAGAACTTAGTATTGTTACAACCTAGAATCCCGACAAAGACAAATTCTACGTACAGACTGTAAAAAACACATTTTATTATCTGTCGGTATTTGAACCAATTGTAATTCTTTTATGATCGTCTTCTTTTGTTTGCTTATTTATTGGCATACGTTTCTAGAGAACAGCCCATTGTTATATTGTACCCGTTTATGGCCGCTTGCGGCCGAATCATTAGCTAGATGTTACGGATTACGTCGACTACGATACGGGTACATTTGTCTTTGTGAGGTATAAAAGAACGGTCTGATGGAGAGGGGAGGCAGTTCAGCGACAACTACGATCAAGGCGTGACGTGTGTGCAATCGGGAATTTAGTAGTGACGGACTTTGCGCGTTTTAATGAATTACGACCTTCTGCATAACGTTTGGATTTGTTGTGTTCGGTTATATTTGTACCTGTGTTATACGTGTTTTTATAGTTCTAATATACTTTATAATAATTCCAAAAGCATTTTAATTCGATTCTCGCAACTTGTAACAGTATTAAATAATTAATCGAATTAGTAAAGGTGGAAGAGTTTCCAGTAATCCAGGATACATTACTATAATAGCCTTTCCAAGCATTTATTTTACTTTAGCAGCTCGATGACGGATCAATTAGTAATGTTCTAATGCTTTGCCGACTCGATATGTTATAATAATCGACATCATTTATAATTAAAGAAAAAAGAGCCTGAGATAATCAAAATCAAATTAAAAAAATTTTTTTTAGCTAGACGTGTTGCTCGGGAGTTTCTTGCTGCTTCTTCTCCGTTGAACAGCGATAACACATTGCGAAGCGGTGTACATAGAATAGGAAGTAAAATTAAATTTTGACTTACATATATGACCTTTAAAAAGTGTTCTCCAGTGGAACTTGTTTTGAATAAAACTTTTGAATTTAAATAAGAATAATCAATTATTTCTCTTAAAAGTAGAACATTTTTTATTATCAAATCGATTTCTTTCGATTTATTTGCATTTACTGTCGATATTTTAATAGTCTGTGCGCTACATGACTCACAGAACATCACTATTCCATCAACCACAACAATTAAGTACGACAACTATATCATTTCTTTCATGTGGGCTTCACTATCAAGACGTATGTAACTTGACAGATGTGCAAACGTCAAAAGTAAAATAAACGTTTGGAAACAGTATAAATACACAGAAGCAAACCATGTGTATACTAGATAAGTATACGCACTCATGTTTAAAAATATGCTACACATCATTCGATGCCTTTGTTGACATAATATAACATTTTTATAAACCATGACTTTATTGACGACACACCTTCCATGATCAAATTGATCGTGTACTAGCAAAAGGTGATGTCAGGAGCCTTAAGAACAGACGAGCGTGCATGACAAGAGCTATGAATGTCAAAGAAGCAAGTGAGGTGTGTAAGAATAAGCCTGAATGGCGCTCTGTTGTTCGTGCCTACCCCGCAAGGGAACTGGCGTGAAGTTATGTATGTATGTACAAAATAAATGACAACCACACGACGGATTTTAGTTTCAAATTAGAATTACATCAACTATATAAATATATTACGTGCATTTTAGTAAAAACAATAATGGACAATATCATACAAACAAATATTCTATTCACTCATGAAATATCTAAATACAATTTAAGACACACTAATAAAATTATTATTCAAGCACCTAGAAAAGAAAAATACGGCAAAGGATATATTTTATACGAAGGAGCCAATCACTATTTAAAATAAATTACTAAATGAAGTAAAGGAGTGTAAAAATATAAATTCCTATAAAAGGAAACTGTGAAAATTATATTTCAAAAACTTAATATTGTTACCAGTTGCAGGACTCGAATTAAAATGCCGTTGGAATTATTATAGAGTTTATTAGAACTATACAAACACGTATAACACAGATACGAATATAACAGAACGCAACAAGTCCAAACGTAATGCAGAAGATCGTAATTCAATAACACGCGCAAAGTCCGGCACTAAATAGAGCTATGAATGTCAAAGAAGCAAGTGAGGTGTGTAAGAGTAAGCCTGAAAGGCGCTCTGTTGTTCGTGCCTACCCCGCAAGGGAACTGGCGTGAAGTTATGTATGTATGTATGTATGACTTTATTCAAAGAAATATCCAAAAAAGTCAAAAGGTGGGGCGCGGGATATTCGTTTTTATCAAAAAAAAAAATTTTTTTTTACGTATATTTTCGAACATTGACGTTAATAATTAAAACAAAAACATCCTGTAAAGCTTCGGCGATGGCCTGTTATAAATGTGAAAGACGCCATCCGCGTCGTTCAAACGCCTGGCGTCTGAGAAATACCAGACGCATTGTCACGATAAGTTTGTAACAGGCCACCGCATTAAAAATAATGACATAACATCCAGTCTTCTGAACTCCCGCTGCTTTATTTAAATCAAAAGAGACAACCCTATAAAAATAAGTAAATTGACATAATTGTCATACATTTTTTCTCTAAGTTTTCTATTTTGTTACATATTTGCACAGCAGAATTTGGCATGAAACGCATCTGTAGTCGGCCCGTGACGGCGTTGCCAAGTTTTTGGACGGATTAGTATGGTCGTACTTAGCTAACCTTGTGAGGTCGTACTGCGGAATTGGGTTATAACATAGGGTTGCCAAGTATATATATTTTTTATTTATTGATGCACAATAAAAATTACATACATCACTAATCCATAGAGCTAAAATAGATACATACATATATACATAACTTCACGCCAGTTCCCTTGCGGGGTAGGCACGAACAACAGAGCGCTATTCAGGCTTATTCTTACACACCTCACTTGCTTGTTTGACATTCATAGCTCTTGTCACGCACGCTCGTCTGTTCCTAAGGCTCCTGACATCACCTTCTGCTAGTACACGATCAATTTGATCATGGAAGGTGTGTCGTGGCCTGCGACGACTTCTGCATCCATCCACTTTTGCATTGTATATCTGTTTAGTCATTCTTTCATCATGCATTCTTTCCACATGCCCGATTTAAGTTATGTATTAATAAACTTATGGTAATAACACATTTTGTATTATGATGGTTAATATTAAGGCTACAATCTTTTTGGCGGCGGTTGCTACCACAACACAATTTTATTATAAAAACTTAAATACATTAATATATATATATATATATATATATATATATATATATATATATATATATATACAACTAGCAAGTCTTTCAACAACTATTATAAACACCAAAAATAATAACATAAATAAAACTAATTATAAATTAATATAAACTAAAATTAAACTACAATATATAAAATAACAAACGATAAGTAAAACATAGACTCCAGGGTCCCTGTCGGCGGGGAGAGTGCCCAAAATGCTGGCCGCATTTCCACGTTGGGTGGCAACGCTGATGCGTTGCCTTAGGTGCAAGCCAGCCTTTTGGTCACGCGAGACCTCAATTAGACGCGTTGTGAGGTCTCGATAGAGGTGATGAGCTCCAGGCCCCCACGGCCCCAGGGTTTCAACCCCGAAAGCCACAAATATGTACCCATTACTGATATATAACTTAATTTATAAAAGATAAAAACTACAAATAGTAAATAGGTCCCAAATCACCGTCAGTTGGGAACGTTCCCAAAACGCTGGCTGCATTACCAAGTTGTATGGCAACGCTTATGCGTTGCCCAAAATACAGGCCAGCGTTTTGGTTTCGTGAGACATCTATTAACCGTTTTGATAGGTCTCGATTAATGGAATTATTAATTAATTAACCCATGCGTGCGTGTGTGTGTGTGTGTGTGTATGGGTTTGTGTGTGTCTGTGTGCGTGTGTGTGTGTGCCACACAATGTTATAGTAGAGCTCACTTCGGAAATAGACAAAGATTTTTTTAAATGATTACTTACTAGTATCCCAGATATTTTTATTTTTTTATTATTATATATATCTCTACGGACTCGAGTTCCGTACCCTTTTTTAATACTTAATTTTATGAAAAATTTGAGACTCCGTACACGCTTATTGTTTATTTTTGTTAGTGTATGTGACATTATATGTAGTAATTTTTATGTTTTGGTGTACCTTAAGAATAACTTATTATATTAATTTATTCTAATTTTAATACTAAACTTATATTTATGTAGAGTGTATCTGTTACATACTAGTGCTGTGAGGAAGTGCATGTGCAGTGTTGGCCTTATATCTATACTTATATATAGTCGTAAGATATTTTAGTTTAGTGGTGTCTAATAGGATTAAATAGAATAGACTAGAAAACACTTTAATGCTCACCACATACACATTAAATCAACAATGTACAGTAGTCACATAAAACAGTAAAGGCAATAACAAAAGGGCGGTCTTATCGCTTTAGAGCGATCTCTTCCAGACAACCCTGTTATGGTTTTTATAAATGGAATCACAGGTGTATGACGGTGGTGTGCATATTTAATACACACATACAAATAGGATATATAAATATTACACAGTACATATACCTAAACAAAGGTTATGGTGTTTGAAAGAGAAGAAACCAGAACGAATGCAAGGATAATGGTCGATGATGTTATGCTGGAGCAACTGAATGAGTTTGTATATCTTGGATATGCTTTTAGCAGGGATGGAAGCTACACCGCTGATATAGAAAGAAGAGTGAATTTGGGGAATAGTGTGAATGGAGCGTTAGGTAAACTTCTAGGCGCTAAGAACCTCAGCCAGAAGCCCCAACTTACCGTACACAACGCGGTGCTGGTACCTACGCTCAGGTATGGAAGCGAGAGTTGGGTATGGAAGAGAGAGAATGAAAGTAGAGTAAACGCGGTCGAGATGCGAGCACTGCGCAAAATCTGCGGAGTGACGCTCGCGGACCGCGTTCGTAATACCGAAGTAAGAAAGAGAGTGTCGGGGTGAAGGTGAGGAAAGGAATGCTCCGGTGGTTCGGGCATGTGGAAAGAATGCATGATGAAAGAATGACTAAACAGATATAAAATGCAAAAGTGGATGGATGCAGAAGTCGTGGAAGGCCACGACACAACATCCATGATCAAATTGATCGTGTACTAGCAGAAGGTGATATCAGGAGCCTTAAGAACAGACGAGCGTACCTGACAGAGCTATGAATGTCAAAGAAGCAAGTGAGGTGTGTAAGAGTAAGCCTGAATGGCGCTCTGTGGTTCGTATCTATCCCGCAAGGGAACTGGCGTGAAGTTATGTATGTAAGTATGTACATATACCTAAAATAAATAAACAATAATACATTGTTGATTGATATATACAAGTGGACAAAAATCAATTTGTTTGAAAGAAAATAACCAAATCTCGCAAAAGTAGTAAGATGAAAAGGCAACCATAAGTAGTTTCACGAGATACGATTTAAGAAGTATACTTACTTATAACACACTTAGACTAGTTTCACCATTTCATCTTGCCAGTTACTAAAGTTATTCGTGTTAGATTAGGTCTAGTCTTATTTGAACTTTGGTAGGCATCTCCCGAATTAATTATAAACCGATCGTTCTTTTGAGATGTGAAAATGGAACTGAAATGGTTCTAACGAAAATCCTTAATGTCATTGGACTTAGGACTCTTTATTCATTGGTCGATAGGCTCCGTGAGCTGGCGCTAGAATTTTCTGTTCGATAATGCTGTAGTGCTTGTATGCGTATTTTTTTATAGCTGGACCACAACAGACAAACAGACGTCTCACTTGATGAAGAGCGATTGCTGTCGTTGATGATGATGATGATGAATGTTTGCAACTCCAGAGACTTCACCAACGAGCTGTCGGCCTCGAAGAAATTTTATAACATCCTCTTTAATTAATACTTCTGGTTCCGAAAAGTCATATATATAAATCTATCATACGATCAGTAATGTTATACGGGTCCGAATGTTGGGCCACTCAAGTGATAGACCACAAACGGCTCCACTCAGCTGAGGTGATGTTGCGATGGATTTGTGGTGTTACAAGAATTGATAAGGTGAGAAATGAGGGGATTTTTGAAAGTTGCACCCGTGACTGAAAAATCGAGAGGAAGTAGTCTGAGGTGATATGGGCATGTAATGAGGAGGGATGATATGTTAAACTGCAAAATTGATGGTTATAAATGTAAAGGTAGACCAAAAAGAGATAAATGGATTGTGTGAAGGATGATATAATGATTTGCGTTATGGCAGATCATGTCTGTCAGAATAGAGGAGTATGGAAGAAAAAGACATATTGTACCGAAGGTGAAAGAAAGGAGAGATTTCTTTATGGTTCCGAAGTCAAATAACAAATACATGGAAAGTTTGTCACCCCTACTGAAAACTGCATTTTGCGCGTACAACGAATATTTTGTACGATATTTAAAATCCTGTCCTATCAAATTATTTCCACAACTACCCGCTTTCCTAACCGCGTTATCCAGTCACCTTTTCCCAGCCGCCATCTTCCGTTCCATACGACTATCCTTGTCGTACTTACCGCTGTCCTAATACTGCTCGTCTTTACGAGTCAGTCTGTTGTCGACTCTCGTCGCACATAGTCTGCTGTCGACCTTCGTATGACAACCCGCACATCTTTCCGCCACAACTTGCCTATAAGTGCAGTCATACCGCGCCGCGTGTGTACCAATAATAATCGAAGGCCGCAAGACGGAGACAAGCCAGAAGATTTGCTGCAAGGCTCATGACTTGGTGATCAGCACGCATAGTTAGTGTAGCCAAAAGGCATGTAGGTTAGTCTCCCTTCTTTCCATACCAGCAATCCTACCACCGCCATTTGAATACGCGTTCAGTCTCTAATACAGGGCTGCCGCGTTGACTATAATTAAACTTTCCTTAATCCAATAATCATGTGACAGAAACAGAATTACATTGTAAAACTCAACAATAAACATATTCGTAAGGTGAACATAATTCATTAAGACCTTATTTAAACACAATATTTTCCTTGTGACTTTTGACTCAATGTTGTACTTGTAAGAGCAAACAAAAGGGTTTATGGAATTATAGTGAGGTGTAAGCATCCGATTATAAAAGTAATTCTAAATTGTGTTGTTAATCGATTCATCAACATCGTCAGCCAACCGTTGTGGATTGCTGGACGTAGGTGTCCCTGCGCCACCTATCCCGATCTGTTCTCATCCAGGCGGTCGCTCACGCTGGAGAACGTCCTACACTACGTTTGCCGAGACGCGATCTTCACTCCACGACTCGTCTGCTTTATCGGCTATCAGTCCTTCAACAAACGGGGCGGGTCCACCGCCGCTTCAGCTTGCTAATTTGGAAGCTATGTCGGTAACCTTGGTTCTTTTACGGGTATACTCATTTCTAATTTTATCTAAAGATAATATAATATCTATACTCCCAACATAATATAGAATACATTTACCCACAGCCAGGTTGTAGGGCGTTCGCTCGACTGAATGGCTATCACCACTGGTCTAGAGTATGCCGCCATAAGAACCTTGAGTTGTGTTCCAACATTAGTGCCTAGGTTTCATTCTCACTTAAGAGAGCAACAGCGCACTTGTCGCACCTTTGGTGTTGCAAATTTCCATAGACGTTGGGTAACCGTTTTACAACAGGTGAGCCGTCTACCTGTCTGCTGATCTCATGAAAAATTTTTAAAATATAAAATACTTATATCTATATATATATAAAAATCAATTACTGTTCGTTAGTCTCGCTAAAACTCGAGAACGGCTGGACAGCTTGGGCTACTTTTGGTTTTGAATTATTTGTGGAAGTCCAGGGAAGGTTTAAAAGGTAAGTAAATATGACAAAAATGCTTGTAATGTAGTCAAAACAATAATTTCGCTTTCTCTTCGAAACTATTCCTACCTGTCAAACATTTGATGTTCGTCCCGTCGTCGTTTAGAAATCAATTAAATTTAAAAGTCGTTAAGAAATCAAATTAAATTTAATAGTGAAGTTTTATTTTTCATTTTTTTTGGTTTTGAATGTCAAACATTTGATGTTCGTTGTGGTTAAGTTTTGACCACATTTTTTACTAAAGTTGAAACTTTCTGCAATTATCATTCAGCTTCTTTATTTATTGATTTTGAGGCGGTACAAAGTTTGCCGGGTCAGCTAGTCGATGTATAAAAATGTTGATTTCGATTATCAAACGTCCCCTCACTATAAATAAAGTAGTGTATACGAGCAAATGTTTTAATTAAATTTAAGCACGTTCGGCTTAAAGGTAAGTGAAAATTGTACACGAAATATTCCGTTGTTAATTTGAAATTCAACAGCCAAGTTATAAACATCACGAAACAGCACTTGTTTGACAATAATCCCGCTTTTGTGTTGATTTAACACATTATTTACATCTTTTGTAGACAAATACGCAGGTGGGTGATTTTCGACTGGCTGGTATTACGCTGTACTCAGGGTCCAGTGGCATTTACCTTGGGGTGCAAGGGGTGCCTGACACCGAAGCGCAAGGATCTAGGTGGCGCAAGCCGATTATTTATTTATTTTATTTATTTCGGAAACATAAGTAATTATCATTCTTATAATATAAAATACATAATTAATACACATGAAAGTCTGCTTGGACCGGTTTAGCACTCCCAACTTCTTGGAGGCAAGTTTTGCCTTGCCTTCAAGATGGCCCCTGAACTGTACATCGTTCGCGATATCAACACCGTATCCCAATACTCTTGGAGGTGGTAAGGGGAGTTCTTTGGAACTGAAGCGCTTCTTTTTATTGCAGGAGTTCAGTGGACAGGCAGACGGCCCACTTGATGGAAAGCGGTTACCATCGCCTATGGACATTAGAAACACCAAAGGTGCTACAAATGCGCTGCTGCTCTCTTAAGGGAGACTGGAACCTGGTCACTAACCCCGGAACACAACACAAGGTTGTTATGGCGGCATACTTTAGACCAGGGGTGGTCGCCATCCAGTCGAGCAAATACCCTACCACCTGGCTGTGGGTTGTTTTGTTGCCTCCTACGACAGGCCGCCTGGCCGCAGGAAAATGTATTCTTTCTCCGTTCCTGCACGGATAAAGAGCTTGCTCAAATGGAGTTTTTTTGGCAGAGAATACGCAGACCTGTGTCTTCTTAGGGTTGGAATGGACAAAGTTTTGTCTCTCCATCCAGAGACTCTCTCGAGAAGATTTGACGGCGTGTCCCCTTTTTCTCACGCAAGTCAATTCATTTATGTCATGTCATCAGGCATAAAATTAAATCGCGCCGCCTTATAACTATTTACAGAAGTGTATTTGTGAAGTGGAATAAGAGAAGCTGAGGAGCCGCCGATATATAATTAATATACCATCAAAAGGTACGTGCGTGCTCTTCCTTTCCCGTTTGCCTCACCTAAATTGTCTGACATCACATAAAAAAATACAGTTCATTATTAGCACAAATTCTAGCACCGCCGCATTAACACTTGGGTTTCTAATGAAGTAAGCTACCTAAACACTTTGTAAATGTGCATGTAGGTGTCCAGCCCGGGGCCCCTTAAAAACCCACCAATCTCTTTTTCTTTCTTGTTATGCAATGCTGGCTTTGTAACCAATTCAGCCAAGCCGCCTATGAATAATAAAACTTTCCTCTTTCATCCATGGATAGTTTGTATTCTATTGTTACGGGTTACAAGACTCGAATTAAAATGCCGTTGGAATTATTATGGAATTTATTAGAACTATACAAATACGTATAACATAGGTACAAATATAACTGGACACAACCAGTACATAGTAATACACGACTCATTAACATGCGCAAAGTCCGTCACTATATATCGCTAGACTGCCAATCTCTCCATTGGGCCATTGCTTTTTAATGCGCCGATGCAATATGTCTACCTGCCAAGCGTCGACACAATTTTCCAGAAAACATAATCCGCATACCTGCTTAATTATTCCTGCGAACGGCCATAAACGAGTACAATACACAATAGGCTGTTTTTCTAAGTAAACAAAAGAAGACAGTCATAAATAGTTTTAATGTTATTAGCTCAAACGCCGCGGCAGGTTATAAATGTGCTTTATGGCAGGCAGGTGTGTATTCACTTTTGTCGGCGTGTAACAGTATTATATTAATGTTCTATATAAACCTTATTTATTGTTATGCAGTGATCGCTTAGTAAAAATTTAGCCAAGCCGCGTAGGAATTAGTGTTCTTTACCTGTTCCTGCTCAGATAAATAATTTGTATTGTGTTGTACATATATACATACATAACTTCACGCCAGTTCCCTTGCGGGGTAGGCACAACCAAAAGAGCGCCATTCAGGCTTATTCTTACACACCTCACTTGCTTCTTTGACGTTCATAACTCCGTGTATCGTTACCATATCGAATTAATTTTGATTTTGATCGATGCTCAAGTGTTGTAGCTCTCTAGCAATATCGAGACGTCATTTTTTGACTGTCAACACTACGTACTGATCAAAGCGGAGAGTGGCAACACCAGTGTGCAAGAACGGCGGCCGAACGATTAACACAAAATACGAGCGCGCACGCGAAATTCAAGTGACATCCCATCAAAATCTCAATATTCAAAAAAGGTGCTAGCATCAGACTTATCTTTTTTTATTGCAGGAGTTCAGCAGACAGGCAGACGGCCCACTTGATGGAAAGCGTTTACCATCGCCTATGGACATTTGCAACACCAAAGGTGCTGCAAATGCGCTGCTTGCTCTCTTAAGGGAGACTGGAACCTGGTTGTTATGGCGAAATACTTAAGACCACGGGTGTGGCCTGTGGGTTGTTTAGTCGCCTCTTACGACAGGCCGCCCGGCCGCAGGAAATTGTATTCTTTCTCCGTTCCTGCACGGATAAGGTGGGCTGCAGGTTCACCGAAGCTACTTTCGACGTTAGGCCATTTATTACTGCTCTCTTAAGCGAGACTGGAACCTGGCCACTAATGCCGGAACACAACTCAAGGTTGTTATGTCAGACTCAGGTACGTACGGTGTTTATATCGCTACTGCTAGATATGGAACCTTGAGCGCCGAAAAGGATCAAAATTTTACCCAGGGTGGTGTTCGATCGCCTTTCCTGGGCAATCGAATGCTACACTCTGTATTGTATTAATGTTGTATATAAATATTCTTTATCGCTATGCAAAGATCGCTTGATAAGTAATCCAAACCAACCCGGCCCATAGAAGTGTACTCAGCTAGAATTTTCAATCCGCCCAAAATATATTATACACGTTAAGACGGGACAAAACTACGCAAAGCTTTTAGTAAAATTAATTATCAGTTAAGTGAAATTCAATGGGTTCTTCAAAGCAGCTTAAAGCATTCGGCACTTAAGTTATTTGCCTTTTAATTCCACCACAGACAAGACTGTTTATATTCAAAGTTCTAAGTTGGAAATCATTAATAATGTACCGAGTAATATTGCTTTATAAACATAGTTTTTGGTATCTTCTTGATTTGGATTTTGTGAATAAATACGTATATACCTGTATTGTTTATATATACTACTAGCTGTCCCGGCAGACGGTAGACCCTGAAGAAATAAATTTTAGAACCCGATTGCAGCGCCACCTACCGGGTCCATATGTAAGCTATCCTATCTTTCAAGTCGGATCAAACTGCACACGGTGTGCAAATTTAATTAAAATCGGTCAAGTAGTTTAGGAGTCCATCGCGGACAAACAACGTGACACGTAATTTATATATATTAAGATATACATTGTCCGTGCAGGCACGGAAAAGGTAACCAAAAGAGATTTGTATGATTGCTTTTTTAAAGACTGCAGGACAATGTCTATATACCATTTACCATCTGCCGGCGTTGTCCTATACACAGATATTGATTTCACATGGCCGGGATAAACAGCAATTAGGCATTTTTTTGGCCTAATGTGCATAAAGGTACACAGAGTTTCATGGTACTGTAGCAGCCGGCGGTTGACGAGCTGATCGGGATCTTTTTTTTTATTGGAGGAGATCAGCAGACAGGCAGACACCATCGCCTATGGACATTTGCAACACCAAAGTTGCTACAAATGCGCTGCTGCTCTCTTAAGAGAGACTGGAACCCGGTCACCAATGCCGGAACACAACTCAAGGCTGCTATGGCGACACACTCTAGACCAGGGGTGGTAGCCATCCAGTCGGGCAAACGCACTACCACCTGGCTGTGGGTTGTTTTGTCGCCTCTTACGACAGGCCGCCCGGCCGCAGGAAATTGTATTCTTTCTCCGTTCCTGCACGGATGAAATAAAAAGACCAATAAAGAGACTGAAGATACTTTTACAACCACGTGTTCAGTTCACGGCTCAATATTACTCAGATCTCGATTGTTTTGGGAGACGTTCCAGGATTTTTAATTTAAATAATTATATCTATATGTATATTGATATAAAAATCAATTGTTGTTCGTTAGTCTCGCTAAAACTCGAGCACGACTGGACTGATTTGGCTAATTTTGGTTTTGAATTATTTATGGAAGTCCAGGGAAGGTTTAAAAGGTGAGTAAATATGAAAAAAATGCCTGGAATATAGTAAAAACAACAATTTCAATTTCCCTTAGAAACTATTCCTACCTGTCAAACATTTGATGTTCATCCCGTCGTTCAGAAATCAACGTTTTTTATTTATTGATTCTGAGTCGGTACGAAGTTTGCCGGGTCAGTAAGTTTCCTAATATAAATGACGACTAAAAAGGTTAGCCGTTACAGTACATATAAAACAAAGTCCCTTTCCGCGTCTGTCTGTATATCCATCCACTTAAACCTCCTAAATCACACATCGGATTTTTAAGCAGTTATATTAAGTTTTCTGTGTGTTTCCTGTGATAATGACGAGTCCTGGAGTGAAGACCACGTCTCGGCAAACGTAGCGTAGGAGGCCTGCCAGCCCGGTGGACTGAAGACCTGCGAAAAGTCGCTGGCATAGGCTGGATGAAGGAGCCGGGAGACCGGGATATGAGGCGCGTACTTGGATAGGCCTACGTCCAGCAGTGGACTGAGACTGGCTCAAGAAGAAGAAGAGTTAATGTTTCACTGATCGCGCGCCGCACCATCGAAATCCGCTCGTCGTGTCCGCGTCCGACTATAAGCCTCGTCGAAAGGCTCTCGTGCGACGACCGCGTAACGTCCTGACGGACAGGGTCGACGTTATTATGAAACAGCTGGTCCGGATCAGTCCGCCCGCGGTTAGGACGGCAGGCTGACAGGCACCGACAGACAGACACAGACGGCAGCGTCTCAGGCGCCGCCAATCAAGAACTCTCCACGTCCCCGCGAGGGACACTAGGAGACATAGCCCCCCCTCCCCACATGATAGATTAGGCGTGTTGCGGGGAAGTTTCTTTCGCCGTTTCTTCTCTCCCAGCCAGAATACGTTGCGAAACGGCAGTAAGATAGCGTAGGCCGGCGCGAACCACCGAGCCGGGATCCTTCCCCTCGGGATTTATATTACCCGTCGCCCGTTCTCAATTAGTGCTTTGTGTCGTCCTATGGTGGGCATCATTAAATTCATCCCTCTCTCATGGCAACAGTCCATCCGAGGTAATACTGCTTAGGGAGCTCCCTCGAGCAAATTCCCCCCCCCCCCCCCCGGGCTCTCGCCCCAAAGGCCCCGGTAAAGATGCAAGGCCTTCGAACCAACAACATAAAGTCAAGTCCAATGAAAAAAAAACTCGGTCATTATTCCTCGAGCCACCGAACGGGACGGACCTCTCTGGGAAGTCGTAAAGCTCTTGGAATATACAATACCGAGTACTAATGAAATTCTATTTCGAGGACTCAAATATGGGTCGTCACCAAAAACCCAACAATTGTGACGTTAGCGTTGCTGGCGTCACACTTGTTAAAGACACCACGGAGGTACCTCCTACGTCATATATATACATATATATATAAAACTTTCTAAATGTTTAAACGTCTTAGAAGTTCTTTCGTTTCTTATTTAAAGAAAGTAGGGCATTACGGCCACTATCTTGAATATTTACAAGTCGAATTTATAGTACCATTAGATTATCAAGTCTAGACATTTCAGTTGTATTACAGCGTGAAATGGCTCCCAGTTACACTATTATGAAGATAAAGTATTTCCAAAGACGCGATTCGGGTCTATGCGTAACAAGAAACTGCGATTCTGTTTTGTATATTAAAGAAGTAATAAACGAAATTTAAAAATTGTTTTTGTGTGAGTGAACTTCACGCAGTAGAAGTGAAACTTCAGAGAATATACTCACAGATAATTCTTCTCCAACTTTTATAAATATAAAAATAATTCCTTTAGCTTACGTCCGACAACATATTATAATTCATAATGAACTAGGGATTGCTGCATTATTTAGCAATGTTCTAATGTACGGTTTAATTTTGAGTACTCCACGTATGTAGGAACTTGATAAATGTTTAACTAGCAGTTAAGATTTTTGTATATATTATTGTCTTAAGTTTAATCTTAAATTAATTAAGTAATCAAATGCATTGAAGTCTAATTTTATACTTGCCTCACGGCGATTGAGCTATGGGTTCTCGCCAGGGGTGCGTTACCCATCCCACAGGGTAGTTACTGCAGATGCACCACTCAAATTAACTCAACCCCCATACTATAGAATAGAATAGAATATACTTTATTGTACAATAAAATTTATGAAATAATACACAAAAACAGCTTAGAATTAGGTACAAATGGCGGTCTTATCGCTGACAGCGATCTCTTCCAGACAACCTTGGGATGGAGAGAGAAATATGGCACAAAAGCTAGGGCAGGGTTTGCTGCAGAATATTTTAAAAGTGTTACATATTTTATATATTAATATTATTATATAAATATACATGCAGATTTATATACACATGATTAAGTACATAAAGCATAGTAATATTATATATATAAACATACATATATGTAAATATATCCATACACACATATATATCGTCTATTAAAAGGAATACATATTATATCAATTCAATAAATAGCATAAAGATACGTACAATAATAACAACACAAATTATACTTTGAGGTAGTAATCCTTAACAATTCTATTAAAGACGGATACAGATTGGGCTTGCCTTACTTCCAGTGGAAGCGTGTTCCATAATTGGACAGCTTGAACACTGAAAGAGTGATTATAAAACCTGGTTGTATTGAGCGGTGTCTCTAGTCTCATATTCACTGATGACCTGAGGAATTTCCCCTGATTCAGATTGAAAAATTGGAAACGTTCCTTAAGATAAGGAGGAGATTATACACACATATACACTATTTATAAAGTTAATCTTCTAGGCGCTAAGAACCTAAGCCAGAAGGCCCAGCTCGCCGTACACAACGCGGTGCTGGTACCTACGCTCACGTATGGAAGCGAGAGTTGGGTATGCAAGAGAGAGCATGAAAGTAGAGTAAACGCGGTCGAGATGCGAGCACTGCGCAAAATCTGCGGAGTGACGCTCGCGGACCGCGTTCGTAATACCGAAGTAATAAAGATAGTTGGTCTGAAAGAGAGTGTCGGGGTGAAGGTAAGGCAAGGAATGCGCCGGTGGTTCGGGCATGTGGAAAGAATGCACGATGAAAGAATGACTAAACAGATATACAATGCAAAAGTGGATGGATGCAGAAGTCGTAGAAGGCCACGACACAACTTCCATGATCAAATTGATCGTGTACTAGCAGAAGGTGATGTCAGGAGGCATAAAAACAGACGAGCGTGCATGACAAGAGTTATGAATGTCAAAGAAGCATGTGAGGTGTGTAAGAATATATAATACCCCGCAAGGGAACTGGCGTGAAGTTATGTATGTCTGTATAAAGTTAATAACATATTACATAAAACCTAACAAAATATTCAAGACCATATTTGATATTGGAATGCCATAGCATCTGCGCTCCGACCTCCTTACACAAAATATATGTGTTGAAAACGCATTTCCGCAACATACGGAGTGCCGGAAAAATCTGTGGCCATCATAAAGTAACAGCAGCGCAATTTCCTTAAGCTCCAACTTGGACGTTGCATAAAACATTTTCGACTTCACCGCAAATGCACCAATATAACGTCTACCAACATAACATTCTAATGTGCCCGCAGTTCTTATTCTGATGACCGAGAAAGAAGCGATATATTACCATATCGTTTTATCGGCGGCCTGTCGTAAGAGGCGACTTAACAACCCACATCCAGGTGGTAGGGCATTTGCCCGACTGGATGGCTACCACCCCTGATCTGAAGTATGTCGCCATAACAACCTTGAGTTGTGTTCCGGCATTAGTGACCAGATTCCAGTCACCCTTAAGAGAGCAGCAGCGCATTTGTGGCAAATTTGGTGTTGCAAATATACATAGGCGATGGTAACCGCTTTCCATCAAGTGGGCCGTCTGCCTGTCTGCTGATCTCCTGCAATAAAAAAAAAATATCGAGACGAAATATTGTATCAATTTAGAATTGAAAATTGGCCTGTATTTAAGGTAACGTATTATTATTGCCATTCAGCGTAGTAATACGGCCAGTGTTTTTGGTAACGTTTCCAACTAATGGCGTTTTAGGAGTCATAAAATATATTATATGTGTTGCGGTGGCGCTGGGTTTAGTGATAAGCAAATGTCTCAAAATGAGAAAAGAAGAATGGGACAATTTCGAAGGGTAGTGTGAAGAAAGAGCACGCACGTACCTGATTAATGGGCATGAAATACAGCTGCCCTCTGTTCTTCAGAACACTTCACTTTCATCTTTGTTTTATTATAGTTTATTTAGTGTTTAATAGGCGGCGCAGACGTGCGGTTTAAATTATTTATAGTATTTATATTGATGTTATTGATTATTTACAGCATGGTACTATTATGATATTTATGTAACTGAAGAAGCAAGTGAGGTGTGTAAGAATGGGCCTAAATGGCGCTCTGTTGTTCGTGCCTACCCCGCAAGGGAACTGGCGTGAAGTTATGTATGTATGTATATATGTAATGCAGTACGGTGGGGGTTATAATAATAGATAGATAGATATCTCTTTATTGTACTCCAATACAAACATGAACTTAAAGACTAAAATTATATCTAGTTATGTACAAAGGGCGGTCTTAACGCTAAAAAGCGATCTCTTCCAGACAACCCCATAGTTGTTTTATACAATCATGTGCAGGGCCATTTAATTTATGATAACATGAGATGAATGACTTATTAACGTGCGTGCGAAAAAGGGATCACGTCGTCAAATTTAAAAGAAGAATTTAAATTAATAAAAGAAAAGTTTGTATAGGCCGAAAGAAGTTTACTTGGCGATACCAATATGTAATTTTCATGATTAAATTTTAATTTTAATTTAAGCTATAAATATATTTTGGTTTTCATTACTCGCTAAATTGTTTGATTATTAGGATTTTATGATGACCAAAAATATTAGTTCCTATATCGACATAATAATAACAGGTCATAAACGTCCCAGTGCAGGGGCGCTGGTTTCCTTATCTTTTTTGGGAGAATCGACGGTACCGCCCTGTATAAGCCATGCGCAGAAGGTTTGCCGATGATTACTTACTATTATTGTATATACTTCTGTAAAGTATATAAAATAATACATTTATTGCAACAACTATTTATGTAACCTTTTTGTCAACCCTACTGACTATCGACGCGTGACATCATGAGGCTATCGGTAAACCTTCTGCGCGGTACTACACGCCGCTTCTATTCATGGTGACTTGGCGGGTTTGAGACTTCCGTTATCCCAATGATCTCGATTTCATCACAATATTGTCGCTTACCGTCAGCGCGTGGTGTTTGTAACAATAGGCTAGGAAACAGTCTAATGGCTGGTTTCTATATCTAACTAACCTTTAAATTGCCTAACGTAAAATTTTAATTAGTATAAAATTTGACATAAGCTCCATAAAAGTAATGTTAAATTCCTAGTGAATGAATACTAATATATAGGATCCGGCCGAAAGTTGTGCACGGTTAACAGTCAAGACGTTTTAGATGCTAGTGCGTTAGACACTGAGGACACGGCGCTGCACACTCTGCAGGAGTGTCCAGCCTGGGAAGAGGAGCGCCTTGTCCTCGGCGCCACCATCGGAAATGACCTGTCGCTCCCGGACGTGGTCCAGGCCATGGTCGGGGGCCAACCCGAATGGGACGCCGTCGCCTCCTTTTGCGAGGCCGTCATGTCCGCAAAGGAGGCGGCGGAGCAGGAGAGAGAGCGAGCAGCCGTGCTCCTCTCCCGCCGCAATAACCGGTCTCGGCGCCGGAGGAACACGGACCTCCGGCCACCATGAACGCGCGGCGCGGGTGACGGTCAGGGGAGACTAAAAGGCCGTCGCCCGCATCTAAAGCCCCTGAGTAGGGGGCGCGTCGGTGCACACGCGCGCCCCTCTCAAACACGAGCACAGAGAGGCCCGCCCCTTGCTGGGGTGGGCCCACGCCAGCCGGGGTCGCAGAAGAAAAGCTCACGCATATCCCGTGACCCCGGCTCATGGCGTCAGGTGGCACCAAGGGGTTTTAATGGGTATTCCGGATCCTCTAGCCGGCGAGTCCCACACTCCCCCGCCGAAGTTTCCCCGGCGGGGGGTCCGCAAACGGATTTCCCCTTGTAAAAAAAAAAAGTGCGTTAGACACTAACCTTTTACAGCTTTTTTAATACTCGATATCATGTAGATGTTCAAACCGTTTATTTGTCTTGTTTAAAAACAGAAATGCAGAATAGTGTAGTAAGGGAAGGTTGTCGATTGAACGAAGATGTAATAACAAGTGTTGAAAAAGGAATGTTAAGGTGGTTTGGGCATGTAGAGAGGACGGATGAAAATAGAATCACAAAAAAAGTGTATGACAGTATTGTGAATGGTAGAGTTGGTATCGGTAGACCACGACGAACTGTTAGGATAGTGCTCCGTGCGTCCTTTAAAAAAAAAACAATTTATTTACTGTAAGAGTTTAATTAAAAAAAATACGTCTGCACTATATGATGGTTAATAATGCTCTCTACATATTAGAGAAAATCAAATTGGTTTTATATAATTTACAATTGTACAGGTAAGCAATTGTACATATAATACAGTGTCATAACAGTACACACCATGATCAAATAACAGAAGTGTTAAAACGAGGTCAGGTAAAAAGCATATCAAATAAACGTGCATGTATGAAGAGGTTAATGAAAGTAGATGAAGTGAAAGTTGTTTGTCAGGATCGTCGAACTGGAGATCTATAGTCTCTGCCTACCCCCATGGCAAACAGGCGTAATAATATGTATATATGTAAAAACAGAAATAAATAAGACCAGATATTAACTAACTATACTAATAAATGAATCCGAGGTTCATATACTTCGTGTTACAGTTACTTAGTTACATAGATGTTCTTGTCATGTTTCTTTTAAAAGTTAATAATTAATTTTGTTATATACCCTCTTATTTCTAAACGATACAATCGGCCATTTCATTAATTGAATAATAATGTTATATTTTTATTTATTCTGTGATTAGCGCCTGTTTTGTATATAGTAGTTGGTATCGCCAAGTAACCTTCTTTCGGCATATACAAACTTTTCTTTATTATTTAAATTCTTCCTTTAAATATGACGGAGTTCCCCTTTCGCACGTCACGTCAATCAATCATTCATTGTCATGACATCAAATAAATTAAATTAAATCGCCCAGCACATTATAAATATATAAAATAAATTAACATAAATATAATACTGTAAATATCTTTAATAAATTAATGTACTTATAACTCACACCGCAAGTACAAAATACTATAAACATAATTATTGTAAAAACTGAAGTGCAGTGAAGTGTACTGAGGGCAGAGGAACAGACGTATTTCATTCCCATTAACCTGGTAAGTGCGTGCTCGTTCTCAAATTCCCATCAAAATTATCCCACACTTCTTTTCCCGCAAAATTGAAGCAGTCCGCTTATCGCTAAATCCAGCGCCGCCGCAACAGTAGTTATTTATAATTTAACATAATTTTATGTAGCAATATTTATCTCTAATATGATATGATAATTGTGTAGATGAGTTATATATTCATTTGTTACCCTGCTTTATATTGCTTTAAATATAATCTAAAAATAAACTATATATACAAATTAAAATTAAAGTATAAAATCTAGTTCTAGACCGCTGTCAGTCGGAAACGTGCCCAAAAGACTGGTCACATTGCCTCTCTGAATGGCAATGCTCATGCGTTGTCCGAGGTATAAACCAGTCTTTTGGTCACGTGAGAATCCACCAGACGTTTGACTATGTCTCGATAAAGCTTGTGCACCTCAGGCCCCCTTGGTCCCAGGGTCTCGACCCGAAAAGCCGCAAATATGTAGCCATTTCAGATGGCTGAGTATTTGCGGCGTTTTAGGGCCTCCTGTTGTGCAGCAGCTGTACCGGCATTGTGTAGATTATAATTCAAAATATCTCAATTGTATATAGGCGGTATTCACTGCATTTTATTTTCATGTTGGCAGACGTGATAGATTTTTATTGAGTTCGATTTATTTTATTACATGTAAAACTTTCATTAGAATATTAGATATAATTAGCGGCCCGGCGCGGTTTCACCCGCGCTCTGTTTAGCGTCATATTATATAGCCTACGACACTCCCTGTTAACGTATCTTTCCAACAGTATAAGAATTTTTAAAATCAGTTTAGTAGATCCAGAGATCACCCCCTACAACGGCACAAACTTTACCTGTTTATAATATTATTATAGATATCTTATATAAAATATTATCTAAAATTTCCAAACAATAATCTACTAAATTCTTGTCATTCATGACCCTCTTAATTAAAACAGTTTAACGATGATTTCAATCGGCTATCGGTTGTGCCAATTTGCTAAGTTTCTCGTACTGTAAAATTGTTCAAGGGATTGGCGAGGTGTTCTAAAAAGTTTACACAAAGTCAGTGAATGAAATGTTCTAAAACCGTAAGCTTCTCTGATTATAAGTATTGTGACCAGTTGCTGTTCTTTTATCACCATAAACCCTTCTGAGTTGCCAGTGTTACACTCGTTTCTATATCGTGCCTTAGAATAATAACACCAGGTAGCCCAGTCCGTACAATTCAAATAAAACCGCTTCCCGCGGTAAAATGTTTCCGAAATGTTCTCTCAGCATACGTGTTAGAGGGAGACAGAGAACTGCAATAAATGACTCTGAACGACAAAAAGGTTTTGTATTCAAGTTCGATTTGGATTTGAGGGTAGTAACGAATTTCGAAAACTCCTTTCAACAAGTAAAATGTTTGTGTTGAGTTTATGATATTCGTTGGAAATACTTGAATTTCATTCTCGGTGGAACGATTTGCCTAATTCTACCATTAGACTACTGTATTTTGTTTTTTCTTATGAGATCAAGTATTGAATAAAATTTTAGTTCAATTGTGTTGAGTGGATTAATTTAAAACATTTACCACTTAAATATTTAACTGTAGTGTAGACACAGGTACGGAGAATATCCAAAATGATGAGAGGTTTTCCTCGTATAAATTGCGTATAATTCGTTTTTTACAAATTCGTTACGCTGGTAAATTTTTAAACGTATATTAATGAAGTAATCAAGTATGAAGTGACTTGAAGTTCGTAAGTGACGTTTTATCTGTCACTGCTAATATGATATGTGACGTTTACGTATATTGTGTAGTTGTTGTTGTCGAAGGCAACTATACAAAAGGCCAGATACGGAATTGCGTATTGTGTCTGAATACTGTAGGTATATCTTCAGTTTGCTAAAACATTTGAAAATTATTAAATAGTGTATAAGATTGGAAAGAATCGTGTATGTGATTGTCCTAAAATTATATTCTAAGGTTGTTAATGCACATCACTAGCAATCATACAAACTAATTTAGCACATCAGAGAGTTTTTGGCGGGAACTGAAAGGAGATGTTGTGCTGTGCAGTATTATTTACTAATAATGTGTAAAATTACTCTAAAATGAACAATAGTTGTAGGATATCGATAGTTTTTGAGTAGTAATTATATTTTGAGAGAAATTTGAACTGTAATGTCAAATGTGGCTTTTTGAGTTGTCACAAGAACTCCGTTAAATGGCACTAGCTGATAATCTACAATTCAGCTGTGCTACACATAGGTTTAAGAAAATGAAGAAACTACATTGAATCTAAGATCTGGCTTAAAGGCCTAGCTGCCAAGCCATAAAATCCAAAAAAAAAATTAGCACATCACTATCATCTGCCATTTTGTCAGCGACACGCACGCATGTAACACAGTGTATACAGTAATAACAAATTATACATACATACATACATACATAACTTCACGCCAGTTCCCTTGCGGGGTAGGCACGAACAACAGAGCGCCATTTAGGCCCATTCTTACACACCTCACTTGCTTCTTTGACATAATAACAAATTATGGTAAATACAATCCCCAACAAGCTGATCCATCGGCCAGATACAATAAAGAACGAGCCCTAATACAAAGAAGACAAGTAAATATTCAAATTACGCAATGCATAGCCAAAAACAAAAACAATATATGTAATGTCTTGGTTTTTATAGACCTGATGTATAATATGTTCTCGGTTACAGGTGATGGTCTTTACCTACACGTTTGTCTTGCTCTCACTTGCTTGCTCACACACAATCTAATTCGAGTGTCTCTAATTCTTGGTAAGTATTCAAATTAGTAAGTCGAAGTGATAGTGGACAGGTTAGAATTGTGGCAAGACCGACGGAGCAGACGAGTCTTGGAGTGAAAACCGCATATCAACAAATGTAGCATACCCTACAGCCTAGTGAAGTTATGACTTTGGTAAGGTCACAGGACTGAGCTGGATGAAAAATCGGAAGACCAGGATACGTAACATAAAGAGATCATCCGTGCAAGAATGGAGAAAGAATACAATTTCCTGCGGCCGGGCGGCCTGTCGTAAGAGGCGACTTAACAACCCACAGCCAGGTAGGGCATTTGCCCGACTGGATGGCTACCACCCCTGGTCTAAAGTATGTCGCCATAACAACCTTGAGTTGTGTTCCGGCATTAGTGACCAGGTTCCAGTTTCCCTTAAGAGAGCAGCAGTGCATTTGTAGCAACTTTGGTGTTGCAAATGTCCATAGGCGATGGTAGCCGCTTTCCATCAAGTGGGCCGTCTGCCTGTCCGCTGATCTCATGCAATAAAAAAAAAAATGCGCGAACACACACTTGTCCTCACCCTGGACTGACTGGAGGAGGGTGTGGATGAGAAAGGAGGGATTAGGACGTGAAGGGGTTTGATAGGAGAATAGGGAGGAAGGGAATAAAGAGGAAAGGATATTAGAAACAAGGAGAGGTGGGACACCACTGCCACGGAACAAAGTGACAGTAAGGCTGGGGCCCCGCGTTCTTTTACCCGAATGCACTGCTAGACGGACAAATCTCCAGCAGGAGGCACCCCCTAGGGTAAACAAAAGCCGGGCGATCTGTTGTAAGAGACAACAAAACAACTCTCAGTCAGGTGGTAAAGCATTTGCTCATCTGGATATCTTCCATTTCTGGTCTAGAGAAAACCATCACAACAACCTTGAGCTGTGTTCTGGCATCAAAGATTGGTTACCTTTGATGTTACAAATGTCCATAGGCGACGGTGATCACTTTCCACCAAGTGGGCCGTCAGATTCCCTGCTGTACTCCAGCAATAAAGAAATGGAAATGCTTTATGCATACTCTCAACAAAGTTTTCGTTACGATAAAAATATTTCTCCTTACTTTTATATCGAATTATATATTATATGAGAGTAAGTAAAGCCAGTTAATGGGCAAGCAGTTCACTTTAAAGAGTTCATGAAACGACCTTATGTAACTGATTGCACACAAAACAACCAAAACAACTTACCAAGCTTAAGTTGCACATAAAGTTGAGTCAGCACGAACCAACATACAAATGAAAACAGATGGGCTCCCAACATCCGGATTGGGATAACCGAATATACAGAAGGTTCACTTACCACACAGTATGGATATGCTGTGCCTTAGAAGTCCCTTGTGACGATTAAGGCTTTTTACGCCTACCTCGCAGAGGATTTATTGACAAAACTCATTATGTTATATGAGCCTATAGCAACTTACTCTAGACCAAGAGTGGTAGCCATCCAGTCAGGCAAATACCCTACAACCTGGCTGTGGGTTGTTTTGTCCTCTTTTACGACAGGCTGCCCGGTCGCAGGAATCAATATTTTTTCCCGTTGTTGTATGGAGAACAACTGCACGGTTCAGTATTGATCAAACTTTCTGCATATTCTATGACCGGATCGACTTCGAGATGTTTGCTATGAACACACGACCAGTCAAGGATGGAAATACCAATAGTAGTCCACAGGGAGCTGTGATTTGAATTGCAATGTGTGCAGGAGTAGGTCAAGAAATTGTTAGCTTTAGCAGATAAATATTATAAATTGTGGCGAGTAATGGTGGAACGATCTAGTCGGTTTAAGAAGTTTCAGAAGAATGTAGAAGATTCTGGAAGAAAAAGACAAGGACAGATACATTTTAGAAAGAGATAGACGATCAACAAAAGAATAACGAAATGAAGATCGAAATTCTGGGTTCCAGCAGATTCTTTCGGGTATATAAGCAGCGTAAGGCGTACCTACCGTAGAGTTCAGTTGAAGATAGCGAAGCGACAAGTGCTTATCAACTATATCAAGGAATCGTGGAAATGCAGCCAGCATTTTGGGAACGCTCCCAAGCGACAGTGATCTGGAATCCATTTTTTTATCTGTAGATATGTATATAATACTTGTTTTATTTTTAGATGTTTTATATACTACTAGTGGCCCCGGCAGACGTTGTCCTGCTCTGAAAAAATAAAAATCTAGGACCCGATCCCAGCGCCACCTACCGATTCCAGTTGTGGATTTAAACCATCCGTGGACCCACTCAAACACACAAAGACAAAATCACCAAACTCGCTCCAGGTGATTAGAAGGATTCTAGAACGCGATTTCAGCGCCACCTACCGGTTCTAACTGTAAATCTAAACCATCCGGGAACCCACTCAAACACAAAAACAAAATCACCAAAATCGGTCCAAGTGATTAGGAGGATTCTAGAACCCGATATCAGCGCCACCTACCGGTTCCAACGATAAAAAGTATCCTATGTCCGTCTCCTGGTTCCAAGCTATCTCCCCACCAAATTTCAGTCAAATCGATACAGCCGTTTTTTTTATTGCAGGAGTTCAGCAGACAGGCAGACGACCCACTTGATGGAAAGCGGTTACCATCGCCTATGGACATTTGTAACAACAAAGGTGCTACAAATGCGCTGCTGCTCTCTTAAGGGACACTGGAACCTGGTCACTAATGCCGGAACACAACACAAGGTTGTTATGGCGGCATACTCTAGACCAGGGGTGATCGCCATCCAGTCGAGCAAATACCTTACCACCTGGCTGTGGGTTGTTTTGTCGCCTCTTACGACAGGTCGCCTGGCCGCAGGAAATTGTATTCTTTCTCCGTTCCTGCACGGATGCCGTTTTTGAGTTATAAATAGTGTAACTAACACGACTTTCTTTTTTATATATAGATTTAGATATCAGTACCTATGTATTGTAAATATAAAAGATTTCACCTCGAAAGAAAAAAAAGTCTTACGTATACGATACAACAAATTTCATAAAATGAAGCAGAGGAAGAAAGGAATCCAATCTGAGAAAAACCCCGTCTTATAGAATTCCTGACCTCCGACTCTATATTGTATTAGTGGAGTGACAGCAGGCAATCTGAGAAGCAACGAGACCTATCGTAATCAAATGAAGGTATAGGCTATCTCCAATTCTTTATTTGATTACAATAGGTCGCTTTGTGATTCACTACAACAGATTCAATTTTATATAGATATAAAAAAATGCTGAGTTCATGTGGTAAGAAAATTCACATAAACCGTCGGCGTCTTAGGGGTCGCCACAAAGATCTTTGAATATGTGGCTCAGGATGTTACATAACTGGAAGTGTCCTGATTTTAAAACTGTAAATAATATTATTATGTAATCCATAATAACTAGCTGTGTCCGCGACGTCGTCCGCGTGGAATTTGCTTTCAAAACCCTCCGATTTTGAAACATTCTTCATTGGTGCTCCGCTCCTATTATTCTTAGCGTGATGATATATAGCCTATAGCCTTCCTCTATAAATGGGATATCCAACACTGAAAGAATTTTTGAAATCAGACCAGTAGTAGTTCCTGAGATTAGCGCGTTCAACCAAACAATATTAGTATATTTGGCTACAACACTAATACTTACATTATAAATATCGCGATATCTTTTGAATGAAATGTCCGAATTGAATAATTCAAAAAGTTCTAGAAAGGTATTGAATTCGTCTTGATTATGGAGTAATTTATTTGGATATGGATTAATACCAAGGTACGAAATAAAGAGTTTTTGAAGCGACGGCATTTTAATTATTTAAAAAAATAAAAGAAAACACTTATTGTGAGATAACTACAATAGTTAGACATATGGTTAACGCGATATTTTTTGTAGACAATTATATGTTCTGCAAAGTGGTAGTACATTGTTTTGTTCTATAATCAATAGTTTTCGCAGCGCACGCCGTGTAAGGATTTTGTCGGGTCATTTTTTTACACCTAGGGTTACATTATTGGACTTTTAGTAAGGATCCCTAATTTTTTGAAAATATAATATACATACATACATACATAACTTCACGCTAGTTCCCTTGCGGGGTAGGCACGAACAACAGAGTGCCATTTAGGCTTATTCTTACACACCTCACTTGCCTCTTTGACATTCATAGAAAATATAATATAGACTATGGCCTTTCTCGATAAATGTACTATTCAACACTGAAAGAATTTTTAAAATCGGATCAGCAGTTCCTGAGATTAGCGCGTTTAAACAAACCAACAAACTCTTCAGTTTTATAATATTAGTATAGATGACCAAGAGCGTCGGTCGATCAATTTGATAAATTAATTACTTTTGTTGCGGCGGTGCTGGATGGTGCTTTAAGATAACAGTGGACTATGTCAAGGTTGCAGAAAAAGCAGTGTTGAACAATTTAAATGGGAATGTAAGATTGAGCACGCACGTACCTGATCAATAGACATGAAATACAGCTGCTCCTCACTTTAACTTCTTCTTCAGTTCGCTTGTTTTAATATGTTTATAGTATTTAATTATATGTGGATGTATTTATTGTATTTTATATTATATATGTTTATTAAACTCTAATCTTGCTGCGCGGAGCGGTTTATATATAGGCCGAAAGAAGGTTACTTAGCGGTACCAACTTTTGCCGGCCCATATTAATATTGCCCGATGGCTAGTGGTCCATTAAAAAAATCATGGTTTGTGACAACTTGAATTTATAATTTGGACCTGGCAGTATGAATCTTCTCTACTTCTAGCTGGACAATGTGATAAGTTTGGTTACCTTTCCATAAGATTAATGTCATGCACACTCGTCTGTTCTTAAGGCTCCTGACATCACCCTCCGCTAGTACACGATCAATTTGATCATGGAAGGTGTGTCGTGGCCTTCCACGACTTCTGCATCCATCCACTTTTGCATTGTATATCTGTTTAGTCATTCTTTCATCATGCATTCTTTCCACATGCCCGAACCACCGGAGCATTCCTTTCCTTACCTTCACCCCAACACTCTCTTGCAGACCAATTCTCTTTCTTACTTCGGTATTACAAACGCGGTCCGCGAGCGTCACTCCGCAGATTTTGCGCAGTGACGCAGATTTTATCTTGAATATGGAGTAATGTACGCTATACATTTACAAATACAAAAGTGCTATACATTTAACCTAACCTTATTTAATAAAAAAATCTAAAGTTCATCTGTTTTATATATTTCCCAAGATAAGGTTGTCATTATTGATAATGCCCGGGAAAAGTGCTTAATCATGTTTTATTTCTGTTGCCCACTTGATACGGGCATCACATATATAGACAGGTCATTATTCATAGTGACCGGATTTACCAAATTGCCCGTAACAGTAATATAATATATAAGTCCTAACCGACTCTCCAGGTGAAATCAAAGGGCTGGTGCCTACCACGGACAATTGATCAGTTGGACGATTCAGCGAGGTAACATAACCAGCCTTCTGGGCACCTTACCCAGAATGACGGTGATGGGTCAGATTCTACGTACAGTCTAGTAGTAGAATAAAATATAATTTTTCAAAATATTTATATTAATTATACTCATCTGTGAATTTGACCAAACATGTGTGATCAGTGAACATATTTTGGAACAATCAAAACATAAACACAGTAATTATAGTTTATGTGTACATGAGTCATTTTCATTTCACCAGTAAATTATTTCAGATTATTATATTACTAACTGTGAAATTTTTTCGTGGAAGCCTAAATTTAAAAGTAGCCTAAGTTACTTTTTATAACATCAGCTATCTGCAAGTGAAAGTCACATCAAAATTGGTGCAGTCATTTCAGAGATTAGCCGGAACATGCGGAAAGACAAACAAAAATTCTAAAATTTGCATTTTCGAAATCTCCTGGTCTGAATTATCCCCCTTAATTTTTTTTTCCTTTTTTATTTTGACATTACAAACAGACACTTCAATTTTATTTATCTGCATAGATGTATACATTTCAGAGGTTAGGTTATTAAAAACTCTGAAATAGATGATTCTAGTCAAGATTACTCTTAACGATTCTGTTGAATAAAGAATGAGATGTAAAATTGACTTTGTATCGCTTTCAAGGTTACGTCCACCAAAAACCAAACTATGTATTCTGGCATAAAATTTTCCGCTGTTTACATTTCTGAACTGATATTTTTATGGAAAAAAACAAGTTGACTTTCAAACGAAAGTAAAAGTATGGATCAAGGTAAAATCTAAGAGGAGCACAAGGTTACACCCAATATATCTATTGACTTCTGTTAAGGAATATATTTACCAAATGGTCCCCTTCTGAAATAATTAACTAGTTTAGTAGTTTAATTATTCTGAGCTACTACAAGATAGAAGAAGCAAGTGAGGTGTGTAAGAATAAGCCTAATTGGCGCTCTGTTGTTCGTGCCTACCCCGCAAGGGAACTGGCGTGAAGTTATGTATGTATGTATGTATGTATGTACTACAAGATATTAGATTTTTAGATTTAGAAAATCGTGCACAGCGGACATTAGTGAATAATCTTACTTTAACATCGTGAACAGTAGTACATAATTTCACTTTAGTGGAGGTTGCTGCCAAAGCGTAAAACCCTATTACACTGGTGAAATTAAAATGACTCACCCGGTATATGAACAGGACTACATTTCGCTAAACGGATCCTTCCAGAAAATAGTAGTTCAATGGTATTCTAATAATGTTTTCAACGATAACTATAGATCTCTTGTGAGTGACAAATAAAGATGGATTATTGCTCTATATTGCGAAGTAAGTGCTCTACCACGCGGGAAAGAGAAAGTAGATATGTTTATGTTATAAAATGGCATAAGTCTAGTTTTTTCAATTTCGGGGTCATTTCATCAGTGGCTTGAATGTCCTTTTGTTGGACTTAGGATGTCTTGATGACAATCTTTCCTTCAGCTCCAAGTCATTAGGTAACGACCTTTCGAAGACGTATCCCTGGATTATTCCCAGTATAAATATATACACAGTAGCTCTTGTTACCGGCATACCACGTTTGGTGTTCTTCGTGGGCTTTGCACAAGCTCCGCAGCAGATTGGTCGACCGATTTTTTCTGTTTCCTTCCTCACACAGCGAAACTCTTAACGAGTCTGGGAAGATGTTTGGCCCGTCAGATTTGTCTGGCTCATTGGAAAATATTTTAAAATATTATACTTGATAATATAAATAAAATTCAGCCGTCCTAAAATGACGTAAGTTCCCACTTTTTTTTAAAGTGTCTGTCAAAAGTAATGGCCCACAGGAAGTGTTTGGCAACTGTATATCTTTGTTTACAACAATATCATATATGACATATGTAAAAACTAGCCTTGCTACTTTGACGTAAGTTAGCATGGTTTTTTTCCACCTTTGATACCTGTTATCAGTAAACTGGCCCCGCTTTCAGCTTAGCAAGTATCCATTCCTTTCTAAGTTTACGTTAAACTACCGATTCTACAAAATTCAGCTTTCCTAAAATCGCGTAATTCTGGCGTGGCTGGGATCTCAATCTATAACTTAGTTCAAAACTCAAAACACTTTTCACTGAGTGACCAAAATAAACTAAAGACACTGGTTTTTTTAAAAAAAGCACACTACTATCTAGTGAGGTGAATATTTTCTTTCTTTTTAGACTTATCCCATTTTTGAAATATAATGGAACATTTTTTCCACGCCTCTCACTTGCAGACCACGCATGGAATATTCATGAATGAATATATGTACAAACGAAATTGGCTTAAGTCAGCACGTGTCACGTTCAAATATTTTTAAATAAGTTTACACGAGTATTAAATCGAAATACTATTGTGAATTTATTCATAAATAATTTGAATATCTATCGGAGTCCATTAAAATCGTATTTAGTTAATGGAGGAGAAAGGTTTAGTGATAATTTGGATTATTAATAGTCAAATATACGAAGAGATTCTGGCATTAGTGACCAGGTTCCAGTCTCCCTTAAGAGACCAGCAGCGCATCTGTATCAACTTTGGTGTTGCAAATGTTCATAGGCGATGGTAACCGCTTTCCATCAAGTGGGCCGTCTGCCTGTCTGCTGATCTCCTGCAATAAAAATAAAAAAGAGAGGACTATTAATATTCATTTTGAGCAGTGCGCCTTTTGTCGGCTTATTATAGAGTCTGATTTACATTTGCATGTCTTTCAAGACCATGAGATACAAAAATGGCCCACACTTGTGGAGGGCTTGCATGAGGAACCATGGAAAGGCCATGTAGAGGCCCCTAGACATGTAACGTGAAACTGCTGGTGATTTTCTGCGATACTTTGTGGCTTGGGAATCCCACGGGAATTTTAAGTCAAGCATAAATGAAGTCGCGTGCATAACCTAGTTTAATATGAGAACAGAAAGATGTCGTAAACTGTGATCGAAGTGCGTGTGAAACTAGGTACAAGTTATTTGCAACGCAACACTATTATGATGTGAACGGCTTACGCGCACGCTGCGCGTTCAGCAGTGAACGTCTGTTCCCAGCAGTCTTTTAGCGCACATGCCGTGGTGCCGCTCGATTATGAAGTGTTCGTGACTATTATTGGTGTTTCAATTATTTCATTAAACCAGTGTATAAATAAGCTTTTTTAAAAAGCTTATTTATACACTGGTTTTTAAATACAATATTTTGAGATTCTGGATATCATGTAGCAGCAAAGTGCTAGCCAAGATAAGTGAAACGAGCCCAAATAAGACGGGTCTATCTTGTTTAGTACAGGAGTTCTTATGGCCACCTTCCGACTGCATCATCAGATCAGCTCCATGGTACCATACTATTGCATTGTCACGCGATATACATATGTGTGCAAAATTTCAGCTCAATCGGAAATCGGGAAGTTGGTCAAATTTAACTTGCAAGATTCCACCCGAACTCACATACATACATAGGTACATCCATTGCAAGTTAAATAAAAGCTTGTAAAAAAGATCGCAAATCCCGTCGTTGGTGGAAAACTGAACTTCACTCCAGTCCGCTTTGCGAACCATTTCTAAATTGTCCTTACTTGCTCGCGGCGCGCCGAACTGTTGTGATTGCCATTCTTTAGTATTTTCTAAAATAATTCCATAGTCAAAAATCAAAATAAAAAAAAAACAAAAAAGACTTAAAACCGCTAAAACGTAATTTTAAGTGGTGTTATCTATCTACATCGAAATAAGCTCACTCGGCTCTAGGCTAGGAAGAACTTAATCTCTTCTCAGCTTCTAATATTTTAATCTCTAATCATGTCTTAATCCTCAGCGTTGTTAAATATTGACCTTAAATTCTGCGTGAAACTTTTTTGATTAAAGTTCCTAACTTTGTAGACTTCAACAAGCACTAATTAGTGCTTTTAAACGCTTAAAGCCTATAACTTAATTTAAATATTAGGCTAGATTTTAACGGCTTCCTTAGCTTTAGTTGGTTTCGCCAAGTAAAATTCTTTCGGCCTATACAAACTTTTCATTTATTAATTTAACTTCTTCCTTTAAATCTGACGGCGTGTTCCCTTTTTCGCACGAACGTCAGTCAGCCGTTCATGTCATGCCATCAAAGTAAATTAATTCGCCCCGAAAACAATGTAAATGTAAATTATAAAGTAAATTAATATGAAATAAATACAAAATACATTATAATACCGCTTCGCGCCGCACCGCTTATATACATGTAATATAACCCGCACAGTTTATTAATATAAATAAACTTCAATATAAATTAACAAAGGTGTAATTGTGAAGTGTAGTGAGAAGCCGAAGAGTCGCCGATATCCATTGCTTCATGAAACAGGTACGTGCGTGCTCTTTCTTTCCACTAACCTTCGAAATTGTCCCATTGTTCTTTTTTTTCCTCAATCACATCACAAATTCTCATGTTTTTACATAATCCATTCATCTCTTTTTTGGCCTGCATTAAGGGCGAAGGACGGAATACCGAGGGGTTTCAGTGTGTATCCCTAACTGCGGTGTGGCAATAGTAATTTCAGTTCTGCCCAGAGACGTTAATGCCACCCCGATCTGGCGAACCCCACACAACGGCCGCGACTTTCCCCCATCGCACGGCTGATGGCCCTTAGTCGGGTGACCATTTTGCGAGCTCTAGCAAGCACTCGTCCATCGGTGTCTTGTACTGCCGGCGGCAACCAAGCCCATGGCGTCTTCCTTTTATTTTTGCATGGGGGACGCTGTGTAAGTCGCTTCACGGAAGGAGATTTTTTTTTTATTGGACTTGACTTTATGTTGTTGGTCCGAAGACCTTACAACTTTACCGGGGTTTTTGGGGCGAGTGCCTTCGCGAAGCGAAGGCGCTCGAGCCCGGGGGGGCAACTTGCTCGAGGGAGCTCCCTAAGGAGTTTTACCTCGGCTGAACTGTTGCCATGAGAGGGGGATGAATTTAATGATGGCCACCATAGGGCGACACAAGCACTAATTGAGAACGGGCGACGGGTAATATAAAGCCCGAGGGGAAGGATTCCGGCGGGCCGGGATCGGTGGTTTGCGGCGGCCTACGCTATCTTACTGCCGTTTCGCAACGTGTTATGGCTGGGAGAGAAGAAACGGCGAAAGAAACTTCCCAGCAACACGCCTAGTCTATCCTGTGGGGGGGCTATGTCTCCTAGCGTCCCTCGCAGGGACGTGGACGGAAGGAGAGGTGACCATACAAGGAATACCGGCACGCCCCCATTTCGGGACTTGACTAACTTGACTGAGAGCATTTAGCCTAGCCGTATCGTAGATAAATCTCGACCTCGCTAAAGCTAACCAAAGTGCTCCTTATCACGATTTAAAATGTAAATGATGATCATTTGTATTGTGATAAAGAATGTATAACAGAAATTAAGAGAATGGAAGAAAAAGACTTACTGTACGATATATCACATGATTGAGAAAAGATGACAGCACAAAAAGTAGCCGTAAGCTCACTTTGGTTGATATGTTTCTTGATTGAGATATCATAATATTCGTAGTCCCCGTATACCACGGTAGTACTATAATATTACAAGCGGGCTATTATTCCTTAAACCCTTTAGAGAGCCCTGAAGCAGTCATGCCTATTATGTAAGCATTCAACGTTAAATTTCAATATTGGAATCATGTTTCAAATATTACGAAGTACGAGGCTACGGCTAGGCTAGTCGTGGTAGCGTAATGGCTAACGCACGCGTTCAAACGGATTCAAATCCTGGCCGAAACGCACGCATCACTTAGGCAGTTTTTCTGACCTAATGTGCATATTGTTACAATTACCACGTACTAACAACTGTGAGGGAAAACATCGTGATGCAACGTGCACATCGAGATAATAGATGTGTCAAACCTGCCAAGCCGCCTTGGACAAGCGTGGCGGGTATACTGTCCAACCCCCCTATAATGGGAGGCCCAAGCGCAGCAGTGGGATCCATCAGCCATCACCTATGGACATTTGCCACACCAATGCTGCTACAAATGCGCTGCTGCTCTTTTAAGGGAGACTGGAACCTGGTCATTAATGCCGGAACACAACTCAAAGTTGTTATGGCGGCATACTCTAGACCAGGGGTGGTAGCCGTCCAGTCGGGCAAATGCCCTACCACCTGGCTGTGATTGTTTAGTCGCCTCTTACGACAGGCCGCCCGGCCGCAGGAAATTGTATTCTTTCTCCGTTCCTGCACGGACATTTTTGGGCTGATATTATATATTTATTATAATATACGTATCTTTGATCAACTTTGACCTGGCTATCTAGCAGATGTAAGAAATCTAGACTTTCCACGTATCTAGGGACCAAAGAATCGCTGTTGGCAATCACAGCACTATGCCTTAAATACACCTACCTACAAATTACACAATAGAATCCGATATTGTTATTGCTGGAGTAATATTTCGCGCAGATTCGTTGATTAAAAACGGGCCTTCGTAAAATAATTAAATTTCTCCCCAAGATTTTAATATAAAACTTTTTTTTTTGTTCGTTATTAAAGAGGAGTATAATCTACGCTGGGGTACTGCTACATACATCCCCTGCGGCTTCACTTTCATCGGGTTCTCTTCCTTGTACTGTAGGAACTTTTACACTTCCTTGATTGAAACACTTGCATATGCCCGAGTGGATGGCTACCACCCCTGGTCTAAAGTATGCCGCCATAACAACTGTGAGTTGTGTTCCGGCATTAGTGACCAGGTTCCAGTCCCCCTTAAGAGAGCAGCAGCGCATTTGTAGCACCTTTGGTGTTGCAAATGTCCATAGGCGATGGTAACCGCTTTCCATCAAGTGGGCCGTCTGCCTGTCTGCTGAACTCCTGCAATAAAATAAAATAAATAGGTTTTTCTTACTGCGCAGCTGGTGCATTGATAGGACACCTATTTATCAACGGTTACCCTTGCCCATAGAAGTTTGCAACAGCATGGTCGAAGCCAACGCGTTGCTAACATTTAGTATGAGATAGGGGGAACAAAATAGGTGGCATGGAATGGGGGGCATGGAATACGAAAATAGGATAGCGAAGATGAAATACAGAGAGAGGAAGTAGGCTATTAGCATATCTGCATCTGCATATCATGTAGCAGCAGAGTGCTAGCCAAGACAAGTAAAACGAGCCCAAACGCGACGGGTCTATGTTGTTTAGTACAGGAGTTCCTACGGTCACCTTCCGACTCCATCATCAGATCAGCTCCATGGTACCATATTATTGCATTGTCACGCGATATACACATACGTGCAAAATTTCAGCTCAATCGGAAACCGGGAAGTCGATCAAATTTAACTTGAAAGATTCCGTTACATACTAACATACGTATGAAACTAATAAAAGCGTATTAAAATTTTAAATTTACTTCCTAATCTATGTACACCGCTTTGCAAAGTGTTATTTCTGTTAAGGAGAAGAAGAGGCAAGAAACTTCCCAGCAGCACATCTAGCTAAAAATTGTTTTTCTTTATATTTCTTATTCTATTTTATATCTCAAGCTCATTTCTTAGAAGTTTTATACAGAAGTATGTTACAGAATTACTTTTCGAAGAATTAATGGAGTTGTAGCAAACAGTGCATGTTTAGCAAGACATAATAAAAGGAAAGAAGATCTTTCAAGATCACGGGCCATAAAAATAGCCCGGACTTTTGGAGGGCTTGCGTGGAGCCATGGGAAGGCCAACACGTAGAGGCCCCTTGACAAATTTAATGTAAATGTGCGTGACACTGACCGGCGATTATCCCTGTCTACACCATATAGTAATGCACCCAAGGACAAGCCCCGGTCAGTGTAGGACTATTGTGGGAAATGAAGACAAAAAGTACCGGGCTATTGGGGTGAAGTGCTAGTGGTACTAGAGGTCTGGGAATATGGGGACTATGACGTCTGCCCGTTGCAATGTTCTGAGAACATGGGAAAATGGGCAGACGGTGACTCGCCACTCCCTGCATGGGCCCCAAAAAATGCCATAGAAGGCAGGGGCAACATGGGTGTGAGTGGCTAAGGGGTGTAGAGAGGTGGGCTGCAGGTTCACCGAAGCTATTTGAAAGAAGATTATTATAATCGTTATAATAATGACGAGATGTACTTTTATAGTGCAAAGATCTAAGAGCAGGGGTCCAATTATTTTATTACTATCTCGTCAAAATATTGGTAGCTTTTCAATATTTATTTTGGTTTACGCCATTATTGCTAACGTCAATACATTTTTTGTCTACCGTTATTCCGCCGCCTCAATATCGAGAAGGTATTGTGGATTTTTAACCAACTTCAAAAAAGCAGGAGGGTCTCAATTCGTCGTGTAATATTTTTTTTCTTATGTATGTTCAGCCATTACTTTGTTGTTTCTAAACTGATTTAGCAAAGCTGCCAAATGGTCCCATATAAATTTTATTGCTAGGAAATTTCAGTTTCCGAAGATATAGCAGAAAACCCCATGAACTCAGGCTGAAATGTGACAATTTTGCGGTTCTTCAGCCATAACTTTTTTGTTTCTGAAACGATTTCGGTCATTCTTTTTGCGTTCGTATCATTATAGTTTCAGAATGATCCGGTACAAATTCATTGGTATTATAGATCTTGAGTGCCGAAAATATAGCAATAAATCCATAAAATCTTCTTTTGCGTTCGATTCAGAGTATTTTTATAGTAATCTAGTCTATTTTTATAGTAGTATACATTTTATTGTTATCGGACTTTGGTCTTCGAAGATGTAGCAAAAACTTCGTTAAAATCGGGTAAAAATGTGTATAGCATTTGAGGTATGTCATTCATAACTTTTTTGTTTCTAAACCAATTTTGATCATTCCTTTTGCATTGGATTCAGTATAACTTCAGAATAGTGCCATTCAAATTTCATTGCTATTCGATCGTGAGTTCCGAAGATAGAGCAGAAAATTAGTCGAAATCAAATATAAAACGTATTGAAAAACATCGTTAGGTTTATGACAGTCCTAAAACGAGTAGGTACCTAGTAGTAGACCTAGGAATAGCACGACCGCGTAAATTGAGTTATGAGATTCGTCATATTTTGAAAACGTCGACGATCGGAGTTGAGATTCAAACTTACTGCCTGGTGACACTAGACGACGGGCGTAGTCATTTAATTAAACAATTATCGTCAATCACTTACACAAATTGGACTTTTAAAACGAGGGGCCAAAATGGATTGCAAGACGCGGCCGAAGATCGCGTCGAGCAGTTGGGTTTTCTGTAAACCAAAATGCAAAGCAGCACAAGGCAGCGGCCGGCGAGTACTAGAACCAACTGATATACATTTATTAACTGCAACAAGCATGTCCTAGCAATACTTCATTAATTTAAATTTGACGGCACTTATGAGAGGTTCTTAAGTGCATATACATAATTTACTTTCGAGCTGCGCTCAACAGTTTTTCTAAATACTGCTACGAACTAAGTGCCGACAAAGATAAATTCACACCTGCAGCCCTGTAGAAACACATTTTATTACCTTTTCCGCATTTGGACTTCTTTTGTTTACTTTATGTTTAAAATTTGTGATTAGAAAAACAACCCATTGTGTATTGTAATCTTTTATGGCAGTCATTAGCCAGGTGCGATTCTAGGAAATTCGGTCCACGCGAGCAGACATATTGCATCCGCGCAGTATAAAGCAATGCCTCGATTGACGGACGAGGTAGTCGAGCGATAATCACAAGCGAAGCAAGACGTGTGCGTGTTATTGAATTGTGCATTACGTTTGGACTGGTTGTGTTCAGTTATATTTGTACCTGTATTATACGTGTTGGTATAGTTCTAATAAACACTATAATAATTTTAACGCCATTTTAATTCGAGTTCTGCAACCCGTAACAATACGCTTCCGTTTCATTAGTTATCGTTTCCGCATTCGAGAAGCTACTTTATTAGAGATACCATTAATGATATTATTAATTTTCTAACAAACAAGAAAGCGACTTCAAGAGTAATTAAAAGAAAAAATAAAACCTTCTTCAACATCTTGAAGTCTTAGTCCTAAGTCCAAGCACTTAAAAATTACCATATATATTGTTACAACAAAAAAAAAAATTGCAAAATGTAGTCATTTTTATTACCCCTGGGCCCAAATTTTGCTATTTCAATATCATCCGTGCAGGAACGGAGAAAGAATACAATTTCCTGCGGCCGGGCGGCCTGTCGTAAGAGGCGACTTAACAACCCACAGCCAGGTGGTAGGGCAATTGCCCGACTGGATGGCTACCACCCCTGGTCTAGAGCATGCCGCCATAACAACTTTGAGTTATGTTCCGGCATTAGTGACCAGGTTCCAGACTCACTTAAGAGAGCAGCAGCGCATTTGTAGCATCTTTGGTGCTGCAAATGTCCATAGGCGATGGTTACCGCTTTCCATCCAGTGGGCCGTCTGCCTGTCTGCTGAACTCCTGCAATAAAAAAAAATCATCGAAACGGTCGAAAAAAAGATCCTGAGTTAAATGAATTTAAATTTGACCACAGGCGTCAAAATGGTTACTTTTGTATAAAAAATAACCAGTATGACGCCAGTGGTTGACCGTTGTGACGATATTTAATCAAGATAATAATTCCAGCTTGGTTCTTAAGGCATTTTATCGCGCGTTGCGAAAGGGGGCTAGACGGAAAAAATTAAGACCAAAAGTTGTAACGACACTTTTTGCTATAGTTGTAAGCCGTGCGGCGTGCGCGTGTTTCTCTGTCTGTCTCTCTCTCTCATAGAAAGCAAGCCAGTTATTTTCGTTTCGTCTTTCTATTTCGCATTGAACAGTGTGGTGTCGCGACGATTACTTTTGTTGAATGTATACAGGTTTTTTGTACATAATAAATAACTTAAAATAAATAAAATTTTATTACAATTCCTTCACTAATTATTTTTATTGCGGGAGTTCAGCAGACAGGCAGACGGCCCACTTAATGGAAAGCGGTTACCATCGCCTATGGACATTTGCAACACCAAAGGTGCTACAAATGCGCTGCTGCTCTCTTAAGGGAGACTGGAACCTGGTCACTAATGCCGGAACACAATTCAAGGTTGTTATGGCGACACACTTTAGACCAGGGGTGGTGGCCATCCAGTCCGGCAAATACCCTACCACCTGGCTGTGGGTTTTTTGTCGCCTCTTACGACAGGCCGCCAGGCCGCAGGAAGTTGTATTCTTACTCCGTTCCTGCACGGATGAAACTAAACTTCACTAATTAATCGAAAGGAACTTCGTTCCATCCGGGTGTCCCTTGACACCTCACAAGTTTTTTTTTTTTGAAACCTGTACCGAAATAATAATGTAAAGCCTTATTATTAGGTAGGTAATAACTGTTACAATAAATTACAAATTTTCACATATACGAGCGGGCGCTAAAATACCATAATATTTGATTTTACTCTTAAAATATTGTTACGTATTTGTGGGATGTGAATTTAAAATCCCGTTGGAGTTATCAAAAAGTTTATTAGACACACATAATTCACAGCTCATACAAATAATACCAAATGCAATAAATCCAAAACGTAAATCAGAATGTTGTAATGACATAAATCGTGCAAAGTTCGTTGTTATAAGATATCCGTTCCGAAAGTACAGTAGGTAACACCTCGAACGTTGTTGAAACTCCTTATATATTTGTAAAATAGTTATGGTGTCCTAGCAACATGCCCACTAGACCTTGGAATTTAACGGCCTATTGTGGTTGAGCGGGCTAAGACTTAGCTGGCCGATCTGACTGGAACGCAAAGGCTCCGGGATCGATTCCTAGCATGGTAAATTTTGGAAACGAAATTCCTGTTATTTTCTTCGGTCTGGGTGTTTAGGATCGGCTCCAGAGTGGTCCTTTGTATATTATCCATGACATAAGCGTAGCTTGCTTAGCTTATACAATATGTGAGTTTGTCTGGCGATTAAAAAAAAACTCATCTTGAAAGCTTTATGGCTTCTAATAATGTGCGACGAAGTGCAAACAAAAGATGAGAGGAATTATGATATCATAACGGAGGTACACAAAGGGATTAACGCGAACAATAGATCATTTAAATTCGAACGGGTAATAAAGCACCTTTAAAGGATTAGTATCGGTTTGCAACAATATCATAATAAAAATAATTTGAATATATTTCAACAATAATTATTAAACTATTGGACTCGTAAAGGTTATGATGTCATAACTTGTAGCTCTCGTAAAAAATCTAGGCGAGTTCAACATTTTTGGAAGTATCGACATGTCTACTCGTCTATCCGTCTGGGGATCTCCACAATGGGTGGGGGTTGAATGAGCAAAGCGGATAATCGGGTTATATGGGGCAATGTTGGAAAGACCTACATCCACCAATAAACAGCAATTGCCTGATAACAACGAAGTACCACTTGCAAATGCTACTTTAAAAACACGTAAGGCCGTGATCTGTCTCAAATGCTGAAAGCGGAGTCTGGCTTCAATTAACTTCAATAGATGTTGGACTCCACTTTCAGCGTGAGATAGACTGTACACTGATTGCCTATCTGGAACCATCTAAACGCGCGTCAGTTTTTCCCGTGCACTCTGTGTGTGGACAGATTAATTGACATCAAAAACGTGACGTCATTACGTTGCTTGAGAATCACTTTGGACACTGCGTACGGCATGTACGTAGTGTTACGCGTTTAAGAGAGAAAACTGTAGTGAATTTTCATAATAAACAGTCGTCGGCCGCGTACAGCGTCACGCCGTAATCAGACTATGATCTTTGCAAAGATTAGAGTTGTATTAACCCGATTTATTTATCAAGAATGAACGCATCGCACTCAACTTTACGTACCAATTTCTAAAGGAAATAACTAAACGTTTCAACCAGTTGGCCGAGACCCAGGTCGTTCGTGTTGAAGAGACTTTATTTGTTTGTCTGCACGGCTATTTGTCAAGAGTTTTATTGAGTTCAAAATTCGAAGTTCCAACGAAATATCTAGTTGGCCACGCTAGTCTGCTAACTCTTTTCATTACTTAGATATATCCATGCAGGAAACGAGTAAGAATATAAATTGCTGCGGCCAAATGGCCACATAGTTAATAATCTGTTTATTTATTTTCAGATTCATAATATAATAACCCCCTGGACGGTATTCAACGTCGAGCCGTTCGCATTGTCGGGGATCCCCGACTCGCAGAAGTTTTAGATACGCTTGGCCTTCGGAGAGACTTCGCGTCTCTCTGCGTATTCTACCGACTGTACAATGGAGAGTGTTTCGAGGAACTGTTCAGAATGGTGCCTTCGTCTTCTTTTTACCACCATCGGCTGGGCGTTTATCCCCACTTCCTTGATCTGCTTGGGTCTTGTACGTAACAGTGCGTAAAAAGGTTTTCATAAAATTTCTTCGAGACCGGCAGCGCGTTGATGACATGTCTGGTGTTTCAAAAGCCCATAGGTGACGGTAGCCACTTTCCATCAGGTGGGTCGTCTGTCTCTTTGCCCAGTTCAGGCAGTCTCTTTTAGGTATATGTTAAATTTCAATGTCTATTAGAATTCTAATATATGAATATATTGTTACAACCTAGGCGCCGACGAAGACCAATTTCACGTACAGACCTGTAGAAGCACCTTTTATTACCTGCCAGCATTTGAAGTAATCGTAATTCTTTTATGATCGTCTTCTTTTGTTTACTTATTGTGGAGCACAGCCCATTGTCATTAGCCAGGTGTTACGGATTATGAGTACAAGCTGATTTTAGAAAATCATGTCGACGCTTGCCGGGCGGGCATATTTGTATTTGTGAGGTATAAAACTAGGGCCCGTTGGAGAGAGGGGGCAGTCGAGCGATTACCACGATCAAAGCGAGACGTATGTACTAGAATCGGGAATCTAATAGTAAGGGACTTAGCGCGTTTTATTGAATTACGACCTTCTGCATTACGTTTGGACTTGTTGTGTTCGGTTATATTTGTAACTGTGTTATACGTGTTTGTATAGTTCTAATAAACTCTATAATAATTCCAACGGCATTTTAATTCGTGTCTCGCAACTCGTAACAATATGTACCAAGAACAACACGAACAATGTCATAGAAATAGCTAGTTTAAATTTAGTACAGTCGCGGAATGAAAATGTTCTTCACCTTAAAGTCAACTTTTGCTTGCACGAGTACAAGAAACAATACTGCCAACATTTTAATAAATGTTACATTTATAAAATATAGAATAGTGAAAAAAAATATAGTGTTGACAATGATATACGCTGAGATGAACAAGAAGAAACAAAGAGGTTATAAGCACTACGCTTAACATAAATGTAAGAACCAATAAAATGTTTTACATGTCTAAACAATATTCTTAGACAAGATAGAAAAACAAACAACTCTGATCTAGGTAATTTTAAACTTTATTGTCAAATAGTTAAACATAATTTTTTGTCTGGATATAATTCCGGCACAGCAATATGCTGAGTGCAAACCTTGTTTGCTGAAGATGCAGCGTACAAATTCTCAAAATATGCTCTGTGTATAACAAATGTATAAGAAATGTAATTATGTCGCTATTTCTTCAAATAAACTCTTTCTTTCTTTCTGTTTGTTTCGTGACTTAGTTTGCAAAGGTAACATGTGCTCGCAAAACGTTAAATGAATCAATGTGAAAATTGGTGAACATTTTCACTCCCCCGTAATTTATTGATAGAAAATTTCAATTAAACTTTATAATTCAAGGTATAAAATCCGTAGAAATTCGCCGAAGCGAAGTCTAATAAATCATTTCTTGAATTAAATAATCCAGCACTTAGTTATTAAAGACAGAATTGATATTTCTATTCGAAAACTGGGCTTTATTAAAACGTAGGTAAAGATTTATTGTGGTTTACGAATTCAATTATTTTTCAGAAGTAGCTCTTCCCACCACTTTCATTCGTTGAACCTTGCATGATATCAAAATCAAACATAACATGAATTAGGGCCAATTTTTCAATCATCAGATAGAATTTAGCAATCGAATCTATACTAATATTATAAAGTTGAAGAGTTTGTTTGTTTAAACGCGCTAATCTCAGGAACCGCTGGTTCGTTTTGAACAATTATTTCAGTGTTGAATAGCACATTTATCGAGGAAGGCTTTAGGCTATATTATATTTTCAAAAAAATTAGGGATCCTTACTAAAAGTCCAATAATGTAACCCAAGGTGTAAAAAAATGACTCGAAAAAATCCTTACACGGCGTGCGCTGCGAAAACTATTGATTATAGAACAAAACAATGTACTACCACTTTGCAGAACATATAATTGTCTACAAAAATCGCGTAACCATATGTCTAACTATTGTAGTTATCTCACAATAAGTGTTTTCTTTTATTTTTTTAAATAATTAAAATGCCGTCGCTTCAAAAACTCTTTATTTTGTACCTTAGTATTAATCCTTATCAAAATAAATTACTCCATATTCAAGACGAATTCAATACCTTTCTAGAACTTTTTGAATTATTCAATTTGGACTTTTCATTCAAAAGATATCGCGAAATTTAAAATGTAAGTACTAGTTTTGTAGCCAAATATACTAATATTGTTTGATTGAACGCGCTAATCTCAGGAACTACTGATCTGATTTGAAAATTTCTTTCAATGTTGGATAGCCCATTTATCGAGGAAGGTTATAGGCTATATCTCATCACGCTAAGACTAATAGGAGCGGAGCACCAATGAAGAATGTTCAAAATCGGAGAGTTTTGAAAGCAAATTCCACGCGGACGACGTCGCGGACACAGCTAGTAAATTATAACCTGAATCTATTCAAAAGTAAAACCATTGAAATGTTTTATTCATGCAATCGACGTTTTAATTTTTTCCATATTATCAATCAATCAATAACTCTTTATTGTACACCAATAAAAAAAAAGATCTTACAGACTAAAAGTATGGCTCATTATACACAAAGGGCGGTCTTATCGTTAAAAAGCGATCTCTGTAGAGGTGACCAGAGTTGTCATGTAAGTGTAACCTCTGATCACACCCACACTTATGTATAGCGGTTGTAAAGCGTCCTCTTACTCCTCAGTCCCGGGTTCAATCAGATACGTAGATCAGGGGCGGATTTAGAATTATGACGCCTGTAGGCTATTCAAATTTTAACGCCCCTACCGATAAATCAATACCCTAATTCACAACATATTAATTAGATCATTTTTTTGTCAATGAAATTGTAACTTTATGATTTGTGTACATATCGTGAGACTTAGAATTAGACCTCCTTTTTACCGTAGTTTAAAGATTGTGTAAGACGTAATATATAAAAAATTTGGCCTCAAATTTGCCGCCCCTCCAAAATCTGTTACCCTAGGCCCCAGCCTACTCAGCTTGGTAAATCCACCACTGACGTAGATTCATTACGTACGGTATTACTGATAATTACAATGTTGAAAGTGCACTGATTTTACTTTAATCTTTTACTTTAAGCTTAGAACCAGGAGACGGACATAGGATACTTTCCATCCCGTTGGAACCGGTAGGTGGCGTTGAGATCGGGTTCTAGAATCCTCCTAATCACCTGGATTTTGGTGATTTTGTTTTTGTGTTTGAGTGGATTCCCGGATTGTTTAGATTCACAATTAGAACCGGTAGGTGGCGCTGAGATGGGGTTCTAGATTTTTATTTTTTCAGAGCAGGACAACGTCTGCCGGGGCCGCTAGTTATATAATATAAAAAATGACACTACACTAGGTTATAGACGAATAAATAGAATGAAGTAAGATATTTTTTACTAACTTGTCTGTATACCTATAAACGTGCCCAGAAGGCTGGTTGCTTTGCCACGCTGGATGGCAGTATGAACCAGCCTTCTGATCACAGGTATAATCAAAGAGTTTTTTACAAATATTCAATCTTATCCGTGCAGGAACGGAGAAAGAATACAATTTCCTGCGGCCTGGCGGCTTGTCGTAAGAGGCGACTAAACAACCCACAGCCAGGTGGTAGGGTATTTGCTCGACTGTATGGCGACAACCCCTGGTCTAGAGTATGCCGCCATAACAACCTTGTGTTGTGTTCCGGCATTAGTGACCAGGTTCCAGTCTCCTTTAAGAGAACAGCAGCGCATTTGTAGCACCTTTGGTGTTGCAAATGTCCATAGGCGATGGTAACCGCTTTCCATCAAGTGGACCGTCTGCCTGTCTGCTGAACTCCTGCAATAAAAAAAAAAACAAATTTCCATAAAGAATAGTGTTACATCACGTACATGGAATAATTTATTGCTACATAATCAGCAAGGTTGAAACTGAGTAGTCCTAGTACATGCCAGATCTGTCATTACAGAAAACAGACAAGACCTTCGAAGATCCGAAGTTTTAGTCCGGTTTCTGTATTTACAGATTTTGGCACGTACATGGACGACTCAGTTCTTACCTTGCTAATTATGCAGCAATAAATTATTCCACGTACGTGACGTAACAAATAGTTTTTGAAATATGAGGTATTTTCGGTTATTTTTTTGGTTCCGTAATCAAATAATGAAAACATTGATCACCTTTACACAATTCTGCAATGTACGCGACCTACCAAGCACTTATTGAATATATTTACTGGGTGGTTATCATTCATATACTTTTCCCCCGTGCCTTGTATAGCATGTGCCATCAATGAAAACAGGCACTTACCATCAGCTCCACACTCTGCCCACTTACCTACCAGTTTTGCATTAAAAAGCCTCTACTTATGAAATATTCAGTTCTTAACTCGTAAACACTGTAATCCAAAAACTTTGGACGACTTATTAATGCTACCATACGTTTCATATTGAACAGGATAGTATCTATTTCATGACTTCTGTGGCCAAATGTTAATAGCCAAATATTATACTTTGACTTATCTTTTACTCTATGAACATCTTACATCTCATATATATATATATATTGCGGAGTGACACTCGCGGACCGCGTTCGTAATACCGAAGTAAGAAAGAGAGTTGGTCTGAAAGAAAGTGTCGGGGTGAAGGTAAGGAAAGGAATGCTCCGGTGGTTCGGGCATGTGGAAAGAATGCATGATGAAAGAATGACTAAACAGATATACAATGCAAATGTGGATGGATGCAGAAGTCGTGGAAGGCCACGACACACCTTCCATGATCAAATTGATCGTGTACTAGCGGAGGATGATGTCAGGAGCCTTAAGAACAAAGGAGCGTGCATGACAAGAGTTATGAATGTCAAAGAAGCAAGTGAGGTATGTAAGAATGGGCCTAAATGGCGCTCTGTTGTTCGTGCCTACCCCGCAAGGGAACTGGCGTGAAGTTATGTATGTATGTATATATATATATATTGAACTATTTAAAAACGATCACGCCAGGTTAATAATTAGCCTTTAATCTGAATTATTATAAGATTTTTCACCACAAATTAAATTTTTCACTTCATCTTTCTCTAAAATACCTCATTTATATTATCTACACGTATAATAAAATTGTAGAGGTCAAATTTCTGTACAATGAAAAAAAATGCTTAAACCGAGTCAGGGGGATGTAAGAAGTGAAATAGAACTAATTTAGATTTTTTCAAATTTTTCGTTTCTCTGTTTGTCGGTTTGTCTGTTTGTACCGGCTAATCTCCGAAACTACTGGACCGACTTAAATGAAATTTTGTATGGTGATAGCTTATATCCCTGGTCAACATATAGGATACTTTTGATCCCGAAAAATTAAAGAGTTCCCGTGGGATAGTTACAAAAACTTTAATTACTTAAACAGCTTATTATACAACTTATGCACCTAATTAAGTATTGATATTGCCGGTATCATCATCATGCAATAAAACAATTTATACATTAAAAAACAATTAGGCTATATATCATCACGCTCAGACCAATAGGAGCGGAGCACCAATTAAGAATGTTTTAAAATCGGGAGCGTTTTTGAACTTACTTTTTTTTTGCTATTCCACGCCGACGAGGTTACGGGCAGAAGCTAGTCTCATATAAAAAAGTAATTTAGGTCTGTTTGGCAAAACGTTATTTTATTACTTAAAATTTACTATCGATCAATGAAAAAATCGCATTGGGTGTCGAATTGTTTTCCAATCTGTTATAAAGTATTCCCAGAAAAATACCCGCGGTATTACACCCGGAAGAATCATCTGGAATCCATAATTTCGATTTTCTTTGCGTTACTCTTTTATTTACTGTCTATCTCTTTCTGAACATCTATCTATCTCCGTCTTTTCATTCCTGAACTATCCTAACTATAATAATAATAATAATTTATTTATTTAAAGACAACACAGTCCAATACAAATATACACACTATAATGTTATTAGTAATTAGTTTTTTTTCTAATGTCTATGTTAGTAACTATGTCCTTGTCTTTTGTTTCTGGAGTCTACTCGTTCATATTTCTGAAACTCTTTAAACCAACTAGGTCGTTCCACCATCGCTCGCCACAATATTTAAATAACTTAATTGTAATAAACTGCATATTTTGACACCGGAATTTAATTCTCACAATGCGGTACTTCACAGTGGTACAATCAATAGAGGTAATTAATATCATTTCTATCACGAAATAATAAATAAATAAATAAATAATCAGCAGACAAACACACATATACTAATATATAAAGCTGAAGAGTTTGTTGTTTGAACGCGCTAATCTCAGGAACTACGGGTCTAATTTGAAAAATTCTTTCATTGTTAGATAGCCGGGAGTTATCGAGGAAGGCTATATATCATCACGCTAAGACCAATAGGAGCGAAGCATCAATGAAGAATGTTTCAAATTCGGCGGGTTTTGAAAACAAATTCTACGCGGACGACGTTGGGGGCACAGCTAGTATTGTATATCCCCAAATTAAGCAAGTTACGCTTGTGTTATGGGTAATATACAACGGACTACTCTGGGGCCGATCCCAGACACCCAGACTATAGTAAATAACGGAGAAAATACGTGTCTGAAATTTACTATACCAGGAATCGAACCCGGAGCCTCTGCGTTGCAGTGAGGTAGGCTAGCAAAGGCTTAGCCCGCTCAACCACAGAGGCCGTCAGAAATGTTATGGTAGCAAGTATAATTAAACGCACGTTCTGTTTTATGTACATTGTTTTAGAATTTCTTGTAAAATGTCTCAAAATCCGATTATTATTTATGGCCACACTAAAATTAGACCGTAACTTTATTGTTAAAATGTTGCCAAAACAAAAAATAAGTAACAAACCAACATTTCCATTAACATAATGTTCCTCAAACCTCCTTTATTTTAATCTCTTGGGGCGTAAAAACGTGAATAATAAAACAGAGAAAGCATTTTTATGCGATAAATAAAATAAATGAATCCGTCGAAAGAATTAAAACGCGTGGACAACCGTTTTGGTAATCTCCCAGATTGCGGAGTAAGTAATTAGCTTATTTTTATTGTATTAAAAAAAGTCGTGGACGTGATCAATTAGTGGCTAAAGCAGCTGCTTCATGTTTCACGTCATCATTTCTGCGAAGGAAGAAGAAGAAGGTAGTTCATTCCTCTTTCACATCACCAGGGGCCCAATGCAGCTATTGTAATATCTTGGCATTCCATTGGATTCCATTGCTATAGTGTTAAAAATTCATATCAGTCTATTAATGCGTGAAGCAAAAACTTTGTACCCCTTTTTACGAAAATTGCGCTGACGGAGGAATATGAAATTTGGCACACTTATAGTTTATATAGAGAAGGAGTGCAGAATGCTAATATTTTTTTAAAATTATGCATAGAAAATACATTAAATCAATAAAAAAAAAACATTACACACACTACCATGTATTTGACACACACGTCAGATTAACAGTGTAGCCTTGGCGAAATCTGTGATTATAGAAGTTTAGTCTTTGACAACAGAAACTTAATAATGTTCATACTTATAATTTAAATTAATTATGATCGAATTTCGACCACTGGGCGACCACTAGTTCTACTAAATCCGCAATATCTTCTCGATATGGTCTCGGTGGAATAATAGTGGAAAAAAATTATATTACCAGTAGCAAAAATTCGTGCAGGGACGGAAGAAGAATACAATTTCCTGCGGCCGGGCGGCCTGTCGTAAGAGGCGACTTAACAACCCACAGCCAGGTGGTAGGGCATTTGCCCGACTGGATGGCTACCACCCCTGGCTTAAAGTATGTCGCCACAACAACCTTGAGTTGTGTTCCGGTATTAGTGACCAGGTTCCAGTCTCCCTTAAGAGAGCAGCAGCGCATTTGTAGCAACTTTGCTGTTGCAAATGTCCATAGGCGATGGTAACCGCTTTCCATCAAGTGGGCCGTCTGCCTGTCTGCTGATCTCCTGCAATAAAAAAACAAAAAAAAAATGACGTTAGCTGAAATGAGTACTGAAAAGCTACCAAAATTTTAAACACTCGCGATTTTTCACTTAAAATATTTGTCACGGTCGAGTCGCGTGTCACGGGCACGGCTTTGAAATTAAGAGAATACCGAAATAGCAGAATTGGGCCCCAGGTGAAAACGCCACGTGGACGATTTTATTCTACCTCTGCCAGCGCCGTAAATATACGATCTCGAATATTGAGGGCACCTGATAAACCCACCTAACAGTGGGTTTTATAATTACGGACAGGCTTTTGCCTACATACAACCGAGGCCTGTGGAGCTAAGTAGTAAACCGTGGTAAGCAGAGCAACGTTTCCCTGGAATTTGAACCGACGCCCCATTACTCTCGCCTCCGGATCCAGGAGCTGATCGGAACCCTCAGGGAGTTATAGTAATAATCGTCCCCTTGTGATTAGACCACTTAATCCTCTTCTTTCTACCAGGGCTACCTACCGGTTCTAATTGCGAATCTAAATCATCCGGAGACCCACTTGAACACACAAAATCAAAATCAGACCAGGTGATTAGGAGCCTCCGGATCCAGGAGCTGATCGGAACCCTTAGGGAGTTATAGTAATAATCGTTCTCTTGGGATTAGACCACCTAATCCTCTTCTTTCTACCAGGGTATCTTCACTACCCTTATGTGCTATTTATTTATCTGGTGACCGCCTTATTGTTTATTAGTATAGCCTCTCCATCCCGCGATACCCCTGAATTTTTATTGGTTTTCTAAATAGTAAACATGTTGGGCGTGCGGGCGCAGGGTCGCCCTAAATGAAACACCCCTTAGCAAGTTGACTGTATATATATTTATAGGCGCTACAACAGCAACAGGTGCGATCAGCACAACTGTATCACACGGCACGTTCGAGTTTAATCGACACAACTTAGCACTAGCCCCGGACGTTACACTGAACGTAGATAGCACTAATTATATCGATTACACCGATCAATACGAGTGGCACTAATCACAATCACTGGTGGTTCACAATATCCACGTAGACACGCTGAGAGTCCGTTGGCTGTAGAGTCTTCCGAATGCCCCTTTATCTTCCTGGTCTTGTTAGTCTTCCTTGTGTGTATATACTTTTCCTTGTGTGTATATATTCGACCGAACGAACAAGGTATACTTGGTTGCGTGGTTGCCGTAGGCTCGGCCCGTGCTTACTAAGGTACTACAAAAATACAGACGCTTAGCAGCTAACGGAGCGAGCTACGTATCCGCGGTAAGCGGGACGTACGGGGGTACGGGATTTACGGGGGAGAGGTCAGGGGGGTGATTCTGTCCGCAACAAAAAATAACTGCTCAAACTGCTAGACCGAGGTAATAAAGTTAACTTTAATCTTAAATAGCTAGGTATAAGCTTAAGTTCGTGTCCTCGTGGAGGAACCCTAGGCGCTGGTAAGGTAAGTCAGCTTATCTGGTTGTGAAAAAGATATAATAAATGATCTAATTGCTTTGATGTAAATTTGTATGATTTCTAAACCCCATTTGTTTTACATACCTCGCTTTGATATCAGTGGCATAAGTAATATTCGTGTGAGTAACAATGGTGAGAGTAAGACCCGCTGTGGATAGTACATCCCCTCAACCCTAGTCAAATGGGTGGGCCAATGCTAGTCGAGGTCGCGGCGCCAAACTAACCTTATCGGCGCTCCGTCATAGGAGAAAGGAGGAACAACGAGAGGTTTTAGTTGGTATCTCCGACTGGGATGAGCATACGGCATAGCGTCTTTTACTACCCTAACATGGCGACTCTTCGCAAGATGGGTAGTTCTCAAACGGATTTCGCCATGTTAAACTAAACTTGCAAACCTGGTTAAATGTAGCGCTGTATTGCTTCAACATTGACGTGTAAGTTCGTATTCGTTCACACGATGCGTTGCGGCGGTGGCATTGCGTCATTTTATATACAAACATCCATTGCATGCCACAGAGTGCACTCCGGCGCTGTTACTACTGTAGACCCGTCTACAACATAGTGATTTCTTATTTTGTGGTCCCGTCACTGCAATGTAGCAACGTTACGGCACCGCGACGCTCCTATGACCGCTAATGCAAATAAATCTTTGAGGAGCGGCGCTGCAACGCAACGTGTGTACAAGGCCTTAAGGTATAATTTTGCCAAAATCAAAATCCTTATAGAATCATAACATCCATCCGTTTTTAAGCCTACATGTGTACGTTTGTGTATGTTAGTTATTTTTCTCAGAACTACTGGATCCTTTTTGATAAACTCCGATAGAAAGTTTATTATCGCTACACAATGGTGTATTAGACAGAAAAATCTAAAAATTAAGGGAAATATACATAAAATTGAAACATTTTATTCCAGTGTATATATCGTTAAGTATGTTTTAATAGTACATTATGGTACTAGTGTGTAACATTGGTGATTACCGCCGAGGCGCCATTGAGACTCGAGCCGTAGGCGAGGGTCTTAAGAGAGCCGAGGACGGTAATCATCAATACACACGTGTATCATACGACGTTTTTCAACACACTTGTGAATAAAATAACAACAAAAACTCATTTTATTTAGTAGATAAAAAAAGTTATATATGAGTGAAAGTTTTATTTATTAAACACGTACAAGTTAAAATTATCTATTTAAATAAGAAGTTGCATGAAATAAGCAATCAATAGGAACATTAATTTATTTGCTCTATAGAACACGATCTTTTTTTTTGAATAAAAACTTTTTTAAGAACAAAGCAACTCAACCAATAAAATTTTAATCTATAACTCACTAGTGAGTTATAATGTTTTTTACTCACAGTTTGATTACGGGTGTCATTCTGTGCCTAATTGCGGTGACCATAGAGCCACTTTATGAGCAAGTGTGTTGAAAAATATATTACTACCGTTTTAAATTACCTTTTGAGTCACTACACACGCAAACTTAAACGTAAATATGCACAACAATATAACCGATTAGTGAAACCCGCCAATCCGCCGTGAACAAGCAGCAGAACTGTTACCAAAAAAATCAGTTGAGTTATCAAAAAATTTAAAAACAATTCAACAGACTCGAAACCGTCAAAGAAAGAAAAATATTAATTTGCAAAAAAAACGCATCAAACGTAGACCACCCTAAAAGTATAAACTTTCCTTCATTAAAACAAGAAAGATGGAATGAAAAACTTCTCAAACCTTTAATGAATTCATAAAGCGTTAACAGTTAGTTTGTAAACTCCTTTCCCAAGTTTGGCTGGGAAGGGAGTTATCAGTATTCTTATAGTGTTTTGTTGAACAGCGGTTTGTAATTAATACAAATTTGTTATTACTTTATTGACGGACCACAAAATTGACTAGAGTTAAAATTCATAAGAACATTCTTGAGTCGTCGTCGCACTCGGAATTGAGTAATGATCCATTAAACTTAAATATTGATTAAATTTATGTGGATAGCGCGTAAACTGTATATATTATATATATATATTTCATATTATATTAGTATTTATTTTTCAACAATTGCTGGCAATTGCTTCTTTTGTGAAAATTAAACTCGATATAATAGACTGTATGATTATTATTATTAAACTATTACATAAATTAGAAAATTTAGAAATATACATAAAGAACTACGTATTGAAATGACAAATTATGCGAGAAAATCGAGAGAGAGAGAGTCACCAATGAGAATTATATAAGATTTTTTTTTTGGAGCTGGACCCAGCTGAATAACCGCAGATGGCTGTTTCAGCGATACCGGACTTTGGGGGCTTCCCGACTCCGTGGGAACGGAGCCGTTCAGCCCGGAAGCAGCGCGCTCGAGGAAGCACCTCCTGTGAGGTTCGACCTCGGCTCGACCGCTGCGGGGGATTGACTCTATATTGAGATTTAACCGTAAAAGGCTGAATGAGCTAAGCCAACAGGCTGAAGTGATTATTTGGGGACTAATTATCGATTCCGCCGGCGGAGCCGATCCTAGTCTATCATTACTTCCGCTTCGCAACGTGTTATAGCTGGAGGAGAAGAAGCGGCGGAAAAAACTCTCCAGTAAATAAGAATTTTTGCCTCCAAGGCCGCTCCTATGTCGCGCGTACCGTCCGACGCCTAGCTGCTAATTGTACGAGCTATGAGCGTCAGCGGTATGCGGGGCGCGGAGAGTAGGTGCGCTCCAGCGGGCGGCTCAGGGGGGGTGCTCTCTGTCCGCAACAACAACGATACGGAACAACGCAAGGATAAATATAATGAGTGAAAAAAAAAACATAAGAATGCTGACAGGGTCAAAATATAAAAAAGTCAAATTACTAAAAAGGTTTTCTTCCAAGAATTTCTTGTTATAATGTGAGGAAGACAAATGGTAAATATACATATATAATAGACTGATACTGCCATCTTTCAGATTACAAAAAGTACCGTCTTCTTTCTTGGGGCCTGGTATACGCTTCTTCAATAAAATTCCTAATGTAGTGTTGGATCTGCCCTTCATTCAATTTAAAGCGAAAAGTATCTTGCTTAAAAATAAAGATTTATAGACTTATGTAATTTCTTTCCACTTTCTTTTTTCATTCATCTTATACTAATATATAAGGCTAAACAGATTGTTTAAACGCGCTAATCTCAGGAACTACTGGTCTGATTTGAAAAATTCTTTCAGTTTTGGATAGCCCATTTATCAAGGAAGGCTATAAGCTATATATCATCACGCTAAGACCAATAGGAGTGGAGCAGCAATGAAAAATGTTTCAAAATCGGGGGGTTTTGAAAACAAATTCCACGCGGACGGCGTCGCGGGCACAGCTAGTTCGTAATAATTAGATAAGTTGAAAATTTCTTTTGAATGCATCAGATTGTCTGGAAGAGATCACTTTCAGCGATAAGGCCGCCTTTTGTTTACCTAATATGTAACTACTGTCTTGTTGTGCATTTTTGTAATTCGTGTTCTATCTATCTATCTATCTATCTCCTTCAAGCGTTTTTAAACCTACTGCCTCCTTTAATCTATGAGCAATAGAGTTATTCATTCATTCAAGCTTTTTATATAGAGTCAAGGCCTTAAAACGTTGCTTATCATGAGATATGTTTTCACGTCAATATAAATTTCATTTCCTGTGAACAGTTTCTTGAAAGAATTTCATAGAAATGTACGTGCCTACGACTCGAAGTAAGTGAAAGCGTGTCATGTATTGTTCTATAAAACAATAGTAACAAAAACAGGATCAACACAATAAAATGTTATACAAAAGGTTTACTGTTTTGTTTTTTTGTTAACTGCTTAATAAAAAACTAAATTTTATTTTACAGTTTAGGTTTTTTACACAAATTGCCTTGCCTAGGAAAGATTAATGCCTTTTCGTTGGACATGATAATGAGGTATATGAGACTAGTGATGAGTAAGTAGTACACGTGTGAGCCAATACATTTGTACTGACACACAAAATTTGCAAATGCAATAGTTGAAATTTTTTGTCCCGCTACTACTTTCACCTCAAACGTAAGGGGAAGGAAGGAACTATTTATAAATGGGAAGATGGGACGACCCTTAGTATGGGACGCAACTTGTGTTGATACTTTGGCGGCTTCCCATCTCCCAGGCACAGCCGTGTCAGCCGGGGATGTCTCCGCACACCAGAAAGCCCTGAAACGCCGCAAATATGTATACATTGGTAATAGGTACATGTTTGTGGCTTTCGGGATTGAAACTCTGGGGCCGTGGAGGCCTGGTGTTCATCACTTCTATCGAGACCTCTCAACGTGTCTAATGGAGGTCTCGCGTGACCAAAAGGCTGGCTTGCACCTAGGGCCATACCGTTGCCATCCAACGTGGAAATGCGGCCAGCATTTTGGGCACGCTCCCCGCTGACAGCGGCCTAGAGTCTATTTTTTACTTATAGATTGTTATTTTGTAAGTATAGTTATATTGTTACAATTTAATTTTAGTTTATACTAGCGGCCCCGCCAGACGTTGTCCTGCTCTGAAAAAATAAAAATCTAGGACCCGACCCGATCCCAGCGCCACCTACCGGTTCTAATTATAGATTTAAACCATCCGGGGACCCCGTCAAACACACAAAAACAAAATCACCAAAATCGGTCCAGGTGATTAGGAGGATTCTAGAACCCGATTTCAGCGCCACCTACCGGTTCTAATTGTGAATCGAAACCATCTGGGAATCCACTCAAACACACAAAAACAAAATCACCAAAATCGGTCCAGGTGATTAGAAGGATTCTAGAACCCGATCCCAGCGCCACCTATCGGTTCCAACGGGATAAAAAGTATCCTATGTCCGTCTCCTGGTTCTAAGCTACCTCCCCACCAATTCTCAGCCAAATCGGTACAGCCGTTCTTGAGTTTTAAATAGTGTAACTAACACGACTTTCTTTTATATATATATATATATATATATATATATATATATATATATATATATATATGTATATATATATATATATATAGATTAATTTATTTAGAACTTAGTTTATGTTTAATTGTGGTCGGAATGCGGGTATAGGAGGCCGAAAAAACTGAAAATCATACTGCTGATACTACCACTTCAAGAAAAATTATCAATTCAGCCACTCAGCTATATTGTACTCTCTTTGTTATACTTTTTAAATGTATAATGTATTTATAAATAATAATCATACAGTCCATTATTACGTCGAATTTTCATTTACAACCCGAGGTGCAACTGCCACCAATAGTTTTTTGGTACTTCGCCGCCGGATAGAAGAATCGCAAAGAAGAAACGAGCAGTGTCTTTTGCTCCATCGAAACCTCAAGAAAGAAGAAAGACCAACTCTATACGGTCTCGTAGCGGCACCCTAAAGAAGAAAGAAGATTATTATAGAAGATCATCGTGGGCAGCCCGGACTACGTACTAGGAGACCAAGAGTTCCTGCCGGACTACGTACCAGGAGACCAAGAGTTCCTGCCCCGGACGCCGAGGCTACGCGTCTGCAGGATCAAGACCGGAAGAAAGAATAACGTTACTTCGTACCGTGACCGAGTGACTGTCCACCTAACGGTGCCAAACGGCCAGTTCACAAAGTCATAGACGGTGCGCTGTTTCCAGTTAGGTCGGTCAAAGGTCTCAGTGTTTAGTGTTTAGTGTAGTAAATTAGGATCGTCGGTTATACACACACATATATACACACTGGTCAGGGTAGTCGGTCATACGTGTTAGGCTAAGGCAAGGACCGAAGATGCCGAACACCAGGAGCAAGACCGCCGAAGACAGAGTGCAGAGAGCGTATCAAGAACCCCCCGCGTCGCCGTCCGTACATATATCCGCGTCCGCGTCCGCGCCGAACGTATCGCGACCCGCGTCGCCCGGAATGCAACAGACGACGACCGCGCAAGTACACACCGCGATTCGTACTGAACGCCAATCGCGATCACCGTCCGTCCGATCACACCGTTCGCAGCTCAGCGCCGCCACTTTGGTGAGGCAAGTGGAACTGGAAGCAGAAGAACAAATCGCCGCAATCCGTCGGGAGGAGCTCCGGTTACAAGTGTCGCTGATCAAGAAGAGGGTCGCTGCGAACATAGCCGCCCTCAAGGAGCAGACAGACGGGAACAGCGTGTGTGAAGACGATGGGGTGGAAACAGAGAGAAATATAACAGAGTGGTTGAAGAATACCCGCATACGGGGGGAGTCGCCGAGCGCAGGCGACAGGACCGAGCTCGGAACGAGAGGAGCCGGACCGCGACCACCGTTAGACGCTGCGGGAAGAGCAAGGGAAGAGTATCCAATGGCGCGGGACCGGTCTGCAGAAACGAACGACCAGACCGCTCGTGTGACGTTCAGAACGCCGCGCAACGCAAGATCGCCGACGCCGACCAGATCCAGGGATCGTGGAATCGACCGTCTAGCAGACGTACTGGAGCGCATGACACGCAACAGGCCGACACCGCGACAGTGCCAGGAGCTGCCTACCTTTAGCGGGGCCCCGGGAGAGTGGCTACCGTTTAAAGCTGCAATGCGCGAGTCGACGAGCTTACACGGATTTTCACCTGCGGAGAACTTAGGCCGTCTACGCACTTGCCTTAAAGGCGAAGCAAGGGAGTGCGTGACAGCCCTGCTGTATACCGCCGTGGACCCTGCGATCATTATGAAGACGCTGGAGCGCTGCTATGGACGTCCAGAGATCATAATCAGTCGCGCATTGGAAGACATCAAGAAGTTGCCACGATCGGGTTCGTCTGCCAGCGAACTCAACAGCCTAGCCACCAAACTGCAGAATATAGTGACGGTCATCTCGTGTGTCGACAACAAGGGATATTTACTTAACCCTATGTTGACACGACAAGTCGTCGAGAAGCTCAGCCCGCATCTACGAACGAAATGGTGCGACTTTGCAGATGAATTCTCGAGCCGAGACGAGCCGGAGATTATGACACTATCGAAATTTCTAACGGGCGAAGCAGACAGAGCAATGAAGTATTCTTTCATGACGTCATCACTGCCTACGACGAGTGTAAACGTCACTAAAGAAAATAAAGTGAAGCCGCCGAGGATGAACGAGCGTCGCCGTGTGTATGCTACAACGGAAGCCAAGATCGTGTGCTACTGTTGCGGAGCTGAGCACCAGACAACGCAGTGCGGCAAGCTGGCTTCGATGTCGTTGCCAGCCAGATGGGAGTGGGCCAAGGAAACGAGAATATGTTTTTTGTGCCTACTAAGTAAACACAGACGGTTCCGTTGTAAGGCGAGGAAGTGCGGTGTTAATGAATGCCGCGAGCCGCATCACGCACTTCTACACCAACGAAGGGAAACTGGAGCCGTCAGTGGACCGATCGACCGAGCGGAGTCGGTCAGTCAACCGGCCGACAGAGAGGAGTCGGTCATGACGGCATCGGCACACAATTCTAACACCGAGAGAAGAGTGTTATTGAAGGTGTGTCCGATTACCGTCAAGGGGCTTAACGGAAAGGAAGTGAGCACGTACGCGCTGCTGGATGAAGGGTCCACGATCACGCTCGTCGACGAGGAGATAGCCGGGATGCTAGGGGCAGATGGCCCGAGGAGGCCATTGAACATTCACGGCATCACGTCGAGCCAGCGGGAAGCGGAAAGTAGGATGGTGAGCGTCGCGGTGCGCGGAAGAGCGCAACCGCACTACCATCCTATCAAGGCGCGCACCGTGAAGAAACTCGCACTGGGAACTCACTCCGTTAAGTCTGAAGTCATACGACAGTTACACCATTTGAAGACGCTTCATACAGACGATGTGTGTTTTATGAACGCTAAACCACGCGTATTGATTGGAGCTGACAACTGGCATCTGATCGTGACTAGAAAACTGTTGGCAGGAAAGAAGAGCCAACCAGCCGCTTCCCTGACACTCATGGGGTGGGCCGTACACGGCATCACTCCCGGGAAAGCAGTGAAGACGGGAAACGGCAGAGTATTACACGTCCGAACGTGGCAAGATAAAGAGCCGCGGGAAAAGGACGAATTATTCGAAATAGTGAAGTCTCATTTCGATATCGACGCACTCGGCATATCGAACAAGGTGAAACCTGTAGCGGAAGAACAACGGGCGCTGAAGATATTTTCAGAAACCGTGAAGAAACTCAACGGCCGCTTCGGAGTTAGACTGCCCTGGCGAAACGATGACGTCACCATGCCACCGAGCTGTGACATAGCGGTGCGTCGTCTGTGCGGGATCGAGTGCACAGTGTACAAATCGCCGCAGTTTAAACAAGCATACACAGCCCAGGTCAACAGGCTACTAGCAAAAGGATACGCCGAGCCTTGCGAACGAAGCCACGAAGGAAACCAACGCATGTGGTACATGCCTCACTTCGCCGTTACGAACCCGAATAAGCCTGACAAAGTGAGACTGGTATTTGACGCTGCCGCCCGTTCAAACGGGGTGTGCATGAACGATGCGTTACTGGATGGGCCAGACTTACTAGGCGCCGTACACGGATTCCCGTTCAGATTCCGGGAAGGAAAGATTACCGTGACGGAAACTACAGCGAATGTAATATGGGCACAGAACGAGTTTGCCCAGGTTGCTACGAAAATGAACAGTCTCATTGAATGCAGACTGCCATGGCAACAAGACGGAGTCGTTACGCCGCCGAGTTACGACGCGGCGTCACGCCGTATGCGCAGGAACGAGCGCAAGATGAAAAGAAGGTGCCATGGATGGAATAAAGACGTCGTGAACGTACAATTACACGTCTTTACGGACGCCAGCGAACAGGCCTACGCAGCAGCGGCTTACTGGCGCTTTGAGCAGCGCAACGGGAACGTCGGCGTCACTTTAATCGCGGGAAAAGCGAAAGTGGCCCCGATGAAGGCGCAAAGCATCCCGCGGATGGAGCTACAAGCCGCGCTAATAGGAGCCAGGTTAGCGGCGGAAATAAAAAAGGAACATAGTTTCAAGCGTTATGACGTCATCTTTTGGAGCGACTCGAAGACCGTTCTTCACTGGATAAGAAACGACTCGGTACGATATACCCCATACGTTGCACACAGACTGAGCGAAATCGGCGAAATAACCGAGTCTGAGCAATGGCGATGGGTGCCGACAAGTTACAACGTCGCCGACGACGCAACCAGGATTAACGTCTCGAGTATGAAAACGGACGACCGCTGGTTTAAAGGCCCGGAATTTCTCCATGGACCCCCGACGAATTGGCCGAAAGAAGAACCGACGGAAACCGAAGATGACGAGGTCGTGGTAACTTACACGACCGATGAAAAGCCACTCGTTGACGTCACAAGATTTTCGTCATACGGAAAATTGCTACGAGCGACCGCCTACGCGCTCGCCTTTATCGACAAGTGCAGACGAAGGACTCGCACTATGGAAACGCGACACATAGAGAGAGCTGAACGTTTACTCATTCGTCAAGCGCAACAGGAAAGCTTCCCGAAGGATTACGAGCGTTTGAAGAAAGGAGAACGCGTGTCACGTGACAGCCGGCTTTATAAGCTCGACCCCGAATACGGGGGGGACGGGGTAATAAAGCTAAACGGCAGGATCAATGCGGCCACCCTGCGCGAGCTTACCGGCAACCCACCGATCTTAGACGGGTCACATCACCTCACTCGGCTGATTATAAGAGGTGAACATGAACAGCATCATCACATAGGGAGAGAACATGTCGTAAACAACGTCCGGCAAAAATACTGGGTGCTACGAGTGCGACCTACGGTGCGAAACATCCTGCGGCAATGTACGGTCTGTCGTTTGAAGAAGACTGCGCCGACAGTACCGGTGAAAGGAAACCTGCCAAAGGACCGTCTAGCTGCCTACGCACGGCCTTTTACCAATTGCGGAATTGACTGTTTTGGCCCCATATGGGTGACCATAGGACGTCGCAAAGAAAAACGATGGGGAATGCTGTTTACATGTATGGTGACTCGTGCCATTCATATGGAACTTATAGCAAGCCTTAGCACAGACTCTGCTATCATGGCCCTAAGAAGGATGGGAGCACGACGCGGCTGGCCTCAAGTGATATGGTCTGATAATGCAACGAATTTCCATGGAGCGGACACAGAGTTACTAACGGCGTACGCGAGATGGAAGGAAGAGATGCCAGATCACGTAAAAGGGAGACACTTAGCGTGGCGTTTCATCGATCCCGGCGCACCGAACCAGGGGGGAGCTTGGGAACGGTTAATTCGGTCGGTGAAGACGGCACTCCACGCGACATTGGCGGAACAAGCTCCCAGGGAAGAAACACTTACGACTGTCATCACGGAAATAGAACATACCGTAAACTCGCGCCCGCTAACTCACGTGTCGGTGAGCCCTGAAGACGACGAAGCGCTCACCCCGAACCACTTTCTAATCGGGTCGGCGACGGGCTTGCCAATCACGGGAACGAACGAGTTAGCAGACAGGAAGACATGGATCGCCACTCAAGCTTTAGCGGACATGTTCTGGACTCGTTGGCTACGCGAGTACTTACCTACATTGGCACCGAGGGACGACGTAAGACGACGTGAGGAAAGCATACGTGTTGGAGACGTCGTTATCATTGCGGACGGTCTGTTGCCACGTAACGTATGGCCCCGGGGTCAAATCGAGCGCACTTATCGCGGACCGGACAACATAATACGGAGCGCGGACGTGCGAACGCGGGGAGGCATCTTCAGGAGACCAGTAAGGAGGCTCATCGTCCTGACGAGAAGAGATGGCTTCGAGGATCTGCGCCGGGGGGAGGATGTTGCGGACAGAGAGCACCCCCCTGACCCGCCCGCCGGAGCACATCTACACTCCGCGCCCCGCATACCGCCGACGCCCATAGCTAGCGCGATTAGCAACTAGGCGTCGGACGGAATGCGGGTATAGGAGGCCGAAAAAACTGAAAATGACTTACTGCTGATACTACCACTTCAAGAAAAATTATCAATTCAGCCACTCAGCTATATTGTACTCTCTTTGTTATACTCTTTAAATGTATAATGTATTTATAAATAATAATCATACAGTCCATTATTACGTCGAATTTTCATTTACAACCCGAGGTGCACCTGCCACACACTTTTTAAAAAAAGGTTATTAACTGATAAAGCAAGTCTCATACAACAACTAAATGCACATTGAAATATCAAAATGAGATTCGACGGCAACTTTTAAATGTAAAATTGAATCGTTCTTCCACTGACTTGAATTAAAGAGGAAATGACACATCCAGCCCTAAAGTAATCTATACTCTATTCTAAGGTAGTTAAGATGCACTCTCGTTACAGAGATGACCGGTTTAAGACCCCGCGCCTTTTAATTTGATTTCAGTTTGGTGAAATAAGGCTTGGTATACACTGTGCAGTTCGATTGTGGACAAAAAATTTAATATGCAAGTGTTAGCGAATAATATTTGTAAATGCCGTAGCGACCTCTAGCGTGATATTTAATTGATTGAGTAATAATGCATTGATGTATAGTAACTGCAATTACACTGTATTTTAATGTAAGGAAATAAGAGATGGCGCTACAGTTGAGATGCTTTTGGTGTCTCGACTCACTCGCTGATTCGATTCCTGACTAGGGTAATTGATTTTACATCATCAAAATTGGCCTCGAAACTCCTTTAAGTATTTTTCGGTATATCGTATAGTTTCAGATTTATTAATAAATAAATTAAGTAGGCCTCCATGGCTAATAAAAATTATTATCCATGTAGGCCTACTGGAAAATAATCACCTGTATATAAACCATGTTGTATACGAATCTTATTCCTTTCGTTTCAAATACTCTTTTATAAAATACTAGCGGCCCGGACAGACGTTGTCCTGCTCTAAAAAAATAAAAATCTAGACCCGATCCCAGCGCCACCTACCGGTTCCAATTTTGGATTTTAAGCATCCGGGGACCCACTCAAACAAACAAAAACAAAATCACCACAATCGGTCCAGGTGATTAGGAGGATTCTAGAACCCGATCTCAACGCCACCTACCGGTTCCAACGGGATAAAAAGTATCCTATGCCCGTCTCCTGGTTCTAAGCTACCTCCCCACCAATTTTCAACCAAACTGGTACAGCCGTTCTTGAGTTATATGTATAGATATAGATGATATAGATATATTAAATTATCTAAACTCGAATCCTGATCTGAAAAAGCATGAAGCTCTGAGGTAGTTTCCTGACCTAATGTGCATATTGTTACAATTGCCACGTGCTGACGGTGAAGAAAAAGATCGTGATGAATCTTACACATTCACATAACCGATCTGTCAAACCCGCCAAACCACTTTGGACAAGCGTGGCGGGTATACTATCCGTCCCCCTGAGTAATTAGGAGGTCCGAGCCCAGCACTGGGGCGTTTATGGGCTGTTACTATGTAATTATGAAATGGAATTAGTCTGAATGTCTGAGATCGGCACTTTAGCCATAACAGAAACGTAATTTAGTTTAGGAATATACAATAGTGTGTAGTTATCCTAATATAGTAAAAAAATAAAAAAAATATTTTTTTTAAATTTTATTGCATGCAATGAATGCAAACCAAAGTGGTAGTTTGAAAGCAGTGCTAATTTAGTGGTCAAGCCACTTATTAAAGTTTCAAATCTTAAAAGGGAAGCATGCCCCAGTCAGTCAGTTTTGTGACCACGTACTGACAACGTAGTAAAAACATCGCGATGAAACCTACACATCTAACAATATTTATTGAGTTTAAAACAGTGTGATCTGAACTTTATAATTATTTACTTTGCGTCTTTGTTTAACTAATCAGTTTTTATTTACTTTCCTCATTTTCGAAATTAAAAGCAGAGTGTTAACCTCAGCCGAAGAAAGGCTTATTTAGGCACTCGAATTATTAGCACCCTCGCTACCAGCATCTCATGCCTAAATAGGTCACTTTCACCTCTCGTGTAACTTATGTACATTTCGTAAGCGAACTTTCCGTTATTTACAATGGTCTGGGTGTCTGGAATCGGCCCCAAAGTGGCCCGTTGTATATCACCCATAACACAAGCGTAACTTGCTAAGCTTGGGTATGTATACCTTGTTTTCTCTTACAACATAAATTTTGGATAAAATTTTAGTTATAGATTATGTCTTTAAGTCCGCGAGTTGCCTCCTTGCGGCCCGTGATTATTTTAAAAACAAGACTTTTACAGGTATCTACCAAAATAAATAATTATTATAATTATTTTTTTATTTATTTTTTTATTGCAGGAGTTCAGCAGACAGGCAGACGGCCCACTTGATGGAAAGCGGTTACCATCGCCTATGGACATTTGTAACACCAAAGGTGCTACAAATGCGCTGCTGCTCTCTTAAAGGAGACTGGAACCTGGTCACTATTGCTGGAACACAACACAAGGTTGTTATGGCGGCATACTCTAGACCAGGGGTGGTCGCCATCCAGTCGAGCAAATACCCTACCACCTGGCTGTGGGTTGTTTAGTCGCCTCTTACGGCAGGCCGCCAGGCCGCAGGAAATTGTATTCTTTCTCCGTTTCTGCACGGATAATATAATTATATTATTATATATATTAATATAATTATAATTATAGCGTAATGTGGAAAGAATGCATGATGAAAGAATGACTAAACAGATATACAATGCAAAAGTGGATGGATGCAGAAGTCGTGGAAGGCCACGACACACCTTCCATGATCAAATTGATCGTGTACTAGCAGAAGGTGATTTCAGGCGCCTTAAGAACAGACGAGCGTGCATGACAAGAGCTATGAGTGTCAAAGAAGCAAGTGAGGTGTGTAAGAATAAGCCTGAATGGCGCTCTGTGGCTCGTGCCTACCCCGCAAGGGAACTGGCGTGAAGTTATGTATGTATGTATAGCGTAATTATTAAGTAGGAGGGAAATTCAAGCAATCGTGCATTACAGTGAACTCACTAATTAGCGAATTGAATAGGTTTGCTCAGCAGTTAATTGGTGGTATGGGCATATAATGAGTAGTCACGAAAGGCACGTGACAATAAGCTTATTTAAACAGGTTTTTAAATCCAAGCTTTTGAGATCCTGGATATCATGTAGCAGCAGAGTGCTAGCCAAGACAAGTAAAACGAGCCCAAACACGACGGGTCTATCTAGTTTAATACAGGAGTTCCTAGGGCCACACTCCGACTCCATCATCAAATCAGCTCCATGGTACCATATTATTGCAATATCACGCGATATACATATGCGTGCCAAATTTCAGCTCAATTGTAAACCGGGAAGTTGGTCAAATTTAACTTGCAAGATTCCATCCGAATTCACATACATACATAGTACATCCATTGCAAGTTAAATAAAAGCTTGTAAAAAGAATGTAAAATTCAAGATGGATGGGTACAAGAAAGAAGAAACCTGTTAAAGTTCCAAAAAGAAGACCCCACATATATCAAAAACTAATTAGTTACAAAATAATACTTATTGCATGCATAGATCTACAGATGTAATACATACTAAACAAATTGATAAAGTTATAAATTTATTTATAAAGTTATAAAAAGTACTTGTGATTTATTTACCTTAAGGAATATCGACTGTCAAAATAAAATGAATGCGTATTTCTTGTCTTGCAATTTTATGGATTGGAACTGTTATTTGGCCTGAATTGATTAGCTCATTGCACTCTTGTTTAATCGTAAATTATAAACATAATCATATTTACATATGTTAATTATTTTTAATGAGTTCTGTATATAAAAATATTCTGCTTATCTTAATTGATGTTGATTAAAACTGTATTTGGGCAATATTGGTTTTTTATACTTATATATTATCATAGGTCAGATAATTTACTTACATTTAGAATAATAGTGTTACAACTCAGATCCCGACAAAAACAAAATCCACCACGTCCACCTGCATATCTTAAACAAAGCACATTTATTACCCGTCGGTATTTGAACTAATAACATTGAAATTCTTTTATGATCGTCTTCTTTTGTTTACAATGCAAAAGTGGATGGATGCAGAAGTCGTGGAAGGCCACGACAGACCTTCCATGATCAAATTGATCGTGTACTAGCAGAAGGCGATGTAAGGAGCCTTAACAACTGACGAGTGTGTATGACAAGATCTATGAATGTCAAAGAAGCAGTGAGGTATGTAAGAATAAGCCTGAATGGCGCCCTGTTGTTCGTGCCTACCCCGCAAGGGAACTGGCGTGAAGTTATGTATGTATATATTTATGTATGTTCTTTTGTTTACTTATAGGCATACGGTCTATTATTGTATTGTAATCATTGGCTAGGTGTTACGGATTTTAAAGTAAAAGCTGATTCTAGGAAATTAGGTCCACGTTGCCAGGCGGACATATTGCATTTGTGCAGTATAAAACAATGGCCCGATTGAGGGAGGAGTTAGTCGAGCGAGAACCACGAGCGAAGAGAGACGTGTGTACTACAATTGGGAATTTAATAACTGACGGACTTTGCGCGTTTTATTGAATTTCGATCTTGTGTTCGGTTATATTTTTACCTGTGTTATACGTGTTTGTATAGTTCTAATAAACTTTATAGTAATTATAACGGCATTTTAATTCGAGTCTCGCGACTCGTAACAATGTGTTGTAACTGGAGTGAACTTTCATTTGTAGGTTAGGCTATGGACGTGGCAAGCGTCAAGTGATGGGTCACCATAGATAACACATGTCTGGCACCACGTGTATTGTTTTTTAGTAACGCCACAATGGCAGGCAAAAGAACAAAATCCATACAGCTTAACTACATGTAACATGTGTATAGGTATATAATAAGTGCTTTATTTAAGTTTATTTATTTTTTATGTACTTATCTTTACTTTTTCTATTGTTTTATTGTTCTTTATTATTATTCCTTTCACGTGTACGTTGACTATAATTTTATTTTATTTTGCTTGTTTTCACCGTGGGTCGCAAGATTTTTATGATTAAGGTGGTGGGCACTGAAAATCAGTGCTGTGCCGGACTATGTTTCGGCACAGCAAAATACTGAGTGTCAACCTCATTTTGCAAATTGCGGCACACGTTTTCTTTATTATTGTTTACGTGGGTCCATGGCGAGGCCAACACGTAGAGGCCCCTTGACAAATTTAATCTAAATGTGGCGTGACTCTGACCGGCGATTATCCCTGTCTATGCCATATAATAATGCACCTAGGGAGAAGCCCCGACCAGTGTAGGACTATTGTGTACAATGACAACGAAAGATACCGGGCTATTGGGGTGAACTGCTAGTAGAACAGGGGATCTGGGACTATGGGGACTTTGGCATCTGCACGTCGCAATGGTCGGGGAACATGGAGAAATCGGCAGACGGTGACTCGCCACTCCCTGTATGGACCGAATCGTCCGAGGTATACCGGTTTTCTGGTGATTTTTCCCCAGACTACGTGCTTTTTTTCTCAGGCACGACACAAGTGCTATATGACTATGAATTTATTTATTTTAATTTAATAAAATTTGGTTAATTCATAGATAGATATGCAAAAGTGGATGGATGCAGAAGTCGTGGAAGGCCACGACACACCTTCCATGATCAAATTGATCGTGTACTAGCAGAAGGTGATGTCAGGAGCCTTAAGAACAGACGAGCTTGTATGACAAGAGTTATGAATGTCAAAGAGGCAAGTGAGGTGTGTAAGAATAAGCCTAAATGGCACTCTGTTGTTCGTGCCTACCCCGCGAGGGAACTGGCGTGAAGTTATGTATGTATGTATGTAGATATATTTTGTTTCGTTGCTGCTACTGTTATTTTATATATGTAGGTATTACGTTTTTAAATTATATATATATATATATATATATATATATATATATATATATATATATATATATATATATATATATATATATATATATATATATATAGTCTACATTTCATTCAACTTTAACAAACTGCATTATTCTATATATTTATTTGTTGTTATGTGTTGTATTGTCCACCGTGACTTCACTTTTTGGTCCCAGACGGAAGAACAGCGCTAGTCCTTGTTGGCTAGCATTATGCTGAGACTGGGTCCAATTTAGGACTTATTTTGTTTTTTCTTTTTCTATTTACATTAATTTAGTTTTTGTCCTAAATAAAATATTTTCTTTCTTTCTTTCAGAAAATTCGGTTTTCATTGACAAATTCGAGTTTTTTCTATTGTCACCCCCCTCTTTTTTGGCATCGTCATCGTCGTCGTTTTTGGGATAGTGCTCGTCGAGGGCTATCCGTCAACACCACTCCCGTCTCCGTGTGCCTCACAGCGCCTTCAATAATCGCATCCTAAATTCCCGTTTTTCCAACGGTGACCCCTGGTCCGTGACCACTGTACTGTAGGCCTCGTCAAGACCTACAGTTTGGTGTGCGCCACGTCTCGATCCGACCCAAATTCGGCCTGTTATCATTAGAAAACAGACCGATTTGGGGAAAATTCGGGTATCCCTAACAATGCTGTACAAAATTGACGACATTATTATTTATTTGTTACTAGCTGTGACCGCGACTTCGCGTGGAATTTTTTTCACAGAACTATAAACAAAAGTAGCCTAAGTTACTCCTTATAACATCAGCTATCTGCCGGAATTAGCCGGAATATCCAGACAGAGAAAAAAAATGTTTTTTTGGTATATCCGTATACTTTATACGGATATACCAAAGACACACACCTTCCATGATCAAATTGATCGTGTACTAGCGGAGGGTGATGTCAGGAGCCTTAAGAACAGACGAGTGTGCATGACAAGAGTTATGAATGTCAAAGAAGCAAGTGAGGTGTGTAAGAATGGGCCTAAATGGCGCTTTGTTGTTCGTACCTACCCCGCAAGGGAACTGGCGTGAAGTTATGTATGTATGTATGTATGTTTATACGCATTTATACTATTTCCATTTGTTTATTTTCTCGATGACAGTTTCCTGTGGAAACTTGAACGAGCGTCTTTTTTACATTATGTATACATTATTTAATAAAAATATGACGTTTACGCACGTACAATTATTATTATAGTAGTAATGAATGAATATGCTTTTAATGTATTTTAAAGAGACACAGTTAACAGAAAAAAAAATTTACAATACAAGAAGCGGTCTTATCACTGTTAGCGATTTCTTCCAGACAACCTTTGGATGGACAAAAAATTTGATAAGAACAGAGGTATTTTGCATTATTCTCACTAGCGAATCAGTATCTTATAAATATATTCAAATTCAAATGTTTTTATTCAAAATAAGTTCCACTGGTGAACACTTTTTGAAGGTCATACATGTAAGTTAAAATTTAATTTTTACTTCCTATTCTATATACACCGTTTCGCAACGTGTTGATGCTGTAAAGGAGAAGAAGCGGCAAGAAACTCCCCAGCAACACGTCTAGCTAAATATTGTTTTTCTTTATATTTCATATTCTATTTATATCTGAAATTATTTTTTTTATAAGTTTTGTTCAGAAGTATGTTACGGAATTAGTTTTTGAAGAATTAATGGAGTTGTAGCAAAAAATGCAAACTCAATAAGACCAAGACAATAAAAGGAAAGAAAAATAATATTATAGTTATAATAATGACATTGGTGATTACCACCGAGGCGCCATTGAGACTCGAGCCGTAGGCGAGGGTCTTAAGAGAGCCGAGGACGGTAATCATCAATACACACGTGTATCATACGACGTTTTTCAACACACTTGTGAATAAAATAACAACAAAAACTCATTTTATTTAGTAGATAAAAAAAAGTTATATATGAGTGAAAGTTTTATTTATTAAACACGTACGAGTTAAAATTATGTATTTAAATAAGAAGTTGCATGAAATGAGCAAGCAATAGGAACATTAATTTATTCTGTGCCTAATTGCGGTGACCATAGAGCCACTTTATGAGCAAGTGTGTTGAAAAAATAATTTAAAATATAATACTAATACGATATATGTAAATAAAGTATTATAAAATACACTTACATAAATAAATATAAAGTAGAAAAATATGACAATAACTGTTGCATCCTTAATTTGAGGTATAATAATCCTTCACAAGTCTATTGAAAATAGACAGTGATTTGACTAGCTTTGTATTAACTGGCAGCGCGTTCCAAAGACGAACCGCTTGGACTGTGAAGGATTTGCCATAAGAGCTAGTTGTATGCAGAGGAGTTTTAAATAACAAATTTTCTGAGGTATAGTAAAAAGCTATTTTGACATTACAAACAAACACTTCAATTTTATTTGTCTGTACTCGGGCTAAAATTTGAAGCCGGGTCTTTTGAGTTTGCTTTGTGCGTTAACCCTTAAGCTACCACATTTTTTTGATAAGGGGTTGAGTAAATATTATTAAATTACATTTAAGCGGAGTGAAAACGAACCTGATCCTTCAGACCTTTCCAGCATTGACCCATAAAATACGCTTTTACTTAATTAAATCGCTTTGAAAGTATGAAACGATATTTTGTATCATTAATAACATTCCTTTGTTTATCCGAAGTTGTTTCGTCGAAAGCTTTTATTTAATTAGTTTCTTTGTTGTTTGAAAGGTTGTATTAAATCACTCCTTAGTTCTGAACATTGAAAGAAATTTTACTAAACTCCTGGTAACCGAGGAGTTACCATTTCATCCGTGCAGGAACGGAGAAAGAATACAATTTCCTACGGCCGGGCGGCCTGTCGTAAGAGGCGACAAAACAACCCACAGCCAGGTGGAGGGGTATTTGCTCGACTGGATGGCGACCACTCCTGGTCTAAAGTATGTCGCCATAACAACCACAACTTGAGTTGTGTTCCGGCATTAGTGATCAGGTTCCAGTCTCCCTTAAGAGAGCAGCAGCGCATTTGTAGCAACTTTGGTGATGCAAATGTCCATAGGCGATGGTAATCGCTTTCCATCAAGTGGGCTGTCTGCCTGTCTGCTGAACTCCTACAATAAAAATAAAATAAAAAAAAGTAGAGTAGTTTATATATTCTAAGCTACTACAAGATACTGTTATTGATGTTAGAGATAAATTTGGATTTATTTAATAAATTAGAAATTGTCTTGCAATGCAGCTGCTCCTCACTTTCACTACCTCTTCACAAATCCACTTGCTAGTTTTACATTTATGTCGTTCATAACCACGGCCGCAAGAAATGGCCTGGACTTTTCGAGGGCTTGCGTGGGATCATGGTAAGGCCAACACGTCCAGACCCCTTGACAAATTTAAAGTAACTGTGGCGTGACACTGACCAGAAAATCCCTTTCTACACCATATAAAAACGTACCCCAGGTGGATAAGGACAAGCCCCGGCCAGTGTGGGACTATTGTGGGAAATGAGAACAAAAAGTACTGAGCTATTGGTGTGAACTGCTAGTGGTACTAGGGGTCTGGGAATATTGGGACTATGGCGTCTGCCCGTCGCAATGTTTGGGGAACATGGAAAAATGGGCAGATGGTGACTCGCCACTCCCTGCATGGGCCCCAAAAAGTGCCATAGAAGACTGGGGCAACATGGGTGTAAATGACTAGGGGGTGTAGAGAGGTGGGCTGAAGGTTTACCGAAGCTACTTTTGACGTTATGCCATTTACCACTTCCACCCCTGGAGCTTGAGTCTTAGCTCTAGCAATCTCCACTCCGTGCCGGCTGTCTAAGGCAAGCACAGAGGCGGCGGCCTTGCTTTGGCCCCCGGAGTCAGGTCCGAGGTGTTGCTACTTATCTAAGGCTTCGCCACAAAGCGCCCCTAAGGGTCATTAGTGTGTTTAAAATTAAAAACTGTTACATACCGCCAAAGAAATGTGCACACCTGCCTGTCGTAAAAGCGCTGTTTATTGCCTTCCGGATTTAGGAATTCTTTTGTTTACTTTGTGTTCAGAATTTCTAATTAAGAAAAAGATGCTATTGTTTTTATACTTCTTTATGGCCGTCATTAGTGTCGAACTAATCTTTATTGTTATTGTTTTCAACTTTGTTGGCCGTTCGCAGATATGCAAATTACATTTTCTTGGAAGAACCCAGTCCACGAGCTTCCATTGTGTATTGTACAGTTTACTATAAAACAATGCCCGAACAGAGGGGTGAGGCAGTCGAGCGAGGATTACGATACGAGTATGACGTACATTCGACAAGCGATATAGTAACTGACTTTGCGCGTGTTATTGATCGTACAGATTGTAACAAGTAATGTTTATTTGTACCTGTTTTATACGTGTTTGTATAGTTCTAATAAACTCCATAGTAATTCCAACAGCATTTTAATTTCGAGTCCCACGCTCGTAACAATACTATATTTATTGACTATCTAAGTTTTTATTGTAAATATTTAAAGTTTAAATAATAAGCGTGGGAGGAATGTCACATTTTTGTGATTCGAACATTTGCATCTGGAACAGTAAAATGTTCCGGATCACTGATATGTTTCATTTGGAACATTTAGAACATTGAGTCAAAGATATAGGGTCATGGTCGTCTTGTTATGGTACGTCGCAGACTGAGGCTGAGAAACGGGCTGCGGTTTCATTTGAAACATCGTGTTAAACTAGTCAAAGATAAAAATACAGATGTATATATGTTGTGTCGCAGGCATATTGAGGCAGACGGTGTCAAGATTGAAACAAAGATGAATATTCATAGTAATATTTGAAAAAAATACAAATTGTGAGACTACGTTTTAACGGTTTTAAGCGCGGTAATTTTATTTGATTTTGGTTTTTCCGACGTTTCGGCCACTTTTCAGTGGCCGTGATCACGGAAGACAAAGATGTCAAGTGTCAACGAGTATTGTTAAAGTTTTATTTAGCCTACAACTTTAACTTTAACAATACTCGTTGACACTTGACATCTTTGTCTTCCGTGATCACGGCCACTGAAAAGTGGCCGAAACGTCGGAAAAACCAAAATCAAATAAAATTACCGCGCTTAAAACCGTTAAAACGTAGTTTTATTATGTATACAAGTCGCGAAAACTTAAGAAAATATTACAAATTGTGAGATCATTAATAAATTATAATTTGCTTATATTTTACTGTTTTCCTGCTCTCTCGCGGTCGGTCTCTCTCACACGTAAGCGACATGATCGCGCTGAATAGAGAGTCGGAGAGATCGCGATGTTCCAGATCCAAATGATGCATTTGAAACATTATTGGTGTTCCAATCTTTTGGAACACCTAAATGTTTCGGATCAGTGAGTCGGTTCAGTAAAGAGTTACACACGCCTATTAAATAATAAATTTAATTAATCAAATTACGGTTGCGTAAATAAAACAAATAGTAAATTACTTGGTTCTTTAAAATTGAATTCATATCGAAAATACATACGGGTATAAATATATTGCATAATTCCTTTACTAGAATATGCGAACCTATATGGTACAAGGTAATACAGTGCAGCGATTAATTATTAATTTTAATGACACCATGTTTTGTGTTGGTTTGAGTGTTGGTTGTGTATGGCTTATTGAACTCACAAGAACCGAACGGCGTGTGTCGCAGCAATGGCCAACAGACCCGATGGTATGTCATTGGTGCCCTGGAGGATGGGTCGCCCTTTAGTATGGGATGCGTCTTGCGTCGATACTTTGGCGGCGTCCCATCTTTCAGCTACAAGCATGTCTGCTGGTACAGCTGCTGCAAAACAGGAGTCCCTAAAATGCAGCAAATATGCCACCATCGGAAATGGATACATATTTGCGGCTTTTGGGGTCAATACCCTGGGACCATGGGGGCCTGAGGCGCACAAACTTTATCGAGACATAGCGAAACGCCTGGTAGAGGTCTCACGTGACTAAAAGATTGGTCTGTACCTCGGACAGCGCATTAGCGTTGCGGATACAGCGAGGTAATGTGGCCAGTCTTTTGGGCACGTTTCCAACTAACAACAGTCTGGGACTAGATTTTATAGTTTAATTTTAAGTTGTACATATACTTATTCATAATTTAGTTTAGTTTTGATTTAATTGTTAATATCGCTTGTATATATAGTTTATTTATAAAAAAAGGATTTTTGTTAAATAGTTATCAATAAACTCACAGGCCGGGAGTTATATTACAGTGAAAGTTAGACTGAGACGTTGGCAATTCCTATATACAGCGTTGGCGATGCAGTATTCCCGTATCCCGGATCTATGGCGAGAGGAGTGACACAAGGTTATTTTATATAGTGGATATACTGGCCAGGCAGAAGTGTTCCATACTAACCAACTATAAATCTCCAAGCAGTAGGGTGTATCTAAATTGCATTTCAATATCTATCTATAATATTACAAAATTCTAAACGTGCCGTGTCTGTATATTAAAGCTTTTAAAAAAACAACTGGGATAGAGAAAACGTTGAATTTTTTTTAAATTTCTTGTCTCTTTATCTGTTTGTTCGGGATTCATGTAAAACAACTAGGCCGATTTTGATGCGGTTTTCGTTGGTCGACGGCTAATGTTCAGACTTAAACAATGTGCTACTTTTTCCTGGGAATCCCGCGGGATTTTTCATGGGAAAGATTTAAAATGGCCAGATTAAAAAGAAACGAATTCCAATATGATTTTTTCACCGATCGATAGCACAGGAGGATGCCCATTTTGGGTCTCTGATAAATTTGAACGTGCCTTAACCAAAGAAACAAGTTCAAGGTTCAGGGTGCTTTCTAATTGTTCTGTTCCTTATCTTTCAGTGCATAAAAACATTGATTTTATCATAGTTCAAGTATATGTATTGGTCAATAAGACCAAACATAACCTCAAACATTAAGTTAGAAAAATTAAGATTTTTCTTCAACTATGCCATAAATATTGAATTTAATTCTTGAATATGACAACTATGATGATCAAATTGATCGTGTGCTAGCAGAAAATGATGTCAGGAGCCTTAAGAAGAGACGAGCGTGCATGACAAGAGTTATGAATGTCAAAGAAGCAAGTGAGGTGTGTAAGAAAAAGCCTGAATGGCGCTCTGTTGTTTGTGCCTACCCCGCAAGGGAACTGGCGTGAAGTTATGTATGTATGTATGTATGTATGTATGTATGTATGTATTAAGGAGTAGACACTTTATTCATGTGTTCTTTGTCAATGTTTAGCACATAGCACTACACTTTATTATTATTAGAATAGTATAACATTAACTTAAATGATTTTGCCATTTTGAGTCTTCTTAATAAATCTGTATTATCAAGGAGCTGGATGGCCTATTTTTTTTTTTTTTTTTTTTTTATTATTAATATCTCTACGGACTCGAGTTACGTACCCTTTTTTACTACTTAATTTCTATGAAAAATTTGAGACTCCATACACGCTTATTGTTTATTTTTGTTAGTGTATGTGACATTATATGTAGTAATTTTTATGTTTTGGTGTACCTTAAGAATAACTTATTAGATTAATTTATTTTAATTTTAATACTAATGTAGAGTGTATCTGTTACATGCTGGTGTTGTGAGGAAGTGCATGTGCAGTGTTGGCCTTATATCTATACTTATATATAATCCTATCTAGTGCCATGTTGTTTTTTCCTTTTCTGTGCCTGGGTTATTAATTTTTAGGCTCTTTGTGTGTCTTGGTTTGTTTGTGGAGTGTGCGTGTAATGCAATGCGATGGTAGTGCGCGTAGGTTTGAGTATGTGTATAAGTTTTATTGTTAGTTATGTGTTTGTGACTTTGTGTGGTGTTATAATTTATTGTTTAATTGTTGTATTATTTAATTGGATGGTCTATTAGAAACTAAACAGTGAGTTACTTTTATAACTCGTTCCCAACCCTTACCAAGGCATCTCGAATATGGCGCCAATATCCAGGAATCCGATGCAGCATGCAGCATTCTTCACGTTTCCAACGAACACGAGACCTCCTGCGGCCATTATTAACTTCAAATAATAGCGTATATTCCAGACCGATATAAAGGAGACATACTGGATAAAGCCTGTTAAATCTGTTTGATCTGTGCTTGTAGATAATTAAGGTACCTACTGCAGCTATTGGGAGATAGTTTTATGGTAACAAGAGATATATTAGAATGCATTTATATATCGTTATAAAAATACTATAATATAATACCTGAAAGAGAGTGTCGGGGTGAAGGTAAGGAAAGGAATGCTCCGGTGGTTCGGGCATGTGGAAAGAATGACTAAACAGATATACAATGCAAAAGTGGATGGATGCAGAAGTCGTGGAAGGCCACGACACACCTTCCATGATCAAATTGATCGTGTACTAGCAGAAGGTGATGTCAGGAGCCTTAAGAACAGACGAGCTTGCATGACAAGAGTTATGAATGTCAAAGAGGCAAGTGAGGTGTGTAAGAATAAGCCTAAATGGCACTCTGTTGTTCGTGCCTACCCCGCAAGGGAACTGGCGTGAAGTTATGTATGTATGTATGTATGTATGTATGTATGTATGTATGTATAATACCTGTGCAATGCTGGATCACGGATCCTTATAACACAGCTTCGCTGGTTCTATTAAATATTTTTTTGTAGACTGTATAGGGTATATATATTTGAGAGTGTGAGGTATGCCAAATCCTGCACAAAAACCAATGGGGTAATAAGCACCACTAACCTCGGAATCCACCTCCAATGGGGCAGCTAGACAGCTCCTGAAGTGCACGGTACTAACAAGCTCTCGGATGGCACTTAGGTTAAGTTATGGCACACTCACACCAAGAGCAAGCACGGCTTGTGTCTAAAGTTCAATAGGGTCTCCAAGAATGGGATGTGAAACGTTCACTTACACGGAGAAAACGGAACGTCCGAACTGACCTCGCGTGCGTTGGGCACTGGTTCGCCACCACGCAATGGCGGCGAGACCGAAAGCCAGCGGCACTTACGAAACTACCCAAATTAGTATAAATCGTGAGGATCCAACAATACCTATATAATAAATCCGTTAGAAATCCGTGCAGGAACGGAGAAAGAATACAATTTCCTGCGGCCTGGCGGCCTGTCGTAAGAGGCGACTAAACAACCCACAGCCAGGTGGTAGGGTATTTGCTCGACTGGATGGCGACCACCCCTGGTCTAGAGTATGCCGCCATAACAACATTGTGTTGTGTTCCGGCATTAGTGACCAGGTTCCAGTCTCCCTTAAGAGAGCAGCGGCGCATTTGTAGCACCTTTGGTGTTGCGAATGTCCATAGGCGATGGTAACCGCTTTCCGTCGGGTGGGCCGTCTGCCTGTTTGCTGAACTCCTGCATTAAAAAAAATAAAAAATAAACTAGTTGTTATTATCCTGCAATAATAGAAAAGACTGACACACATATTTATTTGTTTTAATATTAGGTATCTATAATAAAACCGATTTGACCACCAGTACATTACAAGATATTGAGTTCAATATCTTGTAATAAGTACAAAAAAACCAGTTGGTTTTTTTGTTCAAAAATTCAATAATCGTTTCATAACATATTATGCACTTATATTAAATGTTCATTAGTTATTTTTTCTTCTGTGAAGGTGACGTTACTGCCTGGCACTAACGGAAGACCAGCATTTGTTGAGTTAACGCCTATTGAGACTTAGTTAACCTTTGGCTTTTGTTAAACTGCCTATGTATAATTTCCATTTTAAATACAGTGTAAACTCCATGTAACGTCACTCGATTTAACGAAAAACTCCCTTAAGCGTCGAAATCACTTGGCGTTAGTTTGTTTAGCCTGTCTTCCATACAATGATATACACTATGTAGCATTACACCCACTCTCAATAACGACAACAATTAAGTAATAAAAAGTGCCTTTTAAGTTGCCAAAATTAGTGAAAACTGCACAGCTGTGTACGTTCTTTTATTGCTTTATTATCCTACCCCGTAATAAACTCGAGTGTCGGCATCGTGCATACCGAAATATCTAAGTACTTCCTTTATCTCCAAGATGCCTCAATATGCCAAAATTTTAATAAAAAAAATACAACAAAATTACTAGTTCAGCAAAAGACGTCGTTTATAATAACAGACTTCTCTCCATTTAACGACAACTCTCTATAAAACCATAAAATTCACAGTCCCTTTGGTCTCGTTATATAGAGTTAACACTGTAACTCTAATTAAACATTATTTTCTTTCTTTAAAAAAAATATATTATTAATAATATTATTTTTGACTAGAACAGAACATATAAAAAAACAGAAGTGTATGGACTACAATTACAGGGCGTGTATAATTAAAATAAATTGAAATTAGAAATTTACATTACATTATTGAAAAATGAAAAGTATATCATAAAGAAAAATATACCTAAAAAAATTCATATAGAAAGAAAGAAAAAGATTTATTTAGAACCACTTATACTATTTAAAAAAAAAAGTAGTCTTAAATTGGTCTTAGCTCAGTAAAATTGCCGGTTAAGATAACCAGCGCTGATCTTCCGCTAGGGCCATTACTGACATACACGGATACAGGCACATAAAACAAAGATACATACATACATAGCTTCACGCCAGTTCCCTTGCGGGGTAGGCACGAACAACAGAGCGCCATTTAGGCTTATTCTTACACACCTCACTTGCTTCTTTCACATTCATAACTCTTGTCATGCACGCTCGTCTGTTATTAAGGCTCCTGACATCACCTTTTAAGTTGCCAAAATTAGTAAAAACATCATCATCATCATCAAAACAAAGATACTTAGTGAATATACAAAAAATCAAATATATAATACTGGGGGCCCGGCGCGGTTTCACCCGCGCTCTGTCCTGCTCCCGTGGTATATAGCGTCATGTTATATAGCCTATGACACTCCCTGTTAACGTAGCTTTTGAACAGTAAAATAATTTTTAAAATCGGTTCAGTAGATCCAGAGATTACCCCCAACAACGTCACAAACTTTACCTCTTTATACTATTAGTATAGATAGATTATCTTTTTATTCATTTGAGTCTCACTCAAACGAATCTCGCTACACAACAGAATTATGTGAGTTACAAAATAAATCACAATTTAACGACGTTCTAAATTTCAAATCAGTAAAATTAAAAATGAAAACTGTATCGTAAATTCGATTTGTAGAAGTTTAATAAGTTATTATCCAGATTAAACCTAAAACCAATTTAGGCATTCTATTACTATTTTGAATTTCACTCTCTCACTACACTTAAAGTGCACTGTACCGATAGTAGTGTTTGAGTGAGTTACAAAATAAATACAATGCAAAAGTGGATGGATGCAGAAGTCGTGGAAGGCCACGACGCACCTTCCATGATCAAATTGATCGTGTACTAGCAGAAGGTGATGTCAGGAGCCTTAAGAACAGACGAGCTTGCATGACAAGAGCTATGAATGTCAAAGAAGCAAGTGAGGTGTGTAAGAATAAGCCTAAATGGCGCTCTGTTGTTCGTGCCTACCCCGCAAGGGAACTGGCGTGAAGTTATGTATGTATGTATGTACAAAATAAATGACAACCACACGACGGATGTTAGTTTCAAATAACAATTACATGAACTATATAAATATAATACGTGCATTTTAGTAAAAACAATCATGGAAGATATCATACAAACAAATATTCAAGTCACTCATGAAATATCTAAATACAATTTAAGACAACCTAATTAATTACTTATAATCGAATACAATGCAAGAAAACTTAACTTATTTGTATTGTATTCTACTCATAGTCCCTCAAGACTATAAGTAGAATACTGAGCCTAGATCACCGTCTTCTATGGGTAAGGTGCCCAGAAGGCTGGCTACGTTTCCTCGCTGGATCGCCATACTGATCCTTTGGCCGAGGTAAGCACCAGCCCTCTGATCACCCGAAGAGTCAATGAGTCGTTTCGATAAATTTTGGTAGAGGCTCACGGCCCCAGGACCCCACGGTCCAAGCGTCTCGACAGCAAACGGCACAAACATATAACTTTCACAGAGGGTTGCATATTTGCGCCACTTGAGTGATTCGGCTGTTTTCGCCACTGAACCGGCTGATTTAGACGTGTTTGGTAAATGGGATGGGGCCAACGTGTCTACGCAAGTCGCATCCCACACCAAAGGCTTGCCACGCTGCCAGGGAATTAGAGTCATTCCGTCAGGACGCCTACCATCGTCACTTGCAATACCGTTCGGCTCCAATAAAGCCGGCACGTTAGCGGTGGCGAGCGCCCTCCGTAAGAGATCATTCAAGGCAGCGTGGCGTGACCATCTGCCAGCGGCAAGAAAGACCTTGGTATCCCGGGCCGATTATCTCTGTTCCACAGACGCATGTGTGTGGTGCACATATTAGACACACTAATAAAATTATTATTCAAGCACCTAGAACAGAAAAATACGGCGAGGGAAATATTTTATACGAAGGAGCCAATCAATATTACAAATAAATTATCAAATGAAGTAAAGGAGTGTAAAAATATAAATTCCTATAAAAGGAAACTAAAAATTATATTTCAAAAACTTAAAACTGTTATCAGTTTCAGGACTCGAATTAAAATGCCGTTGGAATTACTATAGAGTTTATTAGAACTATACAAACACGTATAACACAGGTACGAATATAACAGAACGCAGCAAGTCCAAACGTAATGCAGAAGATCGTAATTCAATAACACGCGCAAAGTCCGGCACTAAATAGATTACCGAATGTACACAAGTCTTGCTTCACTCATAGTTATCGCTCGACTGCCTCACCCCTCAATCAAGGCATGGCTTTATACTGCACAGGTGCAATATATCTGCCCGGCCGCGCGGACCGAATTTCCTAAAATCAGTTTGTACTTTAAATCCGACACACCTGGCTAATGGCTGACATAAAAGATTACAATACACAATGGGCTGTTTTATAATCTCAAATTTTAAAAACAAAGTAAACAAAAGAAGTCCAAATGCCGAAAGGTAATAAAATGTATCTCTACGGGTATGCAGGTATGAATTTGTCTTTGTCGACGTCTAGGTCATAACAATATTAAAAAAAAAAACAATTATTTACAGGAGACTACTCAGAAAATCTAATTATTATGTTTCTCAGTTCACCTTCATCATCCGTGCAGGAACGGAGAAAGAATACAATTTCCTGTTGCCTGACGGCCTGTCGCAACTCACAGCCAGGTGGTAGGGTATTTTCCCGACTGGCTGGCTACTATCCCTGGTCTAAAGCATGTCGCTATAACAACCTTGTGTTGTGTTCCGGCATTAGCGACCAGGTTCCAGTCTCTCTTAAGAGAGCAGCAGCACATTTGGTGTAACAAATGTCCATACGCGATGGTAACCGCTTTCCATAAAGTGGGCCGTCTGCCTGTCTGCTGAACTCCTGCAATAAAAAAATTAAAAAAAAACCTATTTATTATTATTTTTTTTTTATCTATGTCCTCACTCTTAGATTTATAGAACTTATGTCAGAATATAAACTTTTGTATCTTATATAAGTCAACTGTAATGTTCTTTTGAGAATTAAAATTTTTAAACCCCATTAGTGAACCGAGCTTACAGAAGTTAGTGCGTTCGTGAAATTAGCTCTGCTGTATCACACAGCCCTGTTCTAATAACCTTAATGTACCCCATCGGCTGTTTTAGTATTTTTAGATAGACGGTATGCGGATGAAACCTCCTTTTAGCAGAAGTGGAGCACGGATACGTGATTTACGAGGCGAAAGGCAGAGGTTGCGGATCTGGCTAATGATAAGATCCGCACTAGCCACCGGACCATACCGGATTTATGGAGCATTAAGGAGGGAATCCAACGTATAAAATAAAATATATCCTTACTGGATATTTGCAAAGTATCGTAAGTTATTGCACTTCGGATTTGAATAGTATTTGGAAAATTTGGGATATCAAGAATTTTTTTGGGAGCAGACAGTGGAATCGATTGTGATCGTTGATAGAGAAAAGAAAAAACATTAAAAAAAACGTTGCGGGGAAATGTTACCTTGAGTTAATCGTATTTCATACGATAAGTGAGAGTTCCAATAGCCGACTTCTCCCAGTTTTCCCTCGTCTATCCCATCTTCCCTTTTAGACGATGCCCGGTAGTGATGAGTAGTACACGTATGAGGCAGTACATTTGTCCCGTACAAAATAAATTTGTACTGATACGGCTCGAAATTCAAATTTGTACTACTTCAAAAATTTTGTCCTGCTATTACTCACGCGTCAAATGTAAGAGGAAGGGCGGAACGAGGACAACAGTACAATTACGCCTCTACGGATATTCTACATGAATCTATGACAAAGAGGGACAACATGACATGTACGACTGCTAGTAAAACGAGGTGACCGAGGCCGCCGATTACATCCGATTCTTAACAAACATTTCCGAATTAGGGGCCTTACTTATAATCGTTTCTTAAATTTAAAGAAACTGCTCAGCAACCGATTAGTGAAAATCTTACCCATAAACTCCTCTTTAGTCGAATATTTTGGGTACAACCTACGTTAATCATGTTTTTCTTTATATTTCATATTAAAGGAGAAGAAGCGGCAAGAAACTCCCCAGCAACACGTTTATACTGTTTTTCTTTATATTTCTCAAATTCTTTTTTTTATAAGTTTTGTACAGAAGTATGTTACAGAATTACTTTTTGAAGAATTAATGGAGTTGTAGCAAACAATGCATACTCAATAAGACCAAGACAATAAAAGGAAAGAAAAATAATGTTATAGTTATAATAATGACATGACGTGCTAAAATGTTATGCTGCAATATGTCTCCACAAATTCCTTACAAGCTTGGCAGTATAAAAAAACGTTATACAAAATTTAGTATAAGAGGTTGGAGCGAGCTGCTATGTAAATGAATTTTTGTCATTTAAGTATTCTTCAAAAGTGTAGTATCCCCTTTTTAGCAAGATGCTTTTTAATTTAGTAAAAGGCAGATGTAACATTTCACTCGGAACCTTATTGAAGAAGCGTATATCAACCCTCAAGAAAGAGGACAGTACTTTTTGTAGAAGGAGCGTATTACGGGCAATAATACTCCAATGTGTGGATCAGTTTGAAACAATATGAATATTGCGTCCAATCACCGGTCAATGTCCAATACCGACACGCAACGAGTCGGTTTTTGAAACGAGTACAAAGGCGAGAGTAATGAATACGGAATGCGTGGTGGAAAGGTGTGGTGCAGTAGTTGGGTTAAATATTGGCCATTTCAAATTGAGACCAAGCTTGGACGCAAAGTTGAATCCAATGTATGGCCGCGCCTTGAAATACTAGCTCGTAGAAGTGATCCAATCAATGTAAGCCTTTAAACCTCGTTAATTAAATTAAAATTGCTAAAGCTCTCAGTCATGCAATATCGGCCTCTGCCTCATCATTGGGAATCATTCCAATTTCACAGGGTTTTCATTACTGGGAAATGGTGTTATCCGTTTACAACCTTTGGCTGTATTTCAGGAACGGTAAAGTTTGTGAGTTTGTAAGTTGGTTTGGTTGTAGGAAGTAATCTCTTGAACTACTGAACCGATGTTGAAAATAATTTCATCAGTAGAAATCTACATTATTTCTGAATGACATAGGTCATATTTGATTGTCATCTATACATATAATAAATTTGTAGAGGTCGAATTTCTGTACAATGAAAAAAAAATGCAAAAAACACCCAAATTTCAATAGAGAAGATGGTTGGCAAGTACCACCTGTTTGGGATCCAATTATCAAAACTATTAAGACCCAAACCCAGCAAAAACCAGCTGCCAGACCTCAAGACACTGTGAGCTCTTTCTGCGTACAACGGAACACAAACCAACTTGACTGATAATTACTTTTATTTTTCCTTCCACACATTTTAATATTATATAAAATTATTAGAGCTAGGCATGTTTGCTGAAGAGTTTCTTGCGCCGCTTCTTCTCTTCAAGCCATAACATGTTGCGAAGCGGTAGTAAATTAGATTAGGCTCCCATAGATTAAATAATAACCATAAACAAAATTAAAATTAATAAGTTGGCGGTAGGCTAAATAAAACTTTAACAATACTCGTTGACACTTGACATCTTTGTCTTCCGTGATCACGGCCACTGAAAAGTAGCCGAAAGGTCGGAAAAACCAAAATCAAATAAAATTACCGCGCTTAAAACCGTTAAAACGTAGTTTTATTATAGAACTAATTTAGATTTTTTTTCAAATTTTTGTTTCTCTGTATGTTTGTCTGTCTGTTTGTGCCGGGTAATCTCCGAAACGACTGGACCGATTTAAATGTAATTTTGTACGGTGGTAGCTTATATCCTTTTTTGGGGCCCATGCAGGGAGTGGCGAGTCACCGTCTGCCCATTTTTTAATGTTCTCCGAACATTGCGACGGGCAGACGCCATAGTCCCCATATTCCCAGACCCCTAGTACCACTAGCAGTTCACCCCAATAGCCCGGTACTTTTTGTCCTCATTTCCCATAATAGTCCTACACTGGCCGGGGCTTGTCCTAGGGTGAATCACTATATGGTGTAGACAGGGATAATCGCCGGCCAGTGTCACGCCACACTTACTGCTGGCCTTCCCATGGCCCCACGGAAGCCCTCCAAAAGTCCGGGCCATTTTTATGGCCCGTGGTCTACAAAGAAATCCTAACTAAAATTCAAAATTACGAATTTGAGTTTGTTAGTTTATTACGCTATCACGTCTGAACTACGCCACTGGTCGTAACGAAATTTCGCATACACGTCAGGGATATAGAAGGCGACATGGGATACCTTTAATCCAGAAAGTGCCGTTCTTGAAGAATAGACAAATATAGCCGAACAGGAACGGGGAAAGAATACAATTTCCTGCGGCCGGACGGCCTGTGGTAGGAGGCGATATAACAACCCACAGCCAGGTCGTAGGGTATTTGCCCGTCTGGATGACGTGTTAGCCATCCCACCCCTGGTCTAGAGTATGCCGCCATAACAACCTTGAGTTGTGTTCCGGCATTAGTGACCAGGTTTCAGTCTCCCTTAAGAGAGCAGCAGCGCATTCGTAGCACCTTTGGTGTTGCAAGTCTCTATAGGCGATGGTAATCGCTTCCCATTAGTTGGGCCTTTTGCCTGTCTTCTGAATTTGTACAATTATTTTTTTTCTATTATTTTTTATTGCAGGGGTTCAACAGACAGGCAGACGGCCCACTTTATGGAAAGCGGTTACCATCGCCTATGAACATTTGCAACACCAAAGGTGCTACAAATGCGTTGCTGCTCTCTTAAGGCATACTGGAACCTGGTCACTAATGCCGGACCATAACTCAAGGTTGTTATAGCGACATGCTTTAGACCAGGGGTGGTAGCCATCCAGTCGGGCAAATGCCCTACCACCTGGCTGTGGGTTGTTTTGTCGCCTCTTACTACAGGCCGCCCGGCCGCAGGAAATTGTATTCTTTCTCCGTTCCTGCACTAATAAAAATTATTTTATTAGGTAAATAAATAATTAGAGAAATATATTATATCATAATTTGTAAGCATGATACTTACAAATATGCATGCCGAAAGGCGGAATTTGGAGAACTGTACTACGTTAAATTTTACACCTTTTTGTATACCCATTTTCGCATTAAATAAATTGAAATAAAATTGAATTTATTATCAAATCAGAACGAAACACTAGAATAATGATAACAATTACTCGTCTGTTCTCCTATTTTGGATATAACAATATTGTGTACACGACTCTCTGCGGCAGGAATAAGCCTATGAGGTTTTTTTTTTTTCAGCACTGTTGTCTCTAACAAGTGGATAGTCAGAATCACTGGCACTACACTTTTCAACTCATTGACTTTATACAATACTAGCTGGCATACTTCGTACCGCCTCAGAATTAATAAATAAAAAACGTTGATTTCTGAACGATGGGACGAACATCAAACGTTTGAAATTCAAAACCGAAAAAAATGAAAAAAAACTTCACTTCTAATTTAATTTGATTTCTGAACGCCTTTTAAATTTAATTGATTTCTAAACGACGGGACGAACATCAATGTTTGACCGGTAGGAATAGTTTCTAAGAGAAAGCGAAATTGTTCTTTTAACTATATTCCAAGCATGTTTTTTTCATTTTTACTCACCTTTTAAACCTTCCCTGGACTTCCACAAATAATTCAAAACCAAAATTAGCCAAATCAGCCCAGCTGTTCTCGAGTTTTAGCGAGACTAATGAACAGCAATTATTTAAACTATTACAATTTTTTCATGTTTTCGAGAGAATTACAATAAATATCTTACTACAATTAAATTTTACATGAAAAATACACGAGTCTAAGAAAAAGAATAGAAGAAAGTGGGAAGGGGGGAGGGGTGAAGGGGGGAAGGGGATGGTATGGGGATAGGAAGGGGGGGGGACCCATTAGGTTTCTGTGCCACGGTCAAATGGGTATTTAATGTATACGAATGTAAAGCATATTGGACAATAAATAAATAAAAAACTATTTATTAAAAGACTAAAGGCCTTACTTATAATAATCTCGTTAAGAAACGATTAGGCATCTCTTAAGTAAGAGAATCAAAATCGGACCCTAATCAATGAATATCTTTTTTTTTCACTTATAAACGTCTATTACCTGTTGTTTACCTAAGAGGAGCACAGATAAACGAAATTTGAATGATTAACGTAGGTTGTACTCAAAATATTCGACTAAAGAGGAGTTTATGGGTAAGATTTTCACTAATCAGTTGCTGAGCAGTTTCTTTAAATTTCAGAAACGATTATAAGTATGGCCCTAAATACATATTACTTATATACATTGAGATACATACATACATACATACATAACTTCACGCCAGTTCCCTTGCGGGGTAGGCACGAACAACAGAGTGCCATTTAGGCTTATTCTTACATTGAGATAGTTAACTATTATCTATAAAATTTAAAAAGAGCGGTAGAAAAAAACTTAAACAAATGCAACATTTCACACACGATATACACAGTTTGTATCCGTGCAGGAACGGAGAAAGAATACAATTTCCTACGTTGGGGCGGCCTGTCGTAAGAGGCGACAAAACAACCCACAGCCAGGTGGTAGGGCATTTGCCCGACTGGATGGCTACCACCCCTGGTCTAAAGTATGTCGCCATAACAAGCTTGAGTTGTGTTCCGGCATTAGTGACCAGGTTCCAGTCTCCCTTAAGAGAGCAGCAGCACATTTGTAGCACTTTTGCTGTTGCAAATGTCCGTAGGCGATGGTAACCGCTTTCCATCGAGTGGGCCGTCTGCCTGACTACTTAACTCCTGCAATAAAAAAAAAACTAAGGAGGTCCGAGCCCAGCAGTGGGACATTTATAACTTGGTATTACAATAAATGTTTTAATAATATAAAATTTTATTCGTATACGAACGGAGAAAGAAGATTAATTCCTATGACTGGACGGCCTCTCGTATTCAACCTATAGCCACGTCACCACGTGGTAGGACATTGGCCCGTCTGAATGACCACCATCTCTGGTCTAGTTGAAACGAAATATGGCTAGGGAAATTCTTACGAAGTGTATTTATTTTTTAATATTGAATGGAACATTAACTGACTTTGAGTGTGGTTCATAGATCTAAAACGGATTCAGAAAAATTGCTCGGGAAATTCTCAACGAAATGTAATCTTTTAATTATTCATATTTAATAGACGATTAACTGTGAGTGTGGTTGATAGACCTATATCGAATTCAGCTAAATGGTTTCGGGATATTCCTGGAAAGTGAAAATTCTTCTTTACTTGTCAATATTTAATGAATCATTAACTGACTTTGAGTGTGGTTCATAGATCTAAAACGAATTCTGCAAAATCGCTCGGGAAATTCTTAAGAAGTGTAATCTTTTAATTATTCATATTTAATAAAACATTAACTGACTGTGAGTGTGGTTGATAGACCTATATCGAATTCAGCTACATAGTTTGGGAAAATTCTTATAAAATGGCAATTCTTCTTTACTTGTTAATATTTAATGAACCATTACCTGATTTTGAGTGTGGTTCATAGATCTAAAACGAATTCTGCAAAATAACTCCGAAATTGGAATGGAAATTTCTTGCAAAGCTAATTCTTTAGCTATTAATATTTAATGAATCATTAAGTGACTTTGAGTGTGGCTGATAGATAATAAGTCAAAATCAGCATAATAATAATATTTTAATTATTATTAATGGACCATTAATTGTCTTTGAGTATGGCTGATAGATAGCAAATTGATTTCAGCAAAATGACTCCGGCAAATTCTTGCAAAGTGTAATTCTCCGTGCAGAAACGGAAAAAGATTACAAATTCCTGCGGCCCGGCGGCCTGACGTAAGACGCGACAAAACAACCTATAGCCAAGTGGTAGGGCATTTTCCCATCTGGAAAGCTACCACCCCTGGTCTAGAGCATGCCGCTATAACAACTGTATTCCACACAAATTGTGCACATTGGTAGGACCTCTGGTATTGCTAATGACGGGAACCAATTTCCATCACAGTTGGACCGTCAGCTTGTCTGCTGTGCTTCAGCAATAATTTTTTTTATTAATATTTAATGGACCATTAACTAACTTTGAGTGTGGTTAAAAGAATTAAAATTAAGTAAGACCAACAAAATTCTCTACGAAGTGGGGTTCTGTGTGCTCGAAAGTGTTCCATTTGCCCATCTGGATGGCTACCACCCATGGTCTAGAGTATGCCGCTATAACAACTGCGTTCCAGACAAATTGTGCACATTGGTAGGACCTCTGGTATTCCTAATAACGGGGACCACTTTCCATCACAGTTGGACCGTCAGCTTGTCTGCTGTGCTTTAGCAATAGAAAAAAACTAATTCTTAATATTTAATGGACCATTAACTGACTTTGAGTGTGGTTAAAGGAATTAAAATTAAGTAAGACCAACAAAAGGGTCGGAAAATTCTCTACGAAGTGGGGTTCTGTGTGCTCGAAAGTGTTCCATTTGCCCATCTGGATGGCTACCACCCATGGTCTAGAGTATGCCGCTATAACAACTGCGTTCCAGACAAATTGTGCACATTGGTAGGACCTCTGGTATTCCTAATAACGGGGACCACTTTCCATCACAGTTGGACCGTCAGCTTGTCTGCTGTGCTTTAGCAATAGAAAAAAACTAATTCTTAATATTTAATGGACCATTAACTGACTTTGAGTGTGGTTAAAGGAATTAAAATTAAGTAAGACCAACAAAAGGGTCGGAAAATTCTCTACGAAGTGGGGTTCTGTGTGCTCGAAAGTGTTCCATTTGCCCATCTGGATGGCTACCACCCATGGTCTAGAGTATGCCGCTATAACAACTGCGTTCCAGACAAATTGTGCACATTGGTAGGACCTCTGGTATTCCTAATAACGGGGACCACTTTCCATCACAGTTGGACCGTCAGCTTGTCTGCTGTGCTTTAGCAATAGAAAAAAACTAATTCTTAATATTTAATGGACCATTAACTGACTTTGAGTGTGGTTAAAGGAATTAAAATTAAGTAAGACCAACAAAAGGGTCGGAAAATTCTCTACGAAGTGGGGTTCTGTATGCTCGAAAGTGTTCCATTTGCCCATCTGGATGGCTACCACCCATGGTCTAGAGTATGCCGCTATAACAACTGTGTTCCACATAAATTGTGAACATTGGTAGGACCTCTGGTATTGCTAATGACGGGAACCACTTTCCATCACAGTTGGACCGTCAGCTTGTCTGCTGTGCTTCAGCAATAAAAAAACTAATTATTAATATTTAATGGACCATTAACTGACTTTGAGTGTGGTTAAAGGAATTAAAATTAAGCAAGACCAACAAAAGGGTCGGAAAATTCTCTACGAAGTGGGGTTCTGTGTGTTCGAAAGTGTCAACTTCTAACCAAATCACATTTCGCTTACGAGTATTCTCGAATATCATGAATATTGCTTCGCTAGCTTTACTGTCACAAAGTACAGTCATCTGAAGGTGCGGCCGACTTAGACCGGCTCGGCCACCAGCCGGCTTCCTTCGTAAAGACGTCCGACCACGACGTCTTAACTCGGAAATTCCTATATATCCCTAACCGGCGCAATAACTTCGTTTGCGCGATGTAGGTTTTTTGCGATTCACGCCTAAACTATTAGAAATTTCGAAAATATTTTAATACTAGCAGATTTCTTAGGCCCGTAAAAATGTGTTGGTATAATTTTTATATATATGCTTCGTTTACTTTTTAAGTTATTAATTTTTTAAGATATTTTACCCTTGCAAACGGCGCTTAAACGTTGTGTAATTGTTGGAAAAATCACCAATATCTAAGTATTATAAGGTAAATTATTGTTTATTATTCGCACGTTATTGGAATATTAAATTAATTAATTTTAAACTTGAAGGGTAAATTACATTTTCTCGTACTAAATTCCTATAAGTAATCATTCATGAATGATTACTTCCTGCTGAACTTACAAATTTTTATCGGAAGTAAAACTCAATAATAAAGAGAAAAAAGACACTCAAGACTGGAAAAATAAAATAAATGGGATGATAAAAATAATCTGTGCCGACTTGGATTCGAACCTACATACACGTCTATTCCAGGCGACTCCAGTAACCGTTACGCTAATCATCCTGGGTCGTTTTAGTGTAGGCCGACTAAATAAAATATTACATACTAGCTTCTGCCCGTGACTTAGTCCGCGTGGAATAGTAAAAAAAAAGTAAGTAATCCCCCCGATTTTGAAACATTCTTCATTGGTGCTCCGCTCCTATTGGTCTTAGCGTGATGCTATATAGCCTACAGCCTTCCTCGATAAATGGGCTATCTAACACTGAAAGAAGTTTTCAAATCAGACGAGTAGTTCCTGAGATTCGCGCGTTCAAGCAAACAAACAAACAAAGTCTTCTTTATATATTAGTATAAGATTTTGTCGGTGTACGCTAAAATAACGTAAACCCTTTAAGCGCCTGTGTAGACGTAACGGCGTGTCGTGTACACACGCGCTAAGGCTAAACGCATTACAATTTATCAATACTGGACTCAGCTGTGAAAGGATATTATATAAAAGAGACGATAATTTTAAAAAGGTAAAAAAATTGTAAAGACCAACATATTTCGAAAATACAATTTTGTTTATTCCTCTGTCTGTTGGAGCAACACGTGAAAAATGATGTCTCTCTCTTTCATGAAGAAAAGTTCTGGCGTATCTTTACACTAAACTAGGACGTGTCCGCGACTTCGTCCACGCTTGACTTGAAATTCCCGCGGGATTCCGAGGACGCAAAGTACCGCAGCATTTAAAAAATGTCGGAATATGGTAATTTTTATGCACCCGAAACATTCAAAACAGCTCTCGGAAAAATTCCCGCGAGATTCACAGGATAAACAGTAGCGCAGAGTTTAAGTCTCAGAATTAGCTATCGATCAGTGAAAACCGCATCGAAATCGGCCCAGTAGTTTTTACGTGAATCCCCCGACAGACAGACAAAAAATCTAAAAAATATTGCATCGTGTTTTCCGTCGTTTATATAGTCTATTCCAGATGTTTTTTTTTAAATAGCTTCAATGTCAGACACGGCATGCTTAGAATTATATAACATTATAGACATGTCACTGAACTCCCTCCCCTCCCCCTAAACCCCTGGACCGATACTAACGACATTTTTTGTGTTCGAGTGGCTTTAGATTCACAGTTTGATGCGGTAGGTGGCGCTGAAAGTGGGTTCCAGGATTTTGATGAAATATTTTACGCATATTTAAAGGGTCCCCCGGAATGATTTAGATTCACAACTGGATCCGGTAGATGGCGCTGGAATCAGGTTCTTGATTTTTCATTATTTTCAGAGCAGAATAACGTCTGCCGGGCCGTTAGTACTATCATAAATATACAAGTTTGTGGAGGTTGCAGACACGTCAGGGTCGCCAGTCGGAGGTAATGAAAAATCCAGTATACGTGAGAAGTGATGCTTGTTTATTCCCAGAGCAGAAGAATAAAGTAACAAAAAGAAAGAAGATATTTATTTATAAAAATTCGACACTTAACAATAATTGGACGTAGTTTAGCAGAAAGGACTCAACCCACATTGTGGTCAAAAATGAGTTGTATATACCAATTTACCAGCAATTTTTGTCTAAACTTAAAACCTCAATAACTCAAAAACGACTTTTTGTGTGTTAGGTCGTTTCTGCTAAACTACGTCCAATTAGTCTAGTCTCAGGGGGCTTTGTGGCGAAGCCTTAGGTGAGTAGCGAAACCTCCGTGCTTGCCTTAGCCAGCCGGCACGGAGTGAAGATCGCTAGAGCTAAGACTCAAGCTCCAGAGGTGAAAGTGATAAATGGCATAACATTGGAAGTAACTTCGGTGAACCTGGAGCCCACCTCTCGATACCCCTTAGCCACTCACACCTATGTTTTTTTTTAGTCGCCTATTTACCCCCGATGTTCTTCGGAGCCTATATAACCTTAATTTTACTATGTTCACGCTCGCATGCTTTCTGATTATTATTTTTTTTATTTGAGTGTGCCTCTGTGTATATGTGCAAGTGTGAAGTGTTGTGTGTCTGTATGTATTATGTTGGACATTATATATCTAATTAAACTTAAACTGTATATTTATCTAACTTAACCTAATAAAAGTGTAAAATAAAATACATACATACATACATAACTTCACGCCAGTTCCCTTGTGGGGTAGGCACGAACAACAGAGCGCAATTTAGGCCCATTCTTACACACCTCACTTGCTTCTTTGACATTCATAACTCTTGTCATGCACGCTCGTCTGTTCTTAAGGCTCCTGACATCACTCTCCGCTAGTACACGATCAATTTGATCATGGAAGGTGTGTCGTGGCCTTCCACGACTTCTGCATCCATCCACTTTTGCATTGTATATCTGTTTAGTCATTCTTTCAAGTAAAATAAAATAATACAACTACTGATATAAAATTATTGAATTCCTACTATTTATTCTATACAGCCTCTTGCGGTCGGTTTTATATTCAGAGGGCCGCTCCTTCCGTTCCAGACTCAGATGATGACCACAGTAGGATTAGAACACTGAGATAATGGATAACCATTACCTGGTTTTGTTCCGCTTCACGGCGTGCTCTGCTCACACCTATGTTGTCTCTCGACAATCTTGGCATTTTTAGGGACCTATGCAGTGAGTGGCGAGTCATCGTTTGCCTATTTTTTCCATGTTCCTTGAACATTGCAACGGGCAGACGCCATAGTCTCCTCCGATCTGTCACTCCACTAGCAGTTTATCCCAATAGTCCGGTACCTTTTGTTCTCATTCCCTACAATAGACCTACTATTTGCCTAGATATTTATTATTTATCCGTGCAGGAACGGAGAAAGAATACAATCTCCTGCGGCCAGGCGGCTTGTCGTAAGAGGCGACTTAACAACCCACAGCCAGGTGGTAGGGCATTTGCCCGACTGGATGGCTACCACCCCTGGTTTAAAGTATTAGTGACCAGGTTCCAGTTTCCCTTAAGAGAGCAGCAGCTCATTTGTAGCAACTTTGCTGTTGCAAATGTCCATAGACGATGGTAACCACTTTCCATCAAGTGGGCCGTCTGCCTGTCTGCTCGATTGTCGATTTCTCGACTTGTCTAAATTAGAACTCTTATGTCAATTTTTCAAATTCATGTGAGTATCGTACAAATCAGTTTGAAACGAGATGCGAGACTTGTTTTTTGTATTTTGTTTACATAGAGACATACATACATACATAACTTCACGCCAGTTCCCTTGCGGGGTAGGCAGGAACAACAGAGCGCCATTTAGGTTTATTCTTACACACCTCACTTGCTTCTTTGACATTCATAACTCTTGTCATGTACTTGAGGCTTGGCTACATAGAGACGTTAATATTAAATGACCTGATCATCACCTGTTTTTGGGTCCAACAAGGAGAGACGATGGCAGCTGGAGGGTCTGAACCAACGTCGAAATTGAAAATCTCGTGGTCAAGCCTAACATAATAGGAGAGAAAATCTCACCACCTCCGTTGGCTCGGTCACGTGGAACGGAGGGAAGAAGATCGAAGCGTGAAGAGGGCTTATTTGCAACGTCCGGTCGGTCGCCCCAAGTACCGGTGGAGGGAGAGTGGAGGCTGACCTGTGCGAGTTTCAAGCCTTTAACTGGCAATAAATTGCACGGGACAGAAACAGGTGGAGTGAGGACAAGACATATTTTAAGGCGCTGAGCCAACGTACTTAGGTTAAGGTGATTATCGCCCTTCCATATACGATATCGTATGATGAGTTGACATCTAGGCGCTAAGAACCTCAGCCAGAAGGCCCAGCTCGCCGTACACAACGCGGTGCTGGTACCTACGCTCACGTATGGATGCGAGAGTTGGGTATGGAAGAGAGAGCAAGAAAGTAGAGTAAACGCGGTCGAGATGCGAGCACTGCGCAAAATCTGCGGAGTGACGCTCGCGGACCGCGTTCGTAATACCGAAGTAAGAAAGAGAGTTGGTCTGAAAGAGAGTGTCGGGGTGAAGGTAAGGAAAGGAATGCTCCGGTGGTTCGGGCATGTGGAAAGAATGCATGATGAAAGAATGACTAAACAGATATACAATGCAAAAGTGGATGGATGCAGAAGTCGTGTAAGGCCACGACACACCTTCCATGATCAAATTGATCGTGTACTAGCAGAAAGTGATGTCAGGAGCCTTAAGAACAGACGAGCTTGCATGACAAGAGTTATGAATGTCAAAGAGGCAAGTGAGGTGTGTAAGAATAAGCCTAAATGGCACTCTGTTGTTCGTGCCTACCCCGCAAGGGAACTGGCGTGAAGTTATGTATGTATGTATGTATGAGTTGACATGATATTTTTTTTCTTGCTTTCGACAATCGTATCTTGGAGGCAAAAACTGGTGTCGCCAAGGGTAAATTTTGAAGTCCTTCCACATCTCCCCTATAGCACACCACGTGGCGGCGGTTGTATAATAAATTGCCCCACCTCCTGGACTGGTGCGGCCTTCGATAATATAACTCAAGAACAGTGGACGGCAGGACAATCAGATCAATCGTTGCATCCGATTGATCATATGGGAAGGAAAATCTGGTCACTAACCTTAACCTCCCAAAACTGCACTTCTGCCAATTCGGCAAGCCTGAAGGTTCGAGATTTGATTGGTTGCACACAGTGGTATAAAGTAGTTTTTTGTCACACACAAATGGCGGTTTATATTACTAAAAATTAGCACATATAGATATGGCTGCGGAGCGGGTCGCCATGCGCGCGCGATAGTGTAGGATATTTGACTTATTAAAATATTGTGGTGCGGTTTTGTCCCTCCAATGTCATAGCGTGACGACATAACATCGCTGGCCAATAAGCCTCCTTAGAAGGGCACAGATCGGAAGATGTCGGCCTGACTGACTTCATTCCGATCATATAATCAAAGAAATGAACCAATCGAAATAATTGGCCTAAACAAACTCTCTCCATATAAATGACCCTTGAAGGTGAAAATCACATAGACTCATGTGGCAAAGACTTCCCGCATTTGGTTTATTAATTAATTTCCCACTAGCCATTGGCACGCGCTGCGATTCCTTTTCAATTACTACCATCAATGAAATACAACATCATTTATAGCCGGTTCTTATATCTTACTATTCACGTAGGATTTTATGAAGTTTTCGCGACTAATACAAATAATGAAACTACGTTTTAACGGTTTTCAGCGCGAGATTTTATTTGATGTTTATTATTCCGACGTGTGGGCCACTTTTCAGTAGGCAAGATCACAGAATTATCATAATCTTAAATAATACTTACTGACACTTGACACCTTTGTCTTCCGCACTTTAAACCGTTAAAACGTACTTCTGTTATATCTTACTACATCAGTAGTAAGATAACCTGCGATGCGATGTGATATGGCATTTTTAAACTATTTTTCAAAATCTAATTAATATATTTAAACTTTAAAACACGAAATTTTAACTATTAACGAAAGACTTCAAAATATTTTCAATTCGTATTTGTATGAGCATAGTGTTCAAAGGATTAAAAAACCTTTTTAAAAATGTTTTTAAAGACAAGCTTTTGAGATCCTGGATATCATGTAGCAGCAGAGTGCTAGCCAAGACAAGTAAAACGAGCCCAAACACGACGGGTTTATCTTGTTTAGTACACGAGTTCCTATGGCCACCTTCCGACTTCATCATCAGATCAGCTCTATGGTACCATATTATTGCATTGTTACGCGGCATACATATGCGTGCAAAATTTCAGCTCAATCGGAAACCCGGAAGTTGATATAACCTTCACATTTATGATAACTGAACAAATTTAGTTTCAACTGATAGTTTTTAACATGGAGAACAGGTAATATGTAAGCCCGCATGTATATAAATAAATGTATTAATATAATAACAGAACACAGGAGCTGGAAAGAATAGGAAACCCTGTGTATTACTAACGAATTAAACCCATGTATGAGAAAAATAGACTAAACATATGTCATACTATCTATAAAAATAAACATTAAAATATATAAGAATAATAAGGCATCAAAATTGTTTATAAATATATATAAACACATAGATAGAATATAGATAGTAATAGACTCGGGCATATCTAGTTCGCCCGGGCTAAAGAAGGAGAGAAAAAAAAACATGGAGAACAAGCCTTGATAGGCTTGCCTACTAATTCTGTTCATGGCTGCCTGCCAAGCAAGTATGAACAGGTAAGTCAATATAGATAACTATACCGTTCTGTTAACCAATAAAAATTGGTATCATAAGAAAGATAATTTAATTACAAAAATAACCTTACAGGCTTGTCTGCAGGAAACCGTGCATGGAATATTATTGCCATGCTTTAAGGACTTCAAAAATAGCCATAAACACTTTTCAATTGGCAAGCTATCATAAGCGTGTTTATACATAATATAATACATAACACATACTCAAATCAACGCGCACTACCATCGCATTGCATTACACGCACACTCCACAAACAAACCAAGACACACAAAGAGCCTAAAAATTAATAACCCAGGTTCAGAAAAGAAAAAAAAACAACACACATGGCACTAGATAGGACAATATATGTAAGTATAGATATAAGGCCAACAATGCACATGCACTTCCTCACAACACCAGCATGTATAAGTTTAGTATTAAAATTAGAATAAATTAATATAATAAGTTAGTCTTAAGATACACCACAACATAAAAATCACTAAATTAATTTCACACGTAGTAACAAAAATAAACAATAAGCGTGTATGGACTCTAAAATCTTTCATAGAAATTAAGTTGTAAAAAAGGGTACGGAACTCGAGTCTGTAGAGATGTTAATAATAATAAAAAATAAAATAAAAAAAGCGTGTTTATAAATCAATAGAATTGGCAATATGATTGCTTTATAGACAGATATTTATCCGTGCGGGAACGGAGAAAGAATACAATTTCCTGCGGCCGGGCGGCCTGTCGTAAAAGGCGACTAAACAACCCACAGCCATATGTAGGGCCATTTGCCCGACTGGATGGCTACAACTCCTCGTCTAGAGCATGCCGCCATAAGAACTTTGAGTTGTGTTCCGGCATTAGTGACCAGGTTCCAGACTCCCTTAAGAGAGGAGCAGCGCATTTGTAGCACCTTTGGTGTTGCAAATGTTCATAGGCGATGGTAACTGATTTTCATTCAGTGGGCCGTCTGCCTGTCTGCTGAACTCCTGCAATAAAAAAAAATCTTTGTACGTAGCCGAACCACATGCGAATCCCAAACTACCAACTACTACCAAAATTTATCCTACCGAAACGTGGTGTCTCTATAAAGCTGATAATAGGCGCCTCGATTCTTTCCACATCAAGTATTTAAGAGCAATCCTTTATGTGAATTAGCAAGACCGAATATCTAACACTGACGTGCTGCGGCGGACGAAGCTAAGTGGTGTGGAAGCAATGCTTATACAGAGTCAAATGAGATAGTGCGGCCACGTTGTACGCATGAAAGACATTAGAATGCCTAAAGCTGCCTTTTACTCACAGCTTAAGGACGGAGAGCGCAAATATGGCGGTCAATTTCTGCGTTACAGGGACGTACTCAAGCGCCATATGTCTGCATGTGACCTCCCAAGTGACGGCTGGGAAGATCTTGCTCTGCAAAGACGGGAGTGGCCTAATTCTATTGATAAGGCTGTTGCTGCCTTCGAAACGCAGCGCGTAGAACACTCCGACGAGCAACGCCTTATCAAAAAGAACCGCCCTAAAATCTCCTACAACTATACATATGACTACATGAGGACGGCTGTATTGCGCTCCTTGCAGAAGAACTTTTAAAACCAAAAAAAAAAGCCAGATTTGACAAGGTTCGCCGTTGACGGATAAGTCAAGGAGGACTATATACAATCAGGGCGTTCGATTTGTAGCTCACAGCGTCCAAAATGCTCAGTTAGCCGTTCCACAAGGCGACCGCGATCGTTTTGGTCGTGGCGAAAACGTCATTAATGACGTCATCATTTTCGATCAGACGATGCCACAACGACCCATGTCAAAAGGTGGGTCGAAGTGGGTGTTGACCACAGAGCATTAATTCTCTCTTGTCAATACGTTGAAAAAGGCGCAATTTTCATATCAACCAATGACATTTGCGTAATGCGTATGGCATTAATGACATCAACGCTCCATAACCCGTTCCACTAGCGTTTATGGTTATAACGTCCGCAAGCAAGTGGAACGGGAAAACTCGCTGTCGTGAACGTGGTCGTTGTGAGTCCCTGATGGAACGTAGGTGCCTTCGAAGTTCAGGCTGTAACAAAAGGCTTTTGTGTCCTGAGTTGTTGAGGCGCCTTGGAATAATGAAATGTACAAATACATATTAACTGATCAATGTGTCTCGAGCCTTGGCAAGGAAGTAGGTTTATATGGATGTGGCAAGAAGTTCTTCTCTCCGGTATAAAAAATATCAAACACGTGGGTTGAAAACGAATCTAACCCAATTTTTTATATTTTTTATTGCAGGATTTCAGCAGACATCCGTGCAGGAACGGAGAAAGAATACAATTTCCTGCGGCCGGGCGGCCTGTCGTAAGAGGCGACTTAACAACCCACAGCCAGGTGGTAGGGCATTTGCCCGACTGGATGGCTACCACCCCTGGTCTAAAGTGTGTCGCCATAACAACCTTCGAGTTGTGTTCCGGCATTAGTGACCAGGTTCCAGTTTCCCTTAAGAGAGCAGCAGCGCATTTGTAGCACCTTTGGTGTTACAAATGTCCATAGGCGATGGTAACCGCTTTCCATCAAGTGGGCCTTTTGCCTGTCTGCTGATCTCCTGCAATAAAAAAAAAAAAAAAAAAAAAGACAGGCAGACAGTCCATCGCCACTACCATCGCTTATGGACATTTGTAACACAAAAAAGTGCTACAAATGCGTTGCTGCTCTCTAAAGGGTGACTGAGAAACCTGGCCAGTAATGCCGGAACATAACTCATGGTTGTTATGGCGGCATAGTGTAGATCAGGGGTGGTAGCCATCCAGTCGGACAAACACCCTACCACCTGGCTGTGGGTTGTTTTCTCGCCTCCTACGACGATTCTATCTCCGTTCCTGTATGGATAAAATATGTCTGGTTACTATATCTTATTATCCGGTCCTTTATGGTTCGCCTTCTAGACTAGAAAAACCCCTGGCGACACACACCTCGCGATGTCTTATATTCAGATTAGGCCAATACAAAGAGGTTACGAATTATTAACGAGCACTTAAAATTGTTGGACAAATAAGTACTTGCTTCAAAAATATTTGAAAAAATTTAATTGAAAAAATTTAGTTTTTGGGAAATTTACATTTACCGAATTAAACGTCGACGCCACACTAGAACTTATTAGGAACGGGGCCATCAATTGAAAACTGGAATTTTCCAGATGAATAGTAATTGGTGCGGGGGCGCTGGATTTTGTCAAAGTAAGAAAATAAGAGTGTGGGACAATTTGAACGGGAATTTGAGAACGAGCACGCACTTACCTGGTTAATGGGAATGAAATACGGCTGCTCCTCTGCCCTCAGTCCACTTCACTGCACTTTATTGTTAATTATGCTATAGTTTATTTGATGTAATATGTTTTAATATATATTGCATTATTGTGGTGCGGAGCGGGTTATTTATAAGTTATATATATTTAATTAGTGTTGCGGGCGCGATATATTTTATGTTATATTATTTTATATATATAATAATATTTACATTTAAGAAGCGATTTAATTTATTTTATTTTATGATATCATGAGATGAATGATTGACTTGACGTGCGAAACGTAAACGCGCCGTCAGATTTAAAGGAAGAATTTAAATAATAAAGAAAAGTTTGTATATGCCGAAAGAAGGTTACTTGGCAATACCAGTAATAATACATTTGGAAAATGTCTGTCCAACCGATGATAAGGAGTTAACTCGTCAGTTTGTGAGTGAAGTAACTACTTAACAAATGCCACTTGAAAATACTTTGAGTAATTCGAGTGAATTAGCGCATCCAAAATAGTTCGTAGTTGCTCGTTTCGGACACATTGCCCGATTTGTATGGCAAATCCAAATAAACAGCGGTTGGTATTATCGTGAGAGCACGTCCTTCGTAACCGAGTCAACATTGCTCTGGGGACATATTTCCCAGTTCCTTGTGAGATAGAAGCGATGGCAACGACCTGTTAATGCTATACGAGGTCAGCTTTCGCCATGACGTTTGACCTTTGTTTTTGCTAATATATTAATAGTACATATAGATGTTGAAGCTCTCGATCACACTAGAACTAACTAGGCTATGTACTCCGTATTTACTTGGCTTACTAAACAATAATACAGAAAGAAATAAATAAAATAATAAAGAAAGAAATGTCAGGAGCCTTAAGAACAGACGAGCGTGCATGACAAGAGTTGTGAATGTCAAAGAAGCAAGTGAGGTGTGTAAGAATAAGCCTAAATGGCGCTCTGTTGTTCGTGCCTACCCCGCAAGGGAACTGGCGTGAAGTTATGTATGTAAAGAAATAAAGATTTTATTTGCTAGAAAAGCGAAAATATAAGGATGTAGAAATAAATTATACATACATTTCTATGGTTAAATTCGATATGTTGTACAAATGAGGTCTTCAACTCAGCATAAAGCTGTGTTGGAGTTTCCTCCAGCACAGCGCTGATTTTCAATGCCGACCCCACCTCATTGATTTATATTTCCGGGTTGCCTGGAAGAGATCGCTATAAGCGATAAGGCCGCCCATTGTTCTAATGCAAATGTATCCATATCAATTGTCTAGATTTAAGTTTATGGTGAACAATAAAGAGTTTACATTCATTTATTCATATTTACCCATCACCACCGTAAATGTAGTAAGAAAGTAACACAGTGTATGAAACAGTAGCTGTGCCCGCGACGTCGTCCGTATGGATTTTTTTTTCAAAACCCCCCGATTTTGTAACATTCTTCATTGGTGCTCCGCTCCTATTGGTCTTAGCGTGATGATATATAGTCTATAGCCTTCCTCGATAAATGGGCTATCTAACACTGAAAGAATTTTTCAAATCAGACCAGTAGTTCCTGAGATTAGCGCGTTCAATCAATCAAACAAACAAACTCTTCAGCTTTATATATTAGTATAAGATAAAACAGATATGACAGACATGCGCACAGAAAATAAAAATAACCATTATACTATATATAATAAAAGAAGAGAAAATATATAAGTAAAGAGAACTATAATAACTACAATACCAACCAGTACGGTAATCAATAATCTTATTGCTATTAAATGAATCAAATAAATAAAATAAAAACAAAAAGACACAATCAATTCAATGGAAAAGCCTAAGTTTGAGTTACATGTCTTTCAGGTTTACTAGGATCCAATTCTGCTGATCGCGGATCACTATCAATCCGTGCAGGAACGGAGAAAGAATACAATTTCCCGCGGCCGGGCGGCCTGTCGTAAGAGGCGACAAAACTACCCACAGCCAGGTGGTAGGGCATTTGTCCGACTGGATGGCGACCACCCCTGGTTTAAAGCATGTCGCCATAACAACCTTGAGTTGTGTTCCGGCATTAGTGACCAGGTCCCAGTCTCCCTTAAGAGAGCAGCAGCGCACTTGTAACACCTTTGGTGTTGCAAATGTCCATAGGCGATGGTAACCGCTTTCCATCAAGTGGGCCATTTGCCTGTCTGCTGATCTCCTGCAATAAAAAAAAAAAAAAAAAAAATTAAAATGCCGTTGGAATTATTACAGAATTTCTTAGAACTATACAAACACGTATAACACAGATACAAATATAACTGAACACAACCAGTGCAAACGTAATGCACGATTCAATAAGACGCGTAAAGTCCGTCACTAAATAGATCACTGAATGTACACAAGTCTCGCCTTGATCGTGGTTCTCGCTTGACGGCCGATCTCTCCATTGGGTCATTGCTTTATACTGTACCGATACAATATGTCTACCCGACCGAATTTCTTAAAATCAGTTCAACACACCTGGCTAATGACTACCATAAAAGATTACCGCTTTCCATCAAGTGGGTCGTCTGCCTGTATGCTGACCTCCTGCAATAAAAAAAATGGACTGTTTTCTAATTACAAATTTTAAACACAAAGTAAACAAAAGAAGACAGTCATAAATTGTTTCAATGTCGTTAGCTCAAATGCCGACGGGTAATAAATGTGCTTTGTCTACAAATATGCAGGTGGCCCAAATTGTAACAATATAATGTCAAAAACACATGTCTTACCTTAATTAGAATTATTACATACACACACACACGCGCGCACTCACACATTACCTTCTAATTAGTAAGTAGTTTGTTTTTCGCCATAGAGTGGAGCACTGGTGACCTATAACACAGATCTGCGCAGATCTACAATAGACATCAGTCTTACACAACAGGTTTTATTTCAATTGTAAATCGTTGTGTGAGAAAATAAAATAAACTTTCTTTTTTTCTTTCTTAAGTTTATTAGACACTTGTCGAGCTGGATATTTCCGCGATATTAATTTCTTGAATTTTTTTTTTTTATTGCAGGAGTTCAGCAGACAGGCAGACGGCCCACTTGATGGAAAGCGGTTACCCTCACCTATGGACATTTGCAAAACAACAGGTGCTACAAATGCGCTGCTGCTCTCTTAAGGGTCACTGGAACCTAGTCACTAATGCCGGAACACAACTCAAGGTTGTTATGACGACATACTCTAGACCAGGGGTGGTCGCCATCCAGTCGAGCAAATACTCTACCACCTGGCAAAGAACCAACACCTTGAATTCGGTGTTCTGCTCGTGTTGTTCTAAAATGATATTTAATTTAAATATTACTCCTAAATCAAAGTCTTGAATAATAACTTAAAAGACTGTGTTTAGTGTAGAAATATGTAAATAATTGGGTTAAGTAGAACGTGGTCTGACGTTTGAGCTTTTTGTATTCAAGAGGCAGGCAGCCTCCTTAAGAATTGTGTTTTTATTGGTCAGATAAGATCCCGCTTTCTTCTTAAGGCAATCCTGTTAAATATTTCAGATTAGATACTATGTTTTATATTATAATTAGCCACGTAGGAACTTCTTTCACAGCGGATTGACATTTATCAATATCTATAATTTTATAAAATTCTAAATATGCCATATCTGTACATTGAAGCTAATTTATTTATCCGTGCAGGAACGGAGGAAGAATACAATTTCCTGCGGCCGGGCGGCCTGTCGTAAGAGGCGACAAAACAACCCACAGTCAGGTGGTAGGGCATTAAGAGAGCAGCAGCGCATTTGTAGGACCTTTGGTGTTGCAAATGTCCATAGGCGATGGTAACCGCTTTTCATCAAGTGAGCCATCTGCCTTTCTGCTGAAGTCATGCAATAAAAATAAAAAAAAAACAAAACTGGAATAGACTATTTAAACGATGGACAATTTGGTGCATTTTTTTTAGATTTCTTGTCTGTTTGTCTATTTGTTTAGGATTCACGTAAAAACTACTGGGCCGATGTCGGTGTGGCTTAAAAACTTCGTTACTTTTTATCCTGGGAATCCCGTGGAAATTTTTCCTGGAATAACTTACAATGGCCAGATTAAAAAAATTAAATTAAAATGTGATTTTTCACTGATTGATAGCATATTATATGTAATAAAATGTGTGATATTTTTTTCCGGGCAATCCCACGGAAACTTTTCCGGGTTTTTCGGCTGCATAAAAATTATCTTATTATGACACAGATTTCATTAAAACGATAGCTTACATTCTTTTTTAAATGCTGCGATATTTTGTGTCCCGGGAATCTTGCCGGGAATTTCAAGTCAGGCGTGGACGATGAAGTCGCAGACATATTCTGGTAAATAGATAATATAACAATGTAATAGATAATAATTATTATTAGTACAGAATTTTACCAAATTTAATTAAGTTTTTTTTATTGCAGGAGTTCACCAGACAGGCAGACGGCCCACTTGATAGAAAACGGTTATCATCGCCTATGGACATTTGCAACACCAAAGGTGCTACAAATGCGCTGCTGCTCTCTTAAAGAAAACTGGAACCTGGTCACTAATGCCGGAACACAACTCAAGGTTGTTATGGCGACATAATTTAGACCTGGCAAATGGCCTAATTTATGGCCTAATAAACAGACATAATTACTTTGGCATTTGTAATATGTGTATAGATTTTAGTTGTAGTAGCGTAATGGCTAGCGCACGCATACCAAACTCAAAAGGCGCGGGTTCGAATCCTGGTCGGAACGCATACACCACTTAGACAGTTTTCGAACCTAATGTGCATATTATTACAATTACCACGTTCTAACAATAGTGATGGAAAAGATGTAAAAAAAAAGAACCTGCCAAGCCACCTAGGACAAGCGTGGCGGGTATACTGTCTTTTTTACTATAGTGGGAGGCCCGAGCCCAGAAGTGGGACGTTTATGGACTGTTATTCTTGTAATAATGATGTGTATAGATTTTAGGTGTATTTTAGTTCTGGGTCTAATACATCACGCGTACCACGAATACCGCAGGCCCGAGCGCGCCGCTGTAATGAAATTGCTGCAACATCGGCGCATTTAATCTTGACACGGCGCCTAGCCGGCACAATTGACTGGGCTACACAACTACCCCAGTCCCCGTACACCACGGTAGTACTATCATATTAGAAGCGGGCTATTATTCCTTAGACGCTTTAGAGAGCCCTGAAGCGTGCCTATTATGTAAGCATTCAACGCTAAAATTCAATATTGGAACCATGTTTTAAATATTACGAAGTATGAGGCTACGGCTAGGCTAGTCATACATACATACATAACTTCACGCCAGTTCCCTTGCGGGGTAGGCACGAACAACAGAGCGCCATTTAGGCCCATTCTTACACACCTCACTTGCTTCTTTGACATTCATAACTCTTGTCATGCACGCTCGTCTGTTCTTAAGGCTCCTGACCTCACCCTCCGCTAATACACGATCAATTTGATCATGGAAGGTGTGTCGTGGCCTTCCACGACTTCTGCATCCATCCACTTTTGCATTGTATATCTGTTTAGTCATTCTTTCATCATGCATTCTTTCCACATGCCCGAACCACCGGAGCATTCCTTTCCTTACCTTCACCCCGACACTTTCTTTCAGACCAACTCTCTTTCTTACTTCGGTATTACGAACGCGGTCCGCGAGCGTCACTAGCTAGGCTAGTCATGGTGGCGTAATGGCTAACGCACGAGTCCCAAACTCAAAGGGCGCGGGTTCAAATCCTGGCCGGATCGCATGCACCACTTAGGCAGTTTTCGGGCCTAATTTGCATATTATTACAATTGCAACGTGCTAACAACGGTGAAGGAAAGGATGTGTCAAACTTGCCAAGCCGCCTAGGACAAGTGTGGCGGGTATACTGCCTGTTCCCCTATAGTGGGAGGCCCAAGCTCAACACTGGGACTTTTATAGACTGTTATAAATTTAAAGAATGAGACTACGTTACTAGCTGTTACCCGTTACTTTGTCCACATTTTGTTTCTTTTCTGGATGTTGTAATAAGTCAAATATAATGCTGACATGTGTTTCTTTTTTCCTCGAAGTAATTTGAGAACCGTTTATATTTGAATTCAGAACGAACAATGCCGATCTCTTGCATAACAATTAGCCATCCTAAAGAGCTATTATGACATGTGCATTCGACCAAAGTGGAAGGGAGAATGATGTTTCGTCACTGCACCCGTTCGCTTTTATATTGGATTAGTAAACACAACTACCCGCAAATATTACAATAGCACCACTTGGAACAAACGTTATTAATACTAGTTATTAATACTATTGCGTGCAGCTTCGTGCGCATATTGCGCTTCCAAAATTGAAACCAAACCTATTGTTCCATGTCGACAAAGGCGAATGCACACCTGCCTGCCATATAGCGCAGTTTATTACCTTCCCGCATTTGGACTTCTTTTGTTTACTTTGTGTTTGTAAAATTCGTAATTAGAAAAACATTCTATTGTTATTGTACTTGTTTTATGGCAGTCATTAGGCAGGTGTGTCGAACTGATTCTAAAAAATCCGATCTATGCGGGCTGGCATCCATATTGTATCGTTGCAGCAATGGCCCAATGGAGAGATCGGCAGTCTAGCGAGAACCACGATCAAAGCAAGACGTGTACATTCGATAAGCTATATAGTGACGGACTTTGCGCGTGTTATTGAATCGTGCAGTTTGTACTGGTTGCGTCCAGTTATATTTGTACCTGTATTATACGCGTTTGTATAGTTTTAATAAATTCTATAGTTATTCCCACGGCAGTCCATAACCACCCCTAATTAAATGGTGAATTTATTTTTCCACCACATACCCTTATGTATGGTAAAAGCCATTCTTACGTAATATTTTACAAGTCTAATTTATTATTATATAAATATAATCTATATCTAATAGCAATGAAAAAATTATAACCTAAATTATCTGCTAAGGAATAAAATTCTGTGATTTACGTTAAATTGTGAGTTTTAGTGTAATTGATACTTTCCTAATAACGTTTTATTATTCGGAAAAACGAGATTGAATCTTACGAAAGAGGGGGTTCGAGTCATCTTCTGTATCCTTACATGATATTGGTGGCAGTTGCTTCTTGTTTGGAAATTAAACTCGATATAATGGACTGTATGATTATACTTGTATGTCTTTCAAGACATTTGGAGGGCTTGCGTGGGGCCATGGGAAGGCCAACACGTAGAGGCCACTTGACAAATTTAATCTAATGTGGCGTGACACTGACCGGCGATTATCCCTGTCTACACCATATAATAATGCACCCAAGGTCAAGCCCCGGCCAGTGTAGGACTATTGTGGGAAATGAAGACAAAAAGCACCAAGCTATTGAGGTGAACTGCTAGTGGTACTGGGGGTCTGGGAATATGGGGACTGTGGCGTCTGCCCGTCGCAATGTTCAGGGAACATGGAAAAATGGGCAGACGGTGACTCGCCACTCCCTGCATGGGCCCCAAAAAATGCCATAAAAGGACTGTATGATTATTATTATTAAATTAGAAATATAACATAAAGCAGTAATTACAAATGGTGCGAGAGAGTCAAGAGAGAGAGAGAGTGGTAAGTTGTCAATGAGAATTGTGAATGAAGAATTAACAATTTTTGGCCTCCAAAGCCGCTCCTATACCCTGCGTACCGTCCGACGCCTAGCTGCTAATTGTGCGAGCTATGGACGTCGGCGGTATGCGGGGCGCCGAGAGTAGATGTGCTCCGGCAGGCGGGTCAGGGTGCTCTCTGTTCGCAACACAGGGGGATAAGGGGGGTCAATCATGGACAATGAAGAGAGAGCTATAATGTTGGACGTGATGTAAGGCTCCTGAATAAATGTAACTCCGATCTTAAAACTGGCCTTTATTCGAACTCTAGTAATAGACCAGGGTCGATAATTGTTGAAACCTAAAATAATAATAGTAGAATGAAATCCATTGGAAAAGGAAGAGACCATAACAAAAATGAAAGAAAAAATAATTTACGGGCGATCTGAGGTCGGAAAATGGAAGAGGGTGAGTTTTTAAGGGTAAAAACGGTTTATCTCGATTTCCGGCAAAACTACAAGTCCTATGGAAAAAAAGTTAAATGGCAAAGTTCTAGGTAATAAAAAGATCTACATCGGCCGTAAATTATTTTTCCTTTCATTTTCTTTATATTCTCTTCCTTTTCGAATGGTTTTCATCCTACTATTATTTTTTACCATTTTCAAAGGCACTGGTCTATAAGTATTTTTCAGTATTAAAAAAAGTCTCCCATAACTGAATTCAAAACCGTTCTATCTTACATTTTGAATTCCAGCCAATGGGAGCGAGTTTTATACCCAACTCTCAATGGTTAGTCGTATTTTTACGTCCTGGCTAACACAGCTATATAGGCATTGATTAACGATAACAAAGTGGATCATTCAGTATTCGACAAATTAAATTTAAATAAATAAATAGGGAATTTAAAGTGGATACCTATATTTAATTTATTTTATGATTAGACATTATGATTATATATGAATAATAAACATAGATCAAAAGATGTTGCAGCTATGATTCTCTTAAAGTAGCACTTGTCAAACGTCGCAAGTTTCTAATAAATATTTATAAGCGAATAATGGAGTTGGGAACCCGAACGCATGGTAACCAGGATCATAGTATATTAAGCAAAGTAAAGAATACAAAAAATCTACAACTATGAACGTGGTAAGTGTATCCACTACAACAAAATCTACCTTACGTAATTAATGAATGGCCCCTTACACCTTTTTGAATGGACAAATTACTGATCTCACACGTTGCAATTACCAATCGCTATTTTATATACAAAAATGTACACAGCGAAATACGCAGAACAAACCAGTGTAAAATAGGAGGAGACCCCAACTACATTTAGATTCTTAACCAAGTTGGCGAAGTGCGAAAAGCGAAGGGTGAACGATTAGGGGCCGCAATCGAGCGTTCACGGCCCGCTGCGCTCATTACCGCATCTTAACGAGTACCGCCGAGAATTATTCCTTTCCTTATATCTTTGCTTTGTAAAGCCGAGGACACACGTTGGATTCAAATTTGTGCCCAAGCCTGGATCCAGTGCCATTTAGGGCCTATATTGATCCAAACTACTGCATTACACATTCAATTTTGGACCCAAGCGTGGCTCCAATAGGAAATGGTCAATATTGGATCCCAACTTGTGTACCACTTCATTTTGTCTCCAAGCTTGGATCCAATACTACTTGGCCTATATTGATCCAAACTACTGCATTACACATTCAATTTTGGACCCAAGCGTGGCTCCAATAGGAAATGGTCAATATTGGATCCCAACTTGTGTACCACTTCATTTTGTCTCCAAGCTTGGATCCAATACTACTTGGCCTATATTGATCCAAACTACTGCATTACACATTCAATTTTGGATCCAAGCGTGGCTCCAATAGGAAATGGTCAATATTGGATCCCAACCTGTGTACCACTTCATTTTATCTCCAAGCCTGGATCCAATACTAAATGGACTATATTGATCCAAACTACTGCATTACACATTCAATTTTGGATCCAAGCGTGGCTCCAATAGGAAATGGTCAATATTGGATCCCAATCTGTGTACCACTTAATTTTGTCTCCAAGCCTGGATCCAATACTAAATAGGCAATATTGATCCCAAATACTGCACTACATATTCAATTTTGCATCCAAGGGTGGCCCTAATAGGAAATGGTCAATATTCGATCCCAACTTCTGCACTACTTAATTTTATCTCCAAGTCTGGATCCAATACTAAATGGCCAATATTGATCCCAACTACTGCACTACATATTCAATTTTGCATCCAAGCGTGAGTCTAATAGGAAATGGTTAATATTGGATCCCAACTTCTGTACCACTTAATTTTGTCTTCAAGTCTGGATCCAATACTAAATGGCCAATATTGATCCCAATTACTGTACCACGTATTCAACTTTGCGTCGAAGCCTGGCTCTAATATGAAATAGGCAATAATATAATTGAATCCAATTAGCTTATAAAACTTTTACGTCGTTTTCTGTGTGATAATAATGTTATTACATTATTGTAAGACTAACATGACAACCTGAAAACTGGATAGTGTCATTTGCGCAGTTTTTACAGGTACTCGAAGCATTGAATGATTTTATGCGAGGTATTTACGTATTATATTTGAATAATTCTGTATACTGGTGAAATGGTTGGAAGTTTAACAAAACAAATGCAGAGTTATTACGCTATATATTTTTTCTTTTTAAATTAACGCTACGTTCGGTCCGACGGAAAACGTAACTGGTGGCTCATTGTTATGAATTGAATTACTTTATTGTTTTGCATGAACAGGTAGTTTTTTTACTGTTTTCTAATAGCCTAGAATATGTTCGATCGGAATCCATATAAATCTCCATAATATTGCTGTTCTATTCTGAAATAAAATAAATTTACATCAGGTGAACGTAATAATGCAAATCTTTTTAAAGCACGTCATTTATGTGTATTATAAATATCGTATATATATCAACAAAGCATATTTATATAATATCCAAACTGTCTACTTTCCAAAACCAGTTTTAGAAAATACTGAATTTTGCTTAAAATTCCGTAAAAGTGGTAAAACCAAAATACCACACCGCGGCATTTTGCGGTTGGTAATTTGTTCATTCGAGCGGTGCTTTAGAGTCGAGACTGGGCGTCGCGCTGTGGCCTGAGTGGCTTTACTCTTCCCAAATATTTAATATGCTCTTGTCATATTAAATATCAAATACTTTCATTCCGTATGTATGTTTATTAACTTCTTACATCTAAACTATGGTTAAGATTACCAGAAAAATGTCGACGTAACTTGTTAAGTTCAATTGCTATACTGAAAAATAGACAATATTTTTGTGCAGGTTACGATAAAAATGTAACATGAAATATTTAAAAGTTCCAAGAATATCATACACATTTCAGAGCAAGTATTTTCCTGATATACAATTTCAGAACTCGCTCTATTTCCCTTAATTTCATGAAGCAAATTTAATTAACACGGAAAACAGATGAAAAAATGCGGCAACAGAGTATATTAATTAAAAAGTCTGTTCAATTTATCTTTTAAATTAAGTATTTGTTTTAGGAGTTATACAGAATATACTTGTAGCAGCTGGAGGTAGAGGTTAAATGATACTTCAGATGGCAGAGAGTAGTATTTACTGTCGAGTGCTGAAATAGTAACCTTAAGTACAAATATTAACAAGTCGTACAGCTAGTACAATACATAGCACAGTGTGTGAGCGGGACGGATGATGTGAGAGCGAGATAGAGCAACTATTATTATGTGCACTCCCGCGATACGCTAGCCAGTACTGCCAGTAGTGCGTTGTCCGCCACGATGACAAGACGTGTACTGCTCCCATATACTTAATATGCATGTATCTTGTTTACAAAAGAAGAAATTGGCTTTAATATACTACCTTTGTCTACAACTTCGTTCGCGTTGGGATTGGAATCCATAGCGAACATTCCCTTTCTTTTTACTAAAACTTGAGTTTTGTTGACAGTACGGTCGCGGAATGAAAATGTTCGTCACCTTCAATTCGACTTCAACTTGCACGAGTCCAAGAAGCAATAGACTGCCAACATTTTAATACGTTTATAAAATATAGCAACGTCGCATTAATCTCTGATGTATTGCCACTTGAGCTGTCGCCTAACGTCAACCGGCTATGTGAATGCTGTTGTCAAATTATAGAAGAAAGAAACAAAGACATACAACACAATTTGATAAGAAAATATAAATACAAAAAAATAATGTCGCAATTTAGGAAATGAGGTTGGCACTCAGTCTTTTGCTGTGCTGTGTGTGTATCGCGTTAAGTCGTGGCCACACCTACGTTATCGCGATAATTAACGGCATTTCCCGTTGAAATGAAATGAAATGAAAAAAATTATTGGCTTGTAAACAAAACAGGGTTCATACAATATTATTAAAATACAAAGAACGTTTAGAACAGGAGACTCCTAAAAGAAACTGATACTTGCGCTAGGTCTTTTTAGAGCTTGTGTGACGGGCTACACTTGAATTCGCTTCCGTCATATGCTCCTCATTATGTATGTAGTATATAGCTGCGATGTCTTTGTGCATTAAAGATGTATATAATAATAATATATTCTAATTCTAGTACCTCAAGCTCCAGGGGTGGAAGTGATAAATGGCATCACGTCAGAACTAGCTTCGGTGAACCTGCAGCCCACCTCTCTACACCCCTTAGCCACTCACACCCATGTTGCCCCTGTCTTCTATAGCATTTTATGGGGCCAATGCAGGGAGTGGCGAGTCACCGTCTGCCCATTTTTCCATGTTTCCTCAACATTGCGACGGACAGACGCCAGTGGTTTACCCCAATAGCCCGGTACTTTTTGTCCTCATTTCCCACAATAGTCCTACACTGGCCGGGGCTTGTCCTTGGGTATATGTATATGTACTATATGGTGTAGACAGGGATAACCGCCGGTCAGTGTCACGCCACATTTACAGTAAATTTGTCAAGAGGCCTCTACATGTTGGCCTTCCCAAGGCCCCACGCAAGCCCTCCAAATGTCCGGGCCATTTTTAGGGCCCGTCGTCTTGAAAGACATACAAATATTCTAATACTAGATTAACGGTTAAAAGTTAGTTATGTTAATATTGTTACATGCCGACAAAAGTGAATGCACACCTGTCTGCCATAAAGCACAGTTTATTATTTCCCGCATTTGGACTTCTTTTGTTTACTTAAAAAAACAGCCTATTGTGTATTGTGTGTAACTACTTTATGGCCGTTCGCAGGAATAATTAAGGTGAGTGCATTACGTTTTTTGAGAAATTGCGTCGACACTTTGCAGGTAGACATGTTGTATTTGTATAGTTTAGTATAAAACAATGCCCGAACGGAGGGGGTGAGGCAGTCAAGCGACGATTACGATACAAGCAAGACGTGTGTACATTCGATAAGCTATACAGTGACGAACTTTGCGCGTGTAATTGAATTGTGAAGATTGTACTGGTTGTGTCCAGTTATATTTGTACCTATGTTATACGTGTTTGTATAGTTCTAATAAATTCTATAGTAATTCCAACGGTATTTTTAATTCGAGCCCCGCACTCATAACAATATTAAAAATGAGTTTTTATTTGTGTGCGTGTGTATGTATGTTCGTATATCCATAAAGGTCAGTGCGTGCTTCTTTGTTCAGCGTGATTTGAAAGGGATTATAGTAGCGTAAGTGATAAAAGTAATTGTTTTCAAAAGACGATTAGCAAAATATTAGTTATTAGCTAAAAGAAGGTAAAGTTCTTCATTTATGTCGTTAATGTGGCCCCAGCATAATAAGTTTTACATTCCGTTCAACCTTAGAGAGTATTTACATTGTTGATGTGTATACACGCCTTTAGAAGTCGGGTGTTATCAACATTTTCTGCTTTCGTTGGTTCACGATAATTGCTAGATTTCATTAATAATTACGTTCAGAGATTTGTTACAGTCTACCCGCAGTATCAAAATTCTTTACTAATTATAAAAGACTCCGTTACGTCGTATTAACGTTTATTTTCTTCCACGAAACGTCTCACAAATGACGTTTCCTGTTTTCCTTTTGTTTTTCGAATATAATTAGAAGGTAGAAATTGTCTATATCAAAAATAATTGGCTTTTTGCATTTATTCATTTTGCGGGTAGTCGTCTCACATGACTACCCTCAAATTAAATTTATTTATAATAATTGTTTCGGAGTCTTACAAGTTGTTATGACTTAGTCGTGATAGCTTAGTAGTTAACGCGACCCTACCTGTCTCGTCCGAATACTGTGGATTCGAACCCTGTTATGTAAAGTTTTGTTGTAATATATTTTTATATATATATTTAAGAATAAATTGCTGTTCGTTAGTCTGCATAAAACTCAAAAACGACTTGACCGGTTTTGATAAAATTTTGTTTCTATGTCTTTGTGTGCGTCCCTGGATAGTTTAAATTCACAATTGGACTCGGTAGGTGACGCTGCAATCGGGTTTTAGATTTCTAGAAGAAAACCCATGTAATAACGTATGTATGAAACGCACCAATTTTTCTTCAACAAGCACGGCAGGTGTACCTAATGTTCTCGATCCAAGCAGCAAATATAACTACACTAGCGGTCCCGGACGTTGTCCTTCCCTAAAAAAAATAAAATTCTAGGACTCGATTCTAGTGCCTCCTACCGGTTCCAATTGTGAACCTAAACCATCCGGGGAACCACTCAAATACACACAAAATATTTCATCAAAATCGGTAAAGTCATTTTCAAGTTATGCGTGCATTTCTTTTTTTTTATTGCAGGAGATCAGCAGACAGGCAAACGGCCCACTTGATAGAAAGCGGTTACCATCGCCTATGGACATTTGCAACAGCAAAGTTGCTACAAATGCGCTGCTGCTCTCTTAAGGGAAACTGGAACCTGATCACTAATGCCGGAACACAACTCAAGGTTGTTTGGCGACATACTTTAGAGCAGGGGTGGTAGCCATCCAGTCGGGCAAATGCCCTACCACCTGGCTGTGGGTTGTCAAGTCGCCTCTCATGACAGGCCGCCCGGCCGCAGGAAATTGTATTCTTTCTCCGTTCCTGCACGGATAAAATCTACGATTCATTTATATATATAGATATTAGATTTATACTGATTAAGGTTCACATACAATTAATCAAAGAAATAGTGGGGCGTAAAGTATAGCGCCATCTATTTGATGCTTACGTAACGTGGTTGACAGCAGAATTCATACTTACCGAACTCTCGATTTTTTTTAATAATATCAAAGTCGGTTAAGTAGTTTCGGAGTTCATCGCTGTCAAACACTGTGACAGTGATTTTTATATATATAGAAGATATAGCGTCTCCAAGTAAAACATGTCGCTTCCTTAATACAACAAGAGATAACTCAAAGAACTTATTCATAAAGTATAAATTGTCTTCAGCTTCTGCACAATTTGATCATTGGTTCGCGAAACAAAGGCTCGTCCCTCTTTTTTCGTATAACTACTGCGACAAGTGAAGCAAAAATAATGTTTCAAATAGAGAAATAAACCCCAATAAAATCCATTTATTAACAATATGTGACATTTATCTTTATCCGTGCAGGAACGGAGAAAGAATACAATTTCCTGCGGCCGGGCGGCCTGTCGTAAGAGGCGACAAAACAACCCACAGCTAGGTGGGCATTTGCCCGACTGGAAAAGTTTAACATTGAGTTGTGTTCCGGCATTAGTGACCAGGTTCCAGTCTCCCTTAAGAGAGCAGCAGCGCATTTGTAGCACCTTCGGTGTTGCAAATGTCCATAGGCGATGGTAACCGCTTTTCATCGAGTGTGCCGAATCATTTCCGAATTTCATCAAGAACTAATTTAGATTTTTTTTTAATTTTTTGTTTCTCTGTTTCTCTGTTTGTACGGGCTAATCGTCGAAACGACCGGAACGATTTAAATAAAAATTTGTATGGTGGTAGCTTATATCCCTGGTCAACATATAAATTGCTTTCGATTCCGAAAAATTAAAGATTTCCCGTGGGATAGTTAGTTACGCGGACGAGGTCGCGGGCATCGGCTAGTTTCAAATAATTTTGATTTACTACCCGTGCGCAGAAGGTTTGCCTGCCATGCATGATGACGCGTCGATGGTCAGTAGCGTTGACAAAAAAGGCTACATAAAAAATAGCCGTTGCAATAATTTTATTATTTTCATTTGTTATTTTTTTATTGCAGGAGATCAGCAGACAGGCAGACGGCCCACTTGATGGAAAGCGGTTACCATCGCCTATGGACATATGCAACACCAAAGTTGCTACAAATGCGCTGCTGCTCTCTTAAGGGAGATTGGAACCTGGTCACTAATGCCGGAACACAACTCAAGGTTATTATGGCGATATACTTTATACCAGGGGTGGTGGCCATCCTGTCGGGCAAATGCCCTACCACCTGGCTGTGGGTTGTTAAGTCGCCTCTTACGATAGGCCACCCGGCCGCAGGAAATTGTATTCTTTCTCCGTTCCTGCACGGATATCGTATATACTTTATTACTACGGTTATTGTATATACTTTACATAAATATATACAAGTCTGTGACTGTATTAATATTCAACTCATAAGCATCCTTCATTTTCTGTATCACATAAATATAACTTAATTACAAACAAAATTGCTTGAAATGTTTTGGGGGACGGAATATTTTTAGGCTGCCTTTGAGTGGCTTAATTATGATAACCTTCTAAGAACTTCTCGTATTTGCTCAAATATAATTTATATAATATTAGCGGCCCGTTCCGGCTTCGTACGGTTGGTTTATCGCTATTCTTTTTACACCTTGGGTTACATTATTAAAGTTTTAGTAGAGTTCCTTAATTTTTTCTACTAATAAATATAGTCTATGTTACTCAGAGATAACGTAGCATTCTCACGGTGAAAGAATTTTTGAAATCGGTTCAGTAGTTTTTGAGTTTATTCGTTACAAACATACAAAAGTACAAGTCTTTCCTCTTTATAATAGTACAGTTTTAGAAATTTCATATTTTGTAAACATCACACGTATTTTTATGATTTGATTTTTAGGGTTCTGCAGCTATTTGGGTATATAAAAATAATCATTATGCAAAAGACATGTCTATCTGTCTGTCTGTTCTTTATTGTAAACAAAATACAAAGACTATAAAATAGTGGTGATATAGAAAGACGATCTTAATTCTAAAAAGAATTTATAATAAGAGCGGAAATTTAATTTTGCTGAAACGGAGAAGGTCGGAGAAGGAAATGATATTCCCATTTCCTGTGGCTGGGCGGCCTGTGGTAAGAGGCGACAAAACAACCCACAGCCAGATGATAGGGTATTTGCCCGCCTGGATGGCTACCACCCCTGGTCTGGAGTATGCCACCATAACAACCTTGAGTTGTGTTCTGGCATCAGTGGCCAGGTTCCAGTCTCCCCTTAGAGAGCGGCAGCACATTAATAGCAACTTTGGGTTTTACAAATATAGGCGATGGTGACTGCTTTCCATCAGGTGGGCCGTCTGCTGAACTCATGCAATAAAATAAAAAAAGAATAACAGGAGGCAGGATTGTGTACATAAGTTTGTTTGTATAATGTATGATATTGTTACGAGTTGCGAGACTCGAATTAAAATGTCGTTGGAATTATTATAGAGTTTATTAGAACTATACAAACACGTATAACACAGGTACAAATATAACCGAACATAACAAATCCGAACGTAATGCAGAAGGTCGTAATTCCATAAAACGCGCAAAGTTCGTCACTACTAGATTCCCGATTGTACACACGTCACGCCTTGATTGTGGTTCTCGCTCGACTGCCCCCTCTCCCCATCAGGCCGTCGTTTTATACCTCACAAATACAAATGCGCCCATATCGTAGTCGACATAATCCGCAACACTTGGCTAATGATTCGGCCGCAGCGGCCATAAACGAGTACAGTAAAACAATGGGCTGTTCTCTAGAAAATAAATAGTAAACAAAATAAGACAATCATAAAAGAATTACAATTAATTCAAATGCCGACAGGTAATAAAATGTGTTTTTACAGATATGCAGGTGGATTTTGTTTTTGTCGGAACTTAAGTTGTAACAATATAATAAAAATGCGTTTGTATGTCTATCAGGCTGTAACTTTGATATCCGGTAGGGCAGTAAGGGGGAAACCTTAACCGTTGCAGCTACCTTATATGAAAATGGTCTTAAGAGACTATCCATAATTTTTCGTGACATTTTGATTCCCACTCAGATTTTTAGTCCATTTTCAAACAAGATGACTTCAACTTGGCTGCAATGTAAGTATATTGAAAATATAAATATTAAAAAATAAAATGTGAAGAAATGGTTTTTTTTTACTGCAGGAGTTCAGCAGATAGGCAGACGGCCCACTTGATGGAAAGAGGTTACCATCGCCTATGGACATTTGCAACATCAAAGGTGCTACAAATGCACTGCTGCTTCCTTAAGGGAGACTGGAACCTGGTCACTAATGCCGAAACACAACTCAAAGTTGTTATGGCGACATACTTTAGACCAGAGGTGGTAGCTATCCAGTCGGGCAAATGCCCTACCACCTGGCTGTGGGTTGTTTTGTCGCCTCTTACGACAGGGCGCCCGGCCGCAGGAAATTGTATTCTTTCTCCGTTCCTGCACGGATAAATGATACCTAAATCCAAACGAATAAAGACCATTAATCCATAGTATCTATATTGCCAAAATGTAATCACCTGCCCAAAATTTACTCTTAATGAAATACTGTAAACTCGACTAAATCCGTATTTTCTAATTAACTTTACTGAAGATTAAGTCATGGTAAGTAACAAATCCCATAGCTGGTTATTATTTTATTAACGTAGTCTATTTATTCTCGTGGTTTTATTTACACTCCTAGGGCGTAATCTGAAATCATGTTGGTTTTATTGTATCAATCAATATATTTTAGACCCGCAGCTGCACCGCGTGTCAAATATTAGGCGGTATCTTTATTTTACTTGCACAAAAACTTAATTCGGTTTTTTACATACAATAATCAAAAAGAAACTGCCCAGCAAAACATGTGGGCGAGTCGAAGCCAACCTGATTTAAAGTAATACAATGAATGACGTGTTGTTTATGACAACGTAGGTATTGGTTAGTGAGTTGAAAAAAAGCGATTTCAGCGCTATGTATTGTTCTAATTCGTCTATTCTAAGGAAACGACGTCATTTATCGAAATAAAATGAATCCTAAGTGTTAACTCGGGTTATAAGCCAGCACTATGTCGAGTTTTGTGTATATACGTTAAGTACTTACCAAGCAAGATACTATCGCAGCGCCATCTTTTTCGCTATTTCCGTATATCCCACGAAAACGTCGTTATTTATCGCGATAAAAAGCATCCTAAGTTACGCCCCGGGATATAAGCTAGCTCTACGTAGAGTTTCATTAAAATCTGTTCAGTAGTTTTCACGTGATGCTCGAACGGACTGACAGATAGACTAAAATTATAAAAATTGCATTTTCGGAATCTCCTGGTCCAAATTATCCTCCCTTATATTTTTCACATTTTTAAACTCATTGTACAAACTCAAACCATTTACAGATTTATTATAATACTAGCTGTGCCCGCGACGTCGTCCGCGTGGAATTTGCTTTCAAAACCCTCCGATTTTGAAACATTCTTCATTGGTGCTCCGCTCCTATTGGTCTTAGCGTGATGATATATAGCCTATAGCCTTCCTCGATAAATGGGCTATCCAACACTGAAAGAATTTTTGAAATCAGACCAGTAGTTCCTGAGATTAGCGCGTTCAAACAATATCATCACGCTAAGACCAATAGAAGCGGAGCACAAATAAATAATGTTTTAAAATCGAGGGCTTTTTTGTTAACTACCCCACGCAAACGAAGTCGCGGGCAAAAGCTAGTTTTAAATATCGCGATATCTTTTGAATGAAACGTCCGAATTGAATAATTCAAAAACTTCTAGAAAGGTATTGAATTCGTCTTGAATATGGAGTAATTTATTTTGATAAGGATTAATACCAAGGTACAAAATAAAGAGTTTTTGAAGCGACGGCATTTTAATTATATTTTAATTAGCCTTCCTCGATAAATGTACTATTCAACACTGAAAGAATTTTTCAAATCGGACCAGCGGTTCCTGAGATAAGCGCGTTTAAACAAACAAACAAACTAACTCTTCAGCTTTATAATATTATAGTATAGATAATATTAGTATAGATAAGTTAGGTAGAAGATAGATAGATAGAACATCTCAGTCAGCGTCTCAAATGTTGATGCAACAACTTTTAATCCATTTTTGCCATCAATTACGTTTTCTGTGAAATATGTGTAATGAAGAATTCAACTGAAAAGTATTTTTTAAATTTCTTTATAATTTTTTTTTTAATTGTTTCCCTAATTTTTGAAACAAACTCAAGCATAAAATGGGTTCAAAGTTTGACGATAATATCTTATAATATATTTTATTCTTGTGTCACAATGTTCGTTCCCATACTCCTCCGAAATGGCTTGACCGATTCTTATGAAATTTTTTATGCATATTCAGTAAGTCTGAGAATCGGCTACTATCTATTTTTCAAACCCCTAAGTGTTAAACGGTGTCCACCCCAAAAAAAAAAATTTTATTTTTTCGTTTTTTTCTTTTATTTTTATTTTTTTAGGACACAACATTAAAAAATACATACAACCCTAAATTTTCACCCCTCTACGATCAACCCCTATTTTTTATTTGTTAATTATAAACTTTAATTTTTTGGCAAGATTTTTAATCTTATTTTGTCATGACTTAGAATAAAAAAATTATATTACTCTTTTAGATTCACAATTAGAACCGGTAGGTGGCGCTGAGATCGGGTTCTGGAATCCTCCTAATCACCTGGAGCGATTTTGGTGATTTTGTTTTTGTGTGTTTGAGTGGGTACCCGTATGGTTTAGATTCGCAATTAGAACCGGTACGTGGCTCTGGGATCGGGTTCTAGAATTTTATTTTTTAAAGGCAGGACAACGTCTGCCGGGGCCGCTAGTATTATATAAATGCCTGTTCTTTTACATGAAAAATACGACAGGTCAGGCCCCGGCTACGGTCAGGATGAAACTGATATAAATACATACATACATACATACATACATAACTTCACGCCAGTTCCCTTGCGGGGTAGGCACGAACAGCAGAGCGCCATTTAGGCACATTCTTACACACCTCACTTGCTTCTTTGATATAAATAACACATAAATAAGAACGTAAAAAAATAGAATCGTAATTGATTTAACAGGAAACTAGTCAATTGATCTGTCAATATTTATCGTTGATCAAAGTATTGCATCTAAACCCTTGATGGGGTGTAAAACACTTAAAGATGGGAACAAAAGATCAAAGGGTAGATATTAGATACCTATCGGGGGTGTCTCCGGGGATTATTTACCTAACTTCCAAATCTTTTAAACTCATAAAAGTTTTCAATAAAAGGCCGAAGGTCTTTTAACTTTGTATAAAGCGATTTTGCTAGATTATTTTTATCAAAATGATTAAGGTTTATTTTTAGGATTTTAGCAAGAAATCGCTACTTGATATTCAAGTCTACTGAAGACTCTTTTTATTATTTTACAAAACACCAAAGCCCCCTAAATTTTGTACAAGAAAATCAAGTTTTGACGTCTGTTACATCTAGTTTCATACACCAATTTATCGATGTATAATTTAGCACAGTTAAAATTCGCCGCTTCGGACGCTGCACTACAGAAGTAGAAGTCAGCCTAATTAAAGCTTACTGTAAGATATTGTGACGAATGCGCGTAGCGGAATTTCTTCCTCTTAAGAAAATAGCGCGTAGTCTTCGCCTTGACAATAACACAATACAATATTGCATATACAAAGTAACATGAAAGAGCAGGATAGAAATATAGGATCAGACAAATGTTAAAACAAGATAGATATACTCGAGTAATAAGTAATAAGGACGGGAGTATTTGTTGGACAAGGATAGACATATAATTGAATGACGTAATAAGGTTAAAAACCTCAGCCAGAAGGCCCAGCTCGCCGTACACAACGCGGTGCTGGTACCTACGCTCGCGTATGGAAGCGAGAGTTGGGTATGGAAGAAAGAGCATGAAAGTAGAGTAAACGCGGTCGAGATGCGAGCACTGCGCAAAATCTGCGGAGTGACGCTCGCGGACCGCGTTCGTAATACCGAAGTAAGAAAGAGAGTTGGTCTGAAAGAGAGTGTCGGGGTGAAGGTAAGGAAAGGAATGCTCCGGTGGTTCGGGCATGTGGAAAGAATGCATGATGAAAGAATGACTAAACAGATATACAATGCAAAAGTGGATGGATGCAGAAGTCGTGGATGGCCACGACACACCTTCCATGATCAAATTGATCGTGTACTAGCAGAAGGTGATGTCAGAAGCCTTAAGAACAGACGAGCTTGCATGACAAGAGTTATGAATGTCAAAGAGGCAAGTGAGGTGTGTAAGAATAAGCCTAAATGGCACTCTGTTGTTCGTGCCTACCCCGCAAGGGAACTGGCGTGAAGTTATGTATGTATGTATGTATGTATGTAATAAGGTTCATTCTAGACCGTCTAACGGATATATAAGCGCGACAATCTGTGCACGGAGGCAAACTCGCACGGGCTAGCGAACCGAAAGCAACGAGATGAGAGCAAAGGGATGAAAAGGGCCTTCAGACTGCGCGACAACGACACGGTGGAGCATCAAGACGTGAGGCTTCAAGACAATTCAGTGATAATACACCGGAACGTCGATTGAACGGATCAGAACGTCAATCACTCGAGAAAAATGTGTGGATAATTTAAAGAGGTATTTTTATTTAATTAATCTTTAATTAAATAAAGGCAGTTTATCTTTAAATCGGTGTTTCCTTCCAATCTCGGTACCCACAGCACGTAACAATATTTTATACATTCAGTTTGTGGACCAACAGTACTCAAAGAGCTGCCAACTCCTTGTGGGTTCAATACAGTAAGGGTCCCTTCCACCAGAGATGTGCTATACAATGTTGCTATGGATGCGTTTGATATCCGTAAATAATATTAATTGATCCATATAACATAGCACTGGTGGAAACTGATTCAACTAAGCTACGTTTTTATATGGAAGGATGCGTGCTATGGATGCATGCTATGGAAGGTCGCGCGTGGTGTAGCTGTGTGCAGAGCAGTGTACTTACAGTAGGCGCGCGTTTGCCAGACCAAGAAGTAGCCGGGGGACACGTCCCCTGGCATAGGAAGAGGCCCAGTGAGGGGGGCCCATGCCTGCCAGGGCACTGCGGAGTCGGGCAGCCCATTTCCCGTAGCCCTGGCATAAGGCGCAGAACGGAACACCCAGGGGTTTTAGTGGGTATCCCTAACTGTGGAGTGGCAATAGCGTGGCATCGGTTCTGACCGGGCACGCTAGTGCCACCCCCGATCTGGCGAATCCCACACACTCACATAGGTCGCGAAGAACTCCCCAGGCTTCTGTGCCTGTCGCGGCTTAGTCCTCAAACGGATTTCCTCTGGCCAAAAAAAAAAGGCGTATGTTTGTCACCGAAATGCGGCGGTGCATTTTCACAGCATACCTTACTCGCTCCGCCACATAGCTTAGCATCAGTGGAAACGGTCACATAGTTTCGTAGCTTAGCCTTTATATTCTCGCAGCATAACTGCATAGCACATCTCTGGTGGAAAGGCACTCTAATAGTTTCAGGATGTGGATGGGGCTACCCATGTTCTGTACTGCATCAGGTATGTTCGCAGAAACACGAGTTGACGACTATTACGCTGTTGTTAGGAAAATAGCTGCCTCGGTGCTGTGCAGGATTCGGGTCAGCTCTAACATCCTAAAAGTCCTGGCTGGCAGGTTTGATATGCTCGTTCTCAATTTTTGTACTAACGTTATAATTTACTTACTCCGTTGGCTCAGCGACCCAGAGTGGGTCTTGGCCTCCGAAACGAGAACATGCCACTTTTCTCGGTCCTGTGCGGTCTCTTGCCAATTACTGGCTCCTAGCTCCGACAGGTCTGCCTCTACTCTATCCTTCCAGCGATATTTAGGACAGCCGACCAGACACCGACCTACCAACCGTACCATCCTGATGTATGAGTGCGAAGCTTGGACGCTTACCCTCAAGGAGGAGAACCAGCTTTTAGTAGCGGAAAGGTAGGTTCTCCGTAAGATTCTGAGTCCAACAAAAAGAGAGGATGGTAGCTGGAGGGTCCGAAACAACCTCGAAATAGAGAATCTCGTGGCCGAGCTTAATATAATAGGAAAAATAAAAGCTCACCGCCTCCGCTGGCTCGGTCACATAGAACGGATGGGAGAGGATCGCAGCATGGGCAAACGTTATTATTTTTTTTATTGCAAGAGTTCAGCAGACAGGCAGACGGCCCACTTGGTGGAAAGCGGTTACCATCGCCTATGGACATTTAAAACACCAAAGGTGCTACAAATGCGCTGCTGCTCTCTTAAAGGAGACTGGAACCTGGTCATTAATGCCGGAACACAACACAAGGTTGTCATGGCGGCATACTCTAGACCAGGGGTGGTCGCCATCCAGTCGAGCAAATACTCTACCACCTGGCTGTGGGTTGTTTAGTCGCCTCTTACGACAGGCCGCCCGGCCGCAGCAAATTGTATTCTTTCTCCGTTCCTGCACGGATAAAAAATTTAAACGAGCCAAATAGTACGTTAATTATTTAATATTTTCTTAAGTTTTCGCGACTTGTATACATAATAAAACTACGTTTTAACGGTTTTAAGCGCAGTAATTTATTTGATTTTTGTTATTCCGTCGTTTCGGCTACTTTTCAGTGGCCATGATCACGAAAAACAAAGGTGTCAAGTGTCAATGAGTATTGTTCAAGTTTTATTTAGCCTACTGCCAACTTGTTCATTTTAATTATTTATTTAGTTTTAATTGTGTTTATGGTTATTATTTACTCTATGGGAGCGTAATCTAATTTACGTAGAAACATCGGAATAATAAAAATCAAATAAATTACCGCGCTTAAAACCGTTAAAACGTAGTTTTATTATGTTAATTACTGTTTAAAAAGATTATTTTTTGACGCGTGATTTGATAGAAGTACACACTGATCCAGCCGGAGCATTAATAACACAGTACGCTTGCACCAGTGTGAACGCATGAAGTCATTGTCTATGAGGAACACTCGTAGTGTTTAACATTCTCTTTGGAATTTTGTGAAACGTTCTCTAATAATTTTAAATATATTCTTGTTTAGTTTGATGCAGAATAGTTGCCTTTTGGTCCCCTAAAAATTTAACATAGTTTGGCCCAGTAGTTTTGATTTTACGAACATTTTTTTGTTCCCGTTCCTTGGGACCTATATTTTTTAAGGAGCGCGGCACCTTTCGTAGGTCTACCCATACATAGCTAGACACTAAAAAGTAACAAAAAAATAAAAAAACTTCATTTAAAAAAACCGACTTCAAAAACTAAAAAAGTATAAAATAACTTATTTCTAAAGCTATTATTATTAATATATATTATCTAAAACATCTTGAAGTCGGTGCAAAGTAAAACATAAAAATTACTATATTTTGAAAATTACTAAGCGCTTAATAATAATAGCTTTAGAAATAAGTTATTTTATACTTTTTATTTCTATAGTTTTGAAGTCGGTTTTAATACAAAAAAGTATCAAATCATATGCTAGGCTTTGTTACTTTTTTGTATCACGATTCCGAAATAGCGTATAGTAACGCAATACAGTCAGTTTGACGCCGTCTAAATTATACGTACACTAATGTACATGTACATTTGTACATACAATGTACATGCACATTTGTGTACGTATGTACAATGTACACGTACGCAATGCGTACCAGCCGCAAACTGGCAAATGTACACATCGAGCACTCTTGATACAAGAATGTCAAACATGCGGGCACATAATTAAAGTTCTGCCGTCGACCGTTATGAGATACGCGAAATTGATGTACTGTGGAGGCCTAACATTGTTGGGTGTTTTTTGGATTATTTGTTTCCACAGATGTTGGGGAAATGGCTAAAAATATTGCGCGTGAAGAAAAAGCTATGTAGCCATTTTTAAACGTTCCAAATTATTAGATAGATAGATGGATTTTTTTTTATTGCTCAACATATTAATACTTACATCAATATAAACTAATTATATCATCTGACAAGACGTGTGTAGGGTATACTGGTAGTACTTAAATAAAAACACCGAAAAGTATGGCTGCCAGGCTTCGGGGGTGTATACACGGCGTTGGAAATCATTACGGCGGTTGCGCTCGCTTCGAACGGGGACTCGCGTGACACTGATTTTCAAAATGAACCAATAGCACTGTGTGGCGTACCCCGTCGTGTTGCCCTTATATTAATTAGAAAATAACAAATATTTCGCCGTAAATAGCGCGACTAGTGAAACATAATAAGCCGCGCTTAAAAAGTAACATTATAGTTTTATTAATATTAACATACATACATAAGTTCCCTTGCGGGGTAGGCACGAACAACAGAGCGCCATTTAGGCCCATTCTTACACACCTCACTTGCTTCTTTGACATTCATAACTCTTGTCATGTACACTCGTCTGTTCTTAAGGCTCCTGACATCACCCTCCGCTAGTACACGATCAATTTGATCATGGAAGGTGTGTCGTGGCCTTCCACGACTTCTGCATCCATCCACTTTTGCATTGTATATCTGTTTAGTCATTCTTTCATATATTATCTTATCTTTCATTAACAACAAATATATAAGCAAAATATATAATATCTATTATGTGTGCGTCGCCTACAACGTGCTTTCTAAGAAATGGCCAGTTTTCACCCGCGCCGCCTTATGACTTAACCCACCAAAACCGAAGTCAACCCCCAAATGAAAATGGTGTTGCATACGTCTATAGGTGATGGTAACCACTTTCCAGGAGCTGGGCAGTCTGCCCGTTTGCCAGCATCGCAGTAAAAAAAGTAATGTCTGCAATGGTAATTCTTCAACTGGACTATAAAGGCTAACCGTTAACTTTATGTTTCATAGACATAACATCTCTCATATTGGATGACCGGGGTAGCCAAGGCAGGGGGGGGGAGTACATCAATCCAATTTAAGAAACGGCTGGCATTACGCACATTGTGAGATCTTCAAATTATTGTGTGGGTTAAGATATAAGATTTTCAAAACCTAATTATATTACATATAATGTTCGATTAGAAGATTACATGGCTTCAACCATGCCATGGAGAGAGCTTGCCGGATGGACCACACTTTCCATTAAAGAGTTTTGGGGTCCCAGGCGTCGCACTCTGCGAGCGTATGTGACGCTGACTTGACACTCTTATGACATAATCTTTTTTTAGCCGGGGGAAATCCTAGACCGCTACAAGCGCAGAAGCTTGGAAGAAAAGTCCCGGCCCGTGTGTAGAATTCGCCAGATAGGGGTGGCACTAGCCCTCTACACATAACTAAATATGCTATTGCTACTCCACAGTTAGGGATACCCACTAAAACCCCTGGGTGTCCCGTCCTTCGCCTTATGCCATCAGAGCTACGGATATGTATGTACGGATATATCTATATATATATATGGCTTAGCATCCCCACTAGCTCTGGAAGGCGGTGGCCCTAGGCCTCATCCACTGCCGGCGGCTACTTTTATATCCCGGCATCTTCAAACACTTTACGCGTGGGGCAATTTGTCACTCGGCCCACGGGAGGAGGGATGAGCGCGCGCAGAACACGTTGCGCCCCCATCTCGACGGCATAATAGTGGGTGAGAACCCTTTTCTCCAAAGGGACCTACCCGCGCCAACTTATTTTTTTTAATGTTTTTTATTGGTGAAATTCGTTTAAGGACCATAAGCCGCGCGAGGGGGTAAGGTCGCGGCTAGTGTGTACAATTCGCCAGGTCGGGGTGGCACTAGCACCTCACGTGTAAAGTATTATTGTCAAGCCGCAGTTAGAGATACCCACGAAAACCCCTGTCCGGTCCTCTAACGTCCCTTGACCGGGCCGTGGGCTCGCTTGCGCATTCACGTCCATCCCGGACGGACGACGGTCAGCCCTTTTGCGGGCTGGCCTGACCATGTGTCAGCTGGAGATTTAGGTCTCTCCAGCTACCTCGAGTTGACAGGAAAAGCGCGGATCGGTGCGCGTCCCTCCAATCCGGCTTTTATGTGCGGGTGGATCTGGTTTCCCCGCCGGTCGCCCACGGTCGTAGCCTACTGCGGCTAGAGGTCGTCACACATGATCCTCCGTCGTTGCCTCGGCTTTGGCTGGAGGGGAGCGAACACCCGCGCCGCCTTATGACTTAACCCACCAAAACCGAAGTCAACCCCCAAATAAAAATGAAATGTAACGCTGTAAAAAGTAAGCTGCTATCTAACGGCTACAATGTGCTCGCCGAGGGAAATTGGGACATTACTTTAATCCAAGCGGACTTAACAGCAACAACTCATCCCCTTGCCCCGTCTAAAACGGATTCGACATTTTAAATGTTATTCTTGGCGACAGTGATTTAAATTTTATAAGTGGGCGGTTTATTTTGTTTGTTTATGGCAACACTCAAGCGAATGTCATATAACAAAAAGTGCAAGAGCGCCATTTTGACGGTTATGTTTGTGTATATTTCGGCAATAGTACTTTGTTTCTGGGCGAAAGGTATTTTTATACCCCTGATAATGTTTATGCAAAATTTCGTGACGATCTGTTGCGTAGTTAAGGCGTAAAAACGATACAAACAAACATACTCACATTTTTCCTTATAATATGAAGTTAGTATACTCGTATATGAAAATACTGCATGAATATACTTTCATGTAGTATTTTTTTAATAGAAAGAAAGAAAGAAAATAATGTTTATTTAGAGTTATTTAAAATTATACAGTATACATAAGCAGTTTATAAATAAATAAATAATCGGCAGACAAACACACCTATTGTATATCCCCAAATTAAGCAAGTTACGCTTGTTTTTTTTTTTTTTATTGCTGGAGTTCAGCAGACAGGCAGACGACGGCCCACTCGATGGAAAGCGGTTACCATCGCCTATGGACATTTGCAACACCAAAGGCGCTACAAATGCGCTGCTGCTCTCTTAAGGGAAACTGGAACCTGGTCACTAATGCCGGAACACAACTCAAGGTTGTTATGGCGACATACTTTAGACCAGGGGTGGTAGCCATCCAGTCGGGCAAATGCCGATTCTCATAGATACCGGATAAGCACAAAAAATTTCATCAAAATCGGTCAAGCCGTTTCGGAGGAGTATGGCAACGAAAACTGTGACACGAGAATTTTATATATTAGATTATGTACTTATATTATATTATTCCAAATATGTCCACTCTTTGTTTCATGTCGTTCTAATTATAAATAGTATTACAATATTAAATGTTCATTAGCTATTTTTCTTCTTCTGTGAAGGTGACGTTACTGCATGTCACTAACGGAAGACCAGCGTTGGTTGTTATCAACCAGCATTTGCTGAGTTAGGGCCTGTTTAGAGTTAGTTAACTTTTGGCTTCTATTAAACTCGGCCTCTGTGGTTGAGCGGGCTAAGCCTTTGCCGGCGTAGCTCACTGCAACCCAGAGGTTCTGGGTTCGATTCCTGGTATAGTAAATTTCGGAAATGTATTTTCTCCGTTATTTACTATGGTCTGGGTGTCTGGGATCGGCCCTAGGGTAGTCCGTTGCATATTACCCATAAAACCGTGCATTTTATCCGTGCAGGAACGGAGAAAGAATACAATTTCCTGCGGCCAGGCGGCCTGTCGTAAGAGGCGACAAAACAACCCACAGCCAGGTGGTAGGGCATTTGCTCGACTGGATGGCTACCAACCCTGGTCTAAAGTATGTCGCCATAACAACCTTGAGTTGTGTTCCGGCATTAGTCACCAGGTTCCAGTCTCCCTTAAGAGAGCAGCAGCGCATTTGTAGTACCTTTGGTGTTGCAAATGTCCATAGGCGATGGTAACCGCTTTCCATCAAGTGCAATAAAATTTTAAAAAAATGATATAGTTTTTCCTTGTAAGTTAATTTTTGTATAGCTGTACCATAAATGTGATTGATTGAATACTAATATTATAAAGAGGTGAAGTTTGTGAGTTTGTGACGTTGTAGGCGGTAATCTCTGGATCTAGTAAACCGATTTTAAAAAATATTTTTGTTACGACATCCCGTCACATTCCCGGAAAGCATCCCTTACCCGGTAACATTTCCTCTTCCGCCTTAATTCGGCCGGTACTAACCAGAGGGCGCTGCGCACACACATGCATTTCATTGGCCGAGCCGAATTTTCTAATAGCTGCCTAAATATCGCCGCGACGCCACGCTCGCCGATAAATAGTCAAAAACCGTCGGAAAACTACTGCATTGTGCCAAATAACCGCTCCCCAAAGTGCCAACTGTGTCTCGAACGTCTAATGTAGTGTTTGTGTAAAAGCAGGACGCGCGAATCCGGCCGAAATCCTGCATAATTCCTTACTTAGTTCCAGTGACGGTAGGCGTTCATTTTTTTCTGCTTGGTTCACTAGGATTTGCGAGGCGGCATCAGGTCTAATAGAGAAACAGGGTTTGCTCTGGCTAAGTAGCCATTTATATCTTATCACTTTTACTGTTCGAAAGCTACGTTAACAGGGAGTGTCATAGGCTATATAATATGACGCTTTATACCACGGGAGCAGGACAGACCGCGGGTGAATCCGCACCGGGCCGCTAGTAATATTATAGATAACTCTTTATTGTCATAATTAAGATATTAATTTTGTCTATATTCTGTTAGCTGCATCTCCATTCATTCCTAATAAAGAAATAATTTAATATATTAATATGATAAAAAACAAATTTTAGTTCATAAAATAATCAAACTGAACTAGTTTGAATAAAAACTTTTGGATGATAACATGATGCTATATATCACGGTAGCGGGACATAGCGGGGTTGAAACCGCACCTGGCGGCTATAAAAACACTTTAAAATGTCACATAATCCCTTCATCCAATCGTGACTTCAGTAGTTGATTAAATTTATTGTTTGTAATTTTTTTACTACGTCCTAAATATAATCAAACTATAGGTACTATAAATAAAACTAGATTTTAACAGTATTCAATGTATTCTAATACCATTTCAATGCATGTTGAAAATAGTTCTATGTAAGGCGATATTACGCCAGCCCAAGTCCATTACACTTTAAGACCCTAATCTTCGATGTGCATGCTCGGGAGATTCGATTCGTTGAAATGCATCCAAAACGATGAAATTTGTACTGGAAATTTATATTTTGAACGTTTTGGAAAACCGATCCAGAACTATCCAAGATTTCTTTTATGTTGTTGTACAGATAATATGTACATTTAGCGATTTTTTTTTAAATTGCAAAAATATTTAAATATGTAATAAAACTACGTTTTAACGGTTTTAAGCGCGGTAATTTTATTTGATTTTGGTTTTTCCGACGTTTCGGCCACTTTTCCGTGGCCGTGATCACGGAAACGTCGGAAAAACCAAAATCAAATAAAATTACCGCGCTTAGAACCGTTAAAACGTAGTTTTATTATGTATACAAGTCACGAAAACTTAAGAAAATATTACTTAAGAAAATATTATATTTAAATATAACTTGACAACTGAGGTGCCAGTGCCAAGTTACACGACCTCATTTTAACACCACCCCTGGTCTAGAGTATACCGCCATAACAACCTTGAGTTGTGTTCCGGCATTAGTGGCCAGGTTCCAGTCTCCCTTCAGAAAGTGACAGCACATAAGTAGCATCTTTGGTGTTATAAATGTTGTTTGGTGTTACAAAAGTCCATAGGCGCTGGTAATCGCTGCCTGTTATTTTTTTAATTGCATTAGTTCAGCAGACAGGCAAACGGCCAGCCCACTTGATGGCAAGCGGTTACCATCGCCTATGAACATTTGCAACACCAAAGGTGCTACAAATGCGCTGCTGCTCTCTTAAGGGAGTCTGGAACCTGGTCACTAATGTCGGAACACAATTCAAAGTTGTTATGGCGGCATGCTCTAGATCAGGAGTGGTAGCCATCCTGTCGAGCAAATACTTTACCACTGGCTGTGGGTTGTTTTGTCGCCTCTTACGACAGGCCGCCCGGCCACAGGAAATTGTATTCTTTCTCCGTTCCTGCACGGATAAAACATTTCCTGCGTTGGGGTGGCCTGTCGTAAGAGGTGACAAAATGATCCACAGCCAGGTGGAAGGGCATTGGCCCGACTGGGTGGCTACCATCCCTGGTGTAAAGTATGTCGCCATAACAACCTCGCGTTGTATTCCGGCATTAGTGAGCAGGTTCCAGTCTCACTTAAAAGAGCAGCAGCGCATTTGTAGCACCTTTGGTTTTTTTTAATTATTATTAACATCTCTACGGACTCGAGTTCCGTACCCTTTTTTACTACTTAATTTCTATGAAAAATTTTAGAGTCCATACACGCTTATTGTTTATTTTTGTTACTGTGTATGACATTAATTTAGTAATTTTTATGTTGTGGTGTACCTTAAGAATAACTTATTATATTAATTTATTCTAATTTTAATACTAAACTTATACTAATGTAGAGTGTATCTGTTACATGCTGGTGTTGTAAGTGCATGTGCAGTGTTGGCCTTATATCTATACTTATATATAGTCCTATCTAGTGCCATGTGTGTTGTGAACACACATGGCATTTTTGGTGTTGCAAATGTCCATAGGCGATGGTAACCGCTTTCCATCAAGTGGGCCGTCTGCCTATCTGCTGAACTACTGCAATAAAAAAATATTCCTCGGCCGGCTTAACGCCTATATATTTATTATTCACGAAGTAATGGACGCAAACCGAACCTTTGTAAGCGTAACTAAGTTTTCTTATCTTTATATATATAATTCTTCTGTACGTGTGTTGACAGTGAACTCTTCCTAAACGGCTGGACCGATTTGAATGAATTTTTTTGTGCGTATTCAAGTGGATTCGACGACGGTTTACATTCACAATTGGACCCGGTAGGTAGCGCTGCAATCGGGTTCTAAATTTTATTTCTTCAGGGCAGAACAACGTCTGCCGGGACAGCTAGTAAAATTTTAAAACTTGAAATTATTCACAATATTTGAGTAGAAGATTCTTCATTGAAGACTTCCTACATTTCAATTTGTTTAACTAACAGACAAAGTATATTTCAAACAGTTTATTGAACCCTCAGTTACATAAGTACGGCGACCACTCTCTAGAAAAATGACTGTGGAATACAAAGACAGATGGACAAACAAACATGAAGAAAGCACCAAAGTTCTATTTCTGCTTAAATGTCCACGGAGCCCTAAAAACCAGTCCTATTAACAAGCTGCCCTTAATTTTTGTTTTGTCGTTCGAAGTTGGCAACGCCGTCCTTTCTTTTGAGCACAAAGGACGACGCTGGATTACCAATGAAAGAGTATACTGAATCTTGAATTAAATGAATAGACTTTTCTTCCGACTTGACCTAGTTCCTTGACAAGAAAATTGTACAATTCTTATGTTTAAAAGAAATCTGTTATATTATTTGAAACAAAACACTCGTTTCTTTATTAAATTCTTATGACTTTGACGCGTTGTATTTAAACTATTTTATTCCGCGAATATTTCTTATTTTGGTTGTGTTATATAATCTTCTTCTACATAATAAACTAGCGGTCTCTTCAGACGTTTTTTATTATTATTATTAACATCGAGTCCATACACGCTTATTGTTTATTTTTGTTACCGTGTGACATTAATTTATTGATTTTTGTGTTGAGGTGTATGTATCTTAAGAATAACTTATTATATTAATTTATTCTAGTTTTAATACTAAACTTATACTAATGTAAAGTGTATCTGTGACATGCTGGTGTTGTGAGGAGGTGCATGTGCAGTGTTGGCCTTATATCTATACTTATATATAGTCCTATCTAGTGCCATGTGTGTTGGTTTTTTCTTTTCTGTGTCTGGGTTATTAATTTTTAGGCTCTTTGTGTGTCTTGATTTGTTTGTGAAGTGTGCGTGGAATTTAATGCGATTGTAGTGCGCGTTGGTTTGAGTATGTGTATAAGTTTTATTGTTAGTTATGTGTTATTATCTCTTCAGACGTTGTCCTGCCTTGAAAAAATAAAAATCTGGAACCCGATTCCAGCACCACTTACCAGGTCTAATTGTGCATCTAAACCACCCCGGGCCCACCCACCATACTAGGATATAAAATTTCATCAAAAAATTTCAGCACCGAGTATTACATTATTGAAGTTTAAGTAGGGATCCCTATTTTTTATATAGCCTATATTAATCAGAGATAAGGTGGCATTCGAATGTTGAAAGAATTTTTGAAATCAGTTCAGTAGTTTTTGAGTTTATTCGTTGCAAACATACAAAAGTACAAAAATACAAGTCTTTCCTCTTTATAATATTAGTATAGATAAAAATGAATAGTAGAAATGTATTGTTACGAGTTGCAGGACTCGAATTAAAAATACCGTTGGAATTATTAGAGTTTATTAGAACTACACAAACACGTATAACACAGGTACAAATATAACCGAACGCAACAAGTCCAAACGTAATGCAGAAGATCGTAATTCAATAACACGCACAAAGTCCGTCACTAAATAGATTACCGCATGTACACAAGTCTTGCTTAGCTCGTGGTTATCGCTTGACTGCCTCATCTCTCCAGTGGCGCATTGCTTTATACTGCACAGATTCAATATGTCTGCCTGGTCGCGTGAACCGAATTTCTTGGAATCGGTTTGTACTTTTAAATCCGAGACATCTGGCAGTGATCACAATACGACAATAGGCCGTAAAAGATTACAATACACAATGGGCTGTTTTTTTAATCACATATTTTAAACACAAAGTAAACAGAAGAAGTCCAAAAGCCGAAAAGGTAATAAAATGTGTTTCTCCAGGTATGCAGGTGTGAATTTGTCTTTGTCGGTACCTAGGTCGTAACAGTATGTATACGCATAACTTGAGAACGGCTTTACCGATTTTAATGATTTTTTGTGTATGTTTGAGTGGGTTCCGGATTATTTAGATTCACGATTGAAGACGGTAAGTGGCACTAGGATCGGGTTCTAATATCCTCCTAATCTCCTGGACCGATTTTGATAATTTTTTTTGTATGTTTGAGTGGGTGGGTTCCTGGATAGTTTAGATTCACAATTGGAACCGGTAGGTGGCGCTGGGATCGGGTCTAGATTTTTAATTTTTCAGGGCAAGACAACGTCTGTCGGGACATTTAGTTTTCTGTAGTTAAAGCTCTTGAAATTAAAAATCTTTTTTATAATTTCTGAATATTCTTTGGTTTGAATGGAGAAAATTGGGGGAGGCTAACGCCGCTGAGGCGACTTTCGTAGATAAATAATGATGTATTTTTTTAAAAAGAACATACAATTTCATTAATTTTATATATATATATTTTTAAATTATGTAACAATTTATGAATTTAATTAATTTTGTAATATGACGGTAGAATAAAAGCTTTTTACTTTTATTTTATTTTATTTATTCTTTTGTAGCTGTTTTATTGCGATTCTGATTTTGGGCATTGGACTTTATTTCTTGGCTACTTTACGAACAGAATTCCATCAATTAGCGAACCCGCCGCTTTAGCTCCTTTATTTTCCGTGGAACTTCTTTTGCGGCGCGGACTCTACTTCAACACTTACGCGGACCACAAAAAATCAACGCACGTTTTAAGACTTGGCTTCAGTAAGGTAGTTTCCTAAGGATTAAGTGTATGAATATTCTATGTGCGTAGGATTGTTTCGGTGCCGTCTAAAAGGTCAAAGGTATCAATGTATGTTACACGTTATGCAGTGGCGAGTACAAAGAGGGTGCTGTTTCCCCAAGTCGGTCCAGCTCCGGCGGACGTGTCGTGTCTAATGGATTGTGAGTGGGAGCGGTCGACTGGACCGAATCTGACTCGGCGGGAAGCTAAGCCCGAGTTAAGAGCTGGAAGCGATTTTCGAATGACTTGTTAACATTTATAATTGACTAGCTGTGCTTGCGACGTCGTCCGCGTGGAATTTGTTTTCAAAACCCCCCGATTTTGAAACATTCGTCATTAGTGCTCCGCTCCTATTGGTCTTTGCGTGATGATATATAGCCTATAGCCTTCCTCGATAAATGGGCTATCCAACACTGAAAGAATTTTTCAAATCAGACTAGTAGCTCCTGAGATTAGCGCGTTCAATCAAATAATATATTAGTATATTTGGCTACAACACTAATACTTACATTTTAAATATGGCGATATCTTTTGAATGAAGCGTCCGAATTGAATAATTCGGAATTCGGAATAAGGTATTGAATTCGTCTTGAATATGGAGTAATTTATTTTGATAAGGATTAATACCAAGGTACAAAATAGAGCTTTTGAAACGTCGGCATTTTAATTATTTAAAAAAATAAAAGAATTAATATCACCAGGCTCTGAACTGTATAAAATATATAACAAACTGTCTACTAAATTTAAAAAAAAAATATAGACGATAGAATTTTAGTTGAATTAAAAACACCTTTCCGTGTAGGAACGGAGAAAGAATACAATTTCCTGCGGCCGGGCGGCCTGTCGTAAGACGCAATGAAACAACCCAAAGTCAGATAGTGGGGTATTTGCCCACCTGGATGGCTACCATCCCTGATCTAGAGTATGCCGCCATAACAACCTTGAGTAGTGTTCCGGCATTAGTGACCAGGTTCCAGTCTCCCTTAAGAGAGCAGCAGCGCATCTGTAGCACCTTTGGTGTTGCAAATGTCTATAGGCGATGGTAATCTCTTTTAATCGGTTCACATCAGATGGACCGTCTGCTTGTCTACTGAACTCTTGCAATAAAAAAAGACTACACTACTATACAGACTATAAGACGCTAGCGCTTATGACATACACCATACTTACAGTTTGCACAAACCAATACAGATACAAACTTATCTTTTCAACTAAGAAACCTTCTATTGTAATGAAATATGAACTATTTTAGTTTGTACCATCCGCAAATATCATTAGGATGAATGCTGCGTAACAAACAAGCGTGTAATGGGCCGTTTTAAGGCAGTGGCTCCATGGAAAAGACGTGTAGGGTCTAAGGTCAGTGCTTGGGTAAGGGGCCCTTTGAACAAGTCTGGTCATGGATTTCGGCGTATTTGAAGAAATTCATGGGAACAGACCTCAAAGAAAGCTATTGTTGGACTGATTGGCGTCATTGATATTTGGCCGGTCTCTATATCTAACCATTAATTCAGTTTATTGGAGTCTTTTGTGGGTGATCGGACTAAGCCTTTGCCAGATTACCGCTAGTACGACTGCCAGACTTTAATACAAAGTCGTGGATATTTTCGCCGTATATAGTATATATTCTTGGCATACCGCTTAAGAGTTCCCTCGAAACCCCCGCGACAAACTATAACCCCCCTCTTCCCCCCATTAAGAAGAACAGTACCAGGTGCAAACTCCCCTATCTCTAGAATGTGTAGAATTCTCAACAGCAGCAGTGATGTTACTGACATTCACTTTGACTCCAAAAATTCATTTTATAGAAAGATTCGTTTAGCCCAACAGGACACTTATTAGACAGACTGACGGACATACTAATTTCAATACCGTGCACATTTTTGTTATATTTATTATTAGAGTCTAAGTAAATAACAGTGAAGAAATTATACTGCAAGTTGTGTTCACCTATAATTAGTTTTTACATCGCATTTTTTTTTTTTTTTTTTTTTATTGCAGGAGATCAGCAGACAGGCAAATGGCCCACTTGATGGAAAGCGGTTACCATCGCCTATGGACATTTGCACCACCAAAGTTGCTACAAATGCGCTACTGCTCTCTTAAGGGAAACTGGAACCTGGTCACTAATGCCGGAACACAACTCGAAGGTTGTTATGGCGACATACTTTAGACCAGGGGTGGTAGCCATCCAGTCGGGCAAGTGCCCTACCACCTGGCTGTGGGATGTTAAGTCGCCTCTTACGACAGGCCGCCCGGCCGCAGTAAATTGTATTCTTTCTCCGTTCCTGCACGGATGAAATTGGATCGCATTGTAAACCTTAGTCATAAGTCTAGTAACTGATTAAATGTACAAAACTGTTGGTGATCCTTAATAAAAATTTAAAAAAAAAAACTAAACAGTATTTTCAAAGAAATATAACTGTAACATATAATAAAGACCAGCATACAGATAGATTAACAAGAAACTCGTATGCAGTAAACGCATATCACCGTCTGTAGAAGAGTATGCCTGTCTAGCAGACACTGATGAGGTGGTTAACTTATTGTGGACTGTATATAAGAGATAGATGTTGGTGTATTCGAAGTTATGGTATATATAATGTACTAGCTGTGCCCACGACGTCGTCCACGTGGAATTTGCTTTCAAAACCCTCCGATATTGAAACATTCTTCATTGGTGCTCCGCTCCTATTGGTCTTAGCGTGAAGATATATAGCCTATAGCCTTCCTCGATAAATGGGCTATCCAACACTGAAAGAACTTTTCAAATCAGACTAGTAGTTTCTGAGATTAACGCGTTAAATCAAACAATATTAGTATATTTGGCTACAACACTAATTCTTACATTTTAAATATCGCGATATCTTTTGAATGAAACGTCCGAATTGAATAATTCAAAAAGTTCTAGAATAGTATTGAATTCGTTCTGAATATGGAGTAATTTATTTTGATAAGGGTTAATGCCAAGGTACAAAATGGCCAAAGAGCTTTTGAAACGACGGCATTTTAATTATTTTAATACAATAATTAGACATATGGTTACGCGATATTTTTTGTAGACAATTATATGTTCTGCAAAGTTGTAGTACATTGTTTTGTTCTATAATCAATAGTTTTCGCAGCGCACGCCGTGTAAGGATTTTTTCGGGTCATTTTTTTACACCTTAGGTTACATTATTGGACTTTTAGTAGTGATTCCTTTTTTTTTAATATAATAAAGCCTATAGCCTTCCTCGATAAATGTAGTATTCAACACTGAAAGAATTTTTCAAATCGGATCAGCGGTTCTTGAGATTAGCGCGTTTAAACAAACAAACAAACTCTTCAGCTTTATAATATTAGTATAGATTATCGTCTGTCGCACTAGCCGTCGTGCGGGCGAGTGTTCCGCGGTCTCACGGCAGCCGCCGCGCTTATTCGAGTTACACAAGCCGGCGATTTGACTCTGGTGCTCATTCGTGGTCTCACCTCTCGTCGCTTTGGTCTAATCCCTAGTAAAGGACTCGGTAGTGTGCGAAATGCATTTCGCCCGCTTTAAAAAAAAAGCCGCCGCGCGCCGCCTGCGGCCCAGCCGTGGTCGTGGGGCGGCCCGTCCTCTTCCGCACCTCCCCCCGTACGTGCTCCAACACCGTCTGACAACTCACTTATAGTATATAGATTGGGAAAAGAAAATATATTAAACACTTCATATCTTTATAATAAAACTAGGTGACCCGGCGAACTTCGTACCGCCATATTTTCTGAATTCCTAAAAGACTTTGTTTCATGACACAATAACAAAATCACCATAATCGGTCCAGGTGATTACGAGGATTCTAGAACCCGATCTCAGCGCAACCTACCGGTTCTAATTGTGAATCCAAACCATCCGGGAACCCACTCAAACACACAACAACAAAATCACCAAAATCGCTGCAGGTGATAAGAAGAATTTTAGAACCCGATCTCAGACCCTACCGGTTCCAATTGTGGATCTAAACCATCCCGGGACCCACTCAAACACACACACAAAATTTCATCAAAATCGGTAAAGTTGTTCTCAAGTTATAAAATTACAACGAAAAGTGGCATTGATTTTTATACATACATACATAACTTCACGCCAGTTCCGTTGCGGGGTAGGAACGAACAACAGAGCGCCATTTAGGCTTATTCTTACACACCTCACTTGCTTCTTTGACATTCATAACTCTTGTTATGCACGCTCGTCTGTTCTTTTGATTCTTTTCTTGTTGATTTATATATATATATATATATATATATATATATATATATATATATATATATATATACAGATAAGACATTAAATATTTATAGGTTATGAAGTTGAATTTCATTTGTTGCCTCATGCCGTGCCGTCAGTGCCGTGGCACACAGATTTTTTTTTTTAAGGCGGGGGAAACACAGAATGTGGTAACACTCGGCAATCACTCTATCGAATTGTATTCGAATAGACGATTCGATACAAGTAGTTACACGAGTATTAATTTTAATTTTGAAGAAACAAACTATTTTATTGTTAGTTTTATTAAAATTTATTTATTTGTTTTACCAATTAAATATTACATAAATAGCATTAGTTTTATTAATTATTATTTTTTATTTAACAAAATTGGATCGTTTTGGTCTTACGCCAAAAGGAAGGTTTGCACTGAAAATCAGCGTTGTGTCGGATATAATTCCGGCACAGCAATATGCTGAGTGCAAACCTTGTTTGCTGAAAATGCTGCGTACAAATTCTCAAATTATGCTCTGAGTATAATCCTATATCCTATAATCCTATAAATATTATAAACGCGAAAGTTTGTAAGAATGTATGTATGGATGTATGTTTGTTACTCTTTCACGCAAAAACTACTGAATGGATTTTGATGAAACTTTACAGTTATATAGCTTACGTATCAGAACAACACATAGGCTATATATAGTTTATAAATATATAATGTGAATTATCCAAAATATAACCACGCGGGTGAAGCCGCGGGCGCAGCTAGTAATGTATAAAGAATATAATTACGTCGCTATTTCTTCAAACAAAATTTTTCTTTCTTTCTTTCTTTCTTATTAAGGCCTTTGTATGCGTTCCGTTTTTGCCAAACTTACTACCCCACTTAGGCCCGGTGCCTATATCTTACCGACCGTTTAAACCTTACACTTGGGCCGACGGTTTTAACTTGCCGGTTTCTAAAACGGCGTAGGCGACTCTCTTGCAGTTTATCTCTTATGTCACGGATATGAAGACAGCCGCAATTACAGTAGCTACGGGAAATTAGGCAATTTACATCTAGATTTCACCACGCATTCTGGAGGAGTTTTTGGCAAATGTTTTAATCTTATATCTTGAATAGTTAAACTAAATTGAGCTGTCTGCGTAATTTTTGGCTGCTTTTTGTTATTACAACGAAGATCTCAAACCAGGGTCAATGTACGATCACCGGGGATAATTTTTAAGGTGCGTGCAGATTTGTCCGTAACTTTCAGAAACATTTTCGCGCGGAGAGCAAATATTTTGTAATGTAAAAAATCAAGTAGAAGTAGTAATGTAATAGAATAGAAATAAAACTGTCATAAGTAAAGAGTTAGAAATAAGTATGTTATAAGAGTAGATGCCTTAAGAAGAAGAAAAGAATAAAAAAAGATAACAAGAGAGAAAGAGATGAGACATGATAGAATTTATAAGAAATAAAATATATTATTAGTCCAAGATAAATAGTATACACACAACAATTAATATGTATATATATACTAGCGCTCTGTCCCGCTCCCGTGTTATATAGCCTATGACACTTCCATTGACGTAGCTTTCCAACAGTAAAAAAAAAACGGTTTAGTAGATCCAGAGATTACCCCCTACAGCGTCACAAACTGACAAAGTTTACCTCTTTATAATATTAGTATATGTATATTAGCAGAATGAGGAGAAAAAACTGTAATAAACTAAGGTTTTTTTGTCTAATATTGCAAATAAATAATAAAAGCAAAAAGAAATAAAATGTCTTTCCGTGCAGGAACGGAAAAAGAATACTAATTCCTGCGGCCGGGCGGCCTGTCCTAAGAGGAGACAAAACAACCACTAGCCAGGTGGTAGGGCATTTGCCCGACTGGATGGCTACCACCCCTGGCCTAGAGTATGCCGCCATAACAACTTTGAGTTGTGTTCCGGCATTAATGACCACGTTTCAGTTTCTCCTTCAAGGCCGGCAGCACATTAGCAGCACCTTTGGTATTATTAATCTCCATAGGTGACGGTAACCTCATTCCATCACAATTGGGCCGTCAGCCTGTCTGCTGTGTTTCAACAATAAAAATAAAAAAACATAAAATAAGAAACATGCTAAAATACCCGAAATAAGAAAGAATACCCTAACCAGGCTTGTTTGTCCGGACAGGGAAAATGAAAGAAAAGCATGTGCCTAATTTCTCGCCTCTATTGTTATAAATGAAATAAATTGAAGAAGAAATCGCCATACCTGTTCACAGACAGTAACGGTCCTTAGCGTTAACAAGCATCCAATTATTATCATTTGTCTTTGCATCCCAAAGTTCAATCGACAATACTCATAAATACAAACAAATATTTTGTTGCAAACGTTTCTTACTTTTATATGCTTTTATCCGTGCAGGAAAAGAGATAGAATACAATTATAATACGATCGGGCGGCCTATCGTAAGAGGCGAGAAAAGAACCCACAGATAGGTGGAAGGCTGATGGCTACCACCTGCAGCAATTCGGGATCGGCAGTGGTCGAGTGTATGAATTATAAATAATGAGCACTATGAAATATATAAAGGCATTTAATAAATTTAGTGATACACGATTGACGACAGACATAACGGGGCAAAGGAATACACGAGAAAAACGTAATGTCAAAAATATTTAAATATAATTTGACATGTGAGGTGCCAGTGCCAAGTTATACGACCTTATTTTAACACCACCCCTGGTCTAGAGTATGCCGCCATAACAACCTTGAGTTGTGTTCCGGCATTAGTGGCCAGGTTCCAGTCCCCCTTTAGAAAGTGACAGCACATTGGTAGCATCTTTAATGTTACAAATGTTGTTTAGTGTTACAAAGGTCCATAGGCGCTGGTAAGCGCTGCCTGTCTATTATTTTTTTATTGCATAAGTTCAGCATACAGGCAGACGGCCTACTTGACGGAAAGCGGTTATCATCGCCTATGGACATTAGCAACACCAAAGGTGCTACAAATGCGCTGCTGCTCTCTTAAGGATTGGAATCTGATCACTAATGCCGAAACACAAATCAAGATTGTTATGGGGGCATACTCTAGATCAGGGTCGTAGCCATCCAGTCGGGCAAATAACCTACCACCTGGCTGCGGGTTTTGTCGCCTCTTACGACAGGCCTCAGACCTTTTTCCGTTCCTGCAAGGATAAGGTTGTACTCATGCAATAAAAAAGAGATAGCAAGCAGATAAATGTGAATAGCCCTTAAATAAACAGACAACTAGTGGCATTAACCCGTAATTCGCAGGCGCTTCCATTTTCTTTTTCCCTCGTAATTACAGTAATGAAAACGGACTATACAATTTTTTTGTTGTTGCTGTTAAATAAGCTTTACTGTGCCGCCGAAATGGGTTCGAGCGTTAAAACCCGAAAACGCGCTTTGCGTTTTTACAGCCATACCAGGGACCCTATTCTGCTATTTCAATATCTTGACGAAAGATGTTTAAAGTACGACTCCATTGCGACAGTGTCAAAAATTCGTATTCTACTAAATCCGCAATATCAAATAAAATGAATTACAGGGAACATAAAATAATTCACAATACGATGATAATTTTATAGGAGCTCTAGCTCTCAACAGAGCCTGTGTGGCCACAGTGTAGTTCGCTTCGGTTTCAAAACTCTTTAATCTTTCATTGCCTGGTATTATTAAAAGTAAAAAACTGTCGTAAGCGGCGACGAAACAACCCACAGCCAGGTGGTAGGGCATTACCCGACTGGATGGCTACCACCCCAGTCTAGAGTATGTCGCCATAACAACTTACAGTTGTGTTCCGGCATCAGTGGCCAGGTTCCAGTTTCGTCTTCAAGGCCGATAGCATATTGGCAGCACCGCTGGTATTGCTAATGTCTGTAGGCGACGGTAACCAGTTTCCATCACAGTTGGGCCGTCAGCCTGTCTGCTGTGCTTCAGCAATAAAAAAAAAACAGGCATCAGGGCCCTTCGTATACAATAAGCTTCCGAAATCTCTTAGAGAACTGCCATATACACTATTTAAGAAAAAAATAAATTTGCTACTGACCACTAAATGCTATTATAATATAAACATGTTTATGGACGATGAAACACTATGAACTGACATAAATATATTTGACATGCTTTAATAGTAGACATTTTATTATTTAGATTAATTATAGATGTTACTGTATGTCTTTCAAGACCACGGGCTTGCGTGGGGCCATGGGAAGGCCAACACGTAGAGGCCCCTTGACAAATTTAATGTAAATGTGGCGTGACACTGACCGGCGATTATCCCTATCCACACCATATAGTAATGCACCCAAGGACAAGCCCCGGCCAGTGTAGGACTATTGTGGGAAATGAGGACAAAAAGTACCGGGCTATTGGGGTGAACTGCTAGTGGTACTAGGGGTCTGGGAATATGGGGACTATGGCGTCTGCCCGTCGCAATGTTCAGGGAACATGGAAAAATGGGCAGAAGGTGACTCGCCACTGGGCCCCAAAAAAATGCCATAAAGACAGGGGCAACATGGGTGTGAGTGGCTAAGGGTGGGTGTTAGGCCATTTATCATTTCCATCCCTGGAGCTTAAGTCTTAGCTCTAGCGATCTCCACTCCGTGCCGGCTGGTTAAGGCAAGTACGGAGGCGGCGGCCTTGCCTTGGCCCCCGGAGTCAGGTACGAGGTCTCGCTACTCACCCAAGGCTTCGCCACAAATAATTATAAATTATTATTATACTGTATGTCTTTGATGATTATTATTAATTTTTAATTTTAATTGTATTGATTCATTGTTTGTAAAAATATGATTATAAATAAATATTGTAATTTTAATTTTGCACGCCCAATTATGGGCCGAATGCATTGATACTGTAAAACCGTAACATCTTTGTACATGCATTACGCAATAAATATATTCTATTCTATTCTATCAAACCTGGAGCCTCTGCGTTCTAGCAAGCCTACTCAACACCTACAGACGGCGGCGTCTCAGGCGCCGCCAATCAAGATCTCTCCACCTCCCTGCGAGGGACGCTTGGAGACATAGCCCCCCCACAGGATAGACTAGGCGTGTTGCTGGGAAGTTTCTTTCGCCGTTTCTTCTCTCCCAGCCATAACACGTTGCGAAACGGCAATAAGATAGCGTAGACCGCCGCGAACCACCGATCCCGGTCCGCCGGGATCCTTCCCCTCGGGCTTTATATTACCCGTCACCCGTTCTCAATTAGTGCTTTGTGTCGCCCTATGGTGGGCATCATTAAATTCATCCCCCTCTTATGGCTCCCTCGAGCAAGTTGCCCCCCCGGGCTCCCATAAACCCCGGTAAAGTTGTAAGGTTTTCGGACCAACAACATAAAGTCAAGTCCAATAAAAAAAAAAACTCAACACCACATTGGCCGTATTTACTGGTCACTAAGATCCAAAAGATAGCACTGTATTTTCGGACAGTTTCATACATAACATAGTAATTCATTAACCAACATCAAAAGAGCCAAGTCGCACACATTTTTCAAATAATTACCCTCTAATTACTTTGAAAGGGGGCGGGAGGTGCGGCGTACCGGAAACCTCTGATAAGCAATAAGCACCCCTTACGGCTGAGACATGACCCGCAAAAGGGTGCTGTATAACTTTATAGGTTTAATCTCCCTTTTACAAAGAATATGAGGGATCGCAAGGGCTTTGTGGGAACTGATACGTACTTCCCTCTTTGACGGTACGTACACCGCCGGTATTTATTAGTTCTGGATTACAAGAAGCTCAAGTGGTTGTCAATCTCATTTCGCCGGAATGCTCACCTTCTTCATTTATTGTATAGCATACTATTTATTGCATCTACCTATCTTCCTATCTTAAGGAATATTTCGAATTCCTCCATACTTCTCACACCCGTAACTTTTTTTTTTTGCAGGAGATCAGCAGACAGGCAGACGGCCCAGTTGATGGAAAGCGGTTACCATCGCCTATGGACATTTGCAACACCAAAGTTGCTACTAATGCGCTGCTGCTCTCTTAAGGGAGACTGGAACCTGGACACTAATGCCGGAACACAACTCAAGGTTGTTATAGCGACAAACCTTAGACCAGGGGTGGTAGCCATCCAGTCGGGCAAATGCCCTACCACCTGGCTGTGGGTTGTTAAGTCGCCTCTGACGAGAGTCCGCCTGGCCGCAGGAAATTGTATTATTTCTCCGTTCCTGCACGGATAAACTTGCGCTCCTCTGATAATACATACATACATACATAACTTCACGTCAGTTCCCTTGCGGGGTAGGCACGAACAACAGAGCGCCATTCAGGCTTATTCTTACACACCTCACTTGCTTCTTTGACATTCATAACTCTTTTCATGCACGCTCGTCTGTTCTTAAGGCTCCTGACATCACCTTCCGCTAGTACACGATCCTCTGATAATCTTACTTTAAAAATACCTGCACACGCTTCTACATTCTATACCAACTCCTTTGCTGTGCAGGCTGTTCGACTGTGGGACTCATTGCCCGAAAACATACGACAAGCAAAATCACTCCCCACTTTCAAAAAATTGGTAAGAGAATTTTATTTTTCACTTTAATTAATATTTGATATCAAATTGTACGTATTTTAATTTGTTAATATATTTATTAATATTGTATATATCATATTAATATATATACATACATACATACATAACTTCACGCCAGTTTCCTTGCGGGGTAGGCACGAACAACAGAGCGCCATTTAGGCTTATTCTTACACACCTCACTTGCTTCTTTGACGTTCATAACTCTTGTCATGCACGCTCGTCTGTTCTTAAGGCTCCCGACATCACCTTCTGCTAGAATTAAAATATATAATATTGATATATTAATTATTGCTATTATTAATGTTGTATAGCTATTGTTGTTGCTATACACATATTAATAATGTATATATTTGGATATATATAATATTAATATGCGTTATTGTCTATTTTCTTTTTCTTAATTGTATGTATTGTGTAATACCAGTTCAAGTCCTTTATTTCTTATCTTGATAATTTACTATTATAAAATTATAAACTAAACTATCTTAAATATAGGTATCTAATTATAAATAAACTAAATTATAAATAAATTAAACTATACAATAAATTAAACTAAAAATAAACTATATATACAAACTAAAATTAAAGTATAAAATCTAGTTCTAGACCGCTGTCAGGCGGAAACGTGCCCAAAAGACTGGCCACATTGCCTCTCTGAATGGCAATGCTGATGCGTTGTCCGAGGTATAAACCAGTCTTTTGGTCACGTGAGACATCCACCAGACGTTTGACTATGTCTCGATAAAGCTTATATAATATCTATGTATCCTATTAATTATATGTATTTGATTTGCACACCACCGTCATACACTCTCGATTCCTTTCACACAATCCACAGCCCGGGTTGTCTGGAAGAGATCGCTCTAAAGCGATAAGGCCGCCCTTTGTTCCTGCCTTGACACGATATGACTGTAAATGATTTACTTTATGTGGTGTACAATAAAGTATTTTCTATCTTCTATCTATCTATCTACAAGATCTAAAAATAGTAGTATTATAACACGGAGGTTTCATTCTTCAGCGCCTACCTCTACCAACGTTTATAGTAGGGGAAGTCAATCTGGGATTTTGGGATTTACTCGAGCGTGGCAGAATATCTTAAGGGGAGAAACCTTGCATCCTATTATGTACCCCCACCATGTATGAGCCCTTCATATAGGGTGGGGGTATTTTTTACTCTTCAATTTTTTTTCAAACAGTCAGATTAAGGAAAATCCTCCACATAATTGTCAGATTATGGGTCAGCACGACAGGGGCATCAATCTGAACCGAAAAAAATTGCATCGTGTTCCTCTTTTTTTTTATAGCTTCAATGTCCAGACACGGCATGTTTAGAATTTTATAATTATTAAATACTAGAATGTATCCCGCGGCTGCGCCGCGGGTCAACCTCTAGTGCGTCTCTTGTTTAAAGAGCAAGTAGTACTACAGGTTACATTATATTAAATTTTTATATATTTGCCCCCGAAAGATTCACTTCATTTTATATCGCAAACTATACCACCCCCGTCTAAATGTAAGCTACATAAATGACAAAACTTGAGAAAAATAACAAAATAGATAACATGGACGAAGTGGACCAAGTGGACCCAGTGGTTCAAGTGGACCCAGTGGACCCAGTGGACCCAGTAGGCTGTGTTCCAAATGGACCCAGTGGACCCAGTAAACTCAGTGGACCAAGTGGACCCAGTGGACCAAGTGGACCCAGTGGACCAAGTGGACCCAGTGGACCAAGTGGACCCAGTGGACCAAGTGGACCCAGTGGACCAAGTGGACCCAGTGGACCAAGTGGACCCAGTTGACCAAGGGGACCAAGTGGACACAATGGTCCAAGTGGACCCAGTGGACCAAGTGGACCCGGTGGATCCAGTAGAACTAGTGGACGAAATGGACAAAATCACAAAACTAGTCCTAGTATCCGGGATAAACTTTACATAAATCTATCCCAAAATGTATTCCATTATCCGGGATAAAAAGGATCCCTTAGCCACTCTCGGTATTCAAATTATATATGTACCGAGTTTCAGCCAAATCGGCCCAATAGTCTTTCCATAAAAGGATAACAAACAAAAAGACAAATATATTTTTATCCCGCAAACTATCCCATTTTTTGGTATAAAAAATATCCTATGTTCATTCTCGGCATCGAAAAAATATATATATTGAGTTTCAGCCAAATCGGTCTAGTAGTTTTTCCGTGAAAACGGAACAGACAGGCAGACAGACAGACAGACAGAGTTACTTTCGCATTTATAATATTAATAGGGATTTGTTTAGAAGAAGTAAAAATGTATATGTCACTAAAATATTTGTTAAAGGTATATAATCTATATACCTTTAACCTAATAGGCCGACAGCGCGTTAGTGACGTTTTTGGTGTTGCAAACATCCACAGGCGACGGTAACCGCTTTCCATCAGGTGGGCCGTCTGCCTATCAGCTGTACTCCAGCTATAAAAAAAATATATATAACGACCCAGATATTCATTTTGTACGTAGTTTTAGTTTTGGAAACAGGGGATGCAAAGGTCGCAAAATCGACAGCTTACAAATGACCTTAAAATTAAGCTTACCGTAAAATCAATATTCCACAAGCGTAAATCTAAATTTCCCCATCGTAGCAGCAAAATAACAGTCCAAGTATGAAATCCCTTTGATCTTTGTCAAAGATAGTGTGACAATATACACTTTGGACCTCAGAACAATAACTAACTACAATGTCTCAGCCACCCAAAATATATCTTGACCTCCGAAACGAGAATACACCAGGTATGTCTGTCCTGTCCGGTTGCTTTCCAGTTATGGACTTGAAGCTCACATAGGTCAGCCTCCACTTTGTCCTTCTACCGGTATCTGGAGCGACCGACCGGACGTCGCATATCCGATCGTTCCAAATAGGCCCTCTACACGCTTCAATCCTTCCATCCGTTGCACGTGACCGAGCCAACGAAGGCGGTGAGATTTTATCTCTTCTATTATGTTAGGCTCGGCCACAAGATTTTCTATTTCAACTTTGATTTGGACCCTACAGCTATCATCGTCTCTCCTTGTTGGGCCCAAAATCTTACAGTGAACCTTTTTTTCCGCCACTAACAGCTGTTTCTCTTCATTAAGGGTAAGCGTCAGAACAATAACTTAAGGAAACTTTATTAAAACAACATTGGAAAAAATAGTGCTTTTATTCAATAGCAGTGTGGTTGCGTCACATTTCATCCACCAATTTATTATTGTACAATTTAGCACAGTTACCGACTATTATCAATGCATGAACTTGATGCTATGTAAATTTAGATAATAAATATCGCTGTCAGAGCTGCCAATAAAACAGGTCATTTTCTATATGATCAAAAATGTTCAATATCATAAATGTGTAAATGTAATGTTTAATATTGATTATAATATTGGTGTGCACATCACGTAAACAATAAAAAAAATGTATTGCAGCACTTCAGCAGACAGGCAGACGGTCCACTCGATGAAAAGCGGTTACCATCGCCTGTGGACTTTTGCAACACCAAAGGTGCTACAAATGCACTGCTGCTCTCTTAAGGTAGACTGGAACGTAGTCACTAATGCCGTTTAGTTTTTTGTTTATATCGTTTTTAAATTAAGAACAAGAAAGCAAGTAAATACATCATGAGTACAACAACTCGTCGTTTTATTTTGTACTCCCCTCAGTGCGACTGAACCATGGGCTCTCGCCAATGGTACGTCACCCTATCTAACGAGGTGACCATCCAACTTAAATTAACCCCTACATAAAGCAAAGACGTTTCACATGAATGACGAAATGTGTATAGGTATTGGTGGAAAGAACTTATACAAAGAGATTATGTGCCGACCTTAAATAATTGGAAAAAGTAGAAAGTAGAAAAAATCCTTTACTTTGATTGAAGTACAAAAATTTTAATTAATAAATTGCCGAGGTTCCAACTTTTGTAAATAGTGCGACCAGAATTAATTATGATTTCGGCGCTCAACAAATCATTATTTACAACACGACACAATATAAAAGTTACAACTTACTCAAACAGAGACTTTCGCATATCATAAATACCCGTGGGCTTCAAATCCAACGACAATGCGTACAATACTTTTAAGAAATTAATTCATTTGACCTTCGTTTTATATTAAAATGTTTTTTTTTATAAGTTCCACTGAAGAACACACCGCTTCGCAACGTGTTATCATTGTTTAAGGAGAAGTAGTGTCAAGAAACTCCCCAGCAATAAGTCTAGCTAAAAAATATTTGTCTATATCAACCATTGTAATAATGACAAGACATAAAATTCACAGTGCAACAATATCTCTGTAAATTCCTAACACATTTAAGAAACAGAACGTGACAAAGAAAATACAATAGCTTTGTTACAAATTTTATGCGATTCGAAATTAAATGTTGATTCAACGCACACAAAGTTTTTTTTTTAAATTACACACATGGGATTGGCAGGTCTTTCAAACACAATCAAATATACAAGTCCAAATCGTAAGGCACAAGATAAAAACACGCAAAGACCGGCGGCAAAGGTAAAAAGGATTAGTGATTAACAATAGACGGCTACTTTTCAATACTTAGAAAAATAAGGCGAACAATTGACTACGAATAATGAAGGCAACTAAAAAGGATGACAGATAACTTAAATACCAAGGGAAATAAAACACCTAATCCGCCGTAATCACAACATGGATCGAGTGTTAATATATTGTCAATAAGATCGCAACGCATGCACCACTTAGGCAGTTTTCTGGCCTAATGTGCATATTGTTACAATCAGCATATAGCAAACATCGTGATGAAACCTGCACATAGATAACCGATGTGTTAATCCAGCCAAGCCACCTTGGACAAGCGTAGCAGGTATATTGTCCGTACCCCTATAGGAGGGGGCCCGAGCCCAGCAATGGGACATTCATGAGCTGTTATTACTGTATTATCTTAAGAACATCTTAAAGTAATATTCTCAAGCTTTAAGTTTATGATGTACAATAAAGAGTTTTCGCGTTCGCAATACCGAAGTAAGAAAGAGAGTTGGTCTGAAAGAGTCGGGGTGAAGGTAAGGAAAGGAATGCTCCGGTGGTTCGGGCATGTGGAAAGAATGCATGATGAAAGAATGACTAAACAGATATACAATGCAAAAGTGGATGGATGCAGAAGTCGTGGAAGGCCACGACACACCTTCCATGATCAAATTGATTGTGTACTAGCGGAGGGTGATGTCAGGAGCCTTAAGAACAGACGAGTGTGCATGACAAGAGTTCTGAATGTCAAAGAAGCAAGTGAGGTGTGTAAGAATGGGCCTAAATGGCGCTCTGTTGTTCGTGTCTACCCCGCAAGGGAACTGGCGTGAAGTTATGTATGTATGTATGTAATAAAGAGTTTTCATTCATTCATTCATTCAACAGTCTATTTTAACAGAAACACTCATCGAACCAGCAACACTGTTGTGCGGTGATGTAACTTTTTGTTTGTGTCGTACTATATGCCCTTTTATCTTTCGTTCCAATTGAAATGAGGACCTAATATTAGCATGAAGCGTGCCTTGTTTGCTTTGTAATTAATACAAAACTAACATACGAATTTCGGTACACTAGCTTTACATTAACTTTGAAGTCGAAATGATATATTTACATATATATACATACATACATACATAACTTCACGCCAGTTCCCTTGCGGGGTAGGCACGAACAACAGAGCGCCATTTAGGCTTGTTCTTACACACCGATAAGTGTGATAAGATTGTTGATAAATTTGTGATATATTTACAATAGAGAATAATTTCAGTTTATCTCTATAGAAGTTGCTAGGATATGCCCGCGACTTCGTCCACGCTTGACTTGGAATTCCCGCGGGTTTCCAAAAACACAAAGTACCACAGCATTTAAAAAAAATGTAAGCTATAGTGATAATAATTATGCATACGAACAACTTCAAACCGCTTTCGGGAAAATTTCCACTAATGCCGGAACACAACTAAGGCCGCGTTTTCACAATAAGAGTTGGCTCGGACCGAGTACACTCGTACGAGTCGGCTTCATACGAGTGTACACGGATAGTGGTGTACACACGATAGTAGTACACTCGTATTGTGGTCATTTGTCTCCTTGCACAATCAAGATACCGTCGACTGATCTACTGCTTCGAGGTATAGAAGTTGTAGCAGATATGTTTATAGCGGAAGTTCGAAATCACGAAAGAGGAAAAAAACGAAGAGAGAAAGAAATTTGGACACGGAAATGGATTTTAAGACGTGACCAAATGGGTCAGGAGCCTTAAGAACAGACGAGTGTGCATGACAAGAGTTATGAATGTCAAAGAAGCAAGTGAGGTGTGTAATAATGGGCTTAAATGGCGCTCTGTTATTCGTGCCTACCCCGTAAGGGAACTGGCATGAAGTTATGTATGTGTGTATGTACCAAATGGGTGCATCAAATAATTTTCTTCGTGAAATCGAAGAGGAAGACAAAAACACGTTTAAAATTCATTTAAAATTAAACAACGCACAATTTTTAGTTGTCGCCATTTTGTTTTCATAAAAATTACCCGAGTGAGCTCGAAAAATAGAGCAGAGTCCGAGTCTACTCGGATTAGATGCCGGCGTCCGAGTACGCTCGGATTAGGTGTTTACATAATACGAGTATCGTCCGAGTAGACATCCGAGTGCACTCGGTCCGAGCCAACTCTTATTGTGAAAACGCGGCATAAAGGTTGTTATGGCGGCATACTCTAGACCAGTGGTCGGCAGGGGACCTCTTTTTGTAAGTCATTTTAATGATTTAGAGAAGGGAATCGCCAGAGAGCGAGGGAGAGGACGGTGCAGACAGTTTTCGACTGTCGTCTATTTAATTGGACGGGGTCCGAAAACAACGTTTTGTATCCGGTTTCCCATTATCCGTGGTAGAGGGCCACTGTTTACGGGGGTATCGGTGGAATCACCTCTACTGTACGAAGTGGTACGGCCCTGCTCCCCGGGGCTTAGTACCAAATCGGCGCACTAGGATATCAGAAGAGTTTAACTACGTTATACATCCCTGTCATTCTAGATATATGCTCTCATAGGGACCCAGGTAGGTTTAGTGGGTAGTTTGTTCGGCCTTCTCCTTTAATGGAGGAGATCCCGTTTACCGTTGGTGCAAGAGACCCACACGCACACGAAGCGCGCGGCACTAGGCGGCGCTTTTGGTCTGCCCCTGTATCCAAGACCCGTGTGTGTGTCACAAGAAAAGACATTCCCCCTAAGTTAACAAAAAAAAAAGACCAGTGGTCGGCAAAGTGCGGCTCCAGAGCCGCATGTGGCTCTTTGGATCCTTAAGTGCGGCTCTAGCACAAATACCCACGGAAGGCGCAATAATAAATCTTATTGATGGAGAACTTGGGATCATGCCTAAAATTAAAAACAACAACATACAAACCTGACTTACTCAAACTTTCCAAAGAGATCCAAGCACATTGTTCGCATTAATAAATATTTATTAAGTATGAAATTTAGTTTTATTTAGTGTACTACTTATTTAGTGTAATAAAAGTTTACTAAATAAGCAGATTTGGCTCCCAATTATTTTTTCAATTATTCTAATGTTCATATTTGGCTCTGCCTAATAAGTTTTCCGACCACTGCCGTAGACCAAGGGTGGTAGCCATTCAATCAGGCAAATACCCTACTGCCTGGCTGTGGGTTGTTTTGTCGCCTCTAACGACAAGCCGCCTGGCAGGAAATTGTATTCTTTCTCCGTTCTTGCATGGGTAGATACTGACAGAGACCAATATAAAAGAAGAAAGAATAGATAGTGTACTTTGTAGTCCGACAGATTACAAATTAAAGTGATAATATTCTGTGTGAACTACAAATCATACTACATATATATAGTGATAGACATGTCGAAGGAAGATTTTGGCGGAAACTGAAAGAAGATGTTGTGCAGTTTTATTTTCTAAAAAAGTGTAAAATTACTCTAAAATGAACAATAGTTGTAGGATATTGATAGTTTTTGAGTGATAATTATGTGTTTTTGCGAGAAATGTGAACTATATAGCCAAATGTGGCGATTCGATTTTTTTTTCTTTTTTTTTATTGCAGGAGTTCAGCAGACAGGCAGACGCGGCCCACTTGATGGAAAGCGGTTACCATCGCCTATGGACATTTGCAACACCAAAGTTGCTACAAATGCGTTGCTGCTCTCTTAAGGGAGACTGGAACACAACTCAAGGTTGTTATGACGACATACTTTAGACTAGGGGTGGTAGCCACCCAGTCGGGCAAATGCCCTACCACCTGGCTGTGGGTTGTTTTGTCGCCTGTTACGACAGGCCGCCCGGCCGCAGGAAATTGTATTCTTTCTCCGTTCCTGCACGGATAAAAAGTTTTCACAAGAACTCCGTTGGATAACGTCGATTGTAGCCTACAATACAACGGCGCCTGGCTTAAAGGCCTAGTTGCCAAGCTTTAAACATAAAAAACACATGTCGAATTACACGGGGTGCTGTCGGGTTTGACAGGGGCCGCATTACAGGGATCCACTTTTTATTATAAGGAGACTATCTTGTTTATAACTAGCCTTTCCAGATATTGGCCGGAACGTCCAACTGTTTGGATGTTCCGGCTGGCTGTCCAGACAGTCAAAATTTTTAAAACTTGATTTCTATTTTTTATTTTATTTTTATTTTATTGCAGGAGTTCAGCAGACAGGCAGACGGCCCACTTGATGGAAAGCGGTTACCATCGCCTATGGACATTTGCAACACGAAAGGTGTTATAGAGGCGCTGCTGCTCTCTTTAGGGAGACTGGAACCTGGTCACTAATACCGGAACACAACTCAAGGTTGTTATGGTGACATACTTTAGACCAGGGGTGGTCGGCATCCAGTCGGGCAAATGCCCTACCACCTGGCAGATTTCTTGATAAAAGTACCGTATATACTTTCCATATGCATTTAGTAAAAAGCCGTTATTTTGACATTACAAATAGATACTTCAATTTTATTTATATGTATAACTAGCTGATGCCCGCGCCTTTGTCCTCGTGGTATTTACTATTCCTTCAATTAAAATGTTATAGATCGCAATACCTTATAATGCTTCTTTATAGACGACATTCAACGTAAATGTATGATGATACTGGCAATATCAATACTTAATTAGGTACATAGGTTGTATAATAAGCTGTTTAAGCAGTTAAAGTTTTTTTAACTATCCCACGGGAACTCTTAAATTTTTCTGGATCAAAAGTATCCTATATGTTGACTAGGGATATAAGCTACCACCATACAAAATTTCATTTGAATCGATCCATTCGTTTCGGAGATTAGCCCGTACAAACAGACAGACAAACAAAGAAACAAAAAATTTGAAAAAGATCTAAATTAGTTCTATTTCACTGCTTACATCCCCCTGACTCGGTTTTTAGCATTTTTTTTTCATTGTACAGAAATTCAACCTCTACAGTTTTACTATAATATGTATAGATATCAAACTAAATCTTGGCGAAATGTGTCCAGTTTTAAATAGTTATTTATAACTAGCTGTGCCTGCAACTTCGTCCGCGTAGAATTTCGCAGAACCCGAACCCTAAAAAAAGTATTTTATATATCTTATAACATCAGCTAACTGCCAGTGAAAGTTCCGTCAAAATCGGTCTGGCTGTTTCAGAGATTAGCCGCAACATCCAGACAGATAAAAACTGTAAAAATTTCATTTTTGGAATATCCCCTCTGATTTTTTCACGTTTTTATTTGAACATTACAAACAGACAATTCAATTTTATTTAGCTTTATAGATGTTGCGGCCTCATCTCCGTTAGAGTTAAAGTGGCCGAATGTGTCTTATTTAAAGCGTTATAAAATAAAGCCACATTATTGTAATACATACGTTATCTGTCAATATTTAACGTCATTAACAATGTCGCATATCAACGCATTAAACACATCACCGTATCTGCGTGAAACGGCCTGACTCTTTAACACTAACACAGATGAAGCTCCACCTTAAGGATGATTTGTTTTTCCATTATTCAAAGATTAACCATTATTAAATTTGTGAGAAGCGAAAATCAAATAATAAAGTTAATTTCAAAACATAATTGAATCATTTAGTTTAACTTCTCAATAAAATTGAACAAATTTAAGCCCATTTTTGTTTACTCAGCTCAACCGGTTAATTGGTTAAACGGTTTCTTTTGAACCGGAAAATCAATATCGGTTCAGGGCAAAGCAAATAGCTGTAGTAATTTAATGATTGCGTCGTACTACAACAGATGCTATGTTATATTATATTTCTTGGAGAAATGACTCATAGATAATATTGACGTTGTCAATTTATATTCTGCTATTAGTTTAAAAAAAAATGATTTTGTTATTTCGATATTGTGACTACTACAAGTACGTATGGGATGTATTCTCATAGATCGTGGTAGTTTAGTAGCTAACCCACTAACATCTCATTCCAATGACGTAGTATCCAATGCTGGCCTAGAAGAAGCATCACCACTTAAAAAATTTGATGAACTATTACATACTAATATAATTGTTATGAATTGTCGATAAAGAAAAACAACGTGATGAAATCCCATCAACTAACATATGTATAAAACCCGCCAATCCGCTAAAAATGGAGAAAGTCGAGCCCTAAATTAGGTAATCTATGGGATATTATTATTATTACGTACTGTAAAGGAATATGCGACCAATTATAATGACGAAAATGCTTTGATTAAATGACATTGACATTTGTATTTCTACTGTCATGTAAAAAGTTTGTGAATAATTTAAGTGTATACTTTTGTTAGCCAATAAGTTAATTGACAGAGGAACGTTGAAATTTTGCATATTAACATTTGCAAAAATTCAAATATCATATTTATTGGTGGCAGTTGCACCTCGGGTTTGTAAATGAAAAATTCGACGTAATAATGGACTGTATGATTATTATTAAGTTATAAATGAACATTTAAAGAGTAGTACAAAGTATGCAAGAGACTTGAGTACAATATATGAATAGCTGAGTGGCTGAATTCATAGTTGTTCTTGATGTAGTATTCCCTTCAGGCTTTTTCAGCCTCCTATATCCGACGCCTAATTGCTAATCGCGCCAGCTATGGGCGTCGGCGGTATGCGGGGCGCGGAGTGTAGATGTGCTCCGGCGGGCGGGTCAGGGGGGTGCTCTCTGTCCGCAACAATATTCAAAATAAGAGAAAAAAACACATTCCATATTCAAAATTAAAAAAATAGCTCTCTAATCTATATAATATAGCTTATCACTTTGTATATACAGTCACCTTTAGATTATGCCTTGCTCAAAGGATTTAAGTAGGAGCTATCGAAAAGGTTGAAACGTTTTAGGCGCGTATAGATTCATTTGAGATTGAATCTTATTTATTAATATAATAAATACCTTTCTTCATGTTCATCAACACAAAAAATATTAAAGTATGTAAGGAATTCAGAAATCAAAAAATTCAAAAGGTATTATGTTAATACTTTAATCTTACAATTGCATTTTTTTTTATATTTTCCCTGTAGGTGTAAATATAATATTTTAAATGATTTTATATAAATTATAAAAATAATATCGTAGCATTAGACTGTTTAACTATAAAAGCTATTCAACACAAAAGTTAATGTGTGTAATATATGAAAAATACGATATAGGTCAAAGTTTAGAAATGTACGTAAAATTTTGAGGTGGTATCAAAACGTGATGGGAGTTCTCTCTTCAAAAAACTCGATACAATATATAAAAGTTAGTTTTTCATTTCATACATCTACGTGATAGAGTCGTGTTGGAATCATTATCCTGTTTACCGCCCTTAGGGCTGGCTCGATTGGTGTTATACCACGCGAACACATAATATCGGCGTAAAATGGTTAGCCTTAAGCTGATCCTGCGCCATACGTTGAATAGGATTTCCGTTAGCTCACATACCCCTTCCCGTATCCCATTTTCCCTATCCCATATCATCTATCCCAGACATCATGCCTGCTTCCTCTATCCTATCTCTCATATATTTCATCCGGGCCTTCGTATGCTATCTGTACCGTACACGGCGGGATCGGTAACCCGACGGCTAGGTACTTACCTGGTACTCCAGCCGGCGATGGTGGGAACAGGAACAAGGGGGAACACTAATCTGTCAGTATTTTAAGGGAGGGCCGCCCCTTGAGAGGTAATATATAAAATATCCTACTAATCTACTACTACAAGGGAAACACTACGGGGATAGATGTCTGTCCAAAAACACCCGCGCCTCCTCCTTTTCCGACACAACTCCCTGAGGATATTATATTCACTATTATAATGTTCCAGACACTTGCAAATACGTGAAATTCGCAATAAATAATTTAATATTAAATATATTGCGCGTTAAGTAAACTTCTAGGCGCTAAGAACCTCAGCCAGAAGGCCCAGCTCGCCATACACCACGCGGTGCTGGTACCTACGCTCACGTATGGATGCGAGAGTTGGGTATGGAAGAGAGAGCATGAAAGTAGAGTAAACGCGGTCGAGATGCGAGCACTGCGCAAAATCTGCGGAGTGACGCTCGCGGACCGCGTTCGTAATACCGAAGTAAGAAAGAGAGTTGGTCTGAAAGAGAGTGTCGGGGTGAAGGTAAGGAAAGGAATGCTCCGGTCGAGGTGCAGTTGGTTGTGGTTAGACGCATTGAATAAATAACTGCGCGAGCTCGTTTACTTCTCATCGCGACCGGTTTTTAGTCACGGCTTACCCGCGTGCTTTGAAGCGGCGCGCGGCGATGTGCCCGCTATTTTTTACTTTAATACAATATGGATAGAAATCAGATTGATAATGACGAAGAATTCGATATTGGAGATCATGCGGAGTTTGCAAGTATTACGGATTTATCAGAAGAAAATAGACCGGATAGTAGGTGCAGTTCGAGACTTATAAAAAGAAGGATTGAAACAGACGAAAATGTCCAATGGACAGATGTACGGAAGAGAATGACACCAAAAAAAAAAAAGTCGGAATTCACGGATATACGAGTAACTTGTCAAAATGGCTTTCCAAAACAATTTGCTTTGGCAAAGTTGTTTCGCGATTGTAATATTAAAGACATATCTAAAATTAAATTCTTAAATCCCTACAAAATTAAGATTGAAATGCAGAATAGAGATAGTGCCGAAAAATTAATGAATTGTGAAATATTGAAAACTAAAGGGTGGAATTTCCAACTACCTCTTGAGGTTGGTATATCTTATGGTTTAATCAGGAATGTTGAGTTAGATTTATCAGAGGAGGAATTGAAAACTTGTATAACAAGTTCGATAGAAATAGATTCAGTGAAGAGATTGAAACGGAGAGATTCTAAAGATAGAAATTGGATAGATAGCGAAAGTATTAGGGTGGGGTTCTTAGGCTCATCCTTACCAGAGAAAGTCTATTTTTATGATACGCCAGTAGAAGTTGAACAGTTTGTATTCCTAGTAACCCAGTGTTCTAAATGTTGGCGATTTGGGCACACCCGTAATATATGCCCATCGAAGAGAATATTTTGTCCAAAATGTGGAGGAAACCATGAGAATTGTGAAGTCACAAGGTTCAAATGTATAAATTGTATGGACAACCACATGTCATGGGCGAAAAGTTGCCCTGCATATTTGAGAGAGAAAAAAATTCGGGAAACCATGGCAGAGTATAATGTTACTTTTAAAAGAGCTGCAGAGTTAATAGGTACTTTAACTGATCAAGTCCAAAAAGGACCAGTCGAACCGACAGGCTCGACTGGATCTCCAATAACTTTTGTTAATACCGAAGAACTTAATCAGAACGTAATACCACCCTTTTCACCTATATTGCAAAATAATTTAAAGCGAACATATGCTCAGGTAGCAAAGCATGCTAGGAATACAAAGGAAACTAAAGAAAAACAGAATAAAAGTAATATAAATTATAATCTGAGTAATGTGAATATTGATACAGCTACCACAAGTAAAGGAGAGGAATCCTTTGTACAAGAGAATTTAGAGGAGACTGATAGAATGCGCCGTAGAAAAGATGACTTATTTCAAAAGTTTCTTTTGAAGCTAAAAGAAATTTTATTGACAGAAAATGAAAGCTTTCAGGATAAAATAATAAAGTTAGCAAAAACTGTAATTAGTTGGGTCTTATCGAAGTTATTAGAGAATTTACCTAAAGATTTTGCACTGTTAAATAATATATTCAGTCATGGCTTTGATTAAAATTAATATAATACAATGGAACTCACAGAGTGTCTTACCGAAAAAAGAAGATTTAGAATTATTTTTGAATCGGGAAAAAATTCATATTGCCGTTCTGTGTGAAACGTGGCTTAATGGTAACAAGAATTTTACAATTAAAGATTATAATATTTTTCGTCGGGATCGGGCCGACTCTTATGGTGGGGTAGCTATTTTGACACACAAAACCGTCCAAGCACAACAAATTCCTACAGCAATTTCCTTATATAATTCGGAATTAATTCATGTCAAATTGTTCAATTGTCAGCATATTGAGAACGTCATAGCATTGTATTGCCCTCCTAATATACACTTTCTTACTGCTCAATGGGACTCGTTATTTTCTATAGCTAGACATAGGACTCTAATTTTAGGTGACTTCAATGGCCATCACTCAAATTGGTCGTCCAAGACTAATTCTAGAGGCAATCAAATTTTAGATTCCTTGTTAGAAAACGGTTATTTGGCTTTAAATGATGGAAGCCCAACACGTATTAAGATGGTAGACGGAGTCATACAACAATCTTCGCCAGACATATCCACGGTATCTTCGGATATAGCGTTAAATTTCACTTGGAATACTACTAAAGAATGCTTTGGTAGCGACCACGTAATCATTAAAATATCTACTAATATAAATATTGAACAACACTACTTTAAGAAAAGAAATTTTGCAAAAGCCGACTGGAAAACTTACAAGCATGTTATTGAAAATGAACTTTCTACTTTCAATATTCCGTCAGACCCTCAAATAGCGTATGACAATTTTAATAAAATTATCAACAAAGCAGCAGAAGTTAGTATTCCAATGTATAAGATCAGCTGTGACCCCAGCAATAATTTCAAGCCTAAACCATATTGGACAGAAATACTTTCAAAATCAATAGCATATAGGAGACTTGCTTTAACTAATTTTAGGAAAAATCCTACACCTGATAACTTACAAATATTAAATACTAAAATTCGAGAGACAAGAAATCTAATAAGAAGAGCCAAGAAAGAAAGTTTCAGGAAATTTTGTACGACTGTTGATGAAATCTCTTCTCCTAATGAAATGTGGCGTAAAATGAAATGGTTCAAAGGGCTTAACTCATCTAGATTTACTGTTGATGATACAACTGCGGAAGCTCTACTTTGCAGTATTTCTCCAGAATCCGCTTGTCCGAAGGAACCTACGTTTAAATCCTATAATAAACAGTTAGAAACTGAAATTTCTAGGCAAGAATTTGATAGTTGTCTAAAATGTAAAGACACTGCCCCTGGTTTAGATTCTATTTCCTATTCTATGATTTACAACCTCCCAGAATTAGGCAAATTAGTTTTAATTAAACTATATAACATATTTTTTTCTCACAGCTTTGTTCCAAATCAATGGAGATATATTCAGTTAGTTCCCATACCAAAATCAGGAGAAGAGTCTTTATCTAGTTCCTCTATTAGGCCTATATCTCTCATATCATGCGTTTGCAAAATTTTTCATTCAATACTAAGCAGGAGATTAGAATGGTATTTTGAACATAACAGCTTATTCGCTGACACAACAATTGGATTTAGGAAGGGTCGGTCTTGTTATGATAATTTGAATTACCTAATATCTAGCATCCAAAGTGGTTTTTCAAACAAATATTTTACTGTAGCTGTTTTTCTTGACATAAAAAATGCTTATAACAATGTTGATATGCCCAGTCTTCTAAAAATTATGGATAATCATGGTGTCGGTTCGAAATATTGCAAGTACTTGTGGTCATTTCTGAGCCAAAGATATTTAGGTATTCAAGGAAAATCTCATATTCCTAATAGAGTAACCCGGTTTGGTTTAGCTCAGGGGGATCCTATGTCACCATTATTGTTTAATATTGTGACTAGTAGTATTTGTAAAGTAGTCAATAATATACGTGTCTCTCAATATGCTGATGATTTTGTGCTATTCGTAACCTCAAATGATGTAAATACAGCTGAAGAAGAGATTCAAAGTGCTTTGGAAAGAGTAGTCGAGATTTTACATTCACTAAATCTTGAATTATCACATAGAAAATGTAAGATATGTATTTTTAATCCAGGACGTAAAAGGTTATCTGTTAACGTTAAAATTCAAAGTACTCAATTAGAAATTGTAGATTCGGTAAAATATCTTGGTATGTGGTTGGATCGATCGCTAAAGTGGTCTAAACATATAAATGAGATTGTAGAGAAAATGACTAAGTTATTAAATATTTTTAAAATTCTGGCTGGGGCAAATTGGGGTGTACATCAAAAGTATCTGCGCAAACTATATTTAGCTATTATACGAAGTCGCATTGATTTTGGCTGTTTCTTTTATGATAATGCTGCCCAGTGTCATTTGCTTAAGTTAGACAAAGTGCAAAATCAAGCAATGCGAATAATAGGCGGTTTTATTCGAACAACTCCCATTCATGTGATGGAAAGTGAGCTTAGTCTAGAACCATTATATATACGCAGATGGTTTCTCTGCGGTAAATTTTGGCTGAAAATAAATTCATCTCAAAGAAATCCCTTCCACGATATTAAATCAGACTTTAGTAAAATTTCTCAACATCAATTTTGGCATAACAGACGAAAACCTCTATTATTTACTATGTTTGCAGCTTTAAAAGATTATACTAAGTTTAAATATATAGACATGTTCACCTTAGATGTATGGGTAAATAATATAGATCTATCTAAAATTGTAAAACTTCAAATTGATGAACCTTTAAAATCTAAACGACTTTATAATCCACTTTGCTTGAAAAACATCTTTGATGATTTCATCGCCAATAATTATAACGCATACACTAAAATATTTACAGATGCTTCGAAAAGCGACACAGGGACTGGAGCTGCTTTCTTTGACACGCAGGCCAACTTGTGGATGAGGTTTAGAATAGATAATACAGCTTGCATAATGGAAGCGGAGCTTGTGGCTTTATCTGAAGCGTTAGCATATATTATATCAACTGAGTACGATAAAATTGTCATATTCACTGACTCCATGAGCGCGCTCCAACATTTGGCTCGGTGTACCTCTATGGCAAGAGGATCACCGGTAGCCTACATCATTTTGGGTCTTATTTTACAAGTCCAAAACTTAGGGAAAGAAGTGATAATGCAGTGGGTACCATCACATGTTGGTCTGCGGGACAACGAAAAAGCTGATACTTTAGCAAAACAAGCCATTTCCGAGGGAGTTGAGTTGAATTATATACCGAATTACACTAATTACACTCCAACGATTAAGAGTCTTTGCTATAACATGTGGAAGGTGTATTTTGACGAAAGATCTCAGGAAAAAGGCATTTGGTATAAAACGATCCAACCATATCCTTTGCGGTCAACTTGGATTAAAAATCAAGTGATGAATCGAGAATTTACTGTTATATCTTTAAGATTACGATCTGGACACATTCCACGGAACAAATTTTTGCACATGATGAGATTAGCACCTACACCAAACTGTTCTTCGTGTCAGATGTGTAAAATAGATGACGTCTTTCATGTATTAGTGGAATGTGTCCAAACTAACAGCCTTAGAAATAATATTAATTTGTTTGATGTAGGCTGGTGCAACAGCATTTTGGCTGAGCCCTTATCAGACTCTGCCAAAAAGATTTATAAATATCTTGCACACGCCACCTAATTTAAGTATATGTTGATTGTTAATTATTAAGGCGACATAGCCAAGTTGTGGCTAAGCCTTTAAGAAGAATAAAAAAAAACTACGTAGTTTCGTTTAAGTAATTCTCTTTTTTACAGAAAATTGAATGATTCATTTCGTGATAACAGATAATATTATGTCCTTATCTATGTTTATCCCTGAAATTGAAAGTTCATTTATTATTTATTTATTAAAAAAATTACATACATACATACATACATAACTTCACGCCAGTTCCCTTGCGGGGTAGGCACGAACAACAGAGCGCCATTTAGGCTTATTCTTACACACCTCCCTTGCTTCTTTGACATTCATAACTCTTGTCATGCACGCTCGTCTGTTCTTAAGGCTCCTAACATCACCTTCTGCTAGTACACGATCAATTTGATCATGGAAAGTGTGTCGTGGCCTTCCACGACTTCTACATCCATCCACTTTTGCATTGTATATCTGTTTATTCATTCTTTCATCATGCATTCTTTCTACATGTCCGAACCACCGGAGCATTCCTTTCCTTACCTTCACCCCGACACTCTCTTTCAGACCAACTGTCTTTCTTACTTCGGTATTACGAACGCGGTCCGCAAGCGTCACTCCGCAGATTTTGCGCAGTGCTCGCATCTCGACCGCGTTTACTCTACTTTCATGCTCTTTCTTCCATACCCAACTCTCCCATTAAAAAAATTCTAACAGTAATTCCATACATTTAAGGTCAAAGTAATACAAAATAATAAATAACGAAAAAATGGAACCTAACCAGGAAAAAAACAGAAATAATAGTAAATTAAACACTGTAATAATTACAATCCAATTTTTCTCAAAATTGTGATACTTCTGACGTGAAAACGCCAAAAAAATGAAAAAACTAAATACAACTTTTTCCTTAATTTTAATGTTTATCAACCACTTTATAAGTAACTAGTTATTTAAATACCCGTTTAAAGGAATTAAAAACATCACTGAAATATTCGTTTGTAAATATCGAATTGCATGATAATTGATTCATTCTCAAGGTCTTACCAAAAGAACAAACAAACAATATCTCACACTTATATATAAGTACAAATAAGTAAAAACCAACAATAAAGTAAATAAATACGGGTCAACACGCCAACATATTCTAATAAACTCGTGGAGTCGAAAGCAATTGGATTTGTTTCTTTCCCAACGCCGAAATAGTGAAGGCGACTTCACCCGGTTGATCCGGGCTCATCCGGATAAAGTATAACTGGTTCGTGTGTAACTCACGCCCGGACGAGTGGAAAAATTACTTTGTTGACAAAAAAACAAGAGATCGTGAAACGATTCGGGCGTTGTCGATGCTTATGATACATATCATGATATGCATCAAGGAAAACCGGTCGAAAAAACCGGTCTTATTCGTTCTTTTTTGGTTTTCGAATCAGAAAATATTAGTAATTTATAGTAGGTATTTTATAATGAATTATGAATAAAAATTCAATTTCATTTTTTTCATTCAAACTAGTCAAAAGTCAAGTCTATATCCTATTTTATGTCAGTTAGCAATGTGTTATTACTGTTTTAAGGAGAAGAGGCGACAGGATACTTTCGAGTCTAGCTCATAAACGCTCCAGATTAGCTGATGAACGGCCCACTGCTAGACTCGGGCCATATTTAAGGGAAAGGATTAATCATAATTACATGGTATTTATGATAATACGCAATTAGTTAAAAAATTATTATATGAGCGGGGTGCAATCTTCCTAGTCAGGAATCAAAACAATGTTATTGGAACGAATGGGGGATGCTGCGTACACATTAGAACACGTTACTGTATCTCTAGTTATGGCTCGAGGATAAGTAACAGGCTTAAGATAGGCAACATTGACTGAGAACCGGTTTCATTTCTCCCAATGTCCTAGTGGAACCAGGGGCGGTCGGGAGACCTCCCCAGTGAACCACGCTTAGGGATATGAGCTGCACTGGTCCCAGGGCTCCGCAAGAGTGAAACAGCATTGCCGGAGTCTGTCTTTCCCAATACTTACAACCTGGGTTCGGGTTCTGGTTCGGGCATGTGGAAAGAATGCATGATGAAAGAATGAATAAACAGATATACAATGCAAAAGTGGATGGATGCAGAAGTCGTGGAAGGCCACGACACACCTTCCATGATCAAATTGATCGTGTACTAGCAAAAGGTGATGTCAGGAGCCTTAAGAACAGACGAGCGTGCATAACAAGAGTTATGAATGTCAAAGAAGCAAGTGAGGTGTGTAAGAATAAGCCTAAATGGCGCTCTTTTGTTCGTGCCTACCCCGCAAGGGAACTGGCGTGAAGTTATGTATGTATGTATGTATGTATGTACAACCTGGGTGTCTCCAAGTCCCGTGTGAACAGGTACCTTCCAGTAACCGTACTCCACCTTAGACCATATCTCTCTGGGCGAGATCATGGCCACAAGCGGACCTATACAACTCTAAAAAAAATTAAGAAAATACAATTTTCACTTCGTCTGTATAATCGCCTTATGTAATTAGACTGAATCACGAACAATCATAACTTGATCGTGGTCGGTTGAAGCAAATGGATGGGGCGGTCATTAAAACTGCATTAGTGCATTACGTCGGCGATTTGGAACAGTGGCCATTTGCAATATCATCCCTGATGTTGCAGTCCAGTTAGGCCACGTACACACAGGCCCAACAAAGTTTAAGTATTGTTTGTTAGCAGCTGGCAATCCTTTAGAAAATATCGAAGCATTCGACCAAACAACGAAACATCTACATGAGAATATCGAAGAGGAACGAAACCAATTCATTGACCTTCGTTTGGTCAATGAATTGGTTTGGTTTGCCATGACCCGTTTTGATATTTAAGCTCTCTCAAAGGATTAACAAGACTTAGAGATTAAGGTGGTATGGGCATGTAATGAGGAGAGATGAAAGACACATGACAAAAAGAATGTAAAGGTAGGCCAAAAAAGAGATAGATGGATTGTGTGAAGGATGATATGATGATTTGCGGTGTGGCAGAAGATTTATCTCAGAATAGAGGAGTGTAGAAGGAAAAGAAATATAATGCGAACCTTAAATTATTGGGAGAAGGTGAAATAAAGAAGAGAGAAAGGAATAAAATGAACTCTCGTGGATTTAGATAGGGTCGATTTAAGAATTTTTCAAGTCAAAACTTTGAAGTCTAACACTTTTGAGACGGGGAAAAAGCACTGAATACGCTTGATCATCGAGCTCAAATACATATATACAGATGTGTGTGTGTATATATTGTATGGGTTTCTCTTACATAGGATTTTAATGATAGAAATTTGTAAATGTAAATTGTTTGAAATGATTGTGCTAATGATTGTATTAAGATCATTGGCTGTTTTGCCGATTGCCGAGTACGGTGCTAAACGAGTACTTATGCGAATGGTATGTTAAAATGCACGTGTTGGCGTAAACCGCTGACACGGTTGAGGTCCTCCAGCATCTGGGGAGCAGAAGATCAAACCCCTGTTGACGAAGTGAGTTTGCCTCTCCCGGGGCATTCTCAAGCACTGATGCACACGATCAGCGTAGGCGTAACTACGTTCCACACACTTCACACGGTAGGACGGAGTTTTTAGTGGAGTATTAGCCCATGGGTTACCTATCTAAGAGGGGTACCTTGCTGAGTCTCCACACAAGCCGGCAATCGACTCTGTTATCTGCGCTATCTTCAGTGGGTAACTCTTATTACTTTGGTCTAATCCCAGTAGAGGACCCGGTAGTGTACGAAATGTATTTCCCCCTGCCTCAAAAAAAAACCGCTGACACGGCAATGTACGGCTGTTGCCAGCCCGTACATATATACAGCTCTTTTGAGAAGGGGAAAAAGCACTGAAGTGGCGTGACCATTACGCTCAGATACAAAGTTTGCACTTCTAACGTGCTGTCCTACGACTGACTATTTTATTGTATGGGAGGAGTTTTCATGGGTTGAAGTCAGAATAACCCTTTATTTTGTAAATGAATTCTACGTCAATATACACCTAAAAACTTGAATTTTAGTGTTACAATTTTTGTTTTTTTTTTATTGCAGGAGATCAGCAGACAGGCAGATGGCCCACTTGATGGAAAGCGGTTACCATCGCCTATGGATATTTGCAACACCAAAGTTGCTACAAATGCGCTGCTGCTCTCTTGAGGGAGACTGGAACCTGGTCACTAATGCCGGAACACAATTCAAGCTTGTTATGACGACATCCAGCCGGGCAAATGCCCTACCACCTGGCTGTGGGTTGTTAAGTCGCCTCTTACGACAGGCCGCCCGGCCGCGGGAAATTGTATTCTTTCTCCGTTCCTCCACGGATAAAATGGTAGAATTAAAACAGGTCGTTTATAGGTATTTATGTATCAAAATAAGAACGAATATATTATTTTCGCTAAGAAATATCCACAATAAACAAAATACCTAATTTCTCAACATTAGTACCAATTTGTGCGACCTCGTACGAGATATGTCTTGGTGATTAATTGCTAGTCTTTCTCGCACTGCCAAACCTGGGACCATATTCTCTACTACACAACAGTACTACTACAACAGTTTTATTTTCTAAAAATGTGTAATATCACTCCAAAATGAACAATAGTTGTAGGGTATTGATAGCGTTATGAGTAGTAATTATGTGTTTTTGTGAGAAACGTGTACTGTATACTCAAATGTGGCCTTTCGAGTTTTTACAAGAACACTGTTATACGGCGTCGATTGTAGCCTACAATACAATTGCGCCTGGCTTAAAGGCCTAGTTGCCAAGCCATAAACTTAAAAAAAAATCGTGTAACCGTTAATTTTACGCAAAATCATAGAGAAATAAACGAAGTATTATTCGATTATCCGTAAAACGTTCTGCGTTTTAGTTAACGTACGTAAGTAGTAGTAGTAAGTAGAAAATGCATTGAAGTTGATTAACTTCCACCATTGACGGCCTCTGTGGTTGAGCGGGCTAAGCCTTTGCCGGCCTACCTCACTGCAACGCAGAGGCTCCGAGTTCCATTCCTGGTATAGTAAATTTCGGAATCGTATTTTCTCCGTTATTTACTATGGTCTGGGTGTCTGGGATCGGCACCAGAGTAGTACGTTTTATATTACCCATAACACAAGCGTGACTTGCTTAATTTAGGGGGATAGGGGATTACCACAAGCGTGATTTGCTTAATTTGGGGATATACAATATGTGTGTTTATCTGCCGATTTATAAAAAAAAAACTATTTCTATCATTTAGTTGTATATACTTATTGCAAATGTCCGTCAACATGTCGTGTCTGTACATTGAAGCTAATTAAAACAAACATCTAGAATACACTGTATAAACGATGGAGAACACGATGCAATATTTTTTAATTTTTTATCTATTTTTTCGTCATTCACGTAAAAACTAAGGGGCCGATTTCGATGCGGTTATCCGGGGAATCCCGCAGGAATTTTTCTGGGATTGATTTAAAATGGCCACATTAAAAAATGATTTTTTTACTGCTTGATAGCAAATTTTATCTAATAAAATGTCTGATATCTTTTATGCCGCGGGATTTTCAAGTCAACGCCAAGTGTGGCCGAACTCGCAGGCATGTTGCGTGCGTGCGTATGTGCGTGCGTGCGTGCGTGCGTGCGTACGGACGTGTGTGTACATCAACACATTTTTGCAACCGTAAAGAAAGCGATTCCACAACCATGTCACGGAGCAATATTAACGTATTCTCGTTGCGAACGAACGTCATAAGGAATAAGGTGTCCGTTTACATTTCACTTCGCTGTTCATTAATCTCCTTACTTACCATCAGAACGTTGAAGACTAATGAAGGTAATCAATTCTTTCTTTATATATCATATCGTCTTATAAGCATCCAAACTTGAAAAATTACAACTAAAAGCGTAATTGTGTATTTCAAAATTTCCGAACTTGATTGTTTTGGGTTGCTTAACCATTTTGGCAAAAACTCCACTCTTGCAAAATGCTTGATATTTCTTTACAGAAATTGATCCTTATATATATGTTAAACACTTCTTTAAATATTAATTTGTCGTGGACTATATATATGTGTAATTCGCATTATTAAAGAAAACTGCACGTGAAGGACATTATGACTATTTTACGTAATAATGAAGGGTATTTAAGGAATGCCAAATGGTAGTGCATTTGCCGTGCTGAGAGCTACACCTGTGACTTTAAAGTGTGTCGCCATAACAACGTTGTGTTGTGTTCCGGCATTAGTGACCAGGTTCCAGTTTCCCTTCAGAGAGCAGCAGCGCATTTGTAGCAACTTTGGTGTTGCAAATGTCCATAGGCGATGGTAACCGCTTTCCATTAAGTGGGCCGTCTGCCTGTCTGCTGATCTCCTGCAATAAAAAAAAAACAGTATACATATAAAAACAAAAGATCATCTATGTTCTAAATTCGACAGTAGGTATAAAAGGAGGTGAAATCGCCTAATAGGGACATTCGACATTCTACGTCCGTCGGTTGAAGAGAGCGAAAGCTCTGTTGCAGAAGGAGCACATAATATGTTGTGGTAGATAATTATTGCCAGGTGGTAGGGCATTTGCCCGACTGGATGGCTACCACCCCTGGTCTAAAGTATGTCGCCATAACAACCTTGAGTTGTGTTCCGGCATTAGTGACCAGGTTCCAGTTTCCCTTAAGAGAGCAGCAGCGCATTTGTAGCAACTTTGGTGTTGCAAATGTCCATAGGCGATGGTAACCGCTTTCCATCAAGTGAGCCGTCTGCCTGTCTGCTGATCTCCTGCAATAAAAAAAAATAAATTATTGCCTGATAATCGCAGTATTCTTGGAGGGCAAATTGCTGCTCGACACCTGACAAGCGTGGATCCAAATCTTGGAGTTGTCCTAATATTTCTGTGTATTGTTTTGCTGTATTTAATATTGTAATTGTAATAATTCTAGTGCAATAAACTTTGATTATAATATTTTAGATTATTATTGTGTTATTCGCCGGCGTGAGCCGACATATATATAATTGAAATCATCGTATATAAGTGACTCATCACGATATCTCAGGAACTGCAATACATATAGACTTGAAATTTGGCATGGACCTTCCTTTCGCCAAGTACAGGTCAGCTAAGAACGGATTTTACGGCACGCGAAGCGGGTGGGTATCAGCTAGTATTATATAAAATTATTAGAGCTAGGCATGTTTGCTGAAGAGTTTCTTGCACCGTTTCTTCTCTTCAAGCGACATGTTGCGAAGCGGTGGTAAATTAGATTAGGCTCCCATAGAGTAAGCAATAACCATAAACAAAATAATTAAAAGAAAGAACTTGTCGGTATGCTAAATAATAATTTAACAATACTCATTGACACTGACATATTTGCCTTCTGTGATCACGGCTACTGCAAAGTGGCCAAAACATCGGAATAATAAAAATAAATGTCAAATAAATTACTCCGTTTAAAACCGTGAAACGTAGTTTTATGATGTATACTAACTTAAGAAAATATTGAAGTGGTACCGTTAGATTTTTGAAAAATCAATTACCCTTGACAGGAATAGAATCGGCTAATTTTGGACAACTTATAGTGCAGCTTGTTAAGATCAATTGGACCTACTTATGCAAAACAGAACCAATCCACAAACATGCCAAAATTGGGTTAAGGATGCAGAAGACTTTCAAAATGCACCTTCTATCGACTCAATAAAAATCATAATGAGAAAATATAATATACAATATTCTAAATGTTTTTTCCAAAATATAGACATATTTTTTTGTACGGAAAATTTTAATAAAAACGGCTTTTTTTCAAAACTGTCAGTATGTGGGTTGGTTCCATTTTGCATAAGTAGGTCCAATTTCTGAGAAGGAATGTCAAAAGGCAAACCAAGGGAAAAGGTTGTTTTTGAACAAAATCGTTTATTATACATACATTAATTAAACTTCAAATTGCGTTAATCATTTGACCGAATTTGATACACGTTAAAATAAAAACTTCGATAACAATTATAGTACGCACAAAACTTCAATGCACCTCGAGTGAAGTTAGCTCCGCGAGTTTGCGCAAGTCCAGTCAAATAAATTCCTTATGATGTGTTGTGCGAAAGAGATAGCGGGCGAGTCCGGATAGCGGCCGAGCGATAACGCAACACTCTCCGCTCTTTCAGATAACCTTAAAACTGTATATTTCGGAATAACATGTACGAACTTCAGAGGCGTATTTAGATTCTGCTCGTACTATAAATAAGATTAACAAAGCACTTAACAAAGAAGTGACTCATAAAATAAACAAAATAACACAATAGAATAAATACAAAAAAATAAATACAGGTGATAAAATAAGTCAAATATTTTCTTGTTTTTAGCTTCTCTAAATATTTCTGCGATGTTCCGATGCCATCTTCAATGATAAAATTTCTTATACCGATGACCCAGAGTAGAATGAATTCTCTCCAGTTTATCCCAGACATGTCAAAGTAGAAAATGCTTTGATCGCACTTTGACATTTTATTGTAAAGTTTCTCGGTGTTTGAGATTTTAAACTCCCACTGATTGGAGGTGAAAAATTGCAACACCTGTGTCAGTTTGAAAATTTGTTTATATTGTTTCACTAATCTGAAATGTAAAGAAAAGTTACCCTGTTTAATAAATACGCTTTTACAACAAAACCTCTGCCACGATATTCATGAAAGTTACATGGTCATATAGAAGAATACTAAATCCAAATTCCACGGGAACCGGTGATTTTTTGGGGATAGAAAGTAGCCTATGTGATATTCCGGTCCATAATCTACCTCAGAGCTAAATTTCACCCAGTTTCATTAAGCCGTTCTGGTGTGGTTAAGAAACAAACATCTATCCACATAAGTAGAGTATTTGCTCAACTGGATGGCGACCACCCCTGGTCTATAGAGTATGCCGCCATAATAACCTTGTGTTGTGTTCCGGCATTAGTGACCAGGTTCCAGTCTCCTTTAAGAGAGCAGCATCGCATTTGTAGCACCTTTGGTGTTGCAAATGTCCATAGGCGATGGTAACCGCTTTCCATCAAGTGGGCCGTCTGCCTGTCTGCTGAACTCCTCCAAAAAAAAGTTTTGGAAGAGAAGTTTAATAGAAGACAGTGACGAGTTTAATGGTGAATTTAGTGAAAAGTGTAGTGGGCACTTCAGTGAACAAGGAGTGTAGCGTAGTTAAGAGGAGACCTAGAAGCGAGCGCGACGCGGTAAATTCGGAGATGAGCACTGCAGTAGCATGGGGTGGTCTACGCAATATCGCTGAGGATATTGTGAATGAGACATCTTATCGTCCTGACAGTGCGCCGTCAGTTGTTTGTGTAGGGGCAAACCTGCGGAGAAGAACCACGTACGGCTGTGTAAGTTAATAAAAGCATTTAGTTGAAAAAAAACTGGTGTTTACTTTTAAACCCAGGCTCGCACGTAACACTAGCTGTATCCAGCAGACGTTGTCCTTTCTATGCTATGAATATTGTAAGCAGTTCGATATGTAATAAATAAATAAATTTCTTCACGAGGTTACGTCATGTGGGATACTGATATCAACGAATTTTACTCATCTCAAAGATCGATCTGATATCATGATATCAGGCCTGTTGGCTCAAGCGATCCCAATAGAGTGTTTGCGAGATGTATCCTTTAATATCATTTATGTCTTTTAAAATTTTGTCTGTGCAGGAACGTAGAAAGAATACAATTTCCTGCGACCAGGCGGCCTATCGTAAGAGGCGACAAAACAACCTACAGGCAGATGGTAGAGTATTTATTCGTCTGGATATCTAGTATAGATATATTTATTTCTTAAATTAGTTTAAATATTTATGTATCTATTGCTTTTTCCTGCACCACCTACATCGCCTGATTCAAATTTCTTTCATTTAGGTTGCCTGAAAGAGATCGCTTTGAGCGATAAGGCCGCCTATTGTATTGCCTAGAAAATATTGTAAATATTGTCTGTTTTTGTAATTGTATATTTTGGTGTGCAATAAAGTGTTATCTCTCTCTCTAGTACCACTGGTCTAGAATATGCCATCACTACAACCTTGAGTTTGAGTCGGCATTAGTAACCACCGGGCCAGCCTTTTTGTTGCCGTAGGAAAACTTGAAACATGCCGCCCCCACCGAACCTTAAGAAAACTAATAGAAGTCTTCTACCTAGCTTACTTCTCCCAGAACCCTGTCTATTCGTGTTGTGTACACTTGTTGATTTCACTACTTGTATATTTAAGTGAACGAATCGAAATATATTTTTGGGTGCTGTGTTTTTTTGGCTTTAGTAGTTCAAGCGTTTTAGCAAACAGTTTTGCCATCCTTAAATTTTGCCGCCGTAGGCACTTTGCCTGTCAAGCCGCCTTGACGGCCAGGTTTCTGCCACCTTTATAAGAACGGTAGCACCTTAGGTGTTACAAATGTCCATAGGCGATGGTAACCGCTTTCCATCAGCGGGTCGTCTGACTATCTGCTGAACTCATGCAATAAAAATAATCTTTCTAGTTAAAAACTTAACTTACCTTGAATTCTTTTTGGTTAAATTCGAGTATACATCAATAAGATAAGCTGGTATAAAGTGATACATCATTATTATTAAATAATAAAGCCATTCCTTCTGAACATCGAAGCAGAATGGGTACCATAGCGATCTTGGTGATGTATAAGGTAGAGATTCTACTTTGAGTGTATGACTTAGTTCCCCTGAAACAAGTAATTATCTGTCACTGAAGTAAATATCAAATAAAGGCTAAAGCAGCCTTTTTACAAATTCGTATTACAAATATAACTAATAATATATATAATATTTGTATGCATGTAATTTATAAAGTAATATAAGTATGTGTATTTAATTGATAAAAGATGTAGTTTAAGTATGTTTACTTATACATATATACATACATAACTTCACGCCAGTTCTCTTGCGGGGTAGGCACGAACAACAGAGCGCCATTTAGGCTTATTCTTACACACCTCACTTGCTTCTTTGACATTCATAACTCGTGTCATGCACGCTCGTCTGTTCTTAAGGCTCCAGACATCACCTTCTGCTAGTATACGATCAATTTGATCATGGAAGGTGTGTCGTGGCCTTCCACGACTTCTGCATCCATCCACTTTTGCATTATATATCTGTTTAGTAATTCTTTCATCATGAATTCTTTCCACATCTTTGCCCGAACCACCGGAGCATTCCTTTTCGTGATTATTTATGATATACCTAATAAGCTGCACCACCTACATTGCCAGATTAGGTTAAACTATAACTTAAGTTAGGTTGCCTGGAAGAGATTGCTTTAAGCGATAAGGCCGCCTATTGTTTCTACCATGACAATATTGTAATTGTGCATTTTTGAAATTGCATATTTGGTGAGCAATAAAGTGTTGTCTATCTATCTATATAACAAGTACTTTTATCCGTGCAGGAACGGAGAAAGAATACAATTGCCTGCGACCAGGCGGCCTGTCGTAAGAGGCGACAAAACGACATGCGACCAGTTCTTCTTCACTTCAGTTCACTTCTTTATCTTGTATACTCGTACATATTTATTTTAATGGCGAAACGTTGTTTATAATATATTATTTTGTGTACGTATTTATTTATTTTAACTAGTGGTCGCCCAGTGGTCGAAATTCTACCATAATTAATTTAAATTATGACTTTGAACATTATTAAGGTTCTTCTGTCAAAGATTACACTATTTTATCCGTGCAGGAACGGAGAAAGAATTCAATTTCCTGCGGCTGGGCGGCCTGTCGTAAGAGGCGACAAAACAAGCCACAGCCAGGTGGTAGGGCATTTGCCCGACAGGATGGCTACCAGCCTTGGTCTAAAGTATGTCGCCATAACAATCTTGAGTTATGTTCCGGCATTAGTGATCAGGTTCTAGTCTCCCTTAAGAGACCAGCAGCGCATTTGTAGCACCTTTGGTGTTGCAAATGTCTATAGGCGATGGTAACCGCTTTGCATCAAGTGAGTCGTCTGCCTGTCTGCTGAACTCCTGCATAATAAATAAAAAATATCAAAACAATTAATGCAAATAATATTTATTATTGGAAAGAAAAAAAATGTGGCTCTTTAAAAACTTTGAAATTTCGTAAATTGTAATTTTTGACTCTTTCGACTCAAAAGGTTGCCGAGCCCTGGTCTAGAGTATGCCGCCATAACAACTTTGAGTTGTGTTCCGCCATTAGTGGCCAAGTTCTAGTCTTCCTTTAGAGAGCGGCAGAACATTGGGAGCACCTTTGGTGTTACAAATGTCAATAGGCGTCGGTAATCACTTTCCATCAGGTGGGTCGTCGGCCTGTGTGCTGACTGCTGCGTATAAACAGGTTGTATACTGACCCCAAGCACGCTTGTAGACACCCGAACATGCATTGTATATTCGTATATCAGTTTTCCCTTCGTTAGATCTTCGTGCTGTCTCCCAAGCACAGGCTATGATTACATTATTCACAAAATCTATGGGAACAAAGTCGATGCTTACATCATTCCTTGCCTTCAAAGCGTGCATAACACCAGTTGTGATGTCATGCGCCATCTGCAAATGCAATTTTACTTGAATTATGTCACAATCAATTGCATAAACTGACTTTAGAAGTAGCCTCCATTATGCTGCATCTAAGATATAAAATCACATACCACCACTCTTAAGACAATTAAATCACTCAATTATCACTTTTGGCAAGCACTTAAAAACTACCTCTTAGATGAGCAACGGAAGCTAGTAAAACATCAATGTCAATCTTTCTTATCTTCTATCTTCTCTATCTTGATATATAAAAATGAATGTTTGTGTGTATGTCCTTCATAGACTCATAAACTATACATCCGATTTTGATGAAATTTTGTGTGTGTGTTTGAATGAATCCCGGGATGGTTTACAACCACAATTGGAACCAGTAGGTGGGGCTGAGATTGGGTTCTAGAATCCTCCTAATCACCTGGAACAATTTTGGTGATTTTGTTTTTGTGTGTTTGAGTGGGTTCCCGGATGGTTTAGATTCACAGTAGAACCGGTAGGTGGCGCTGAGATCGGGTTCTAGAATCCTCCTAATCACCTGGACTGATTTTGGTGATTCTGTTTTTGTGTGTTTGAGTGGGTTCCTGGATGGTTGAGATTCGCAATTGGAACCGGTAGGCGGCGCTAAGATTGGGTTCTAGAATCCTCCTAATCACCTGGACCGATTTTGGTGATTTTGTTTTTGTGTTTGAGTGGATTCCCGGATGATTTAGATTCACAGTTAGAACCGGTAGGTGGCGCTGAGATCGGGTTCTAGAATCCTCCTAATCACCTGGACCGATTTTGGTGATTTTGTTTTTGTGTGTTTGAGCGGGTTCCCGGATGCTTTAGATCCACAATTGGAACCGGTAGGTGGCGCTGAGATCAGGTTCTAGAATCCTCCTAATCATTTGGACGGATTTTGGTGATTCTGTTTTTGTGTGTTTGAGTGGGTTCCTGGATGGTTGAGATTCGCAATTGGAACCGGTAGGCGGCGCTGAGATTGGGTTCTAGAATCCTTCTAATCACCTGGACCGATTTTGGTGATTTTGTTTTTGTGTGTTTGAGTGGGTTCCCGGATGGTTTAGATTCACAGTTAGAACCGGTAGGTGGCGCTGAGATCGGGTTCTAGAATCCTCCTAATCACCTGGACCGATTTTGGTGATTTTGTTTTTGTGTGTTTGAGCGGGTTCCCGGATGGTTTAGATTCACAATTGGAACCGGTAGGTGGCGCTGAGATCAGGTTCTAGAATCCTCCTAATCATTTGGACGGATTTTGGTGATTTTGTTTTTGTGACATGAAACAAAGTCTTTTAGGAATTCAGAAAATATGGCGGTACGAAGTTCGACCGGTCACCTAGTACTTACATAGTATGATTTTGTCTTCTAGAATCTACTAACACCTGGACCGATTTTGGTGATTTTGTTTTTGTGTGTTTGAGTGGGTTCCTGGATGGTTGAGATTCGCAATTGGAACCGGTAGGCGGCGCTGAGATTGGGTTCTAGAATCCTCCTAATCACCTGGACCGATTTTGGTGATTTTGTTTTTGTGTGTTTGAGTGGGTTCCCGGATAGTTGAGATTCACAGTTAGAACCGGTAGGTGGCGCTGAGATCGGGTTCTAGAATCCTCCTAATCACCTGGACCGATTTTGGTGATTTTGTTTTTGTGTGTTTGAGCGGGTTCCCGGATGGTTGAGATTCGCAATTGGAACCGGTAGGTGGCGCTGAGATCGGGTTCTAGAATCCTCTTAATCACCTGAACCGATTTTGGTGATTTTGTTTTTGTGTGTTTGAGCGGGTTCCCGGATGGTTTAGATTCACAATTGGAACCGGTAGGCGGCGCTGAGATTGGGTTCTAGAATCCTCCTAATCACCTGGACCGATTTTGGTGATTTTGTTTTTGTGTGTTTGAGTGGGTTCCCGGATAGTTGAGATTCACAGTTAGAACCGGTAGGTGGCGCTGAGATCGGGTTTTAGAATCCTCCTAATCACCTGGACCGATTTTGGTGATTTTGTTTTTGTGTGTTTGAGCGGGTTCCCGGATGGTTGAGATTCGCAATTGGAACCGGTAGGTGGCGCTGAGATCGGGTTCTAGAATCCTCTTAATCACCTGAACCGATTTTGGTGATTTTGTTTTTGTGTGTTTGAGCGGGTTCCCGGATGGTTTAGATTCACAATTGGAACCGGTAGGTGGCGCTGAGATCAGGTTCTAGAATCCTCCTAACCATTTGGACGGATTTTGGTGATTTTGTTTTTGTGACATGAAACAAAGTCTTTTAGGAATTCAGAAAATATGGCGGTACGAAGTTCGACCGGTCACCTAGTACTCATATAGTATGATTTTGTCTTCTACTTCTACAACACTATTCTCTTTATAAATATGTATTATGCATCTCATATATATCCATATTAATATTATAAATGCGAAAGTAACTCTGTCTGTCTGTCTGCCTGTTCCGTTTATACGGAAAAACTACTGGACCGATTTGGTTGAAACTGAGTATATATACATTTTCGATGCCGAGAAGGAACATAGGATACTTTTTATCCCGTAAAATGGGATAGTTTCCGGGATAAACATATTTGTTATGCTTTTACGGTAAAACTACTGGACCGATTTGGCTGAAATTCGGTATATATGTAATTTTAATACCGAGGGTTGACATGGGACACTTTTCATCCCGAATAATGGGATAAGTTTGGGGATTTATGTAAATATTATCCCAGAAAGTAGGATAGGTTTTTATTTTCTGATTTGCCATTTTCGTCATTTTGTCGGCACGGTCGGCACGGTCGGCACGGTCGGCACGGCCGGCACGGTCGGCACGGTCGGCACGGTCGGCACGGTCGGCACGGTCGGCACGGTCGGCACGGTCGGCACGGTCGGCACGGTCGGCACGGTCGGCACGGTCGGCACGGTCGGCACGGTCGGCACGGTCGGCACGGTCGGCACGGTCGGCACGGTCGGCACGGTCGGCACGGTCGGCACGGTCGGCACGGTCGGCACGGTCGGCACGGTCGGCACGGTCGGCACGGTCGGCACGGTCGGCACGGTCGGCACGGTCGGCACGGTCGGCACGGTCGGCACGGTCGGCACGGTCGGCACGGTCGGCACGGTCGGCACGGTCGGCACGGTCGGCACGGTCGGCACGGTCGGCACGGTCGGCACGGTCGGCACGGTCGGCACGGTCGGCACGGTCGGCACGGTCGGCACGGTCGGCACGGTCGGCACGGTCGGCACGGTCGGCACGGTCGGCACGGTCGGCACGGTCGGCACGGTCGGCACGGTCGGCACGGTCGGCACGGTCGGCACGGTCGGCACGGTCGGCACGGTCGGCACGGTCGGCACGGTCGGCACGGTCGGCACGGTCGGCACGGTCGGCACGGTCGGCACGGTCGGCACGGTCGGCACGGTCGGCACGGTCGGCACGATCGATGGCGAGAGAAAGGGACATAGATTACCTTTCGTCTTAAATAACAATTTGAAAAGGGTGTAAATAGGAAACGAAAATGTGTATAGGTATACTGTTTAAAAGCGTTTATTTTTACTTTTGACGTTTGCACGTCTATCAAGTTACATATTTCTTGACAGGAAAACCCACATGAAACAAATGACACGGCTACGTTCCACAAGAGACTCACAACGGCCACGTTCACGACCGCTATTTTTCCCGTTCCACTTGCTTGCCGGCGTTACAATCGTTAACCCAAGTGGAACGGTTATTCGACCCACCTCTTGACATGGGTCGTTGTGATTATTGTGTGATCGAAAATGATGACGTCATTAGTGACGTTTACGCCACGACCACAACAACCGCGTTCGCCTTGTGGAACGGTCAACGGAGCATTTTGGGCATTGTGAGCTATTAATGGAACGCGCTGCCGTATCGTGTCGGTAACGCATTACTAATTGATCCGTCATCGAGCAGTCAAAAGCATAATAAATGCTTGGAAAGGGTATAATAATCAATTCCTAAGTTATAGAATATATGAACAATATTAGGCTTTTACTTACACCTGTGGCACTGTTTAAAGTGGTTCTGTCGACCCAACCTGGATACGGCTCCGAGTATGAACACAGCACTGAAATAATTATAAAAAATATAATAAATTACTATTGTGACCTGGCCACATTTCGCCAAGACTTAGTTATGATATCTATACAGATAATTAAACTTAAAGTGTCTGTTTGTAATTTCAAAATAACAGCTTTTTACTAAATGCATATGAAAGTATATATACGGAACTTTTGACAAAAAATCATTTTTCTTTAATTTTGTTCTGTCTGTCTGGATATCCCGGCTAACCTCTGAAACGGCCGGAGCAATTTTGATGGAACTTTCATTGGCAGACAGCTGATGTTATAAGGAGTAACTTAGGCTACTTTTTTTTAGGGTTCCGCGAAAAAAATCCACGCAGACAAAGTCGCAGGCACAGCTAGTTCATTAATACAAAAATAAACTGCGAAGATACACGTACATTTATGAATTGAATGAATGAATGAATGAATGAAAACACTCTATTTTTCACCAAAAATTAAAACTACGTTCTTAAAACTAAGTACAATAAATGTTGAACAAAGGGCGGCCTTATCGCTTAAAGCGATCTCTTCCAGGCAACCCCCAATTGGGCTATTCTTTAGATGCACTTAAAAAAAAATGCGAACGAAGTGACGCGTAATCTCTAGTACCTATATTGAGATCTATCAAACTTAGTATACGTGCTGTTGGCAAGAGTGAATTTTGAATTCGTGGAGTCATGCTGGAATCCATTATCTTAGGCCCATAGCACATGGCATATTTTAAACGCGCAGTCGACGCGCAGATGACGCGTGTACACGCGCTTCAAACCAGATTCGAACGAACCTTGTAACCCTAAGCACACGCGGTGATCGTGAAGCACGCGTATACGCGCAGATAAAGCGATACAGACTCGTTGTAGTCGCTGTAGCTTCTACGTTTTGATCAGATCAGTTCCTCCTCCCTCTCTCCTCTGCCCTCCTGCGCCCCTTCGTATGCGTAGCAAACGCGCTACACACGCGCGTTTGTATCGCGTTTTTCGCATGTTTGTATCTATACAAACCCAAAAATCGGCATCTACGGCGCAGACGACGCGCGTTCCTGAAACACGCGTCTTCTGCGCGTTTTAAATACGCCGTGTGCTAGGAGCCTTATTTACTGTTTAGGGATGACCCTAATCGGGTGGAGGAGTGATATGGAAAACTCCGTGTCAAAGGAAGATCTTCAAGCGAGGCTATTGCTATGCCTCGCAGGCCGAGGTCTCTCCTATACGTACATCAAAATAGTTTCAACACAATCTGTTGTTTGAGGGTTCCGTACACATAAAACAGAATTCCTAGACATTAGTCACTTCACGGAACCTTTCACGTGGAACACACGCACTTGGCCGTTTATGGCCGTACTGTGACATAATTTACTTACCAGTAGACGGTCGTACAATACACACAGGAAAAACAGTTGTCTGTTTAATTAACTCTTCAGTTATAGCTTTTGTAAATGTATAACTATTTGGCCAATCTTGCATTAATCTGAAAATTGTACATACATACATACATAACTTCACGCCAGTTCCTTTGCGGGGTAGGCACGAGCAACAGAGCGCCATTCAGGCTTATTCTTACACCTCAGTTGCTTCTTTGACATTCATAGCTCTTTCATGCACGCTCGTCTATTCTTAAGGCTCCTGACATCACCTTCTGCTAGTACACGATCAATTTGATCATGGAAGGTGTGTCGTGGCCTTCCACGACTTCTGCATCCATCCACTTTTGCATTGTATATCTGTTTAGTCATTCTTTCATCATGCATTCTTTCCACATGCCCGAACCACCGGAGCATTCCTTTCCTTACCTTCACCCCGACACTCTCTTTCAGACCAACTCTCTTTCTTACTTCGGTATTACGAACGCGGTCCGCGAGCGTCACTCCGCAGATTTTGCGCAGTGCTCGCATCTCGACCGCGTTTACTCTACTTTCATGCTCTCTCTTCCATACCCAACTCTCGCTTCCATACGTTAGGGTAGGTACCAGCACCGAGTTGTGTATGGCAAGCTGGGTTTGTGAAAATTGTGATTTAGTTATACAATAATAACAACTTGTATAGGTATATTAATACGCAGAGTAAAAACTTTGTACCCCTTTTTTTACGAAAATTGCGCGGATGGAGGAGTATTAAATTTCGCACATTTATAGTTTACATAGAGAAGAAGTGCAGAATGCTAATTTTTTTTTAAATCATGCATTAAAAATACATTAAATCAACAAAAAAAAACATTACACACACTACCATGTATTTGACACACACACGCATATACTCTTTTGTTTATTGTTAAAGTCAAATTAACAGTATAGCGTTGGCGAAATCTGTGATTATAGAAAGAAAGAAAATATTTTATTTAGGACAAAAACTAAGTTAATATAAATAGAAAAAGAAAAAACAAAATAAGTCCTAAATTGGACCCAGTCTCAGCATAATGCTAGCCAACAAGGACTAGCGCTGTTCTTCCGTCTGGAACCAGAAAGTGAAGTCACGGTGGACAATACAACACGTAACAACAACAAAATATATAGTATAATGCAGTTTGTTACAGTTAATGAAATGTAGACCAAAAAATATATATATATTAAAAGTAGTCTTTGACAACAGAACCTTAATAATTTTCAAACTTGTAATTTAAATTAATTATGGTTGAATTTCGACCACTGGGCGACCACTACTTCTAATAATAACGACCCATAAATGTCCCACTGCTGAAATCGAGCCTCCCAATTTTTAGGGGAATGGACAATATAACTGTGCAATGCTGGATGAACAGTATAACTGTGCAATGCTAGATGGACAGTATAACTGTGCAGTGCTGTGTTATCTGCTTTTTTTTTTCTTTTTTAATATTCATTTCACATGTACGTTGACTATAATTTAATTCAATTTTGCTTGATCGTGATGAAACCTGCACCGATTTTTTATCCGTGCAGGAACGGAGAAAGAATACAATTTTCTGCGGCCGGGCGGCCTATCGTAAGAGGCGACTTAACAACCCACAGCCAGGTGGTAGGGCATTTGCCCGACTGGATGACTACCACCCCTGGTCTAAAGTATGTCGTCATAACAACCTTGAGTTGTGTTCCAGCATTAGTGACCAGGTTCCAGTCTCCCTTAGAGAGCAGCAGCGCATTTGTAGCAACTTTGGTGTTGCAAATGTCCATAGGCGATGGTAACCGCTTTCCATCAAGTGGGCCGTCTGCCTGTCTGCTGATCCCCTGTAATAAAAAAAAAAATCGAGATAACTGATATCTCAAACCTGTTAAGCCTTGGGCAAGCGTGGCGGGTATACTGTCCGTTCACCTGTAATGTGAGTCCCAAGCGCAGCTGTGGGACATTTATGGACTGTTATTATATATTAAATAAGAGGTTTTGATGATGCTAATAATGATATTTTAGATAGATAGATAGATAGATAACACTTTATTGCTCACCAAATATACAATATCAAAAATACACAATTACAATATTGTCATGGTACAAACAATAGGCGGCCTTATCGCTTAAAGCAATCTCTTCCAGGCAACCTAACTTAAGGAATAGTTTAACCTAATCTGGCGATGTAGGTGGTGCAGATCATTAAGTAGGTATATCATAAATAAACATACTTAAACTACATAATTTATAAATTAAGTACACATACTTAAATTACTTTATAAATTAAATATATACATATGTATATACTAAATAGTCTATAATATAAGAATTAGGAATAATTATTATTTTATTGTGGATTTAAAACATGTAAGTTTTTAGCTTAGTAACGACAAACATATGCATGCCGAAAGGCGGAATTTGGAGAGCTGTACTATTTTTTATTTATTATTATTAATAATATCTCTACGTACTCGAGTTCCGTACCCTTTTTTACTACTTAATTTCTATGAAAAATTTGAGACTCCATACACGCTTATTGTTTATTTTTGTTACTGTGTGTGACATTAATTTAGTAATTTTTATGTTTTGGTGTACCTTAAGAATAACTTATTATATTAATTTATTCTAATTTTAATACAAAACTTATACTAATGTAGAGTGTATCTATTACATGCAGGTGTTGTGAGGAAGTGCATGTGCAGTGTTGGCCTTATATCTATACTTATATATAGTCCTATCTAGTGCCATGTGTGTTGTTTTTTTCTTTTCTGTGCCTGGGTTATAAATTTTTAGGCTCTTTGTGTGTCTGGGTTTGTTTGTGGAGTGTGCGTGTAATGCAATGCGATGGTAGTGCGCGTAGGATTGAGTATGTGTATAAATTTAACACCTTTTGTATACCCATTTTCGCATTAAATAAATTGAATTGAATTGAACAGAGAATCCTAATTTAATATTAATTACGCGTTCGCGTTGTTGATGATTCCATACTCACAGACGGTCTAGATACGCCTGGCCTTAGGAGAGACTTCGCGTCTCTCTGCGTATTCTACCGACTGTATAACGGGGAGTGTTCCGAAGAACTGTTTAGGATGGTGCCTTCGTCTTCTTTCTACCATCGCACCGCTCGCCATCGGTTGGGAGTTCATCCCCACTTCCTCGAGCCGCTTCGCTCATGTACGCAACGGTTCTGTAGAACGTTTCTCTTGCGTACCGTGGGGATTTAGAATGAGCTGCCGAGGTTTTCCCACAACGCTATGATATGGAGCTTTTCAAAAAGGATGTCATAAAAAAAATTCTGGTGTTGCAAACGTCCATAGGCGACGGTAACCGCTTTCCATCAGGTGGGCCGTCAGCCTGTCTGTTGTACTCCAGCTATAAAAATTGTATGGTATGGTAAGAGGTATGTTAGGAAAAGAGTACGCAACAGATATAACGAATGTCGTTTGAATAACAACAAGCACGTACTTATCTTCAATAGCTCTGAAGCGCGTTGCATCTATTTCTTCGGCCATTTTTATCATAACATCTGGGGGTACAGGACATTGGTAAAAAATCTCCATCACATTTTCATTACAACGACTTTCAGTTGCATGGGAATACGCTGTGGACACATGAACGAACGACCTGGAATGAATGGATGAAAGAGTTATGTAGCCATTTTAAATGTTTTAGATCCGTTTTAGGTAAACGTCTTCCTGAAGTTTCTTAGTGCTTACATATATTCATTTATTCATATTTCTTTTTTTCCATGAACTCCTTAAAGCTATGGTGTGCTCGACAGTCACTTCTTAAGCTGGCACGTGAAAATATTGTTACGTATTTGCGGGATGCGAATTAAAAAATGACGTTGTAATTATCACAAAGTTTATTACAAGTACAGGCACACAGTACTTACAAATACAACAGAATACAATAAGTCCAAACCGTAAAGCAGGAAATCGTTGTCACATAAATCACGCAAAAGTTCTGAAAGTACACTAGGTTACGCCTCGATCGCAGTTGAAACTCAACTGGCTTATCCCCGACCGATCGACATATGCCCATTTTTCTTTGGAATCATCGAACTCGTAGCTTTATGGCTTCTAAGAATGTGCACGAATGCATACAATAGAAAAGTAGGATTTATGACGTCTTACCGGGAGACATACTAAGGGATTAGATAGAACACTCAAATTCAAAAGCGGCAATAAAACACCTGTAAAGGATTAGGTGTCGGTTCGCAACAATATATTTATACTACTGGAGAGATTGTTATTTTCCGGTATTGGTCAGACCCATAACATTTAGCATGTTTGATTTCTCCAATTGCCTCGGCAGCGGCGCAATCTTAAATGTATGATCTGAGGTTTATATGAGCGTATGTACTATGACTTCATGTACACGAAATCATAAATCATAAACCGACGGTTAAAATGTAATAATCGCTGTTTTGTTAGATCTGCCTCTCACTAAATTTAAAACTAAATTAAAAAGCATCTTGATAAAAAGGGGATACTACACTATTGAAGAATACTTAAATGACAAAAATTCATTTACATAGCAGCTCGCTCCAACCTCTTATACTAAATTTTGTATAACGTTTTTATCTTGCCAAGCTTGTAAGGAATTTGTGGAGACATATTGCAGCATAACATTTTAGTACGTCATGTCATTATTATAACTATAACATTATTTTTCTTTCCTTTTATTGTCTTGGTCTTATTGAGTATGCATTGTTTGCTACAACTCCATTCATTCTTCAAAAAGTAATTCTGTAACATACTTCTGTACAAAACTTATTAAAAAAAAGAACTTGAGATATAAATAGAATATGAAATATAAAGAAAAACAATATTTAGCTAGACGTGTTGCTGGGGAGTTTCTTGCCGCTTCTTCTCCTTTACAGCATCAACACGTTGCGAAGCGGTGTACATAGAACAGGAAGTAAAAATTAAATTTTAACTTACATGTATGACCTTCAAAAATTGTTCTCCGTTGGAACTTATTTTGAATAAAAACTTTTGAATTTGAATTTGCTACATAATTCTAACGACCTTTTTAATTAGCATCTATGCACACCAGCCTTAGAACTTGTTTCACTCATTTATCATTACTAAAAACTGTGATTTGATGAAAACTATACTTTAGAAGAATGTTTACCTAAGTTTTTTGCAAGCCTGTCCCAATTTTAACACTTCTCTAGTGCCTCTGATGTTTGTTATTGTTGTCTGTGCTACTGGTGCATTAAATTTTACCATCGCTGCGCTGTGTATGATTATTTCCACCTGAAAGTATCAATTTCTTTATAGGTTTTCAATAACCTTGTAGCGTAGGTATATTACATAATATCAAATATGTTAAATATTCTGCGGAATGACGCTCGCGGACCGCGTTCGTAATACCGAAGTAAGAAAGAGAGTTGGTCTGAAAGAGAGTGTCGGGGTGAAGGTAAGGAAAGGAATGCTCCGGTGGTTCGCGCATGTGGAAAGAATGACTAAACAGATACAATGCAAAAGTAGATGGATGCAGAAGTCGTGGAAGGCCACGACACACCTTCCATGATCAAATTGATCGTGTACTAGCAGAAGGTGATGTCAGGAGCCTTAAGAACAGACGAGCGTGCATGACAAGAGTTATGAATGTCAAAGAAGCAAGTGAGGTGTGTAAGAATAAGCCTAAATGGCGCTCTGTTGTTCGTGCCTACCCCGCAAAGGAACTGGCGTGAAATTATGTATGTTAAATATTGAATATCTCCTTGCGGCTGGTCGCAGGCATTCGGTGTGCTCTTGGCTCTCTTCTTCTTAATAAAACTACGTTTTAACGGTTTTAAGCGCGGTAATTTTATTTGATTTTGGTTTTTCCGACGTTTCGGCCACTTTTCAGTGGCCGTGATCACGGAAGACGGCCACTGAAAAGTGGCCGAAACGTCGGAAAAACCAAAATCAAATAAAATTACCGCGCTTAAAACCGTTAAAACGTAGTTTTATTATGTATACAAGTCGCGATCTCTTCTTCTTTTTAGAAATTGTATACCAAACCTTGTTTTGTTTTTTTGTCCAAATAAATGAAAAAAAAAAATATCTTGGATATAGCGTTAGCCAGATACGTGGAGCACAGCCCAGTTAGACAGTACCGTTAGCCTCGCCTCCGCTACTTCAAAAGGGATAGCAACGGCGAGGCAAGGATAGTTATCAGGTATCAAGGGTTGTGCAAAACGTGTGCTAGTAAGTCCAGGATATGGAAAGCCGCCGGAGGACAAAAGACGTCCTCCGACAATGAAGAGGCCTGTGTGTGAAGCCCACGCCTGCCAGGGTCGCGGAGGCGGGAATCCCAAATACCCGTAGCCCTGGCATAAGGCGCAGGACGGAACACCCAGGGGTCTTTTTGTTTTTTTTTTTACATGACCGCGCCCGTGTGTCTGTTGATATTAGATGGATCAACCAAATTGATCTATACAAACTCGTCCTTTCAATTCTGTGCCTTTCAACCGAATTGAATCAGTTTGGTTGATCTGTCTAATATTACTGCTTGCTAAAATTTATTTCTTTTAAGTTTAATATCTAGGCTATGTTACTATGTCACATTACCTAAGAGCCTAATAAAACATATCATACGAAAAAAATTAAATATCTTTTTATCATTACGAAACTAAAATAAACACACCAATCTTGGTTACGGTACAATCAGCACAAGTGAACAAGCATTAAAGTAATACGACGAATAGATCTTGCTAAATATCTGTTTGTTCCTTGATAACGTCCTTAAAATACTCTGTGAATCGATTATATAAAATTTTGTCCCATACGCAATGAGGTTTTATGTACTCCGTACTAGAGAAGGCGTCCGTAATTAGTTTATTTGAACACTCATTATGGTCCATGGACAAGTACTCGCTTAGTCTGCGCCGAGCTGTTGTCGATACTTCACGTGTTTGAGTGAAAAGTAAGTATTAAAAAAATGCCTTCATATGAAGTAAGGTACTGTTCAAACTACTCAAGAAATTCAAATAAAAGTCAATGGGTAACTTTTCATCGGTTAGTTTGTTGTACACTCGATAAAACATCTTATTTCATTTTTTTTTCAATTTTAACTCATTTGGACGTGTCATCGCTGCGGCCATGTTTAGGAGTAAGAACTATACTCTCTTAGCGATCTAGCGTTGCATGTATTAAAAGTTTGGTTAAACGGCATTTAGCGCTTCAGCAAATAAATGAGTCAGTCCACGGAACGCTCATCCTGCGCAACCTTTCATCAAGTTCGAACTTTTTGTTTTAATTAGTAACACTTACATCTCCAGTGATTAGTTTGAAGTCATCTTCAGTTATGCCCAATCCTACTTCGTCAATATCGCCAGATACTGCCCTGATTTTGTCTCCGAAATTCGGTTGCTTACTGCGCAAATCATCAAATACCTGAAATCAAGAGGTCTCAAATCAAAATTATTCGGCCTACGTGCTAAGATATTCAGAACTGGTTTTACAGTTTAGAATATATAAATTCGTTTAAATACTAGGGTATGCCCGCGACTTCGTCCACGTTGGACGGACTAAGCTAATTTATACTGCTACTGTATATTATTATGAACTGACATAAATATATTTGACATGCTGTAATGGTAGACATTTGATAATTTAGATATTATTACTTATAGATTATTATTTTAATGATTAACAAATGCAATTTTTATTTTTAATTGTATTGATTGTATGAAATGTTCCTTGTAAGTCAATATTGTAATAATAATTTTGTACGTTCAAATATGGACCGAATGCATAATACTACAAAACTACTAAAAAAATACTATAAAAACCGTAACATCTCTGTACATGTATTACGCCATAAATATATTCTATTATATTCTATTCTATACGTGTACTAAGAACTTAAATCCACTCCTAATATAAAAAAAATCCTCGAGATTCCCGGAATATAAAGTATCACAGGTTTTAGGACAGAGAATTTGCTATCGATCAGTGTAAACAGAATAGAAATCGGTCCAGTAGTTTTTACGTGAATCCCGAACAAAGACACAAACAAGAAAAATTAAAAAAACAAAAACTATACTTTTAAATTTTATAAAATTTAAAAGTTTTTATTCAAAATCAGTTCTACTGCAAAACACTTTGAAGGTCATACATACAGTATATTTATGGTCATACATAATATTATAGATATATGTATACATTATACATAGGTAGTTTAACGTATGTATAAGCACAGACATACGTAAGCTTTTACGACCACTATTAAGAGAATACCAAAATATATTGTCTTATTCATACTATATGTGTTTTAATATTCTTCACAATAAAAGAATTTCAGAGATTTCAGAGATATTTTGCATAGACATATCAGTTGCATAGATTTGACATGTACTCTATGGATTTGACCTATAAGATTGTGTTATGTGATGCATAGGTTGAAGATTTCAACTCAATTGCTCAAAAAATGCATTTACGAAGGCTGTATACATTAGTCGAAAGTTAAAAATTATGCACCATAAAATGGAAGCTGCGGTAAAATAGGTACTTAGGTGCAAAAATCAGAATTCCTACAAGGAATTTTACATTACGAGAATAAATAAGCTGAATAATCGAACCTCCTTGGAAGCGCTTTTAATTAATACATTGGTCTCACTTTGATTTTAACCTACTTATCGCACTAGTGTCATAAATAACTATTAAACTTTTGGAAGATTACGATGAAAGGTTCATATTTAACCTCAACATCACATTATCACACATAAACTAAAAATACTTACCACTTCTTTTAAAATATCCTCAAGTCGTTTGTGTGGTGAAATACTTTTCTTTGCTCTTAACAGTACGTATATTCTTTTTACTTCACATGACCTGAATAACAAACAAAGATTACTCATATGCAACCATAATTTTATTATAATACAATAATTGAAGTAATTAAGAAACAATAGTAGAAACGTATAGTAGACGTCACACGTGACCAGAAGGCTGGCATCGATTTTGCTCAAAGATTAAGCGTTACCAGACAACGTGGCAATGCCGCCAGCCTTTTGGGAACGCTCCCGACAAGTGACAGTGGTTTGGGACCAATATTTTATCTTTAGGTATTTTTCTCTTTTTTATTTAGTTTTTAATATAGTATAGTTTGTAGTTTATTTTTAAGTTTATATTGTATTGTTCACCTAAAAAAATAATAATAATGTAATGCACTCGTGTGAATAAAATTAAGAGTCAATATTAAAAACATGGTAAATGTCATCACGATGGTGAGAATACTCTGACTCAGCCTCGGATCATGAATTCTTTCGAGGGGGTGCTTATGGTGGAGGGGAGGTGCTTGCTCGATGGTGTTTGTTGAATTTTTGGTCTAAAATTCATTCACAACGATAGCGATAGATTTTCATCCGTGCAGGAACGGAGAAAGAATACAATTCCCTGCGGCCTGGCGGCTCGTCGTAAGAGGCGACAAAACAACCCACAGCCAGGTGGTAGGGTATTTGCTCGACTGGATGGCGACCACCCCTGGTCTAGAGTATGCCGCCATAACAACCTTGAGTTGTGTTCCAGCATTGAATGACCAGGTTCCAGTTTCCCTTAAGAGAGCAGCAGCGCATTTGTAGCACCTTTGGTGTTACAAATGTCCATAGGCGATGGTAACCGTTTTCCATCAAGTGGGCCGTCTGCCTGTCTGCTGAACTCCTGCAAAATCCAAAAATTTTCTTTCCACAAATCTGGCCGTTTTGTCGAATTTGATCTCTTAAACACCTTATAACGCTCAAATAATATACTTTATTTACAGTTTGACCTTCCGATAAGAATCCCAAGTGCACAACACTGCAGTCAAAGAAAACTCCTCTGGGCTTGCCCCAACGGCCCTGCTCTGACTCTATCTTGCTCAAGAATATTTGAACACACCGGTACTGGATAGAGACTAGAGCGAGATTGAACCGTGAACGGCCTGATAGTGTCAATCGAGTCCCTATATCTTACAATTCATTCCCTGCCAAACCATCGGTTAATTTTTGCATTAATTGTATGGAGCTTATGAACAGTTGGTAAGATTAGAAACCCGCGGTTAAAGCTGATATACATACATACATACATAACTTCACGCCAGTTCCCTTGCGAGGTAGGCACGAACAACAGAGTGCCATTTAGGCTTATTCTTACACACCTCACTTGCCTCTTTGACATTCATAACTCTTGTCATGCAAGCTCGTCTGTTCTTAAGGCTCCTGACATCACCTTCTGCTAGTACGTGTACTTGATCGTGATCAATTTGATCATGGAAGGTGCGTCGTGGCCTTCCACGACTTCTGCATCCATACACTTTTGCATTGTATATCTGTTTAGTCATTCTTTCATCATGCATTCTTTCCACATGCCCGAACCACCGGAGCATTCCTTTCCTTCCTTAAAGCTGATATAAAACCGTCTAAACACAGTAATTCACAATTTTGTACGCCACTTATAATCTGCCGATCAGACATCGCAAATTACAAAAGTAACGTTAATGTACTGGTTACAGGTACATCATTGTTTTCTTATTCCTCCCTCCGAGCGCACGGGACTGCTTTTTTTAAATGCTTTTTTGGGGTGTTTGTGTTTTCATTTTTCTTATTATGTCTTAATGCGTCTATGTTTACATGTGTATTGTATTAATTATTATTACATAACTATTTTGTTTATTTTACATCTATTTCCTCTATTATATTTGTCGGGTTCACGCCAGAAGCGAACGAATGATGCTCCGAGAATAGCACAATAATAATAGATATATTAGGACAACTCCAAGAGTTGCATCCACGCTTGTCAGGTGTCGAGCAGCAATTTGCCCTCCAAGAATACTGCGATTATCAAGCAGTAATTATCGACCACAAATGTGCTCCTCGTCCAAGACTATCAACGCAGACTGTCGGTCGTAGACTAGGTTGTAGAATCGTAGACTGTCGGTTAAAGACTGCGCCTCCTCTGCCCGAACACCGCGTATTTAACAGGTAACAGGCACGCGGCGCAGTGACACCATCCGCTAATTCTGTGGCGCCACTTCAGTTACACTTCCTTCATAAAACCAACTTCCGCACTACGTATTAACTTCCAACATCCAGTTACTCCATTTCCGATATCTACATTAACATCCGGTTAAACAATTTCCGATTACTACATGAAAGAATACTCTATCCGGTTATTGACTACTTCCGTCATATGGTTATTTTATAATAACAAATACGATTCCTACATATTCTTAGTTTCCTCCCTTCAATATTTCTAGTTAAGATTTGTTTTATAGGATAGTTAGTTATTGTTATAGCATAACAACAAAATAATAGGCATTTATGATTTTTTTTTATTTAAAGGTAAGAGTAGGTACTCGCCTTACGTGCAGATTATACTTCATGCTTTTTTTCTTATTTTACATTTTATTGTTATTATTTGTTGTGTTATTAGTTTGCAGCGACTTGCGTATTTCTGGTTCTTATAAAATGCCTACGGAAAGGTGCGGTTGCTGTCGCAAATTTTTGTCGCCTTCTGAGGGTGTTAAATGTGTTATATGCCGATTATCACACCACAGATCGTGGGTTATGCTCCTAAGTAAAGGTAAAATACCTTCCACCTGGCGTTACCCAGCATGTAAGAAGGGAGAGAAAAGGGATGATATTTTTTTACAAGATAGTTCAGTGAATATCCTAAACGTAGAAGATCAGGAGAACGCCATATCGTCTGACAGTACTCCAAGGTTTCGCGCTAAGGAGGATGCAAATAATAAGGATTTTAACCTAAAGGATATCCTGGAGGAGTTACGGGCAATGCGTGTCGATTATTTAGATCTTCGTAAGGAACTGCCAGATTTGAAAACTGTAGTGCAGACATATAATACATGTATTGAAGGACTGGAAGTCTAAATGAACGCCCTGGAGAATTGTATTACGCAAATGGAAGATCATGTTGACTTCGATAAGGTCATAAGACAGTTAAAGGAGGATCTTAATGATCAAGAACAAGATAATCTTGCAAATGATTTAGAAATCACTAATATTCCTGAAGAGAAGTATGAAAATCCTAAGCACTTGGTTACATTCATGGCCACGAAGAGACGAAGTACTACACAATGTCCGTACCGATCATACAGCCAATACGAGTGTTCTAGGACTATCTGGAAAGCCACAGTGGTTCTATGTAAACGACAGGCTAACTAATAAAGTCTTCTATTGGTGCCTTGAGCCCTGCTTTGACCCATATATGTAATATTTTTATGGAAAAGGGAGTATTTCCAATTGCTTGTAAGAGAGCGATAGTCCATCCAATCTTCAAACATGGGGAGTCTAACATTGTAAGTAATTTTAGACCTACTTCTATACTGCTGGTAATGTCAAAGATATTAGAAAAGCACTTAAACTATCGCTTGGTCAACTATTTAGAATCAAAAAATCTACTTGCTAGTTATCAATATGGTTTCAGACGTCACTCAACCAATGACGCTGTAGCTTCCTTGGTTAATCACATTGTTGAAGTATTAGACCGTAAAGACAGATGCCTTAGCATTTATCTCGACTTATCAAAGGCATTCGATACTGTATTCGTTCCAACTCTATCCTCAAAGCTTGAACTGTTCGGTGTCAGAGGTATAACTTTCAAAATCCTTCAAGATTATTTCACTAATCGTAGCCAGGCTGTTAAGATAGCTAATCATGTTAGAAACGATGAAAGTTGTGTACGGGGTTCCTCAAGGAAGTATACTCGGGCCGACTCTTTTGAATGTTTACATCAATGAGTTATGTTTCCTTGAGTTACCGAACTGCAGAATATTTACTTAGTCTGGCCATAAATACTGTTACAATTAAAAAGAAACAAAATATTACATTTGAATTTGAAATCTGTCATTTTTATATGATTGTTCATTGTGTTTTCTCATTTTGGCGCCAATACATTGTACAACATTTTGCGATACTAAAATGGAGTGGGGCGATAAAGAGAACCGAATCGCTGTGATTGCATTACACAAAGTAGGTATGGAGCTAAATGCAATTTTTAAAACTTTCCATACGCTTGATATTAGTCAAATGTTTGTGTACCGGGGCTATTAATAGGTACAATGAGACCTCCTCTGTTTGTGACAGAAAAAGATCTGGTCGTCCACGTAGTGTTCGTACGAAAAAGGTGGTCAAAGCAGTAAGGGAAAGAATTCGAAGAAATCCTGTCCGAAAGCAAAAGATTTTATCTCGGGAGATGAAGATATCACCTAGAATCATGTCGCGTATTTTAAAAGATGATTTAGGACTTGCAGCTTATAAGAGACGTACTGGTCATTTCTTAACTCATAATTTAAAAAATAATAGGGTGGTAAAATCGAAACAACTACTAATAATAATCGAAACAACAACTAAGCGATACACAAAGGGAGGTCACAGAAAAATTTTGTTTACGGCTGACAAAATGTTTATAATTGAGCAACATTTTAACAAATAAAATGACCGTATTTGTGCTCAAAGCTCTAAGGAAGCTTCTCAATTAGTCGACAGAGTGCAACGTGGGCATTATCAGTCTTCAGTGATGGTTTGGCGGGGTGTTAGCTATGAAGGAGTGACCGAGCCATATTTTTGTGAAAAAGGTATCAAAACATTTTTTTTATTTTTTTATTGCAGTAGTGCTGCAGACAGGCACACGGTCCACTTTATAGAATGCGGTTACCATCGCCTATAGACATTTACAACACCAAATGTGATACAAATGGGCTGCTGCTCTCTTAAGGGTCACTGGAACCTGGTCACTAATGCCGGAACACAAGTCAAGGTTGTTATGGCGACATGATTTAGACCAGGGGTGGTAGCCATCCAGTCGGGCAAATGCCCTACCACCTGGCTGTGGGTTGTTAAGTCGCCTCTTATGACAGGCCGCCCGGCCGCAGGAAATTGTATTCTTTCTCCGTTCCTGCACGGATAAAAATCGCATCGGCACAAATGTATCAAGATATAATTCTTGAGAAAGTAGTTAAGCCCCTTAACAACACCATGTTCAATAACCAAGAATGGTCCTTCCAGCAAAACTCGGCGCCGGGTCATAAAGCTCGGTCCATGCAGTCTTGGTTGGAAACGAACGTCTAGTCCCGATCTTAATCCGCTGGATTATGATTTATGGTCAGTTTTAGAGAGTACGGCTTGCTCTAAATGCCATGATAATTTGGAGTCCCTAAAACAATCCATACGATTGGCAGTGAAGAATTTCCCCATGGAAAAAGTACGTGCTTCTATTGATAACTGGCCTCAACGTTTAAAAGACTGTATTGCAGCCAATGGAGACCACTTCGAATAAGCTTTTTATATTTTAAATTGTTTTATATTTATGTATTAAACTAACACACTGTAAAACGTATAAATGTTATTTGCAATAGAAAAAAAAAATCTTTGTTACAATATTAATGACAAGACTAGGTATACTGAGTTATATATATTATATACGGAATTTCAGCCAAATCGGTCTAGTAGTTATTCCGTGGAAACAGAACAGACGGACGGAGGACAGACAGACAGAGTTACTTTCGCATTTATAATATTAATAGGGATTTATGTGCGAAAGTAACTAGCATAGCGACTAACATAATAAAGAAATATATAAATGTACTAATTTTTCTGGTTATTACCAGTTGTTAATTATTATTCACAATCACAAGCATGCAAACACCACACACACACACACACACGCACACACATACATCCACACACACACACACACACACATTCACGCAATCTGAGCAAACACTTGAATAGATCGTTGCTTTTTGTACGACTGTTTGGATATCTACTTTAGTGTATTAATTAGTAATTCATCTGAACCCTATTAGTATAGTATAGGGTTGATAATTACAAAATATTGCAATTTTTACTTTACACTTTATTGTACTTTGTATTCCGCTGCAACCGAAAGTTGCCATAGTCAACTGTAATTGACAAGTCGAAACCTAGTTCGGGACTTTGATAGCTGACGGACTGCACAATAGTACATTATGGTACTAGTGTGTAACATTGGTGATTACCGCCGAGGCGAGGGTCTTAAGAGAGCCGAGGACGGTAATCATCAATACACACGTGTATCATATGACGTTTTTCAACACACTTGTGAATAAAATAACAACAAAAACTCATTTTATTTAGTAGATAAAAAAAAGTTATATATGAGTGAAAGTTTTATTTATTAAACACGTACGAGTTAAAATTATCTATTTAAATAAGAAGTTGCATGAAATGAGCAAGCAATAGGAACATTAATTTATTTGTTCTATAGAACACGATCTTTTTTTTTTGAATAAAAACTTTTTTAAGAACAAAGCAATTCAATCAATAAAATAAAAAAAAAAATCTATAACTCACTAGTGAGTTATAATGTTTTTTACTCACAGTTTGATAATGGGTATCATTTTGTGCCTAATTGCGGTGACCATAGAGCCACTTTATGAGCAAGTGTGTTGAAAAAATATTTTATTTCCATTGTTATGCATTGTGGCTATGAATGAATGATTTTTATTTTATTTTATTCTGCTCACATAAATACTTATATCACTCTTACCTCAACAACTTCTCTACCAGCTGCTTGGCGAGAAATCCCGAAAATCCGGTAACGAAAATACCAGAATTTTCATAGAATTTCTGTATTTCTGAGTCGCCTTTGGACATTTTCTCAATTTTTATCTTCCTTGACAAGGCTTGATTGTAAATGTCGGCTGCTGTTGCCATGTTTGTAAGCTTACAGTCAGTTTCTATTCTGCTAGAAAACTTATATTTTTCACTTTTAAGTTACGTATGTATATGGTATCCAATAACAATGAAATTTATTTTAGAAAAGAATAATCGAAATGGGTTCAGAAACAAAAAAGATATGACTGAACTGAATACATAGACGAAAAAATATTTACACGACGAATTGTGAACCGCCTCCTTTTTTTGAAGTCGGTTAAAAACACTAAAAAACTTTTATTTTAAATGTGAAACGGTAAAATTGGTCTGCGAGAGACGATCCTGACAGCAATTATAAATATTAATGGACACTTAACTTGTCTTTTATATATATATTATTTTCGAAGGCACATGACCTTCTCATAAGATAGGGACGGAGCATGTAAGATCCGTCATCGGTTAAAATTCATTTAAACTTTGTATCTAATGACGCATTTCATATGTAATATAGGTAACATAAAATATTATTGGTACCTATAATATTGAATGAATGAATGAATGAATGAATATGCTTTATTGTGTTTTAAAGATACAGTTAACAATTACAATTAAATTTACAAAACCCAATTACGATATAATAGGTTGGGGAAAAAGTCTTTTCGCATATAGTATGTATGAACTTGTAATAAGATCTCTTTGGCTATACCATTTGTATCTGGCTGGTTTTGGTATCATTAAAAAGTTTTAATTTTAAAGAAGACAATTCCAAATTCAAATTAGGAAAATGTGTGATTTTCATTTGTTTTTCTTATTGTTAAAATGAGTGAATCTAATGAATAAATTCGATACATTTTAAAATTTTACTACAAAAAAGGTAAAAATGCAACACAAGCCGCGAAAAAATATTGTGATGTTTATGGACCTAATGCAGTATTTGTGAGAGTAGCGCAAATTTGGTTTAAGCGTTTTCAATCCGGAAATTTTGATATCAAAGATGCACGTCGCTATGGTCGCCGTGTTACGGACAAAATTGATGCCATTTTTGAAAAAGTGGAGCAAGATCGGCATATTAGTAGTTACGATGTAGCTAGCTGGAGAACTGGGAATTGACCACAAAACGGTTTTGGCGCATTTGAAAAAAGCTGGGTACACAAAAAAGCTCGATATTTGGGTGCCTCATGAGCTCACTGAAAGAAACCTAATGAACCGTGTACTCATTTGTCATTCTTTATTACGACGTAATGAAACCGAACCATTTTTGAAGAAGCTGATAACTGGTGATTAAAAGTGGATCACGTACGACAAGAACGTGCGAAAAAGATCGTGAACAAAGGCCGGTCAGGCTTCACAGACTGTGGAGAAAGCCGGGTTAACTCGCAACAAGGTGATGCTTTGTGTATGGTGGGATTGGAAGGGCATTATTCATTATGAGCTGTTACCGCTAGGCAGGACCGTCGATTCTGAACTGTACTGCGAACAACTGATGAGATTAAAGCAAACAGTTGACAGAAAGCAGCTGGAATTAATCAACAGAAGGGGTGTGGTTTTTCACCATGATAACGCTAGACCTCACACATCTTTAGCCACTCAGCAAAAATTACGAGAGTTTGGCTGGGAGGTGTTAATGCATCCGCCGTATAGTCCTAACCTTGCACCTTCAGATTTTCACCTGTTTCGGTCTCTGCAGAATTCCTTAGGCAGTGTCAAGTTAAGATCACGAGAGGACTGCCAAAACCACTTGTCGCAGTTTTTTGATCAATACGAGATGGCAAAAAGTTATCCAACAAAATGGCACCTACATATTTTAGTCAAATGTAAATAAAGTTTTCTAAAAAAACCTTTTGAATTTTTATATAAAATACGAAGAAACTTTTTCCCCAACCTAAATACTAATTGACAATTTATTCACAAAACAATTATAAAATTGCATATAATCGAATACAATAAAAGAAAACATAACTTATTTGTAATGTATTCTACCCAATGAGTCGTTTTCATAAATATCGGTAGAAGTTCATAGCGTGGGGTCCTGGGGCCATGAGCCTATATATAGCGTCCGATATATATATATATATATATATATATATATATATATATATATATATATATATATATATATATATATATATATATATATATATATATATCGACGTGGAATTTGTTTTCAAACCCCCCGATTTTAAAACATTCTTCATTGGTGCTCCGCTCCTATTGGTCTTAGCGTGATGATATATCGCTTATAGCCTTCCTCGATAAATGGACTATCTAACACTGAAAGAATTTTTCAAATCACACCAGTAGTTCCTGAGATTAGCGTGTTCAATCAAACAAACAAATTCTTCAGCTTTATATATTGGTATAAGATATATAATATGTACAATATTATTTTCTGCTCATTGTATTTGTTACATTCAGTAATATAAAAAAAATTGTTTTCAAACCTTCAGATTAAGGAAATTCCTCAAGATAATTGTCAGATTATGCTACAAAGACATCAAGCTGAACCGTCTGTATATTAATCTGACGCGGTCGAGTATTTCAATGTTATGATTTTTTTTGCATTTTCAAAAATCGGCCATGATTTTTGGTCGCTTCCAAATCGTCAGTCTATTGAATAGCAGGTTCTTTGGGGTTTAATTAACATCCCTTATGAATATCTAACGAGCTCGAATATTTTTTTTTTATTCCCATTTCAACCCCTTCGTACGGCCACCCCCACCACGCAAACCGGCATATTAATATTTCTCCGTTATCAGAAACACATGGGGCGCACATTATTAATATCTGACGCGCATAAGTATGTCTGTGTGACTCTTTTTTTTACATTTTTGAAGGGAGTTTTTGGCGGGAACTGAAAGAGGACGTTGTGCTGTGCAGTTTTATTTTCTAAAAATGTGCAAAATTACTCTAAAATGAACAATAGTTGTAGGATACTGATAGTTTTTGAGTAGTAATTATGTGTTTTTGTGAGAAATGTGAACTATATAGCCAAATGTGGCCATTCGAGTTTTCACAAGAACTCCGTTGAATGACGTCGATTGTGGCCTACAGTACAACGGCGTCTGGCTTAAAGGCCTAGTTGCCAAGCCTTAAACTAAAAAAAAAAACATTTTTGAAACATCTGGACACGCTCCCCCATCAGTGAAAGGACATACATTACTTAACCTTTTTTTTTCTTTTTATCGTCTAATCTTCACAATCCAAAAGGTTCCCGCGACGCTTGAGTAAGTCCACAGTTACAGCCTTACTTATAATAATCTCGTTAAGAAACGATTAGCCATCTCTTAAGTAAAAGAATCAGAATCAGACCCTAATCACTGAATATATTTTTTTTCACTTATAAACATGTATTACCTGTTTACCTAAGAGGAGCACAGATAAACGAAATTTGAATGATTAACGTAGGTTGTATCTAAAAATATTCGATAAAGACGAGTTTATGGGTAAGATTTTCACTAATCAGTTGCTGAGCAGTTTCTTTAAATTTAAGAAACGATTATAAGTAAGGCCCTTAGCCTCTTGGGCGCCCCCTACTACTAATCTTTTTTGCGAGCTTTTGCCAGGTGGTAGGGTATTTGCTCGACTGGATGGCGACCACCCCTGGTCTAGAGTATGCCACCATAACAACATTGTGTTGTGTTCCGGCATTAGTGACCAGGTTCCAGTTTCCTTTAAGAGAACAGCAGCGCATTTGTAGCACCTTTGGTGTTGCAAATGTCCATAGGCGATGGTAACCGCTTTCCATCAAGTGGGCCGTCTGCCTGTCTGCTGAACTCCTGCAATAATAATAAAAAAAGCTACTTTTTTACGTAAACATTTTACATACGCATTAATAGATTCATTAATAGAAATGTATCCACTGGAAATCATTCCACCTTCATCCGTATCATGGAAAAAGAATACTCATGCTAAATCGATTATCAAAATACTGAATTCTCGTAACATTTTGCGGGGTGAACCTTTCTAGCGCATCACTGACCCCAACCACGTTTGTTTTAACAAACATAAATATCGTCTTAAGAATTTCTTAAATTAAGTGCCTTTTTGATAAAAATAATAATGATTACTCAGTCATTTTATAGCCAAAAATAATGATTTAATACGAATTTTAAAAAAGTGGTCGCGTACAAAGATGTGATCTGGAGAATCGCTCTGCGGCGCGATTGGCTTTCTACTCCAAGACCGGCTTCTTTTACTTTACCGGCCGCTTTCACTCAGAGCTCGCGGCTAATTCTGTTTTGTTGGTCTCAATATACGGCAAATACGTGTTTATACTCCACAAGGTTTTGCTGCGACTCGCTCGCCTAATTTTGCAAACGTTTCATAATTTAAGGTCTTACCGTCGGGCTTATGGTTTCTGGCCGTGGCCAAACGCCTACATTAGTGTATAGATAGATAGATAGATAAAAACTTGAGAGGTGTCAAGGGACACCCGGATGGAACGAAGTTCCTTTCGATTAATTAGTGAAGGAATTGTAATAAAATTTTATTTTTTTAAGGTAAATAGGAGGTTTTATTTATTTACTATACACGTCTCACGATATGTACACAAATCATAAAGTTACAATTCATTGACAAAAAAATGATCAAATGCGATATAGATTGACGAAATTAAGGTAACTCGATTTATTTCTATGAGCGGTAAGATTTGAGAGACAGACAGGAGAAACATTTCGCACGCCGCACGGCTGTGCAATAGCGTACTATAGCAAAAAGTGTCGTGACGGGCTCTTGTCACCGCCAGGGTACCTGCCGTTCTGGAGCCAAACGGCTTTCACAACGCGACGATGGCAGGAGACTTCGTTGGGATGACTCTATTATCAATGGTGGATTTACCAGTAGGCTGAGTAGGCCTAGGACGGCAAATTTAGGACCAATTCTTTTACATATTATGTCTTACACAATCTTCAAACTACGGTAAAAGGGAGGTCTAATTCAAGACTATACACGTCTCACGATATGTACACAAATCATAAAGTTACAATTCATTGACAAAAAAATGATCAAATGAATATGATTGTGAATTAAGGTATCGATTTATCGGTAGGGGCGGTAAAATTTGAATAACCTACAGGCGTCATATTTCTAAATCCGCCCCTGTCTATTATACACCAATACAAAAATGAACTGCCGGGCTCTTGTCACCGCCAGGGTACCTGCCGTTCTGGAACCAAACGGCTTGTGCCGCGACGATGGCAGGAGACCGGATGGGATGACGTTAGTACCTTGGAAGATGGGCTGCCCCTTAGTGTGGGATGCTACTTGCGTTGACACTCTGGCGGCGTCCCATCTTTCAAGTACGTCCGCTACCGCCGGTTCTGCTGCAGCCGAACAGGAGGCCCTCAAGCGCCCCAAGTACGCCGCTATCGGCAATAGACACATTTGCGGCGTCTGGGGTGGAGACTCTGGGTCCGTGGGGTCCTAACGCTCTAAAGCTTTATCGAGATGTTGCCGAATGCTTAGTAGCCCTCTCACGCGACCAAAAGGCTGGCGTCTATTTTGCTCAAAGGGTAAGCATTGCTATTCAGCGTGGTAACGCCGCCAGCCTTTTGGGGACGTTCCCGCTAAGTGACAGTGGTTTGGGACCAATATTTTATCTATAATTTTGCTCTCCTTTTTTATTTAGTTTTAGTATTTAATTTTAAGTTTCTATTTTATTGTTTAGTTTAATTTTTAAAATGAACTTGACTTTTTGGTCATAATTTTAAATATCGGCAGCGATTTTGCTTGTCTGATAGCAACAGGCAGCGCGTTCCAAAGCTGTATAGCCCTAACGGTAAAAGAATCGTTGGACAAAATTTGAGTTATGCGCAGGAGTGTTCAATTTAAGTTTAGTAAAAGGGCGTAAATTAAGAGAGCACGAAAGAAATTCAGAACGTTCTTTAAGGTAATCAGGAGTACTTGGGCCAAATACAATACTATAGAGAAAAGAAGGAATGTGAGTATTCCGGCGAAATTGAATTGACAACCACTAATTTTTTTTCGAAATTCAGAGACATGGTCATACTTGCGTAAGTCAAATATGAACCTTATGCAAAAATATACGTGTATATATGTTATCTATCAATATTTAACGTCATTAACAATAATAACAAAATCGGGTCATAAATAACGCATTTAATGCATCGCTACGACGGGGTGGAACGGGCTATAAACTTTAACATTATTCCAGACTAGCTGATGCCCGCGACTTCGTCCGCGTGGTGCGGTTTTTTAACTATCCCACTCTTTAATTTTTCGGGATCAAAAGTATCCTATATGTTGACCAGGGATATAAGCTACCACCATACAAAATTTAATTTAAATCGGTCCAGTCCTTTCGGAGATTAGCCGGTACAAACAGAGAAACAAAAAATTTGAAAAAAATCTAAATTAGTTCTATTTCACTTCTTACATCCCCCTGACTCGGTTTTTAGCTTTTTTTTTCATTGTACAGAAATTCGACCTCTACATTTTTATAATATATATAGATGAAGCAGTAACTCAATACAAATAATAGTGTAGTGACAATGCCTTGTCAGCTGTAGAAAAAATAAATAATAGTTTTAAAAAAACTAAAAAATACGCTTTTTAGAAAATCCAACTAAAAAATAGAAAATAAATTTGATTTCTTTTTTATTTTTTTATTGCAGGAGTTCAGCAGACAGGCAGACGGCCCACTTAATGGAAAGCGGTTACCATCGCCTATGGACATTTGCAACACCAAAGGTGCTACAAATGCTCTGCTGCTCTCTTAAGGGTCACTGGAACCTGGTCACTAATGCCGGAACACAACTCAAGGTAGTTATGGCGACATGTTTTAGACCAGGGGTGGTAGCCATCCAGTCGGGCAAATGTCCTACCAGCTGGCTGTGGTTTGTTTAGTCGCCTCTTACGACAGGCCGCCCGGCCGCAGGAAATTGTATTCTTTCTCCGTTCCTGCACGGATAAAATAGTGTAAGAAAAAAATATTTTATTCTAAAAAAAAGCGTGGGGTGCCTGATATCAATAGTTTGAAAAGCACCCCACGCTTTTCTTTTATAATAAAATATTTTTTTCTTACACTATTTTTAATTCAACTTTATTAAAAATTATTTTCTATTTGTTAATTGGATTTTCTAAAAAGCGTATTGTTTGGTTTTTTTAAACTATTATTTATTTTTCATTTTTTAGTGATTTAATTCCCTTCTCCGTGGAAACTTTTAAAAAAGAATTAAATACACTCTTATGATAAAATGGAACGTTATGTAAAAATAAGGTTTTTTAAAAATGTTTTTAAATACAAGTTTTGGAGATCCTGCATATCATGTACCAGCAGAGTGCTAGCCAAGACAAGTAAAACGAGCCCAAACACGACGGCTCTATCTTGTTTAGTACCTTCGGATTCCATCATCAGACCAGCTCCATGGTACCATATTATTGCATTGTCACGCGATATACACATACGTGTTAAATTTCAGCTCAATCGGAAACAGGGAAGTCGATCAAATTTAACTTGAAAGATTCCGTTACATACTAACATACGTATGAAGCTAATAAAAGCGTATAAAATATGAAGACCTAGCAACTGACATCATTTTTACCCTGTCGTTTATTGCATAAAGCAAATCTCTTTATCTATTAACTATTTAACATGTTTAATTATTTATGTCGTATAGTAAGTGTAAATTTATGATCATGAACACAGGCAAAGGTTAATTCAATCTTTAATAAATATATTACAATGTATTACCTGTAGGTAGGTAGGTAACTCTGTATTGTACACCGAAGTATAGACAAACAGAAATAGAAAAATACAAAACCCTTGGTAGCCTTGCCTTCGCGTTTTACAAGCTTTTATTGAATTTGCAATGGATGTACCTATGTACGTATGTAAGTATGTATGTATGTAAGTTCGGGTAGAATCTTGCAAGTTCAATTTGACCAACTTCCCGGTTTCCGATTGAGCTGTAAATTTTCCATACATACGTATATCGCGTGACAATGCAATAATATGGTACCACGGAGCTGAGCTGATGATGGAGTCGGAAGGTGGCCATAGCAACTCCTGTACTAAACAAGATAGACCCGTCGTGTTTGGGCTCGTTTTACTTGATTTGGCTAGCACTCTGCTACTACATGACAATCAGGATCTCAAAAGCTTGTATTTAAAAACCTTTTTAAAAAAGCTTATTCTTACATAACGTTCCATTTTATCATAAGAGTGTATTTAATTCTTTTTTCAAAGTTTCCACGGAGAAGGGAATGAAATCACTAAATAATCACTAAAAAATGAAAAATAAATAATAGTTAAAAATAATAATAAAAATACGCTTTTACTACAGTCTTTCATAGACCAAAAGTGACGTAATTGAACATCAGTTATGTTAAATTTATGATCAGGCCAGACCTGTCTAATGTACTTTAAAAGCTGTGATAACATTTGGTCTTGAAGCGTTTTTTGTTTTACTTTAAAATCACCGCTGCCACCATGTTATGTATTGAAACAACTTTAGTACGTTTGCAACTGCTTTATTCAAAACTACCTACATTTATAGTATTATTAATAACCACCCACAACAGTTCTTAAATAAATAAATTTCAATTTAGACAAGGCTTCATACATTTTTTTTTCACAAGTTTGATTTTCATATATAGAAAGAAATATATGAAACCAAATTTATATGATAATACAACATAAATAAGTTACAAGATTTATTTATTTTATTAGTTTCATAAATATTTACAATATTCCGGACATTTACAATATTACAGTGTAAAAGATTCCGTGCAGGAACGGGGAAAGAATATTATTTCCTACGGCCGAGCGGCTTGTTACGACAAGGCGATAAAACAACCCACAGCCAGGTGGTAGGCTTTTTGCTTATCTGGATGGCTACCACCCCCGTTCTAAAATATACTACCATAACAACCTAGAATTGTGTTCCGGCATTAGTAGACAGGTTCCAGTCACTCTTTCGAGAGCGGCAGCACATTTATAGCCTTTGGTGTTACAAATGTCCATAGGCAATGGTAATTAGTTTTCTATCAGGTGGGCCGTCTGCCTGTCTCCTCAACTCGTGTAATAAAAAAAATAATTAATTAGATTAGACGGTCTGTGGTTGAGCGGGCTAAGTCTGACGGGTTACTTCACTATATCGCAGAGGCTCCGGGTTCGATTCCTGGTATAGTAAATTTCGAAAACGATTTTTTTCTCACTTATTTAAGTACCTACTTTAGTCTGGGTGTCTGAGATTGTATATTACCCATAACACAAGCGTAACTTGCTTAATTTGGGGATATACAATGTATGTTTGTCTGCCGATTATTTAATTACTAGCGGCCCGCCCCGGCTTCGCACGGGTATCTAATTTTTTTTTTAAATATAGCCTATTTCAACCGAAGATAGTGTAGCTTGCCAACAGTGAAAGAATTTTTCAAATCGGTTCAGTAGTTTCGGAGCCTATTCAATGCAAACATACAATCATATCTTTCCTCTTTATAATATTACTATAGATTTAATTGTAAAAAAGTGTAAGGAACTTGTAATATTATTAAGATTCGTAGAATACAGATTTGTCCTTAAGTAATTCCTGTCAATTTTTATGTTTGTGGCAGACCACTAAGCCAGCGGGAGCAAGCGGTGAAGACAACATCAGTGAAGTGAGCCGCAGGACGAGTGGCTTATACACGATGTCCAGTTCTCGCGGCGACCACTCGCCATCTCACTGCATTGCTATACCGTGGGATTGCAACATGTGCCTACCTACTGTCCTTTTGTATAGTTATTAGTGTACAAATATATTATCGTTTAAAAACGATAACTAGTAGGGATGGGCCGAATGTGGTTTGAACCGAATGCGAACTTCGGTTAAAACAAAAAATTCGGCCGAACTTCGGTTTGATTTCGCCACGCTTTCTCAAGAGCAACACATCGTGACCTGTTGACAACGTCAACTTGATAACACCAAATTTTTGGCTTTTTTACACCATAACCCGCCTCTACTAAATTTTAAGTATGAGTAGGTGGATAAAAGAATAGATTTTTAGACCTTTGATTGAAAAAAAATCACTATTTCATATAATTCTAAATTCATAATGTTTAATTCGTAAAAAGTGATTTCAATCAAAATTAAAGTTATAATTGCTGATGTCCCTCCCTTAGACGTGTTTAAAAAAAAATAAGTTACGCATTATAATTAAGCAGTTGCACTACTTACTGATATTTCTTAGAGGAATAATAAGTTTATTTCTTTTTTAATTTTATGTCTATTTAATTAGGCAAAGACTCAATCAAGAACTAATTTTATTTATTTTTTATCACATTGCACGTTAAGATTTACATGTTCCTAACTAAAATAAATGACCATGTGTAATAGATTCCATTTTTTTGTATTACGGTTATGATAGATATGATTTCTATTAACTGCAGTCAAAATAGTACAAGTAGGTACCTATTTACTTTTTCCTTGCACCGAATGTTCGTCATTTAAATCGAATTTCGGCTGAAGCTTCCGAAATTCGGTTAAACCGAATGTAAAACGTATTTCGGCCCATCCCTAATAACTAGCCTTTGACTTACGGAGTACTGCACCAGTTAATAATAAAATAATAATAAATAAATCTTTATTAGCCTCTAGTGTTTTACAATTTATCAAACAAGAGACACAGAAAGATAATTAGGAGACAGTAAAAATATGTTACTTTAAAATACGGCTATGGAATTTAAGACAAGTAAGTATACCTTCGACTCTCAAACTAGGAACAAGGCCTGTGTTTTGAGTTAATCAAAGGTAACCCTCACCTATATGGTTAAATAATATTATTATGGTTATTAAATAAGTCATTGTATATGCTTATGTGCGTGTGTATGTGTGTGGTTGAGAATGTGTGAATGCGTATAGTGATTATTGATATCAGTATAATTATTATACATTATTATATATATTATATGAGTTCACACACACAGTTATAACTCAGTATTAATATTTGTCTTTATTACATACATACATACATACATACATAACTTCACGCCAGTTCCCTTGCGGGGTAGGCACGAACAACAGAGCGCCATTTAGGCCCATTCTTACAGACCTCACTTGCTTCTTTGACATTCATAACTCTTGTCATGCACACTCGTCTGTTCTTAAGGCTCCTGACATCACCCTCCGCTAGTACACGATCAATTTGATCATGGAAGGTGTGTCGTGGCCTTCCACGACTTCTGCATCCATCCACTTTTGCATTGTATATCTGTTTAGTCATTCTTTGGGAAACATCATAATTTATTCTTCCATATGCACCGAACACACCGGATCATTCCTTTCACTAAAAAATACCTTCACTTCCCGACACTCTCTTTCAGAGCGTCATTTAGGCCCATTCTTACACACCTCACTTGCTTCTTTGACATTCATAACCAACTGTTCTTAAGGCTCCTTCAGGCCGTGCATTGTATATCTGTTTTCATCCACATACAACTATAATATTAATTATAATATAAATATTTATTAATATTATAATATATAGTTTGCCGTGACGTCGCTCTAGGGTCAAGCGGAAGATCAGCGTTGGTCTAACAGATCGACATTTTTGCTGAGCTTGATCCAATTTTTAGGACATAATACGTATATTATCAGATACTTTGTGGTTGTTATCTCTTTTTTATTGTATTTAATTTTTACTTTTAATGTGTTTGTTGTATATGTCCTAAAAATAAACTTGTTTTCTTTCTTCTTTCTTTCTTCTGATGTGTGTGAAAAAAGTCATCGAATGTGTGTCACGAGTGCAGAAATTAATGAAAATTGTAAAAAATAAAACGGAATATATAATGACAAACAGTAATAGGTATTAGTTTATTAGTGCTTCAGACGCATCATAATCCAAGGATTTTAGCCAATTTGTGACTTTATGCTTGGTTTCTCGTCTAGTTAAAGGATATATTTTCAAGTCCTTGTTCGCTCTATTATACAGACAGCTTTTGATTGAGTATGTGTGTTTCCAGGCCAGGGTAGTTCTTGTGCCGACAATATGGCAGTTGCACGATTTTTTTTTTTTTTTTTTTTATTGCAGTAGTTCAGCAGACAGGCAGACGGCCCACTTAGTGGAAAGCGGTTACCATCGCCTATGGACATTTGCAACACCAAAGGTGCTACAAATGCGCTGCTGCTCTCTTAAAGGAGACTGGAACCTGGTCACTAATGCCGGAACACAACACAAGGTTGTTATGGCGGCATACTCTAGACTAGGGGTGGTCGCCATCCAGTCGAGCAAATACTCTTACCACCTGGCTGTGGGTTATTTAGTCGCCTCTTGCGACAGGCCGCCGGGCCGCAGGAAATTGTATTCTTTCTCCGTTCCTGCACGGATAGAAACGATACTCTACATGTTTAAAAATATAATAACGCGCGAGCAAGAAACGATCACCATTTATATATGAGTTCATATAATTTGTATTGCGAAAAAATGATGTAAGACTCAAGTGGCTTCCTATTCATTTTCACCGGAATACTTACATTCTCAATCTTCTTTATAAAGAAAAGAAAAAAGAAAGAAAGAAAAACTTTATTTGAAGTAATAGCGACGTAATTACATTCCTTATACATTTTTATACACAGAACATATTTTGAGAATTTGTACGTTGAATTTTCAGCAAACGAGGTTTTATACATTTTTATACACAGCATATTTTGAGAATTTGTACGCCGCATTTTCAGCAAACGAGGTTTACACTCGGCATATTGCTGTGCCGGAATTATATCCGACACAACGCTGACATATTTACTCCTAATAGTCCCCAGTACCTTAAGGAACGTTTTAAATTCCTTCGCCTATCCACTGCCCATAATTTGCGCTCTGATACGTATCGAAAACTCATGACACCTGCACACATTTCATCCTATTATGATATTTTTTTTTACAGTGCAGGCTATCAAACTTTGGAATATGCTACTTCTTACTGTCAGAGAGGCCAAATCCTTACCAACAATTAGGAAATTTGCTCAGAAAACACTATTTCTCCACAAATAGCTAAATCTGATTAACACAATATAATCATGCTAATACATTTATTACAATAACGTATGTATTTTGAAATATATTATTGTATATGTGTATATATATGACTATGTATATATGTAAGTATTTGTATATTTATTTCTTAAATTTTGAGTATTTATGTATCTATTGACTTTTTCCTGCACCATCTACATCGCCTAATTCAAATTTATTTGCCAGGTGGTAGGGCATTTGCCCGACCGGATGGCTACCACCCCTGGTCTAAAGTATGTCGCCATAGCAACCTTGAGTTGTGTTCCGCCATTAGTGACCAGGGTCCAGTTTCCCTTAAGAGAGCAGCAGCGCATTTGTAGCAACTTTGGTGTTGCAAATGTCCATAGGCGATGGTAACCGCTCTCCGTCAAGTGGGCCGTCTGCTTGTCTGCTGATCTCCTGCAATAAAAAAAAAAAAAAAATTAGGTTGCCTGGATAATATCGCTCTGAGCAATAAGGCCGCCTAGAAAATATTGTAAATACGGTCTGTTTTTGTAATTATATATTTTGGTGTGCAATAAAGTGCTATCTTTCTCTCTTTCTCTTTCACCATTTAGGTCGCCATGTAAACGGGTTATTTTGAGGTTAGTAAATAAAACAACATTATATTAAAAAACAAAATGTGATATTATTGAACTTAAAGGATCACAGAACATAAAACCTTCCTTTGCACCAATTAAGAAAACATAAATCGCTCCACGTCATACAAAATGTATGGACATACAATTCAGACAATCAATTCGAGATGTAACGAATAGTGGTTTGGCCGAATACCGAATATTCGGCAACCGAACATTCGGCGTAAGATATGTACAATTCGCGCGTAGCAGGTTACTTTTGAAGCAATAATTTTTGACGTATTTTCTTACGTTCCCGCAAATGACAGGTACACATAATAAAACCCATGTTTTAACGGTTTTAAGCGCGACTTCAAATTATTTTTATTTCAATCTGACATTTTAAAAAATGGCCAAAATGTAATATTATAATAAGAAATTAATTAAAATGTAATATAACTATCAAGTTTTGATGGAAATATATACATTTTTCACAATTTTGAGCAACATGTGCGTTTTTATTTAACAATTTGGTATTCGGTGTTCGGCCGATTACCGAATAAAAGTGGTCGAATACCGAATAGTAGCCGAATATTCGTAGTATCTCTAATTTCAATTACAGAATGACTTTTATATGAAGGTTAAGGGGATGAGTAAAATCAACTACTCATATCGTAGCAACCAGCAAGATGAGTGAAATAGGACAACGGCGTCTAATACAGGTAAACTCGGACCATGCTCGACTTTTACTAATCTACTAAGATCACTTGAGAAATTAAATTGTGTCGTCTGGCAACATTTTTGATCTTGAAAAACTATTTGAAAGTGAACAAATTGAAATGAGTAAGCACGAATGAGTGTAAACCGTTATCCGTACAAAGTCATTCCGTACGAGTGCACTCGGTCCGAGTGTACTCTGACCCAAGTAAACTCTAACCATGCCCGACATTTGCGAGGATAAGTTTATAAAAAAAAAACATTGTTAATATGTAATTATCGCAACATCTTGAAACTTGGAAATCTACTTCAAAATAAATAGATTGATATGAGTAACCTTGGATGAGTGCAAACCACTATCAGTGTACACTCGTATAAAGTCATTCTGCACGAGTGCACTCGGCTCGAGTGAACTCTGATCCGAGTAAAGACGGACCGTGCCTAACATTTGCGAGGATTACTTTACAGTAAGAATAATGTCAATACACAATTATTGTAACCTCTTTAAAATTGAAAATAAATAGATTGATATTATTAAGCTTGGATGAGTGCAAACCACTATCAGTGTACACTCGTATAAAGTCATTCCGCACGAGTGCTCTCGGCTCGAGTGAATTCTGATCCGAGTAAAGTCAGACCCTTCCCAACATTTGCGAAGATAAACTTCATAGTAAGAATAATGTCAATATACAATTATTGTAACATGTTTAAACTTCGAAAAAAAGATTGATATGAGTAAGCTTGGATGAGTGCAAACCACTACCAGTCTACACTCGTCATTCCGTACGAGTGCACTTGACCCGAGTGTACTCGGTCCGACTGTACTTCGATCCAAATTAACTTGGACCATGTCCAAGATTTGCGAGGATAACTTCATAGAAAAAATGTCGACAATTGACCTAACATCCTTAACCTTGAAAACAAACAGATTGATATTGTAAGAACGGATGAATGTGAACCGCTATCATAGACTCGCAAGTTATCCTGTACTAGTGCATTAGGTCCGAGTGTACTCAGATGATACCAGGACGTCTTTAAGCTATAACCTCTATTCTCACGAGCAGCGTATTCAAAGGGTTATAGCAGGGTTTCTAAGTAAAAACGCCCCCCGCGCCGTTTACTACTTTTACTATGGGGATCGTTTTGTTATCAAATAAAAATAATTCACCCAAATCTTCAGCTTTTTATCTTAAGTATTTTTCGAGTTTTTCGGAAAAACCTATTTTTCTCTTTTTATTTTGTTTTTCAATAGTAAAATTACAAATGAACTCATAGCGAATTTTTAATAATACTTGGGAGCAAGAGGCGTGAAATAAATGAAAATTGGTGATAGATAGTTTTCAACAACTTGAAATAAGAAATATTTTAGTATTATTTTTTTTTTTAAATCGGCTTTTCATTCGGGAATTACAACTGAAGCGTAGGAAGTCTTCAATGAAGCACCCTTTGGCTTGAAATATGCGTATATTTAAATATTGTGCGATTTTACAATACTTTTAGTTGCGCGTTTTGGTCTTTGTTCCGTTCTTTATTTTTCGAATATTGGCGGTTGGCCGTAGACTACGAGTGTTTCTCATAGACTAATGTTGATATTGCGCGTACACACCGGCGCGAGGTAATGATTTCAATCCGGCCGGACCAGTGTGTACTTCTCCAGGCTAATCGTGCGCCGACAACAACAAAAATATTATTTCATGCCTTCTGCTCCCAAGTATTGTTAAAAAATTCGCCATGAGTTCATTCGTAATTTTACTATTGAAAAAAAAAACGGAAAAGTGGGTTTTCCAAAAAAATTTGAAAGCTGAACATTGGGGTGAATTATTTTTATTCGATAACAAAACGATCCCCATAGTAAAAGCAGAAAACGGCGCGGGAGAAGTTTTTACTTAGAAACCCTGCAATTCACTTTAAAAAAAAATATTAACCGCATTTTCGTGGACACTCATTTGACAATTAAAAAACACCTTCCTCTGTATTATTATAGTTGAATACGTATAAATGCGAAAATAAATTCATTTTATATGTTTGTTTGCACTTTGTTAACAGCCTTCGAAATAAACATATATATAGATCGAGATCCCAATCACCCTAGACTTACGTGATTTTGGGAAAGATGAAAATTTGAGTATCGGTAGTTTAACATAAACTTAGAAAGGAATGGATACTCGCTAAGCTGAAAGCGGGGCCGTTTTTCAGGTAGCAGGTATCAAAGGTGGAAAATGACCATGCTAACTTACGTCAAAGTAGCAAGGCTAGTTTTTACATATGTCATATATGATATTGTTATAAACGAAGATATATAATTGCCAGACACTTCCTGTCCGCCATAACTTTTCATAGACACTTTAAAAGAAAATGGGAACTTACGTCATTTTAGGAAGGCTGAATTTTATATATATTATCAAGTACAATATTTTCCAATGAGCCAGACAAATATGACGGGCCAAACATCTTCCCATAGTTATTTTTCCTACCTTTTGATAGCTGCTACCTGAAAAACGGCCCCGCTTTCAGCTTATCGAGTATCCATTCCTTTCTAAGTTTATATTAAACTACCGATCCTAAAAAAATCATCTTTCCTAAAATCACGTAAGTCTGGGGTGACTGGGATCCCTATCTAATACTGGCACTTCAATAAAATGCATGAATATTTTATACTTTCAGTATGATAGAATAACCAGGAGTGAAATACTTCAAGTAAAAGACGTAACTGAAAATCTCCTAAATCCTACACGACTAGATAGCGAAACTGTTTTCTATGCTATTTAATTTAAAGAGATATATTTTAAATAATAAAACGTCAAAAGTGAGTGAGTTTTAAATTATAAAACGTCAAAATTGAGTGAGTTAAAATAACAAAATGTCAAAAATGAGTGAGTTTTAAATAAAAATACTTTAACAGTACGTGGATTACCTATAGCGCCATCTAGAGACGCAGGTTTTTGGAGATTCTTCGATGTACTTATATAGGTAAAAAAGTTTGTAATGAGCGATTATCATACGTAGTTGTTTTCAATGCTAGAAGTTGGAATATCAGCGGAAAATTAATTCGAAGTACATAAACGAAACCACGTGCAAAAACATAATCAGATAGTACCTATATTTTAATTTAGCACCCTATTAAAGTATACCTAAAGTTCATATTTGTTCTTCAGATCAGCTATTTCATCTTCTGTACTATTATCGATGGTTTTACAATGAGTGAGTAGACGATTTAGCACTGAAAAGAAAAAAATTACAATTATCATACTTCGTCACTTACTGACTAGAACACAAAGGTCCTGTCATTCCTAGTACTCTTTCCATGACAAATTGCCCAGAGTTATGTGACGTCATATTAAAACCAGTTAACAAAAAAAAACTCACTCAGTGAAAAATGTCTTGTATTTATAACGCAGTGAATTAGCGTGTCTAACCTCATTGGCTTACAAGGCTAATACATGTCGAATCCGAGACACTAATTCCTATAGTTACATGATACCAACCAGTGAGTAAACAACTCACTCAGTGAAAAATGTTTTGTACTTATAACGCAGTAAATTAGCGTTTCCAATCTCATTGGCTTACAAAGCTACTATATGTTGAATCCGTGACACGAGTGCCTATAATTACATGACATCAACTAGTGAGGAAAAAACTCGGTTGAAAATTGTATGGAATTTATAACACAGTGAATTAGTGTTTCTAATCTCATTAACTCCCAAAACTAACACGTATTGAAATCAACTTAAATTTATTTCTTTATTTTTTTTGGGATGACTGCAATGCCATTTATGCATGAATTTTGCCAATGTAGAGTGTATAGAAAAGCCAAGTGATTTAAATAGGAATTTTGGCCGGTAAAAAAAAATAACATATGTATATATATATATATATATATATATATATATATATATATATATATATACTATACAATCTATTATAAGATAATTTTATTCACAGTCAAGAATTTACAAAGAATATATATATGTACAATTGTTATTAGTTCTTTGAGACTTTATAGCCTGGTAAGAAAGACCTTAAAGGCAAGTCTTATTTTTTTTTTACATTTGTTACTTTCCCGATTTAAATTTTGCTAGGTTTATTAAAAAAAAAAGTATAATATTGGTTTAAACAAATTCTATCAAAAGAGATAGCGACTTCAAGAGTAACTAAACAGCAAAAATAAATACGTTTTTGACGTTAATGCGAATTTTTTAATTTCTTTTTTGCTATTGTTTTATTTAACTCTTAGTTACGTACGTAAAATAGTAACTTGTTACTGACTAAATTTAGAAGCAGTGCTAAGCCTCTTTTAAAAAATAAAAACGGTTTCACTAAAACTCACATTCTTTATCCTTAGAAGACAGGAACATTGCCAGAGCGGAGAATCTCTTCACGCCACTGAATCCTTTAAGGTAGGCAGTTATTGTCTTCTCTTTGAATTTATCTATATTGTTGTGTAATGTTACTAGAACTTCGGATAGAATATCGCTCTCGAGTGAATTTTCAAAAATTGTCGGTATCTTAGATGGTTCTATGATCTGAAATTTAAAAAAAAAACTAGCCCAAGTTACTCCATATAACATCAGCTATCTGCCAGTGAAAGTCCCGTCAAAATCGGTCCAGCCGTTTCAGAGATTAGCCGGAACATCCAGACAGGCAGACAACAATTTTAAAAACGGATTTTTTTAATATAAGTACCGTATATACTTTAATTAGCATAATAATAACATGTACCATGGTATTGTAAAATAAATGATGTTAATTTTCAAAAATTGACGGTATCTTAGATGGTTCTATGATCTGAAATTTAAAAAAAAAACCTAGGCTAAGTTACTCCCTATAACATCAGCTATCTGCCAGTGAAAGTCCCGTTAAAATCGGTCCAGCCGTTTCAGAGATTAGCCAGAACAGACAGACAGACAACAATTTTAAAAATTGATTTTTTAATATAATACCGTATATACTTTAATTAGCATAATAATAACATGTACCATGGTATTGTAAAATAAATGATTTGAATACTTTAACATTCATAGATACTTGACACTGACTAAACACACAATTTGGGTTAAGCTATATTAAAAACAGAACTTACATTTAAATAATCACTCCTGGCAACATCGTGCCCTTTCAAGTTTTTCCACTCCGACATAAATTGAACACTATTTACTGGTGGCAACATATTTTTCACACTTTTCTCCGTGCACAACACATCGGTGACAAGTTTCACCGATTCCGGACTCGTTGGATTGACAACTATCTTATCACCGCTGCCTGTGCAAAAGTAAAATAAAGTATCGTGAATTTTTCAAGTGGGCAACACCGTAACTTTAAAGATATAGCAAAATATACTCAAAGGGGCTGATTTTGACAAAAAACTAAACTGAGTAAAACATTAAATTTTTAATTTTTAAATACCCTAAATTTTGCCACGTGGTAGGGTATTCGCTCATCTGGATAGCTACCAGCCCTGGTCTAGAGAATGCTGTCATAACAATCTAGGGTTGCGTTCTGGTATCAGTAGCCAGGTTCCAGCACCATTTACGAGTCCACCAGAACATTGGTAGCACCTTTAGTGTTGCAAATGTTTACAGGCGACGGTAATCACTTTCCATCACAGTCGGGCCCGTCAGCCTGTCTGCTGTACTCCAGCAATGAAAAAAAAACCCCGGTCAAGAATCGAATAGGTTGATTTAATTTTTTAAGTTTAAGGCTTGGCAACTAGGCCTTTAAGCCAGACGCCGTTGTATTGTAGGCTACAATCGACGTCATTCAACGGAGTTCTTGTGAAGACTCGAAAGGCCACATTTGGCTATATAGTTCACATTTCTCACAAAACACATAATTACTACTCAAAAAGTGTCAATGTCCTATAACTATGGTTCATTTTAGAGTAATTTTACACATTTTTAGAAAATAAAACTGCACAGCACAACATCCCCTTCCAGTTCCCGCCAAAAACTCTAGGTTAGTACACTCTGTATTATCACATCAACCCAGTATAGTTTGTACGAATCAATTTCTGCGAAAGAATGTCAGAAGACACTAGACCGTCATGAAGGGTGGAAACTTTCAGCAGGGCAGTAAGAGGAAGTACCTTAAGCATTGCAGCTACACGAAAATTATCTTTTTTTTATTGCAGGAGATCAGCAGACAGGCAGACGGCCCACTTGATGGAAAGTAGTTACCATCGCCTATGGACATTTGCAACACCAAAGTTGCGACAAATGCGCTGCTGCTCTCTTAAGGGAAACTGGAACCTGGTCACTAAAGCCGGAACACAACTCAAGGTTGTTATGGCGGCATGCTCTTGACCAGGGGTGGTAGCCATCCAGTCGGGCAATTGCCCTACCACCTGGCTGTGGGTTATTATGTCGCCTCTTACGACAGGCCGCCCGGCCGCAGGAAATTGTATTCTTTCTCCGTTCCTGCACGGATCTTAGGAGACTAGCCATAATTTTTTGTAGAATTTTGATATGTATTCTCAGATTTTCAAAAAAATTACATTCACCCATTTTACACAATTGCTTTTATATATTTGAAGTAATACAGTCTGTCAAAGAAAGTCTCAACCTGTTCACACAGCCTGTAAGCTTGAGACAAAAGAATAGAATATGTTGTCCGCTAAACAAGACGGCTTATTTAAATAAAAGTATATTTTGTATGGCATCAAAGCTGTACAACCGTCTACCTAGTATATTTAAAAGTTAAGACATTTTTAATACAAAAATCATACATACATACATAACCTCACGCCAGTTCCCTTGCGGGGTAGGCACGAACAACAGAGTGCCATTTAGGCTTATTCTTACACACCTCACTTGCCTCTTTGACATTCATAACTCTTGTCATGCAAGCTCGTCTGTTCTTAAGGCTCCTGACATCACCTTCTGCTAGTACACGATCAATTTGATCATGGAAGGTGTGTCGTGGCCTTCCACGACTTCTGCATCCATCCACTTTTGCATTGTATATCTGTTTAGTCATTCTTTCCACATGCCCGAACCACCGGAGCATTCCTTTCCTTACCTTCACCCCGACACTCTCTTTCAGACCAACTCTCTTTCTTACTTCGGTATTACGAACGCGGTCCGCGAGCGTCACTCCGCAGATTTTGCGCAGTGCTCGCATCTCGACCGCGTTTACTCTACTTTCATGCTCTCTCTTCCATACCCAACTCTCGCTTCCATACGTGAGCGTAGATACCAGCACCGCGTTGTGTACAAAAATCATATTATACAGTAAACGAATATCTGGGACAGAAATAACTATATTATTATTATTATGTCTTATATCGATTTATTTTCAAAATTTTTTTTTTTTTTAAATATATAAAAAGTAGATTTTTTTTTATAAAAAAAATAAATAACATTATTCTTTTATAAAAATACATCAAAAATAAAATATATATTCAATAAAAAAAATAAAAAAAAGTCTTGCAGATCACCGCCAGCGGGGCCTAGGGTCCAAACTACCGGTGGTTAGGGCTCCAGAGACAGGAACCTTCTCACAATCCGTGCCTTGTCCAAGAGTGTGTGCTGCCTTCTGCATCTGGCCCTTCACCCAGCCTCCCAGTGAAAGCCTCTCTAGATGACAGTCGAGGCTTTTCGCTATAAGACCGATGACGGTGACAACTATCGGCATAATGCTCGTTGACTCCAGACGCCACATAGCGGTAACCTCGTGAGCAAGATCTAAGTACTTACTTAGTTTGAGCAAGATCTAAGTACTTACTTAGTTTTATTTTTATTATTTATTATCCGTGCGGGAATGGAGAAAGAATACAATTTCCTGCGTTGGGGCGGCCTGTCGTAAGAGGCGACTTAACAACCCACAGCCAGGTGGATGGCTACCACCCCTGGTCTAAAGTATGTCGCCGTAACAACCTTCAGTTGTGTTCCGGCATTAGTGACCAGGTTCCAGTCTCCCTTGAGAGAGCACCAGCGCATTTGTAGCTACTTTGCTGTTGCAAATGTCCATAGGCAATGGTAACCGCTTTCCATCAAGTGGGCCGTCTGCCTGTCAGCTGATCTCCTGCAATAAAAATAAAATAAAAAAAGGATCAAAACAGCACTTTTCGTCCCTGGATAACGGTCAAAAAATTTAAAAACTGCAAACCATAGCTAATACATATGACTCTTGTCCCAACTTTTTTTACAGCCACTATTAAATCGCGGCATAAATTGTAATACAGAAATAGTAATAATCTTGTAACATCTATAATAATATATAAAGCTGAAGAGTTTGTATGTTTGAACACGCTAATCTCAGGAACTACTGGTCTGATTTGAAAAATTCTTTCAATGTTAGATAGCCCATTTATTGAGGAAGGCTATAGGCTATATATCATCACGCTAAGACCAATAGGAGCGGAGCACCAATGAAGATTGTTTCAAAATCGGGGTTTTTTTTTACTATTCCACGCGGACGAAGTCGCGGGCATAAGCTAGTTATTTTATACTTAAAAATTACTTATCACTAAATTATTTTTTAAATTACATTTTGAGCTAAACATTCACTGTCATCAGTAACAAAAAAATAGTAGCTGGTGGAATGCTACAGACAAAAAAAAGTCACTTAACATTTAACTAATCGGTTTGTAATTACTTCCCTCATATTCAAAACGAAAAGCAGAGTATTAACCTCGGGTGAAAGGCCTATTTAGGCACTCGAACTATTAGCGCCATCACTGCGCTCGTGCGCCAAACCACCTCATGCCTAAATAGGTCACTTTCACCTCTAGTGTAACAATCTACTATATTATTCACAGCAGATGTTTCTTATTTCTTACCTTCTAATTCTACTTTCTCTTCCATTTTCTCGGTTTTACTAGAATCGTTGTTGTTAGTATCGCCTTGGCCTAAATCACTGTCGATTTCAACGATCTTGAGACGCGTCGGTGGCTTCTCGGGTTCAGTCTTACCTAATTGGATCTCCTGGATCGGTATAGTCTTTAAGGGTCTCTGTAAGTTATTTATTGAAAAAATTAAAATTATTAATTTATTAATTTATTTTATTTTCCTTATTCCGACGTTTCGGCCACTTTTCAGTGGCCGTGATCACGGAAGACAAAGACATCAAGTGCCAACGAGTATTGTTAAATTTTTTATTAGCCTACCGCAAACTTGTTCATTTTAATTATTTAGTTTTAATTTTGTTTATGGTTATTATTTACTCTATGGGAGCCTAATCTAATTCACCACCGCTTCGCAACATGTTATGGCTTGAAGAGAAGAAGCGGCGCAAGAAACTCTTCAACAAACATGCCTAGCTCTAATAATTTTATATAATACTAGTTTATCCCGCGGCTGCGCCGCGGGTCAACCTCTAGTGCGTGTCTCTTGTTTAAAGAGCAAGTAGTACAGGTTACATTGTATTAAATTTGTATGTATTTGTCCCCGAAAGATTCACTTTATTTTATATCGCAAATTATACCACCCCCGTCTATATGTAAACTACATATATGGCAAAACTTGTCAAAAATGACAAAATAGATAACAGGATCCAGTGGATCCAGTGGACAAAGTGGACCCAGTGGACCCAACGGACCTAGTGGACCAAGTGGACCCAGTGGGTCCAATGGACCAAGTAGACCCAGTGGACCCAGTGGTCCAAGTGGACCCAGTGGGTCCAGTGGACCAAGCAGACCCAGTGGACCCAGTGAGTCCAGTGGACCAAGTAGACCCAGTGGTTCAAGTGGACTCAGTGGACCCAGTTGACCCAGTAAGCTAAGTATTCCAAATGGACCCAGTGGATCAAGTGGGCCCAGTGTCCAAGTGGACTCAGTTGACCAAGGGGACCAAGTGGACACAGTGGTCCAGGTGGACCCAGTGGACCAAGTGGACCCAGTGGACCAAGTGGACTCAGTGGACCCAGTTGACCCAGTAAGCTAAGTGTTCCAAATGGACCCAGTGGACCAAGTGGGCCCAGTAGACCAAGTGAACTCAGTTGACCAAGGGGACCAAGTGGACACAGTGGTCCAGGTGGACCAAGTGGACCCAGTGGACCCAGTAGACCCAGTGGACCAAGTGGACCTAGTGGACCAAGTGGGCCAAGTGGACTAACTGGACCCAACGGACCAAGTGTACCCAGTGGACCCAACGGACCAAGTGGACCCAGTGGTTCAAGAGGACCTAGTGGACCCAGTGGACCCAGTGGCCCTGTGGACCTAGTGGACCCAGTAAACTCAGTGGACCAAGTGGACCCAGTGCACCAAGTGGGCCCAGTGGACCAAGTGGACCCAATGGACCAAGTGGACCCAGTGGACCAAGTGGACACAGTGGACCAAGTGGACCCAGTGGACCAAGTGGACCCAGTAGACCCAGTGGACCAAGTGGACCCAGTGGACCCAGTGGACCAAGTGGACCCAGTTGACCAAGGGGACCAAGTGGACACAGTGGTCCAAGTGGACCCAGTGGACTAAGTGGACCCAGTAGACCCAGTGGACGAAATGGACTAAATCACAAAACCAGTCCTAGTTTCCGGGATAAACTTTACATAAATCATTCCCAAAATGTATCCCATTATCCGGGATAAAAAGTATCCCTTGGCCACTCTCGGTATTCAAATTATATATGTACCGAGTTTCAGCCAAATCGGCCCAATAGTCTTTCCATAAAAGGATAACAAACAAAAAGACAAATATATTTCTATCCCGGAAACTATCCCATTTTTCGGGATAAAAAATATTATATGTTCATTCTCGGCATCGAAAATATATATATACTGAGTTTCAGCCAAATCGGACCAGTAGTTTTTCCGTGAAAACGGAACAGACAGACAGAGTTACTTTCGCATTTATAATATTAATAGGGATTAAAATGGGTGGAAGGAAAAATAAAAGAAATTATCAGTCAAGTTGGTTTGTGTTCCGTTGCACGCAGAAACAGCTGTGTCTTGATGTCTGGCAGTTGGTTTTTGCTGGGTTTGAGTCTTAGTAATAGTTTTGATGATCGGATCCCAAACAGGTGGTACTTACTTCAAACGTGGGAATAACAAAAATCAAATAAATTACCGCGTTTAAAACCGTTAAAACGTAGTTTTATTAATTATATCATAATATTATTAATATAATATTTATCCATGCAGGAACGGAGAAAGAATACAATTTCCTGCAGCCAGGAGGCCTGTCGTAAGAGGCGACAAAACAACCCACAGCCAGGTAGGGCATTTGCCCGACTGGATGGCTACCACCCCTGGTCTAGAGTATGTCGCCATAACAACCTTGAGTTCACACAACTTTATTAGGTATATGTATAGATAGAGAAAGACTGCAGAATGCTAATATATTTTTTTTTAAATTATGCAAAAAATTACATTAAATCAATAAAAAAACACATTACACACACTAACATGTATTTGACAAACACACGCATATATATTCTTGTGTTTATTGTTAAAGTCAAATTAACAGTGTAGCCTTGGCGTAATCTGTGATTATAGAAGTATAGTTCTTGAGAACAGAACCTTAATAATGTTCAAACTTATAATTTAAATTAATTATTATGGTCGAATTTCGACCAATGGACGAGCGCTAGTAATTATATTACCTTGGAACGTAAATGTGGTGGTTTCTTAACGGTTTTGATGACGGTAATATCCTCGCCGACTCCGTCTCTCCATTTATCATCTGGCGATAATTCCTTGATCAGCGGTTTTTGGTCTTCGATCCCTTTTATTTTTGGTTCACTTTTCACTTTGGATGCTGCTATCGGCTTACTCTCCACAGATGGCGTCGTTGCGGGCGATGATTTCGACTTCGCCTGGAAAATCAAACAACGCTACAGTTTTATACAACTCATAATTCCCTTTGGCAGTTTAAATAATGTAAATTGACCTAGCATAATTTGCAGGGTGTTGCTGACTATTCGTTTGTGTTGTAAAACCTCATTAATGTCATAGATATTTTGATTCAAAAGTACTTCAATAAAAAATTTCGAACTGACAGCACAATCTTTTATTAAAAGATTTTCCAATAGTTTGTAGCTCTGTTCCGCTTACACGATTCGTACACTGTCGCGCGCTATTTAAATCGTTGATAGTTCCCGTGTCACAAACAAATGGAAATAATTTGATTTCTGTGTATACCATTTAATAAAATGGGTAGTGTGGATTACATTCCCTTATAAGTGTTCGTAAATGAATGAATGAAATGAATGAATGAATGAAATGAATTAATGAATGAATGAATGGATGAATGAAATGAATGAACGAAATTAAATGAATGAATGAATGAAATTAATGAATGAATGAAAAGACTTTATTGTTCACCAAAAATTAAAACTACGTTCTTAAAACTAAGTACAGTAAATGTTGACCAAAGGGCGGCCTTATCGCTTAAAGCGATCTCCTCCAGGCAATCCCCTAAACTAAGGAAAGTATTAAGACAACAGTGGCCGTGAAAACAATAAATAAATAATAAGAAACATTCCAAGAATAAGTAAAACGTAAATAAATAAATAATTATATACTATACAAAAATAAGATATATAATACTATATATAGAATCAGCAGCATTACTATAGAATTTATTAGAACTATACAAACACGTATAATACAGGTACAAATATAACTGAACACAATCAGTGCAAACGTAATGCACGATTCAATAACACGCGCAAAGTCCGTTACTAAATAGATCACCGAATGTACACAAGTCTCGCCTTGATCGTGATTCTCGCTCGACTGCCCCCTCTCTCCATCGTGCCGTCGTTTTATACTTCACAAATACAAGTGTACCCGCCCGTATCGTCGACTTAATTCCCTAGAAATTGTAATCCGTACACCTGACTAATTATGCCTGCAAATGGCCATAAACGACTACAATAGGCTGTTCTCCACAATAACCAATGAATAAGTAAACAAAAGAAGACAATCATAGAGGTATTACAATCGTTTCAAATGCCGACAGGTAATAGTGTGCTTCGTGGAATTTGTCTTTCTCGGGGGGCTAAATTGTAACAATATTTAGTAACCATCAATTTAAAAGACAATATGGATTTAGCTCGTCTGATGTTGAGTGGCAGTGAGTTCCATAAACGGACAGCCTGTGCCGTGAAAGAATTATCAACGAAGGAAGAAGTGTGTACAGGTGTCATTAAGGCGAGATTATTACTAGAGCGCAAATAACGGGAATGAGAAAGATGTAGGAAATCAAAACGTTCCTTTAAATACGGAGGGGTACGAGGATCCAAAAGAACACTGTACAAAACAGTGTGTTCATGTTATCAGAACACAGCAGAGTTCGAATCAAGTAGTGTACAGCACACACTATCCTTTTATCAAACACTAGAGTATGGTACACCCGAGGCAATAGTTGTAGGTGCAATTTTACTTGCACAAAAACTTTATTCGGTTAATAAAAAATCAGCCTGATTTGGATTCTCTTTGGGAAGATACGCTAAGAAGAAAGAATAGTTTCACAGGGAAAGTCAACATGTTATAAAATAAACTATTTTAAATGAGAAGAATAAAAAGGTAGTAAGAATACAAAGGAAGATACATCTATCTAGTTAGTCTTGCTAAAACCCGAGAACATCTGGACTGATTTGGCCAATTTTGATATTGAATTATTTGTGGAAATCCAGGGAAGGTTTAAAAGGTGAGTAAATATAAAAAAAATGTTTGGAATATAGTAAAAACAACCATTTCGCGTTCCCTTAGAAACTATTCCTAACTGTCAAGCGTTTGATGTTCGTCCCGTCGTTCAGAAATCAAATTAAACTTAAAAGTGAAGTTTTCTTTCTGTTGTTGAGTGACTTACCTACTGATTATGATCCAGTAATTATGGCGATTGAACATTCAAATATAAAGCGAACATCAGAAATTGTAAAAACTAAACTTCTTCAAGACACCATGCGACTTTATTTCGAAAACAGTGAAGAAAATGCGTTATACACAAATTTTTAACCGACTTCAAAAAAAGGAGGAGGTTCTCAATTCGTCGGGATCTTTTTTTTTAATGTATGTTCACCGATTACTCCGAGATTTATGATCCGATTTACGTGATTTGTTTTTTGTTCGACGCGGAATAGCTTCCATTTGGTCCCCTAAAAATTTGACATAGTTTGGCCCAGTAGTTTTCATTTTAAGAACATTTTTTATGATAAAATTTCCATTCCATTCCATATGTACACCGATTACGCTGAGATTTATGATCCGATTTACGTGATTCTTGTTTAGTTTGATGCGGAATAGTTGCCATTTGGTCCCCTAAAAATTTAACATAGTTTGGCCCAGTAGTTTTCATTTTACGAACATTTTTTTGTTCCCGTTTCTTGGGACCTATATTTTTTAAGGAGCGCGGCACCTTTTGTACGTCGACCCATACATAGACACTAAAAGGTAACAAATAAAATAAAAAAACTTCGTTTAAAAAAACCGATTTCAAAAACTAAAAAATTAAAAAGTATAAAATAACTTATTTCTAAAGCTATTATTATTAATATGTATTCTCTAAAACATCTTGAAGTCAGCCATTACGCACTTTATTCGAAGGAAGATACAATATGGACACCGGAACCGCAGACATAGACAAAGAATAGAATATATTCATAGTGTTATTTATACTATTAAGTCTATGAGAATATCACCTTGATATACTTAATGTATACTTTGTAACAGATTCCATAAGACTTACCCCTTTAGTTCCCATTCTAGCTCTGATGGTTTCCAGCTGCCTTCTTGCATGGTTATTGTGAGGTTCCAATTTCAGCACCTCATTGAGGTCCTGCGAGGCTGACCTCAATGAGCCCAGCTTTTCACGGGCCGTTGCACGTCTTTGGAGTGCTTTGACATATGTTGGGTCGAGACGTAAGGCCTCTGTACAGTCGGTCTCGGCTTGATGAAGACTGAAACAACAATCCCTTTTTACATTGCTGGAGTCTAGCTGATGGACTAATGGTTCATTGTTGACAGCCTCTGTGGTTGAGCAGGCTAAGCCTTTGCCGGCCTACCTCACTGCAACGCAGAGGCTCCGTGTTTGATTCCTGGAAGAGTAAATTTCGGAAACATATTTTCTCCGTTATTTACTGTGGTCTGGGTGTCTGGGATCTGTCCCAGAGTAGTCCATTGTATATTACCCATAACACAAATTGGAGATATACAATATGTGTTTGTCTGCCTTTGTCTTATAATTATTTTACGTATGTCTTTGAAGACCACGGGCCATAAAAATGGCCCGGACCTTTGGAGGGCTTGCGTGGGGCCATGGGAAGGCCAACACGTAGAGGCCCCGTGACAAATTTAATATAAATGTGGCGTGACACGTCCCGGGGATTATCAAATTCAAATTCAAAAGTTTTTATTCAAAATAAGTTCCACGGAAGAACACTTTTTGAAGGTCATACATGTAAGTTAAAATTTAATTTTTACATCCTATTCTATGTACACCGCTTCGCAACGTGTTGATGCTGTAAAGGAGAAGAAGCGGCAAGAAACTCCCCAGCAACACGTCTAGCTAAATACTGTTTTTCTTTATATTTCATATTCTATTTATATCTCAAATTCTTTTTTTTTTTATAAGTTTTGTACAGAAGTATGTTACAGAATTACTTTTTGAAGAATTAATGGAGTTGTAGCAAACAATGCATACTCAATAAGACCAAGACAATAAAAGGAAAGAAAAATTATATTATAGTTATAATAATGACATGACGTACTAATAAAATGTTATGCTGCAATATGTCTCCATAAATTTCTTACAAGCATGGCAATATAAAAAAATATTATACAAAATTTAGTATGAGAGGTTGGAGCGAGCTGCTATGTAAATTAATTTTTGTCATTTAAGTATTCTTCAATAGTGTAGTATCCCCTTTTTAGCAAGATGCTTTTTTATTTAGTTTTAAATTTAGTGAAAGGCAGGTCTAACATTTCACTCGGAATCTTATTGAAGAAGCGTATACCAACCCCCAAGAAATCCCTGTCTACGCCATATAGTAATGCAACCAAGGACAAGCCCCGGCCAGTGTAGGACTATTGTGGCAAATGAGAACAAAAACTACCGGGCTATTGGTGTGAACTGCTAGTGGTACTAGGAGTCTGGGAATATAGGGACTATGGCGTCTGCCCTTCGCAATGTTCGGGGAACATGGAATAATGGGCAGACGGTGACTCGCCACTATCCTGCATGGGCGCCAAAAAATGCCATAAAAGACAAGGGCAACATGGGTGTGCCCTGTTGACTGGTAGCTAACCACATTCCATCAGGTGGACCATCTGCATATATGCGGACCAGCTTCATAATAAAAGAAACCATGGACAACCGCTGAGTACCGACCTTTCCTTCTTCAGATAACAGAGTCCACGATTCGCATAATAAATTGGGTCATCTTGCACAAGCTCAATAGCCCGATTATAGCACTTTATTGCTTCGTCCCATTTTTCCTGTTTCACGAAATCATTACCCTGAAATTGAAAGAGCAACATAATCAAATTAATTAGTCTTTTTTTTTTGCATGACTTCAGCATACAGGCAGACGGCCCACCTAATGGTAAGCGGTTACCATCGCCTATGGACATTTGCAACTCGGTTATAATTGCGCTGCTGCTCTCTTGAGGGGGGGCCGGAACACAATTCAAGGTTGTTATGGTGGCATACTCTAGCCCAGGGGTGGTAGCCATCCAGCAGATACCCTACCATCTGGCTGTGCGTTGTATTGCCGCCACTTACGACAGGCTGCCAGACAGCAGGAAATTGTACTATTTCTCCCTTCCTGCATGGAATTATATATTATTACTAGCTGCGCCCCGCGGTTTCACCCGCGTGGTGATTGAAAATCGTTATATTTTATATAATTCACACTATCTTTATATATATAATTCTTCTGTAGGTGTGTTGACAGTGAACTCCTCCTAAACAGATGAACCGATTTAAATGAATTGTTTTGTGTGTGTTCAAGTGGATTCGAGGATGGTTTAGAATCACAAATGGACCCGGTAGGTGGCACTGCAAACGGGTTCTAAATTTTATTTCTCCAAGGCAGAACAACGTCTGCCGGGACAGCTAGTATCTTTATAAATTATAGCCTATGTGTTATTCTGATGTGTAAGCTATATTATTGTAAAGTTTCATCAAAATCCATTCGGTAGTTTTTGTGTGAAAAAGTAACAAACGTACATTCTTACAAACTTTCGCGTTTATAATATTAATAGGACTAGTATAAATAACAGCAAGAACAATAAAATCGATAGATGTACAGACACATTATTGTATACAATGCAAACTGTTTATCACAAGTATGCTGTATCTTAGCTAAGGTCAAGTGTGATTAGATTAGGATTTAGCAATTTTATCCGTGCAGGAATGGAGAAAGAATACAATTTCCTGCGGCCAGGCGGCCTGTCGTAAGAGGCGACTTTACTTAACAACCCACAGTCAGGTGGTACGGCATTTGCCCGACTGGATGGCTACCACCCCTGATCTAAAGTCAAAGTCTCTAACCTAACCTTGAGTTGTGTTCCGGCATTAGTGACCAGGTTCCAGTCGCCCTTAAGAGAGCAGCAGCGCATTTGTAGCAACTTTAGTGTTGCAAATGTCCATAGGCGATGGTAACCGCTTTCCATCGAGTGGGCCATCTGCTTATCTGTTGACCTCCTGCAATAAAAAAAAATTTTGGATAGTCTATTAATGAGGTATTTAGTTATTAATAAATACCCCATTAATGCTACAATTTTTAAATTATCTTACAACATAATCTAAAAAAAACTAATAAGAAATTGAAATATTAGCTAACTAACAAGGTATTTATCTTATTATACCTAAGAGGAAGACACTTTGTTCATTGTTTTTTAGTCTATAGTTAGTACACTACATTAAACTTTGGTTTATAGTACAACTAGCTGTGCCCGCGACGTCGTTCGCATGGAATTTCATTCAAGACCCCCCCATTTTGAAACATTCTTCATTGGTGCTCCACTCCTATTGGTTTTAACGTGATGATATATAGCCTATAGCCTTCTTCGATAAATGGGCTATCTAACACTGAAAGAATTTTTCAAATCAGACCAGTAGTTCCTGAGATTAGCGCGTTCAAACAAACAAACTCTTCAGCTTTATATATTAGTATAAGATATAGTTGAAAAGATTTTGTTTTTTGGAGCTCTCCCATATTCCATATTGTTGAAAAACTGTATCATCTCGACATCCAAATGATGGTCTATATAAATTAAAAGTTTAAAGTAATAAACTGACAGTATGCCCTGCTATGCTATGCTACACTTGTCTAAGGCCTACACAGGATTTCACACACAGATGAACTCAGTGCAAAAGTATTCTTTCACTGCCAGGATGTAGAACCTGCAAGTCATGGTAGCGTAACGGCTAGCGCACGCATATTAAAACACAAAGGGCGCAAGTTCGAATCCCGTCCCGAACGCATGCACCTCGGGCAGTTTTCCGACCTAAAGTGTATATTGTTACAATTACCAAGTGGATGTGGATTACAATGATGAAGGAAAACATCATGATGAAACCTGTACAAAGAGATAACCGATGTGTCAAACCTGCTAAGGCTTGGATAAGTGTGGCGGGTATAATGTCTATTATTATATAATTAATTAACTGACATCCATTAATTAATGTTAGTTAACACGGCAAATAAATGAGTTGACAACCAAGCTAATGCAGCATACAGTCTCATCTCACTTGAAGAGATACAATAATATATTGTTATACTCTAAGAAGAAGAAGAAGGGAGTAATAAAGACCACACACTCACACAAAGGAGTGATCCTTTAACGGCACAAACTATAATGGAAAGATTGAAAGTGACTGATAAGTCAACAAAATGTAATAGAAACTTACTCTCTCCTTTTCATATTGAGCTTCTTCTCTAAGCTTCTCCATTTTAACCTGTTGACTCTTCTTGCTATCTAAAGAAACGGGACCTACTTCTTCCATGTCTATATCTTCGCATGCTTTATCCTGAAACATTTATAAATAGTTTTGTCATAACCATATTTGTTAGATATTAATCTGGCAACCATGCCATTCATTAAAAAGGTAAAAGACAGTGTCAAATTTTGTCGTTGTTGTAAAATTGCCGCTGACTCGCTGAGTCCATGTTAAAAAGTGTTTCCAAAAATAAGTTTTTTTTATTGCAGGAGTTCAGCAGACAGGCAGATGGCCCACTTGATGGAAAGTGGATACCATCGCTTATGGACATTTGCAACACTAAAGTTGTTACAAATGTGCTGCTGCTCTCTTAAGGGAGACTGGAACCTGGTCACTAATGCCGGAACACAACTCAAGGTTGTTATGGCGACATACATTAGATCAGGGGTGGTAGCCATCCAGTCGGACAAATGCCCTACCACCTGGCAAAATAAGTGTATAAAAACCACTAATAAATATCCACTGCGCATTACAAGAACTTGTTTCACTCTGCCAACCCACAACCCAAAAAAATTAAAGTACCTAAGAGAAGAGTATGCAGCAGTGCAGGAACAGAGAAAGAATAAATTTCAAGCTGTTATAAGAGACAGACAAAACCCTAACAACCATAACAACTTTGAGTTGTGTTCCGGCATTAGCGGCCAGGTTCTAGGCGCCCTTTAGAGAGTGGCACCATATTGATAGCATCTTTAGCGTTATGTCCTTAGGTGATAATAACCACTTTACATCATGTGGACTGTTTGCCTGTCTCATGCTGCTGAACTCATGCAATCAAAAAAATGATAGCACACTCCATTCTCACTAAGAAGCAAATACACATTGGCAGCGCTAACTTTCACTGACATAATAAAACTAGAAGTATTTTTATGTTGATTTTCATTTTATGTTCGTTCAATTTACAACATGCAAGCGCTGTATACAATATATATTTAAAAATGTACTATGTGGTAAGGAAAATATCTCGTATTTTCCCAGATTAGGTGATGTACTTGTAAAAATACTAGGAACAAAGATAAATTACAAACTCCCACATGTAGTGTAGATGTATGCATTATAATATAAATGTGGGATCGGAATAAATCAGTTATGACATACGCGGTTGTTTCATTGTTAAGTTCTCTATAAGAATAATAAGTTTTACATATAGGCTCCATAAAATTTACAATAGTTTTGTGAGGCAAAGTATAATGTTCTGCAACAAAATCCCAGAAAACGTTCAACAGCTTTCGATAAACATGACATATATTCAGGCATTGGACGCCTAATAAGGCAAAATGTACTGAAACAATGCATATTGTAACATCTTGTACATGCATTTTAGCAAGAAATTATTAATTCATTCATTCATAAACAAATTTAAATTAAAAAAAAAATGTAAAGCAACATTTGTGTGAGATTTATAGTATACCGATAGATTTTTTTAGATGACCTCACAGAATGGGTTTAATGTCGCCACCAAGGTTTATCAGTAATCATTCAGTTAAATTACTTTGTTACACATTGTATTAGTGTAAACTACAATATAAAAGCAAATAATATTAATAAATATGAAGTAGATATGTTGTTAGGGAGTTTGTTGTGCGACTTCTTCTCTTTTAACATTAACTAAAACTGCTTTGGAATTGGTGCTAGACTCATGACTTTCAATAAGTAATCTGTAAGATTCCGTTCTGAAATTCATTCATACATTTTCATTTACCAATAAAATTGGTGTCTATCTGTAATATTAACATCAAACAAAAATTTCAAAAATAGTTTTGAAGGGACTAAAATAGGAATTGTATCTTAAATTTTCATGTATATTTCAATTTCATATCTTACAGGGTTTTTTTATAGCTTAAGTTCAGCAGACAGGCAGACAGTTCACCTGATGGAAAGCGGTTACCATCGCCTATGGACATTTGCAACACCAAAGGTCCTACAAATGCTCTGCTGCTCTCTAAAGGGAGACTGGAACCTGGCCACTAATGCCGGAACACAACTTACGGTTGTTATGGTGGCATACTCAAGACCAGGGGCAGTAGCCATCCAGTTGAGCAAATGCCCTACCACCTGTGGGTTGTTTTGTCGCCTCTTACAACAGGCCACCCCAACGCAGGAAATTGTATTATTTCTCCATTCCTGCATTGATAAAACAGGGTATAATAGATATAAAGTCCAAGTTGCACACAACAGAATGATCAGCACAGCCAGTCATTAAAATGCAAGTAGGCAGTAGGGCTATAATATTAAAAGATAATAGATTAAAACACATACAACATCAAATTTCTCCCATGCCTTGTAATCAGATGCAGCTATTCTCTTCTCAGGTTTTTTGACAACTTGCACTGGTTTTTCTTTCTTGATTTTGCTTCTTACTGGTGGTAAGTCCTGGAAAAAAAATTCATTCACTGTTCACAATTCTAAATATTTAAAATATTGCACATTATTAAAACTACTTTTAACGGTTTTATGTGTAGCATTTTATTTGATTTTTGTTTCTGCCACTTTTCAGTAGCCTGGATCACAGAAGAAAAGGGATCAAGGGTCAATGAGTAATGTTAAAGTTATTATTTACTAGTCATGGAAACTAAAGAAATACTATTGCATATTACTATATTTTGCAGATAAAACAAATAAAGTCACTTATACATTTATTATATATATTAGTATAAAAGTATAGGTTATTTATTATCCACAATAATTACCAACTTTAAATAAACAATATATTTAAACTATTTTTTTGTTTGTTAACCCGTTACTTGCTATAAAGTAATTTACATATAACCTTCAAATTATTAACACAATGCAAAGACAATAAAAATAAAGAACTTAGCTATGAACTATATTTTAAAACCTTACTAAAAGTGTACGAAGTGAACCAAAGATACTATATCCTATTTTAAACATACTTTTAGAGAGAAGTTACAGAAGATACTAAAAAAAAAACAACTCGTATATAATGAACAGGTTATGATTTACATTACAAATTTAGGTCTAAAAATCCACAGAAATATACTTTAAAATTCCTGAATAACCCATTACACAAACTAAATGCGAAATATATACAGCAAATAGACCAAAACCTGCTCAAATTGTCCGTTAAGAGCCGCTTCCTTGCGCTTCATCTCGACTTCCCAATTTTGCAAGTCTGTCAAATAAGTCTGGAAGGTTTTAGCATTATCACGAATTTGCTTTTGAATTTCAAAAGCTTTTTCCATCACTTTATTACACTCTAGCACTAAATAATACCTTTTAATGTGATGTTTGATCAATAATTATTCTCGTTTCTTCGATATTTCGATTTGTAGGCTACTGCTGGCTGTCAAACTCACAACTGAAATGTCAAATAAAAGTAATGAATAGACATGAGACTGTAACTGCGCTGAATAACCACATCGATGAGTTAACTCAGTTAACTGCTCGCTAGATAATTCTGCGCGCAACTGGTAGCGTATTTAATGTTGGAAGCCTACTAATCCTGTATCCGTCGTTTGACTAAAATTAATTTAATGTCTTGTAGACTAATATTAATATACAATTGGCTAGCTAGTTATAATTAATGCACTAGTTTATTCATATTAGCTTATAACTTAAGACGGCCGCGCAAAAGTTTAATATGCGCGCATTCTACGTGACACTTTTTCTAACTGTACCTACGGCGCAGTGGACAGTTGGGCACTATGTTGCTTGCAATGCGAGTCAGGGAGCACCACTACGCAATCTGCGTTGTCTGTCTCCACCTATTGCCTTGACTGTGATATTGTCCTATCTACGCTTACAGCCGCTTATGTGCCACTGGACTAACAGCCAATAAATTCATAGCATGCTCCACAAGTCACTTGGCGCGTATTATTTCGCTACTCCATGGTGCAATTTTCAGCCCACTGCGCTAGTCCTTTGAATAAAATGAAGCGTGTTGTGGAGCATGCTATGAATTTATTGGCTAACTTAACTCAATTAACGCAAATTACACGATGTATTCGTACGTAAGTAATTTTATATATTGCAGCACCATAACGTAATTTTGAGTTGACTCAATGCGCTTGTATTGTGAGTTGCGTTTGAATTACTGAAATAACGCAAACAATACGATGACTTTATTAAAGATTATTCAAATGTTGTACAATGACATTGTATATTTTAATTGTCATTTTTCTCTGTGGTTGTAGTCTCCTATTATATTAATGTACTCTGTAGATTTATCCCAAAGAGTACGAGGAGTTTCTGGCGGGAACTGAAGGGCGATGTTGTGCTGTGCAGTTTTTTTTTTCTAAAAATGTGTAAAATTACTCTAAAATGAACAATAGTTGTAGGATATTGATAGTTTTTGAGTAGTAATTATGTGTTTTGTGAGAAATGTGAACTGTAAAGTCAAATGTGGCCTTTTGAGTTGTCACAAGAACTCCGTTGAATGGCACTAGCTGATTACCTACAGTTCAGCTGTGCTACACATAGGCTTAAGAAAATGAAGAAACTATATTGTAAACTAAGATCTGGCTTAAAGGCCTAGCTGCCAAGCCATAAACTTAAATAATAATAAAGAGTACGAGTTGTTGGCGGGAACTGAAAGCGGACGTTATGCTGTGCAGTTTTATTTTCTAAAAATGTGTAAAATTACTCTAAAATGAACAATAGGTGTAGGATATTAATAGTTTTTGAGTAGTAATTATATGTTTTGTGAGAAATGTGAACTGTATAGTCAAATGTGACCTTTTGAGTTGTCACAAGAACTCCGGTGAATGGCACTAGCTGATTACCTACAATTCAGCTGTGCTACACATAGGCTTAAGAAAATGAAGAAACTATATTGTAAACTAAGATCTGGCTTAAAGGCCTAGCTGCTAAGCCATAAACCTAAATAAATAACCCAAAGAGTACATTGTATATATTAAGAATTTATCCGTACAGGAACGAAGAAAGAATACAATTTCCTGCGGCCAGGCGGCCTGTCGTAAGAGGCGACAAAACAACCCGCAGCCAGGTAGTAGGGTATCTGTCCGTCTGGATGGCTATCACTCCTGATCTATAGCATGTCGCCATAACAATATTAAGTTGTGTTCCGATATTAGTGGCCAAGTTCCAGTCTCCCTTTAGAGAACGGCTCCACATTAGTAGTATCTCTGCTGTTACAAATGTCCATAGGTGATGGTAACCGCTTTCCATCAGGTGGGCCGTTTGTCTATCTACCCAAACAAAAACAAAATTTTAAAAATACCTTTTGGAATTTGACTATATTTTAAAAATAATGTTACTCAATGCTAAGCCGGTTTTATTAAAAGTGTTTATTATTATCATCAATGTACCATAGTACCTGAGGACAAGAGTACCTACTTAGGTAGCTATATTATTATGTGTACGTATGTATGGTACAGCTTAAAAGTTTCTTCTTCATATTCAGGTTATCTTTAAACATGGGTCTGCACAATTTGAACGCTTCAGTTTCGGACGAGTTATTTTGGATGATTTTTTACTTGTATTTTATATCCATGAACTTGTATAACAGATTCACATAGAAACTTGTATTGCCTTTATTGAAAATTAAATCGCAAAGGTCCTAAACTCGTAGAACGCAAGTCATTCTTCGCTCGCAATTTCACATTTTATTTTTAAACTGGCAATATTTTTTAGTCCGCAAACTAACATACATTATATATTGGCAAGTTATGACTTGTGCTTGTGTTATGGTATGGATAATATTATATTGTTACTAGCTACAGGATTCTAATTAAAATAAATGCCGTTGGATTTACTATAGTTTATTAGAACTGTACAAACACATATAAAACAAGTACAAATAAAACTGGATGCAACCAGTTCACACTGTATAAACTGGACGATTTATTTATACGCGAATAGTCCGTCACTATATCGCTAGATGAAAGTAATTCAGACGTCTTACTCTTATCGTAGTCGTCGCTAGACTGCCTCACCCCTCCGTTCGGTCATTGTTTTATACTAAAGTGTATAATAGAAGAAAGGACCGTGTTCACCGAGTTAATCCGCACACCTGGCAAGGATTAGTTCGACACTAAATGACGTCCATAAAAGAAGTAGAAAAACAATAGCATGTTTTTATGAACTACAAATTCTAAACACAAACTAAACAAAAGAATTCATAAATCAAAACAATATTATATCACGGATAACTTCGGAGCTGATCTTAGACACCCAGACCGTATTAGTAACCGACAGAAAATTATATTATGAAATTAACTATCCTAGGAATCGAACTCTGGGCCTCTGTATTGCGAAGTTAGTAAGTCATTTCAGGAAGAATTAAGCAAGCCATGTATTTAGAGAGCAGTTAACTTGGTTCCCGGCATTAACCTGTCGGCATTTTCTTGAAGTGTCATTGGTCCTCCCTAATCATTTTATGATTTTAGTACTTACTCTAGTTGTACAGTGTACATACAGCAGGGCTCTAAATCTGCTATTAAAATCTTGACGAAATAAGCAATCACTACCTGACAAACCCATCAATGGCCAGATTCTTGTCTGTCCTTAGAGGCTGGAGTCTGTGCGAATATGTTGCCGGCTCCAATAAAGCAACCGATTGGTAGCATTTTGTGTTGCAAATGTCCATAGATGATAATAATTATTTTCCATGTGGTGGATTGGCTGACACTTGTCTGCTTATTGCAGCAATATTAAATAAAAAGCAAAAGCATACAAAAGTAATCCTTATAACTATGTAATATTATATATATATATATATATATATATACATATATATATATATATATATATATATATATATATATTTATTTATTTATAGAGTCCTCCTTAACGATATCGGTAACGGCAACCCCTCAAATGTCATTATTTCTTCGCCGCCTGTGAGCCCTAATGTCGCTGGCCAGATCGAATTTATTTTTAAATTCCCGGCCACATATCGCACAATATAGTTGGCCAGCGGCGTTGTACGTATAGCTATAGGAGGGCTTGGGTCGCTCTTTGCGAGTTTGACGAGTTCTATTATAGACTCACAACGACCATATTCACGACCGCGATTTTTCCCGTTCCACTTGCTTGTCGGCGTTACAATCGTAAACCCAAATGGAACGGTTTTTCGACCCACCTCTTGACATGGGTCGTTGTGAGCGTTGTGTGATCAAAAAGGAAGACGTCATTAGTGACGTTTTCGCCACGACCACAAAGACCGCTGTCACCTTGTGGAACGGCTAACGGAGCATTTTGGGCGTTGTGAGCTACTAATGGAACGCGCTCTATGTCGCCACAGTAATATAATTATAATAGCAAACTTGGGACCTAGATGGAGGTGCTGGTAAGAGAAATCTTTCATTATATTAATATACTCTGTGGAGAAGAGCCTCGACGCCACAGAGTACCTCACAGAGTAGGTACATTATTATTAAGAAAACGTAAGCTTCTTGATTATTATAATAGGAGAGTCTACCTTCTCCTACTATATTAATGTACTCTGTGGAGTAATTAATATAATAGAACACTTGCCTAGTTGCCAAGCCATAAAACGCAAAATAATAAAAAAATAGAACTCTTTGCTTCATTGACAATTAGAGATTGTTTTGGTAGATTTTTTTCAATATCGCCTTGAACTTATCATTGTTTGCTTCCATCTAAAAGTTAATCTTATTTTAAGTAATATCTACAAATAAATATCGGAATTCATTAATTCACAACGAACAAGCTTAATGTTTATTTGATGCAATCATTATTCATCCCATTCATTGAATTTCAATTTCAATATTATAGGTATATTGACAGGTGCACAATAAGATGTTAGTTGCTATTAAACAAAACGCATTTTCAATTAGGTATCACGGATGTTGCTGGTATGAAAAAACTAAAAAAAAAAATGACACTGAAGTGTATTTGATTACGTTTTTATTTTGTGGTTTAATTTTTTGACAGGAACTTAGGTAGTATAAGAAAATGGGCTAAGTCCATGCCTGTCCACGGACTGTAAAGAATTTAGTGACGAGTAACCAACCGAAATTCCGAAAATATAGCCGGCTAGTGTTGATTCAATAGCCGGCTCAAAAACCAGTTGCTGGCTTTTTGACTAATGGGTGGATGACTCGCTAACGTAATGCCTGCAGCTGACGGCTAATAACCGGCTCTTATATCTTACATTTCTTTCACTTGCCTTACCATCGGTGGAATTTTGACATAACTTATATGGAGCTTACGTCAAATTTTAACCAATAGTGGCTACGTTCCATTAGACACAACGACTACGTTCGCAATCGCGATTTCTCCCGTTCCACTTGCTTGCCGGCGTTACAATCGTAAACCCAAGTGGAACGATTATTCGACCCCTTGACATTGTGAGAGTTGTGTGATCGAAAATGATGACGTCATTAGTGACGTTTTCGCCACGATCACAACGACCGCGGTCGCGTTGTGAAACGGCTAATGGAGCATTTTGGGCTTTGTGAGCTACTACTAATGGAACGCGCTGAGTAAAGCAAATGAACGGTAGGTACGATATAGAAACTAGCCATAATGATTTATTGCTTAGAACTAGAATTTTTGAAAGATATTTTCTTTATTTATTTATTTATTTAATTTATTTGGGAAACATACAATAATTATAATTCTTACAATATAAAACACATAACTTAATACACATATCAACTAAGTTTCCACTAAAAAAATAATTCTTGTTACGCATTTGGCTCATACAACTATAAGAAAATTATAATAAATTTGATGAAATATTGGAAAATTAAATATAAAATAAAAAAGGAATTAAATAATACAATACAACACAAAACAAAAACTACAATTTGTCTATTTATCTATATCACTCTTATGTCATAATTATCATGTCATAAAAAAAAATAATCGTTTAAGACTTTTAACCCTAAAAATACGTCTAGTCATTTCATAATTAAAATTGCAATATTGGGTACCTTATTGGGTAACTGTTTTACTTACATAAAAATTTAATTAAAGTCTTTATACATCGAAGTCAAATCGTGGGCTTAACATAACATAAACCTTCCTTGAAAAATTATCTAAATAAGATGATGAAACCCACTCAAAAATTCATTACGTCGTTAGGAGGAGTTAGCTGATATACAGACAGAAGCGCAAAGCGACTTTTTTATTCTATGTAAAGAAGATTATTAATAAACAGCGTGGAGTTTTTGGCGGGAACTGAAAGGGAATGTTGTGCTGTGCAGTTTTATTTTCTAAAAATGTGTAAAATTACTCTAAAATGAACAATAGTTGTAGGATATTGATAGTTTTTGAGTAGTAATTATGTGTTTTTACGAGAAATGTGAACTATATAGCCAAATGTGGCCTTTCGAGTTTTCACAAGAACTCCATTGAATGGTGTCGATTGTAGCCTACAATACAATGGTGCCTGGCTTAAAGGCCTAGTTGCCAAGCCTTAAACATAAAAAAAATAAACAGTGTGAAACATGATCTTCAACTTTTTTTAAATATCATAGTACTAATCTGTTGTCAAGGTTGTGCCAATGACCCCAAACAGATCCATCAACGTGTCAATTCAATAATATCTTAAAAAATTCCTTTAAATTACGAACTATAAATAAATTAATCATCATTTGATGATATAATAACATACCATAAAATATCGTCTCAATCCAATCAGTACTTACCTAACTTCAGTATAATATGTCCATTCCAAACTGCATCTGTGGGCGAGTGGTCATCAAGTCTTTGACCACTTAGCTCACTGGACGCAGTAATCCCAAGGCCTGTTATGCATATAAGCATATTAGACAAGCACGAGTTCTATTTTTAATTTAAATCATAAACTTAACCAAATATTTATACTGTTTGTTCTATGTAGATATATATTAATTTACAAATTAAATAGTTTTTAAATTAAATTCATAAACTATTCGGATCGTCTTAGTATCTTATCCGTGCAGGAACGGTGAAAGAATACAATTTCGTGCGGCCGGACGGCCTGTCGTAAGAGGCGACTAAACAACCCACAGCCAGGTGGTAGGGCATTTGCCCGACTGGATGGCTACCACCCCTGGTCTAGAGCATGTCGCCATAACAACTTTGAGTTGTGTTCCGGCATTAGTGACCAGGTTCCAGACTCACTTAAGAGAGCAGCAGCGCATTTGTAGCACCTTTAGTGTTGCAAATGTCAATAGGCGATGGTAACCGCTTTCCATCCAGTGGGCCGTCTGCCTGTCTGCTGAACTTAGCAATAAAAAAATAAATAAAAAAAGTATTAAGCGAAAAGGAAGGTTTGCGCTGTGAATCAGCTTTGTGTCCGATATTATGTTGGCACAACAATAAGCTGAGTGCAAAATTTGTTTGCTGAAAATGCGGCGTACAAACTCTTAAAATATGTTTTATTTTTAAGGTGCATGTCGTCAATGTATACATACATACATAACTTCACGCCAGTTCCCTTGCGGGGTAGGCACGAACAACAGAGTGCCATTTAGGCTTATTCTTACACACCTCACTTGCCTCTTTGACATTCATAACTCTTGTCATGCAAGCTCGTCTGTTCTTAAGGCTCCTGACATCACCTTCTGCTAGTCAATGTATGTACGTCGCTATTTCTTCTTGAAAATGTACTTAAGAAGTTTTAAAATGTAAACAAACAACGAAAGACTTTTGAGAGTAAGCAGTTAGATTCGTTGTCTCATACGTTTCAGAAATGAGTTTTTCATTCTTTACTATGGTTTGAATATTTGGGATTTGCCAGTCCCGAATCTTGTATTTTTTGTAAATCTGAAAAACGCCGTCCGTGCTCACCTATATCTTTAAATATATAACTATACAATATATACGTTCGTAATACCGAAGTAAGAAAGAGAGTTGGTCTGAAAGAAAGTGTCGGGGTGAAGGTAAGGAAAGGAATGCTCCGGTGGTTCGGGCATGTGGAAAGAATGCATGATGAAAGAATGACTAAACAGATATACAATGCAAAAGTGGATGGATGCAGAAGTCGTGGAAGGCCACGACACACCTTCCATGATCAAATTGATCGTGTACTAGCGGAGGGTGATGTCAGGAGCCTTAAGAACAGACGAGCGTGCATAACAAGAGTTATGAATGTCAAAGAAGCAAGTGAGGTGTGTAAGAATGGGCCTAAATGGCGCTCTGTTGTTCGTGCCTACCCCGCAAGGGAACTGGCGTGAAGTTATATATGCATGTATGTATGTATACTATATATACAAATATATTTGTGTATATTTTTATATATATAGATAAGTTACATATTTATTATTAAAATGTAATTAATCGTACAATAATTATGTATACCACTATCGCCACTGCTAATCAGCAATATTCTTGCCACAGGTTGTCTGGGAGAGATCGCTTTTTAGCGATAAGACCGCCCTTTGTACACAATTAGAATAATACTAGTTCGTAAGTTTTCTGTAATGATGTACAATAAAGTGTTATCTATCTATCTAATATCATTACCAAAAACCAATAAATTAGATAAAATTAATGCAAAACATTTATTAGCTTTTAAAAAATTGGTAATTTCTATACTCACAGATCACACCTCATCACTTGTTTAGTAATTTGTTTTTCTTCGTCTATTATCCTTACGACGTATCACTAAAACTAATGTCCTAGAGTTAAGTATTTATTGAATCATTGTTACTGACATTATTTACATAATTTTGTTTACGAAAGTATAATTTTAATACTGATGTGTCAGCACGCTTGGATTCCAATCTAGACGTAATAATTTACAAAGTATATTATATAAATGGATTATTCTTTGTTATCTGTTGTTTTGTCCAAATGAATAAATAATTACAGACCTAATGTGAAAACATATTTAAATAATGTGAACTTTTAATTTATCTCATGGCTTAAGTACTTTATGATGTGTTATTAAGGCGTTGCAGAAGTCGTGGAAGGCCACGACACACCTTCCATGATCAAATTGATCGTGTACTAGCGGAGGGTGATGTCAGGAGCCTTAAGAACAGACGAGTGTGCATGACAAGAGTTATGAATGTCAAAGAAGCAAGTGAGGTGTGTAAGAACGGGCCTAAATGGCGCTCTGTTGTTCGTGCCTACCCCGCAAGGGAACTGGCGTGAAGTTATGTATGTATGTATGTATGTATGTATTAAGGCGTTCCTGTATCTGCCTTCCATAAAATAACAACAAAATAAATATGAATTTCAAATTCTTAGATTTAAAAGACATGAAAATTAATTTAAAAAAATATAGGCGTTCTTTCATTGTAAATACAAAAATATAAATGTCAGATTGGCATTGACTGTCTAGTTACTATAAATCCCCGTTCAAACACAGTATATTTACTTACAGTATTAACACAGAATTTTCCAGATTCTATAAGCCCGTATACATATATTTCATGAGTGTATATCAAAATATGCTTGTTTAAAAAAAACTTTAATATATATATTATCAGCTGAGCATTATATTAATTCGATGTAATTATAATAATACATACATACATACATACATAACTTCACGCCAGTTCCCTTGCGGGGTAGGCACGAACAACAGAGTGCCATTTAGGCTTATTCTTACACACCTCACTTGCCTCTTTGACATTCATAACTCTTGTCATGCACACTCGTCTGTTCTTAAGGCTCCTGACATCACCTTCTGCTAGTACACGATCAATTTGATCATGGAAGGTGTGTCGTGGACTTCCACGACTTCTGCATCCATCCACTTTTGCATTGTATATCTGTTTAGTCATTCTTTCATCATGCATTCTTTCCACATGCCCGAACCACCGGAGCATTCCTATTATAATAATAGCTGGTTAAAATAAATCTGCCAGCATTCGCCTGGGGGCAACCTGTCTAGTCTCATACCTCTGTCAATGCGGGAGTAGGGTGGATCGCTTCGGACACCACGGATTATCCTGTAACAGAAGCGCTGGTAGAATTTCCCGACACGCGGCACTCAACGACATCCATTATCCGCCGGGGTACCTGCCGTTTTGGAACCAAACTGCTTTTGTCGCGACGATGGCAGGAGACCGGATGGGATGACACTGACTCCCTGGAAGATGGGCTACCTCTTAGTGTGGGATGCTACACACTCTGGCGGCGTCCCATCTTTCAAGTACGTGGGCTACCCCTGGTTCTGCTGTAGCCAAACAGCAGGCTCTCAAGCGCCGCTAATATAGCGCTATTGGAAATGGTTACACATTTGCGGCGTTTGGGGTGGAAACTCTAGGTCCGTGGGGTCCTAACGCCTTAAGGTCTAACATGACGCCGACAAACGCTTAGTAGAACTCACACGCGACCAGAACGCTGGCGTCTATTATACAACGTGGCAACGCCGCCAGCCTTTTGGGAACGTTCCCGGTAAGTGAAAGTGGTTTGGGAGCAACGTTTTATCTTTAGCTATTTTCCCCTTTTTTATTTTTAATATATTACAGTTTGTAGTTTATCTTTAGGTTTACATTGTATTTTTCACCAATAAAGAAACACGCTTAAAAAGCAAATAAATTGATTGATTTTATAAACCATTATGAAATATGGAGCCTGATAATCAGTCGTTTTAGATTTATTTGTGAAAGATACTGTGAATAATAATAATATCGCTACACAAACAGTCATTATATATCCTTCAGATGATCAAGTTCTATATTTATATTATTTTTTTTTTTTTTTTTTATTGCAGGAGATCAGCAGACAGGCAGACGGCCCACTTGATGGAAAGTGGTTACCATCGCCTATGGACATTTGCAACACCAAAGTTGCTACAAATGCGCTGCTGCTCTCTTAAGAGAGACTGGAACCTGGTCACTAATGCCGGAACACAACACAAGGTTGTTATGGCGACATACTCTAGACCAGGGGTGGTAGCCATCCAGTCGGGCAAATGCCCTACCACCTGGCTGTGGGTTGTTAAGTCGCCTCTTACGACAGGCCGCCCGGCCGCAGGAAATTGTATTCTTTCTCCGTTCCTGCACGGATTATAGGTATACAATCGACCAATTCTGAGTCTGATTTCAGAATCGCAGACCACAACACTTAATGAAAAGTTAATTCACAAAACTTGCACTACCAGGAATCGACCACAGCACTTTGGCGTTCTAGTTTTTTTTTTATTATAGGAGATCAGCAGACAGGCAGACGGCCCACTTGATGGAGAGCGGTTACCATCGCCTATGGACATTTGCAACACCAAAGTTGCTACAAATGCGCTGCTGCTCTCTTAAGGGAGATTGGAACCTGGTCACTGATGCCTGTTGCCTGTATGTTATTGCGGCATACTTTAGACCAGGGGTGGTAGCCATCCAGTCGGGCAAATGCCCTACCACCTGGCTGTGGGTTGTTTTGTCGCCTCTTACGACAGGCCGCCCGGCCGCAGGAAATTCTATTATTTCTCCGTTCCTGCACGGATAGAAGGGCGGAAATTTGCTATTGATTAGTAAAATAATTACATTGGAATTCGATGTTTTTTAATCTGGCCATTTTGAAACATTCCCAGAAAAATTCCGGCGGGATTGTCAGAATGAAAAGTAAAGTGAATGTACTGAATTACTTTCTAAACTGCACCTAGATATTAGTAAAAAAAACTCAAGTAAGGCAACGATAACATTGTAAGTTGTAACGTATTGTTACGAGTTTGCGGGACTCGAATTAAAATGCCCTTAGAATTATTATAGAGTTTATTACACCTATACAAACAGGTATAACACTGGTATAAATGTAACCGAACGCAACAAATCCAAACGTAATGTAAAAGGTCGTAATTCAATAAAACGCGCAAAGTCCGTCACTATTAGATTCCCGAATATACACACGTCACGCCCGTATCGTAGTTGTAGCTCAACTGACCCCTCTCTCAATCAGGCCATCGTTTTATACTTCCCCACCCGGCAACGTTGACATAATTTCCTAGAATTAGGTTGTACTTATAATCCGCAACACGTGGCTAATGATGCTCTTGAGCAGCGGTAAGCGAGTACAATAGGACAATAGGCTGTATGCCAATAAATGAGTGAACAAAAGAAGACGATCATAAAAGGATTACAATTAGTTCAAATACCGACAGGTAATAAAATGTGCCTAAGTTGTGACAGTATGTACGAGCAGTGTGTATGTTTCTTTAGCTTGCATTTTAAAAAACCTTCTTAATTTGGTACGATCATCTTCACAAGCGTTTGTTAGCGCGATTGTATTGTCCTTAAAAACAAAGAAGTGTTTCTAAAGACGATATTGCGAACCAGGATTTGAAAATGACGCAATAGTTATCGATAATACGGAAAATACGTTGATTTAATAGTATTTTTTTTATAGTTAACACTTTTGGATATTAATTTTGCTGTCAAACAAATGTAAGGCTGTATTGTTCGGTTTTTATAGTTTTACAATGATATGTGGTTTACTGATTACCGGCTTATTTAGATTTTTTCTCGCAAACCTTTTGACATATATAAATGTTGCATCATCATTATTTCAGCGTTAAGAACATTGTAATAAGAGAACGGTGTGGATTCCAAGATTATGTAATGAGAAGAGTTGAGAAAGGAATGTTAAGGTGTGGATGGCATCTGTTACCAGCCGTGGTGCGCCCATGGCTGGGAGCGTCGAAGGAAGAGGTGGATGGCCGCAAAGGGGCACCATGTGTCCGCTTCCTTTACCGCCATAGATTGACAATCCCGGCTGCACCCGTCCACAGACGACACCGCCACTTGTCCGTGACATTGATTTCCCGCTTCCACATGACAGTTACCAGCCAATTGCCCACGACAAATGAGGAGCGGTGAATGAACGGCCCTGATATCCATATCGTCATAGATTGATAATCCAGGCTGCGTACAATCACAACCCGGATCCGATTCTTGAGACGAGGACACCGGCCCGTTATATTGCCTTCCCATTTCCTCATGACAGCGACCAATCAATTGCCCACTACGATTGAAGAGCGGTTAGAGAACGGCCATTGACTCACTTCGGGTTAGCCGTGCTGTGTACCCGCCGCCTTTATCGTCATAGATTGATAATCCAGGCTGCGCCCAATCCCAACTCGGATCCGATTCTAGAGACGAAGACACCGGCCCGTGATATTGACTTCCCGTTTCCTCAAGACATCGACCAATCAATTGCCCACTACGAGTGAAGAGTGGTTAGAGAACGGCCATTGACTCACTTCGGGTTAGCCGTGCTGTGTACCCGCCGCCTTTATTGTCATAGATTGATAATCCAGGATGCGCCCAATCCCAACCCGGATCCGATTCTAGAGACGAAGACCTCTGCCCGTGATATTGACTTCCCGTTTCCTCATGACAGCGACCAATCAATTCCCCACGACGAGTGAAGAGCTGTGAGAGGATGGCTCTGATTCCCCTCGCATTTAACGGTGCTGCGTACCTGTCACCTTTACCGTCATGGATTGACAATCGCGTCTGCGCCCGATCGTAGCCTGAATCCGATTCCAGACACAAAGACCACTTGCCTGTGATATTGACTTCCCGCTTCCACGTGGCAGTGACCAGCCAATCATCCACGACAAGTGACGAGCGGTGATAGGACGGATCTGACTCCTGTCGGGATGAACGTCGTCGATCCTCCACCTCTACCTGCCTCGACCCCTTGGAATAGAGAAGACGTAGTCTCTGCGGGGTTCGCCTGGTTAACCTCCAGCGCTGAGCAAACGGCCGCCAGTAAAACTTAGGGGACAGCACGTATTTCACTCCCAATCTGTCTTCGCAGGGTGCTTTGTGCATTTTTGTAAAACCACTTAGTCTATATGGATAAAATTCGAAGGTGTAGTCTGTGTGGCACTGTAAAGGGTATGTACCGAAATTGCAAAAAAAAATATGATTAAGAGTGGCTGCAATACATATAATTTTCTACTACTGTTTGTTTGCATTGGTGTACAATAATAACTTATCACCTGTATTTAAAACTTATCATTAAGGAACTCGTTACACTGTAGTAGCTTTTTCGTATAAGTACTTTTTTAAATTGTGATTTGAATAATTTCGTTTTCACAGCTTTCAGCTCCTTTGGGATTTTATTATATAATTTTGGGGCCATACATACTATACTCTTGTACAGTAATTTTTTTTTGCAGGGTGCATACTGTTACAAGTTAGCGGGACTCGAATTAAAACGCCGTTAGAATTGTTATAGAGTTTATTAGAACTATACAAACACGTATAACACAGGTACAAATATAACCGAACACAACAATTCAATAAAACGCGCAAAGTCCGTCACTATTAGATTCCCGAATGTACACACGTCACGCCCGTATCGTAGTTGTCGCTCAACTGATACCTCTCTCCATCAGGCCGTCGTTTTATACTTCACATATGCAAAATGTGCCCGCACGGCAACGTCGACACAGTTTCCTAGAACTGCTAATGAGCAAGTAAAATAGGACAAAAGGCTGTTCTCCACAATAACTAGAAACGTATGCCAATAAATAATTAAACAAAAGAAGACGGTCATAAAAGGATTAAAATTAGTTCAAATGCCGACAGGTAATAAAATGTGCTTTTACAGATCTGTACGTGGAATTTGTCTTTGTCGGGGCCTAGGTTGTAACAATACAAAGGTTTTCTTTATTACGTATATTCCAATATCCAACTTGTATTTATTTTATTACAATCATGTAACAGTAGTAAGTGGTATAAGACGTAATATTATTATAACCTAGCATAGCAGACCCTGCAATTAGGAAGTTAGGTAACTTCTTTGTAAATTACTGTATCAAACAAACAAAAGCAGCAAGCATTGTAAAACTTATACACATACTCAAACCTACGCGCACTACCATCGCATTGCATTACACGCACACTCCACAAACAAACCAAGACACACAAAGAGCCTAAAAATTAATAACCCAGGCACAGAAAAGAAAAAACAACACACATGGCACTATATAGGACTATATATAAGTATAGATATAAGGCCAACACTGCACATGCACTTCCTCACAACACCAGTATGTAACAGATACACTCTACATTAGTATAAGTTTAGTATTAAAATTAGAATAAATTAATATAATAAGTTATTCTTAACGTACACCACAACATAAAAATTACTAAATTAATGTCACACACAGTAACAAAAATAAACAATAAGCGTGTATGGAGTCTAAAATTTTTCATAGAAATTAAGTAGTAAAAAAGGGTACGGAACTCGAGTCCGTAGAGATATTAATAATAATAATAATACAGCGAGTACTTGCACAGGCACAACCTTGTAGCCAGGATCATCCACCAGCAACTTGCTCTTAAATACGGACTTGTCTTGTCGGAGGTACCTTATTACCAATACAAGCCCGAGCCAGTTCTTGACAATGGTCAATATCTGCTCTACTGGGACCGATCAATTATCACTGACAGGACTATTGTTGCTAACAAGCCTGATATTGTGATAGTTGATCGATCTGCGAGACGTGCTATAATTGTAGATGTCGCGATTCCCCATGATGGTAACCTCGTGAATGCCGAGAAAGATAAACAAATAAAGTATATTGATCTTGCTCACGAGGTTACCGCTATGTGGAACCTGGACTCTACAATCATAGTACCGATAGTGGTGTCAGTGAATGGACTAATAGCGAAGAGCCTTGATCGCCACCTTGAAAGGCTCTCGCTTGGTATCTGGTTGAAGGGTCGGATGCAGAAGGCAGCTCTGTTGGACACGGCCCGTATTGTGAGGAGATTCCTGTGTCTGGAGCCTTAACCACCGGTAGCCTGGACCCTAGGCCCCACTGCCGGCGAAGATCAGTTTTTTATATTTTTTTTATAAATAAATTTGTATTTTTTATAAGAAAAATGTAAAAAATTTGGAAATAAAATATATATGTAAATAATAATCATTTATTAACAAACCCTCTACAAGATTGCCCTGATGTCATTTTATTGTAAAATGACCAGAAAAAGATATTATAACGCGCAAAAGAAAATTTGATTTTCAGTTAGTTTTGTTTATAACTTTTTTTATTTTCCATTTTACGATAAAAAGTAAAAAGATTTTTTAAAAAGGTTTTTAAATACAAGCTTTTGAGATCCTAGATATCATGTAGCAGCAGAGTCCTAGCCAAGACAAGTAAAACGAGCCCAAACACGACGGGTCTATCTTGTTTAGTACAGGAGTTCCTATGGGCCTACCTTCCGAACCCATCATGAGGTCAGCTCCATGGTACCATATTATTGCATTGTCACGCGATATACATATGTGTGCAAAATTTCAGCTCAATCGGAAACCGGGAAGTTGGTTAAATTTAACTTGAAATATTCCACCCGAACTTACATACATTGGTATATCCATCGCAAGTTAAATAAAAGCTTGTAATAAAAATAAAGTTGTAGACAATTTGATTTGCTACAAGTAATGTCTTATAAAATTTTCTATAGGGTTGCTAGTTTACGAGATACAGTGCAAAAACTCTTTGTACCCCTTTTTCCAAGATGGCGGGCGGGGGACAAGGGTGGCGACCCCACAAACTTGTACTTAAGCGTATTGTAATCCCCCTACACATCAAAAAAATAAAATTGCGTCCTCTGAAAAACACAACCCTAAATGTAACTTTTCAATGGCCTGTAATAGAATAGTCCGAAATGGGTTAAGTATTTGAGTATTTCTCAAAAGGATAATGAAGTTGGATCTTACTGTATTCGACGTCGAGCCGTTCACATTTATTGTCAACGATCCCCATATTCACAGCTGGGATAGATACGCTTGGCCTTCAGAGAGACTTCGCGTCTCTCTGCATATTCTACCAACTGTGTAACGGGTGCTTTCGTCTTCTTTCTATCACCGCACCGCTTGCCATTGGCTGGTTGTTCATCCTCATTTTTTGAGCCACTTCTCTCATATACGCAAGTTGCAACTGTTCGCAAGAATGTTTCTCCTGCACACCGTAGGGATTTGAAATGAGCTCCCAGCTAAGGTTTTCCTGACCTGTACAATACGAGATTTTTGAAAAATGGTGTCATAAAATTCCTTAGTCCGAACCAACCTCGAAATTGAGAATCTGGTGGCCGCGCCTAACATAATAGGAGAAATAAAAGCTCACCGCCTCCGCTGGCTCGGTCACGTAGAACGGGTGGGAGAGGATCGCAGCGTGAGGAAAGCATATGTGCGACGGCCGGTAGGTTGGCGTCTGGTCGGCATCCCAAATATCGCTGGAAGAACAGAGTCGAGGCTAACCTGTCGGAGCTACGAGCCAATAATTAGCAAGAAACTACGCAGGACCGCGAAAAGTAGTATGCTCTCGTTTCGGAGGCCAAAACCCACTTCGGATCGCTGTGCCAACGGAGTAAGTAAGTAAATAAAATTCCTTAGCTTTCGCAGATTCATGTAGCGAATATGACAAGTGTCAACATAATGTAGTACCTTGTCCCAAGTCTTACGACTTATCAGGCACCAGATTTTAAATTTTGAAATGAAAAATTCTGAAGATATCACTCGTAGGTATTAAATGGTTAAACAGAAGTAAATAAACAAAAAACGACAGAAGCAGACACTAGTATGCATCGAGCAATAATAAACTGCAAAGCTGCTAGCATATTAAACATGCACTCTTGACATTTAGATTCTCAAATGCTAAATTTAAAATAGATATTGAAACAATCATCACGTACTTCAACTGCTTGAACGCCGTAAACATGTATATGTTTTAGTTGTATCTGGAGACTCTGAGTTGCTCGAGTGTGTCCCTACCTACCCCTTCCCCTTTTTGCTAGGTGGTAGGGCATTTGCCCGATTGGATGGCTACCACCCCTGGTCTAGAGTATGTCACCATAACAACCTTGAGTTGTGTTCCGGCATTAGTGACCAGGTTCCCTTAAGAGAGCATCAGTTTATTTGTAGCATCTTTGGTGTTGCAAATGTCCACATGCGATGGTAACCGCTTTCCATCAAGTGGGCCGTCTGCCTGTCTGCTGAACTCGTGCAATAAAAAAAAACGGAGCCTGGCGGAGGCCACGTAACTAGAGATTTGTTCTTCACATAAATAACCGGTCTTTGTAAAACCTGGCCGTACCAATGGAAGCGACTTTCATGCAATTTGTCTGCTGTGTCACGGACATGAAGACTGCTGCGGATGCCGGAACTTCTAATGCGGTCTTTCGAATGACTCCACACATCCACCGCAGTATATTCATCTCCGTGACACGCAGCTCTTGCTTGTGTCGCTAAAGCACAGTCTGGTGATAGATTTATAGATCTGTCCTTTTAGCTTAATACAGACCGGTATATGTGACACTTGCGGAGGCGTTCAGCAGTGAACAGCAGTTTGCTGACGACGACGTGGCTATTTTTAAAGTAAAGCCAAATATTACATCAATCCATTTTGAAACTCACCAAACAAGGAACAGATTATAATGATTATTCAAAACTGATCTATGCTATGAACTACCTAAATAATCTATGTACGTAATAAAAGATTAATTTCGATTCCCATTTCAGTTATATTTTTATTGTCTCTGATTGAAACAATTTTTTAATTACCAAAGTCTGGTTGAGTTTATTGTTTTTAATGCGTTTTATATTTTTAAAAAAACTTGCAGTCCCGTGTACACTTCGCTGGTCATCATTAAAAAATACGCACCCACACACACACGCACACTTGCACGCAAATGAAATATAGCCTATGTCACTAAGAAATAACGTAGCTTTCTACTGATGAAAGAATTTTCAAAATCGATTCAGCAGTTCAAGAGATTACTTCCTACAAACAAATTCAGAAATTTTACTTCTTTATAATGTTAGTATAGATAAAAATATTTCCAGTAACAGGGCACCATTCGTCGCTAACCGTCGTTCTCATCACTTACAACATGGGTGTCTTCTACTCCCGTGTGAATAGACACCTTCTAGGTGAGTTTGCTCCATTTTTACCAGCTTTTATTTAACTTGCAATGGATGTATGTATGTAAGTTCGGGTGGAATCTTGCAAGTTAAATTTGACCAACTTCCCGCTATCCGATTGAGCTGAAATTTTGCACGCATGTGTATATCGCGTGACAATGCAATAATATGGTACTAGGAGCTGATCTGACAATGGAGTCGGAAGCTGGCCATAGGAACTCCTGTACTAAACAAGATAGACCCGTCGTGTTTGGGCTCGTTTTACTTGTCTTGGCTAGCACTCTGCGGCTACATGATATCCAGGATCTCAAAAGCTTGTATTTAAAAACCTTTTTAAAAAATCTTATTGAATATATCTTCGCTTCACATCGGGCGAGCTTCTGGTCAAACGCGAAGCTATACTTCTATAATAAAAAAAGCTCTTACACATCAATCACGTCGTGAACATAATACGCTGTGATAGCGTAGGCGGGAATTGTAGATTCTATTTCTCAATTAGCAGTTAATAATAACTTGACATATATGGCAATATTATGGCACATATAACCTTAATCATTAGTCAATTTCTTTTTAATATTTTCTTATTTATATCAATAAATCCATTCGTGTATCTGTAAAAAGAATCCTAACTCCTGCGGCCTGTAGTAAAAGGCACCAAAACAACCCAGAGCCATGTGGTAGGGCATTTGCTCGCTTCGATGGTTATCACCTCAACTCTGGAGTATGCAGTCATAATAACCTAGAATTGACCTTTTGAGGCCAGCGACACATTGGTAGCACGTTTGGTGTTGCAAATGTCCATAGGTGACGATAACCACTTTCCATCAGGTAGGCCGATAGCCTGTCTGCTGTACTCTAGCAGTAAAAAAATCTATCGATAATCCAGCCTTAAACGAGAACTACATTAGGTTGGCGTGCACACAGATGACGTGGGGTGGAAATTCGGCTAGGGTAAGCCGGTTGACAAAACATACTGTATGAAGTAAGCAACGACTACACCGCTGTTGAAAAAACGTCTAACTCGCGTTATATTTCCTTATTACTTACTTATTAAATGTCGGTGCCCAATCGGGTTATGAGTTGCTACTTCATCCAATACGTGTTAAAAGCCGCCAAGCATAAGAGAAAATAATACAGTAATAATATATGCACGACTAAAAAATGTAAGCGCCAATAACTTCATGGCGTTTCCGACCTTTTGGTCGCTAATTAATTTATAGAGACACTAGTAATAATATGTTTGTACAGAACGCGTAAACGCCAATGAATGTATGGCGCTTTCGACCTTTTGGTCGCTATTTGCTAGTTTCTTAAAGGTATCCCATAAGGAATCGAGTTGTATGAAGTCCACGCCACTGGTGCACACCAAATCCATGCGCGTCTAAAACGTGTATCGTGCGTTTCATGCTAGTTGTAGCAAATCACTGTCTTCAACTAAATTTGACAAATGGCGATCGGGCATTACACTATGTACACGCCATCATACGTCTCTATCATTCGATTAAAATCCGGGTACCCTAGACCAGGGTCACGAACATGGAGTCACATTGCATGGCGTGGATGTAATGTAGCTCTAAACAAGTGGTTGCTATATAAAATGTATGGGCTGTTACGTGCCCAGATAGGCGTACGTGGCGGACGTGTGCCTAATGTAGTTTAGATTTAGTCCCGCTTGGATTTGGTGTGCACACCAAGATTTCACGCGTAACGTTTTTTTTGTTGTTGCATGAGTTCAGCAAACTGGCAGACCTCCTGATGGGGAGCGGTTATCAAAGGTGCTATCAATGTGCTGCCGCTCTCTAAAGGGGGATTGGAACCTGGCTACTAATGCCGGAACACAACTCAAGGTAGTCAGTTCTGTCCGTGCAGGAAAGGAGAAAGAATACAATTGCCTGCGACCGGGCGACCTGTCGTAAGAGGCGACCAAATAACCCACAGCCAGGTGGTATGGTGTTGGCCCGACTGGATGGCTACCATCCCTGGTCTAGAGCATGCCGCCATAACAACTTTGAGTTGTGTTCCGGCATTAGTGACCAGGTTCCAGACTCGCTTAAGAGAGCAGCAGCGCATTTGTAGCACCTTTGATGTTGTAAATGTCCATAGGCGATGGTAACCGCTTTCCATCCAGTGGGCCGGCTGCCTGTCTGCTGAACTCTTGCAATAACAAAAAACAAAAAGTTATGGTGACATACTTTAGACCAAGGGTGGTAGCCATCCAGACGCAATAATTGAAAAATAAATAAAGCAAGAATGACTTAGGACCTACTGTCATTCTTGCTTTATTTATTTTAATTTTCTTCAAATGATCACTAAATTACATTAACCTTGAAATACAATTAAGGCAATTAAAGTAAATAAAATAAATAAAAGGCAAGCATATGTACAAATAAGATGTTGGGTTTTATGCCATACTTGCTGTACCCATCGGTCAGACGTTGTCCTGCCCTCCAAAAATTAAAACTTAGAACTCGATTGCATTGCCATATATACCAGGTCTATTTGTGAATCTAAACCATCCCAGACCCACTCAAAACACAAAAAATTATCAAAATCGGTGCAGCAGTTTAGGAGCAGTTCAACGACAATTGGCATACACATAGAAAAGGAATATATAAAAATCATTATCTATCGGATTCATTTGTGAATCTAAACCACGCGAAGACCCACTCACACACAGAAAAATCATTTTACCTAAATCCTGGAACCTGATTGCAGCATCGCTTACCTAGGTCAATTGTGAATCTAAACCATCCTGGGACTTACTCAAAGACACACAAAAAAATTCGTCAAAATCCTGGAAGCTGATTACAGCGTCGCCTACCGGGACTAGTTGTTACTCTAAACCATTCTTCAATCCACTTGAACAAACACAAAAAGTTTCATCAAAATCAGTCCCACCGTATAGGAGGAGTTCAGCGGCGCCACCTACCTGGTTCAATTGTAAATCTAAACTATTCCGGGACCCACTCAGACAACACAAATCCGTCAAAATCCTGAACACCGATTACAGCGACCAATTGTTAATCTAAACCATTCTCGAATCCACCTAAATACATACAAAATTAATTAAAATCGATCTCACTGCTTAGGAGTAGTTTAGCGGCGCCACCTGCCGTGTCCAATGTTGAATTTAAACCATCCCGTCAAAATCGGTTCCCTTGTTTAGAAGTTCAGTAACGCCACGTAACGGGTCAATTTGTGAATTTAAACTATCCCGGGACCCACTTGAACACACAAAAAATTTCATCAAAATCAGTCCAATCCTTTAGGAAGACTTCAGTAACATACACACGAGCAGATGAATTTTATATATAAAGATAGATTTTTGGGCCAGAAACCCTCGGGGGTTTCTCAGAATAGCCATCCAAAGCTTCATCAGGATCTGATCAATGGTTTAGGAACACATACAGAATAAACATAATTTTTTATAGATATACTAGCGGACCCGGGACACATTGTCCTGCTCTGAAAACATAAAAAACTAGGACTCGATCCCAGAGCCACCTACCAGTTCCAATTGCGAATCTAAGCCATCCGGGAACCCACTCAAACACACAAAAACAAAATTACCAAAATCGCTCCAGGTGATTAGGAGAATTCAAGAACCCGATCTCAGCGCCACCTACCGGTCCTAATTGTGAATCTAAACCATCCGGGAACCCACTCAAACACACAAAAACAAAATCATCAAAATCGGTCCAGGTGATTAGGAGGATTCTAGAACCCGATCTCAGCGCCACCTACCGGTTCCAACGGGATAAAAAGTATCCTATGTCCGTCTCCTGTTTCTAAGCTACCTCCCCACCAATTTTCAGCCAAATGAGTACACACGTTCTTGCGTTATAAATAGTGTAACTAACACGACTTTCTTTTATATACATACATACATACATAACTTCACGCCAGTTCCCTTGCGGGGTAGGCACGAACAACAGAGCGCCATTTAGGCTTATTCTTACACACCTCACTTGCTTCTTTGACATTCATAACTCTTGTCATGCACGCTCGTCTGTTCTTAAGGCTCCTGACATCACCTTCTGCTAGTACACGATCAATTTAATCATGGAAGGTGTGTCGTGGCCTTCCACGACTTCTGCATCCATCCACTTTTGCATTGTATATCTGTTTAGTCATTCTTTTATCATGCATTCTTTCCACATGCCCGAACCACCGCTGCATTCCTTTCCTTACCTTAACCCCGCCACTCTTTTTTATTTATACAGAAGATTAGTGGTTTTAACAGTTTATATTTCTTTACTTTGTGACTAATTAATTAATAATTAATGTGTTGCACCTAGAAAAGTTTAAAGGAACATTAAGTCAACGGAAATTAGTTTGAATTTTTAAAATAAACTAGCTGACCCGACAAACTTCGTACCGCCTCAGAATCAATAAATAAAAAACGTCGATTTCTGAACGACGGTTCGAACATCAAACGTTTGACATTCAAAACCAAAAACATTAAAAAAACAGCTTCACTTTTAAATTTAATTTGTTTTCTGAACGACTTTCAAATTTAATTGATTTCTAAACGACAGACGAACATCAAATTTTTGACAGGTAGGAATAGTTTCAAAGGGAAAGCGAAATTGTTGTTTTTACTATATTCCAAGCATTTTTTCATATTTAGTCAACTTTTAAACCTTCTCTGGACTTCCACAAATAATTCAAAACCAAAATTAGCCAAATCAGTCCCGCCGTTCTTGAGTTTTAGCGAGACTAACGAACAGCAATTGATTTTTATATACATAGATTTGCGAAAGTTTGAATGGATGTTTGTAGCTCAATCAATCAAAAGATGAAATTTGGCACATAAAAATTATAGTCTCAAATAGTACATAAACTACGTCTTATCTCGTAAAATCTCGGCATAAGTAATGTTATTAAAGGCATACATAACTACGATTGTTTCACTAAAGATTTGACAGTAAAAATTACGCATCGCAATCAATTTTTTTCGACGTGACAACTCGAAACCTCTCCCAAGAAAAATCCCGTAGGATTCTCGGGATATAAAGTACCGCAGATTTTAAGTCCAGAAATTTACTACCAATCGGCAGAAACCACATCGAAATCGGCACAGTAGTTTTTACGTGAATCCCGAACAAACAAACACAAAAAATGTAAGAAATAAAAGAATACACTATTACAATTTTATAATATTATAGACAGATTTATACATTACTAATGACTTACGGGAAACTAAAATTGAAATAAAATAGAAGAACAAGAAATAAATTTTCTCAAATTTATGTTAATGGGTCATTATCCAACTCTGAGTACTGAAGTAAGGGACTTGTTATCGCTCGCTATTTTGTAGATATTACTATATATGTTTAGCTTTATACTAGTACACCTAGAAAAGTGTAAGCTGTCTTTTCGTACTTACATGCTCATCAAACATACCAAGCTGCAATAATATAACCAATACAAATTTTATAATACTAGTGATATATAAAACAATTCAAAATGAACCTTAAATAAATCAGAAATAAGAACTACATATCAAAATATTGTAAATTCAACCGCAAATAAAAAATAATAAAAGCTCACAGAACTTAAGATCATAACAAAGTTATCAATGACATTTTGAAATATAAATAAATAATAAAATCGACTTTAAAATAATATTGTTAAGAGCTACAACAAATAGAGTTGTAGGAAAATATGACCGTAAATAACTTTGCAAAAAACTTGAGATGCCCAAAGACAAGTTTTCGTCGTATATAAAGGTAAATATGTAACAGAGAGTCACCAGTGTGTGTGGGATTACCAAAGCGGTTATCCAACAGTGGGGTGTGGGGAAAACAAGATGTATTTGGTAATTTTATTTTTTAAATATTTATGGAAGTGATACTTAATAGTTTTTAAGGACTTTTTGATGTTTATTAACAAAAGTGTTGTATCATAAGTCGATTAGTAAGTAAATCAAATAGTGAGTGAAAGTGATAAGTGAGTTTAAAGATAAGAAAGAAAATGTATTGATAATAAAAAAAAATTAACACATAGAAAACGCATTAATAAGTATAAAATTAAACATAATAAAATAAGTGACTAACAAATGTAAATAATAGTAAATACAAAAATACCATAATACAATTATCCATAATAATACAATAAAAAACATCTATAAAGTCCCTTGTTTAAAAGTACAAAATTAAAATATAATAAAATTTTCTAAGATAACAAAGCATAACTATGACTAATAATAAAAATATTTAAATTTATAATAGCGTAGAAACCCCATTAAAAAGTACCTATATAATTAAACACAATAAAATAAGTGTTTATAAATTTGTGAATTAATAATTAACATTTCTTTTCTTTTTCGTGTAGGTATATATTTGTTAGGTATTTATTTATGGTATAGTTGTATCTATATTATAGATTTAATTTTTAATTGTTAGGTTATAAAATAAATAACTAAAAAATATAAAAAGTTTCATATTCAAAGATACCAAAGAAGAATAATATATAATAATAAAAAGTTACCCCAAGGGCGCTTTGTGGCGAAGCCGCAGGTGAGTAACGACACCTCGGACCAGACTCCGGGGACCAAGGCAAGGCCCTCGCCTCCGTGCTTGCCTTAGCCAGCCGGCACGGAGTGGAGATCGCTAGAGCTAAGACTCAAGCTCCAGGGGTGGAAGTGATAAATGGCATAACGTCGGAAGTAGCTTCGGTGAACCTACAGCCCACCTCTTCACACCCCTTAGCCACTCATACCCACGTTCGCGACGGGGCGCCACGAGTGGCGAGTCCCCGTCTGCCCATTTTTTCATGTTCCCCGAACATTGCGACGGGCATACGCTATAGTCCCCATATTCCCAGACCCCTGGTACCACTAGCAGTTCACCCCAATAGCTCGGTACTTTTTGTTCTCATTTACCACAATAGTCCTACACTAACCGGACTACCTGGTGTAGATAGGGATAATCGCCGGTTAGTGTCACGCCACATTTATATTAAATTTGTCAAGGGGTCTCTACGTGTTGGCCTCCCCATGGCCCCACGGAAGCCCTCCAAAAGTCCAGGCCACTTTTATGGCTGGTGTTCTTTAGAGACATAAAAAATATTTAATTTTATAAAGGCATGAAAACCCATAAAAGTATAAACTTATTATTTCTCGTTCCTTTCTATACCATTCTAAAGGGTGACAACGATTTGGCTTCGCCATCGGTATTGCCAGCGTCTATAGGCCGCGGTGACCAATTTTCATTAGCTGGGCCGTCTGCCTGTTTGCCAGCATTGCAATAAAAACATAAAAAATAAACATATTAGAATACTAACATATTACTAGTATTTAAAGAAAGAAAGAAAAACTTTATTTGTAGAAATAGCGACGTAATTACATTCCTTATCACGTTCTCTGCTAACGCGGTCAGTGCTGACCGTCAGTAAAGTTTCTCTTTAGGCCTATTAAAAATCATAAATCTGTTTAAAATTTACTAAATTGTTTTTTGCCTATATGCTTTTATCTTTTACTCAAATGTTACTTGGTTATAACAAATGTCTATATGAGCCATTATTTATGGAAATTATTAACGTCAGGCAGCATTGACCGACGCGGCCTACAGAGAGAAAAAGACGGTTTTCCGTTACAGGGGGCCGCGCGGGTCAATTAATATGAGATTTAGTTTGACAGCACTGTCCAACGGCCTGTGAGAATGAAACGAAAACCCTCATAAAATGCGGTCGTCACTGACTGACGCGGCTTGAATTGAAAGTCTATATGTCAACCATCACTGAACGACACGGCCTGGACAGGAAACTGCGTTTTTTTTTCTCAGCATAGAACTTGTTATACATATATTATACATAGAGCATATTTTGAGAACTTGTACGCCGCATTTTCAGTAAACAAAGTTTGCATTCAGCATATTGCTGTGCCGGAATTAAATTAGGATATGTATTTATACATATAAATGGGTGCAACTGCACACCCAGTTAGATGCATTAGTTTGTTTGTTTTCTGCCGCCTCGTGGCCCGGTGGCCGAATCCATATACTTGAAGTGATTTTGGTATACATGTCCCTTTGACGCCGTGGAGTAGAGTATTGATAATAATTATTGTGACGCGGGTGTAATGCCCTAGTATTTATCTTATTAATAAATTGTTGTGCCGTGAATTAAGTTGAACTTTGATGATATGAAAGTACTCAATTTTCTGAAATAAATGAATTATTATTATTAATATAAATAGGATTATCAAAATAAAGAAAAAATATTATTCTTTTTATCGTGTCAGTGTCAAGGATGCAGTTCTTGTGGCAGCTCAAAAAGGCATATTTCACTAAACGGTCGAATGTTCAATACAAACACAAAACTCTTGCTTAAAATAATTAAATAAATTCTTTTTACAACATCGTGAAGTCGATACCAAGTGAAACATGAAAAAGCGACAACAAATTAGCAAAATTTAATAATAATAATAATAATCGGCAGACAAACACACACATTGTATATCCCCAAATTAAGCAAGTTACGCTTGTGTTATGGGTAATATACAACGGACTACTCTGGGGCCGATCCCAGACACCCAGACCATAGTAAATAACAGAGAAAATACGTTTCCGAAATTTACTATACCAGAAATCGAACCCGGAGTCTCTGCGTTGAAGTGAGGTAGGCCGGCAAAGGCTTAGCCCGCTCAACCACAGGGGCCGTCAATGAATGAATGAATGAACAAGGGTCTATAGTCTAGACTGTCTGAAGGACTACCACCCTGGTCTAGTGTATTCCATTATAACAACCTTCTGTTCTAGCATTAGTGGTCAGGTTCTTGGTTCCATTTGGAGGCCGGCAGCACGTTGGCAGCACCTTTGTGTTGCAAATGTCTATTGGCAATCGTCCTTACAAACTCACTATATCCCGACAGTAGATTAGGTATGCTCTAAGCTATGTATATGCTACAACGAACAAAGCTGGGTAAGATACCCAGCCTGTAGTTAATAACAGAGACCGTCAAATTTATTTCGCACCGACTTCAAGATGTTATAGAAATTATCTATTTATTGCTTAGTTATTCCTGAAGTTGGTTCCTTATTTGTAATTTTTTTTTATAATTTGACGGTATTTCTCAAAAATACAATTCGCGTGATATTATCCACATGTTACCGTTACAATAATGTGAGGCACGTGTTTCTAAGCCAGTGTAAAGAGGTAATTTTTTGCAAGTTGAATGTTGTATAATTATTTATTTAGATGCAAAACCTTGTTACCGGCTTAAGGAAAAATCGTATTTTAAAACAAAAATTCATAAGTTGTTTACGTGTAGTCAAACCGGCTAGGTGCGTGGCGGTTCGTGCACACGATGAATTCCCTGCTGGAAACAAATTTCCATTTTTTTATTACAAGTTTTTGTTTAACTTGCTATATTTGTTTTTTAGTTAGTTAATTAATAGACTTATTCATATTTTCATAACAACAAAAATGTCAATAATAAATTAATTCTTGTTATTATGGTAAACCGTAAGATCACACTAATACATATCTGTATTAGCATAAGTATGAAAAAGTTTGTGAATAATTCGAGATAATTATAAAGCGTGCATAACGACCCGGTGAGTCGGACGTATGACCTACGCTGGGTCTACTACTAGCTCCTGCTAGCGAGTGGGGGCTGGTAGTAATCCCCCCCCCCCGCGTTCTGCTACTTCTGCCCGCGACTTACAATCGTAAAAAAAAGTGAGTTAAAAAACCCACGATTTTGAACCATCCTTCATTGGTGCTCCGCTCCTATTGGTCTAAGCATGATGTTATATACCCTACAGTCATCCTCGATAAATGGGCTATCTAACACTGAAAGCATTTTTCAAATCATACAAATCAAACAAACAAACTCTTCAGCTTTATATATTATTAAGTATTAATGTATAAATTGTTTTAATGTACGATGATACCGGCAATATCAATACTTAATTAGTTGCATAAGTTGTATAATAAGCTGTTTAAGTAATTAAAGTTTTTTTTAACTATCCCACGGGAACTTTTGTCCAGGTTCCAGTCTCCCTTAAGAGAGCAGCAGCGCATCTGTAACACTTGGTGTTGCAAATGTCCATAGGCGATGGTAACCGCTTTCCATCAAGTGGGCCGTCTGCCTGTCTGCTGAACTCGTGCTATAAAAATAAAATAAAAAAACTCTTTAATTTTTCGGGATCAAAAGTATGCTATATGTTGATCAGGGATATAAGCTACCACCATACAACATTTCATTTAAATCGGTCCAGTCGTTTCGGAGATTAGCCCGTACAAATAGACAAACAGAGAAACAAAAAATTTGAACAAAATCTAAATTAGTTATATTTCACTTCTTACATCCCCCTGACTTGGCTTTTAGCATTTTTTTTCATTGTACAGAAATTCGACCTCTACAGTTTTATTATATGTATGTATATGTAAAGATACCTTGGATCCGATAGATTTTTGTTTCACCATATTGCAACGGTTTGGCCAACGCCCAAGTACTTATTACAACAACATAGGCCAATATACACGTCATAAAAATAATATACAATTTATTATGTATGTAACGTTCAAAATATTTCTTACATCAACAATTTCTTGTTTAACAAGTTATAAATGTCAAGGAAGGTTTTTCAAAAAACAACTTGCCTATACGGAAGTGGTCAAAGCGGACGATCTGTCTAAGAGAGTTGTGACATCTATGGTCATAAGCAATATTAGAAGTTGCTGTGCTATTGTTATCTTTCTCTTTCTTAAGAGAGAGAGAGAGAGAGAGAGAGAGATATCTATAATATTATAAAATTATAAACATAAAGTGTCTGTACGTTGAAGCTATTTAAAAATAATCAACTGGAATCCCTATTAATATTATAAATGCGAAAGTAACTCTGTCTGTCTGTCTGTCTGTCTGTCTGTCTGTCTGTCTGTCTGTCTGTCTGTCTGTCTGTTCCGTTTTCACGTAAAAACTACTGGACCGATTTGGCTGAAACTCAGTATATATATATTTTCGATGTCGAGAATGAGCATAGGATACTTTTTATCCCGGAAAATGGGATAGTTTCCGGGATAAAAGTATATTTGTCTCTCTGTTTGTTATCCTTTTATGGAAAGACTATTGGACCAATTTGGCTGATACTCGGTACATATGTAATTTGAATACCGAGGGTGGCCAAGGGATACTTTTCATCCCGGATACTGGGATAGATTTTGGGATAGATTTATGTAAAGTTTATCCCGGAAACTAAGATAGGTTTTTTAATTGTGGTTGGCCATTTTCGTCATTTTGTTTATTTTGGTCAATTTGGTCGTTTAGGTAGTTTTGTTTAGTTTAGTTGTTTTGGTAGTTGTGGTAGTTTTGGTTGGTAGTTTTGCTATTTTCGGTAGTTTATGCTGGTAGTTTTGGTAGTTTCGGTTGTTTTGGTAGTCGTGATAGTTTTGGTAGTTTTGGTAGCTGTAGTAGTTTTGGTAGCCGTGATAGTTTTGGTAGTTTTGGTAGCTGTAGTAGTTTTGGTAGTTGTGGTAGTTTTGGTAGTTTTGATAGTTGTGGTAGTTTTGGTAGTTTTGATAATTGTGGTAGTTTTGGTAATTTTGATAGTTGTGGTAGTTTTGGTAGTTTTGATAGTTGTGGTAGTTTTGATAGTTGTGGTAGTTTTGATAGTTGTGGTAGTTTTGGTAGTTGTGGTAGTTTTGGTAGTTTTGATAGTTGTGGTAGTTTTGGTAGTTTTGATAGTTTTGGTAGTTTTGATAGTTTTGGCATTTTTGATAGTTGTGGTAGTTTTGGTAGTTTTTATAGTTGTGGTAGTTTTGATAGTTGTGGTAGTTTTGGTAGTTGTGGTAGTTTTGATAGTTGTGGTAGTTTTGGTAGTTTTGAGAGTTGTGGTAGTTTTGGTAGTTTTGATAGTTGTGGTAGTTTTGGTAGTTTTGATAGTTGTGGCAGTTTAGGTAGTTGTGGTAGTTTTAGTTGGTGGATTTGGTAGTTTTGGTTGGTAATTTGGTAGTTTCAGTAGTTTTAGTACGTTTGGTAGTTTTGGTCGTTTGTGTAGTTTACACAATATTTAGTTATATTAATAAAACTAGAACGGGTTGAAATAAGGTATTAAAGTTTATATGGGGGACCAATCATTTATCAAGTTTATAGATATAAAAATTCATAATCTTTAAAAAATGCGTCTTTCACTCGATCTGTCTGTCTGAATACCGAAAATGGACATAGATACTATTCATCCCGGTAGATGGGATAGTTTGCGATATAAAATGAAGTAAATCTTCCGAGGGCAAATAGCACCAACATAAAAATACAATACAATATATCCTGTATTAACGCCTGCTCTTAAAACAAGAGGTACGCACTAGAGTTTGACGCGCGGCGGAGCCGCGGGGTAAACTCTAGTACACTATATAAACGGGGGAAAATACGATGCAATTTTTTACTTTGCCTGTTTGTTCGGGATTCACGTAAAAACTACTCGGCCGATTTCGATGCGGTTTTCGTTGATCGACAGCAAAATCTTAGACTTAAACTCTGCGCTACGTTTATCCTGGGAATCCCGCGGAATATTTCCGGTAATTATTTAAAATGGCCAGATTAAAAAAAAATCCAATGTGATTTTTTCATTGATCGATAGCAAATTTTATGTAATAAAACGTATGGTTTTACATCCCGGAAATCCCGCGGGATATTTCCCGGGAGTGGTTTGTAATTAGTCTAAACTAAAACGATAGCTTACATTCTTTTTTAAATGCTGCGGTACTTTGTGCTCCGGAATTCCCGCGAGAATTTCAAGTTAAGCGTAGACAAAGCCGCGGGCATATCCTAGTACTTAAATAAAACAAGAAAGCGAGAAATATGGTGTTCGACACTTAAGTTTAATGGATTGTTATCTAACTTTGAGTGCGACATTATCTTAAAAACTACTAATGTACCATCTTCGTGGGAAAGAAAACACGCGGCCTCGACTTAACCGACGCGTATTATAAGCTAATAAAGTGTTTCGCAACGCCTCGTTAGACATTGTTGACCTGCTGAGTAATTTATACCAGACAATAATATTTAATTTGGGTATTTCTCTTATGGATAAAATCAGAAACGAGGATATCCGTAAGAGAACCAAGGTAACCGACATAGCTCGCAAAATTAGCAAGTTAAGTGGCAGTGGGCCGGTCACGTCTGCCCCAGGAGCAATGGCCGATGGAGCAGACGAGTCCTGGAGTGGAAACCGCGTGACGTTTACATAGCAGCTCGCTCCAACCTCTTATACTAAATTTTGTATACCTTTTTTTTTATCTTGCCATGCTTGTAAGGAATTTGTGGAGACATATTGCAGCATAACATTTTAGCACGTCATGTCATTATTATAACTATAACATTATTTTTCTTTCCTTTTATTGTCTTGGTCTTATTGAGTATGCATTGTTTGCTACAACTCCATTAATTCTTCAAAAAAGTAATTCTGTAACATACTTCTGTACAAAACTTATAAAAAAAAAGAATTTGAAATATAAATAGAATATGAAATATAAAGAAAAACAATATTTAGCTAGACGTGTTGCTGGGGAGTTTCTTGCCGCTTCTTCTCCATTACAGCATCAACAGGTAGCGAAGTGGTGTACATAGAATAGGAAGTAAAAATTAATTTTTAACTTACATGTATGACCTTCAAAAAGTGTTCTCCAGTGGAACTTATTTTGAATAAAAACTTTTGAATTTGAATTTGACGCCCTCCAGCCCGATGGACCGACGATCTGTGCAAGGTCGCCGGTAGGCGCTGGATGACGAAAACAGAGGACAGGGATGAGTGGCGCCGTCTTGGGGAGGCCTACGTCCAGCAGTGGACTACGAATGGCTGATGACGACGACGCATAATATTTAAGTTGTTTGTGAATTCAAAACGCCAAAAAATAATTGAAAATGAGACGGGCACTTTTGGGCCAAAGAACTGTAATGAGTTGAGCAGTTTTTTTTTATTGCAGGAGATCAGCAGACAGGCAAACGGCCCACTTGATGGAAAGCGGTTATCATCGCCTATGGACATTTGCAACAGCAAAGTTGCTACAAATGCGCTGCTGCTCTCTTAAGGGAAACTGGAACCTGGTCACTAATGCCGGAACACAACTCAAGATTGTTATGGCGACATACTTTAGACCAGGGGTGGTAGCCATCCAGTCGGGCAAATGCCCTACCACCTGGCTGTGGGTTGTTAAGTCGCCTCTTACGACAGGCCGCCCGGCCGCAGCAAATTGTATTCTTTCTCCGTTCCTGCACGGATAGAAAGTTAGACGACCTATAGCCTTAGAAACTTATTTATATTCAAACAAAGCTTGATAATCACTAGCTTGAGTCGTTGCTAATTATTAAAATCAACAAAAAACCTCAGAATTATCAATACATCTATAGAAGTTATAGGTTTTATAATTTTATTGCATAAGTTCAGGAGACAGGCAGACGGCCCATTTGATAGGAAGCGGTTACCGTCGCCTGTGGACATTTGCAACACCAGGGGCGAGGCTAGTACGTTGCCAGCCTTTAGGATAGGAGCCAGGAGGTAATAAGATGAAGGGGATTGGATAGGCGGACAGGATAAGTAAATCAGATCGGAGGAATAGGAAAAAGGGGGCGCGCTAGCAGAAGGGGAACCATAAAACCAGTTTAATCAAAAATACTCCATATTTCAAAAACTTGTTGAAATGAATTTTCCTTGAAATAACTTTTTATTTTTTATCACTGTGATATATTTCGGAATCAGAAGCGCCTATTTCTTAGTTCAAAAATGAGCATTAAGTTACTAATTTCAATTTCATGAAATTCATGAAATTGAGGAGAAGTCGGTGTCGAGACTCTGGGACCTTGGGTCCCGAAACCTATCGGTTTTAACGAGATCTATCATCTCTTTTGATAGAGGTCTCATGTGACTAACAGGCTGGCCTGTACTTGGGGCAACGCATAGGCGTTGCCATCTAGCGCGGAAATGCGGCCAGCGTTTTGGGCACGTTGCCAACCGACAGCAATTTGGGACTTATATACTACTCGTTACATGTATACCTAATTTCAGCCAAATCGATCCAGTAGTTTTTTCGTAAAAGCATAACAAACAAAGAGACAAATATATTTTTATCCCGGAAACTGTCCCATTTTTCGGGATGAAAGTATCCTATATTCATCCTCGGCATCGAAACTATATATATGTACTAAGTTTCAGCCAAATCGGTCCAGTAGTTTTTCCGTGAAAACGGAACAGACAGACAGAGTTACTTTCGCATTTATAATATTATTGATAAGGATTCGTAAATTTTTTTAAATAAAATAATTTACTTATTTATTTAATTTATTTGGGAAACAACAATAATTCTTAGAATATAAAATACATAATTAATACACATATCAGCTAAATTTCCACTAAAATAATAATTCATGTTACGCATTTAGCTCATACAACTATAAGAAAATTATATAAATAAATAAAAAATTTCAATATGGACATAAAACATAATTGGTAATAATCTAAAAGCGAATATTAATACCGTAACTCGTTGGTATGGTATTATTATTTGGTATAAGACGCGCGCAGAAGGTTTGCCGATGGCTACTTACTACTATTGTATATAGATACCTATGTAAAGTATAAATGTCTGCGATTAACACAATATTTTCATTCATTACAACCTCATATCATTACTACACTACATAATATTATTATTAATCACACATGTCACTCGCCTTACATACGTCTAAACATCAATACCTAATCACTTTTCTATAAAATCTAAATACATAAAAGGCTGTGAAATCACAAAATATACGTACAGATATCGAAACAGTGTTTAATTTAATATAATTATCAAAATAGTATATGCAATAATAAATTAAAATAATATATTTATTGCAACAACTATTTATGTAAACTTTTTTGTCAACCCTACTGACCATCGACGCGTGACACGTGATCGGCAAACCTTTTGCGCACGCTTAGTAGTTGTATACGTACACACCTATTTTCGTTACAAACCATAGTAATCATTTTTCAAAAACCAAGGTGAATTGGGTAATTCCAAAAAGATTATTTTTACCCAAGACCTTGTGTAAGCGACTCCATAATTACGTAATCAAATGTCCAAACATAATCATATTCGAGCGGCACATCTCATATAGGTAATGTTTTCCTTAAAACCGACTTCATATAAAAAAAAAAAATCTTGTCTAATTTAGAATTTCGGGTATTCCAGCCGGTTTTACGTTTTGATACGTATTATTATATATATATATATATATATATACGTAATATTTTTGCACGATTGAATAATTTTTCGAAATTTTCATAATTTTTGATTAGATGTAGTTAACATTTATAAAATATAAATATAATAATATCAGCCCATTAATGTCCCACTGCTGAGCTCGGGCCTCCCATTATAGGGGGAACAGACAGTATACCCGCCACGCTTGTCCAAGGCGGCTTGGCATGTTTTATTTAAATAGATAATTTTAACTCGTACGTGTTTAATAAATAAAACTTTCACTCATATATAACTTTTTTTATCTACTAAATAAAATGAGTTTTTGTTGTTATTTTATTCACAAGTGTGTTGAAAAACGTCGTATGATACACGTGTGTATTGATGATTACCGTCCTCGGCTCTCTTAAGACCCTCGCCTACGGCTCGAGTCTCAATGGCGCCTCGGCGGTAATCACCAATGTTACACACTAGTACCATAATGTACTATTGCACGATTGAATAATTTTTCGATATTTTCATAATTTTGATTAGATGTAGTTAACATTTAATAAGAAATAATTGTCTTAATATAAGGCTATGGACTTATGCTGGGGCCCCATCTGCGATAGTGTTACAGACATAGGTCGTTTCACGCAGATATGGCGCTAGGTTTCATGGGTTATTTGAGATGTCATTGTTAATGACGTTAAATATTGACGTCGAACGTGCATGAAAGAATAGAATTTCCTGCGGCCGGGCGGCCTGTCGTAAGAGGCGACTTAACAACCCACAGTCAGGTGGTACGGCATTTACCCGACTGGATGGCTACCACCACTGGTCTAAAGTATGTCGCCATAACAACCTTGAGTTGTGTTCCGGCATTAGTGACCAGGTTCCAGTATCCCTTAAGAGAGCAGCAGCGCATTTGTAGCAACTTTGTTGTTGCAAATGTCCATAGGCGATGGTAACTGCTTTCCATCAAGTGGGCCGTCTGCCTGTCTGCTGATCTCCTGCAATAAAAAAAATTGACAGAGAACGTATGTATACATTGATAAGTTTTAAACTAGATAAGTTTTTGGACTTTATTGTGAATGTGTTATGTATTTTTTTATTATTTTTGCTATTATTTATTTTTAGTGTCGTTTTTTTAAAGTTAGTAAATCTTTTTCTTCCTTTTAATCTAAACCATTCTCGAATCTACTTGAAAAAACACAAAAAATTTCATCAAAATCAGTCCCACCGTTAAAGAGCTGTTCAGCGGCGCCACCTACCGGGTCCAATCGTGAATCTAAACCATCCCGGGACCCACTTGATCACACTCTAAAATAATTCACCTAAATCAAACAAATGAAAATGAGTTTAAATGCAGTCCCCATTGCCGAAGTCGGCCGGGAGAGATCTTAACAAATGAATGGCTAGACTGATGTTGTGACTGATATTTTTTTTATTGATGAATATCATATTTTAATACTTATTATCCTATTCCGGACGAAGACAATTCCAAAAACACAAAAATCATAAAAATTTCTCCGGCCCTTTTTGAGTTATAAATGGTGTAACTAACACGACTTTGTTGAGAAAGAAATAATATTTCCTGCGGCCGGGCGGCCTGTCGTAAGAGGCGACTTAACAACCCACAGCCAGGTGGTAGGGCATTTGCCCGACTGGACGGCTACCACCCCTGGTCTAAAGTATGTCGCCATAACAACCATGAGTTGTGTTCCGGCATTTGTGATCAGGTTCCAGTCTCCCTTAAGAGAGCAGCAGCGCATTTGTAGCACCTTTGCTGTTGCAAATGTCTATAGGCGATGGTAACCGCTTTCTATCAAGTGGGCCGTCTGTCTGTCTGCTGAGCTCCTGCCATAAAAAATAACAACTATAGACTATTTAATACATACGTATGTATATGTATATATATGTTTGTATGTATTTAATTTATAAAATATGTATTTTAAGTATGTTTATTTATGATATACCTAATAATCTGCACCACTTACGTCGCTAGATTAGGTTAAATTATTCCTTAAGTTAGGTTGCCTGGAAGAGATTGCTTTAAGCGATAAGGCCGCCTATTGTTTCTACCATGACAATATTGTAATTGTGTATTTTTGATATTGTATATTTGGTGAGCAATAAAGTGTTATCTATTCTTTATTATTTCGTTGTCATTATTAAAGTATCAACATTATTCTGATGCGAGCACTGCGCAAAATCTGCGGAGTGACGCTCGCGGACCGCGTTCGTAATACCGAAGTAAGAAAGAGAGTTGGTCTGAAAGAGAGTGTCGGGGTGAAGGTAAGGAAAGCAATGCTCCGGTGGTTCGGGCATGTGGAAAGAATGCATGATGAAAGAATGACTAAACAGATATACAATGCAAAAGTGGATGGATGCAGAAGTCGTGGAAGGCCACGATACACCTTCCATGATCAAATTGATCGTGTACTAGCAGAAGGTGATGTCAGGAGCCTTAAGAACAGACGAGTGTGCATGACAAGAGTTATGAATGTCAAAGAGGCAAGTGAGGTGTGTAAGAATAAGCCTAAATGGCACTCTGTTGTTCGTGCCTACCCCGCAAGGGAACTGGCGTGAAGTTATGTATGTATGTATGTATGTAACATTATTCTGTTATTTTTGTATGTTATATTTATTCCATTTACTTAAACGTGTTTATAATTTAAGCATTCTTGTTTTTTCGTACAAAGGGTCTCCTGACATATGTGATTTAGGACTGAAATCAGTGCTGTATTGGTCCATGTTTCGGCAAAGGAAAATACTGAGTGCCAACCTCATGTCTAATAATGCAACATACAATTTTTGTATATATTTTCTAATCTGTCACATTTGAAAAAAATCTTTCTTAAATTTAGACGTGCAATTATTTTCCGTAAACTCTGTTGTAATTGATAGAAGTTAGAAGAAGAAGAAAGTTAATATTACATTTAAAAATATAGTTTTTTTTTAATAACGAAAATAAACCAATATTGCTAGTGCTAAAGCAATAATCTAAAAAATAAAATTAAAACTAAAAATAAACAGAATATTAAAAACTTAATTTAAATTACAAATTACACTACAAAAAAAAACTTAGGAATTAAATACTATTATAAACATATTAATACTTATTTATTTTATTTTTCCTTTTTCAGGTCTTGTTTGCCGCACTGACAGCGGTTTACGCTGAACCATATGGGTATAAAGCATATCTTCCACCCACACCAGGACCATTATTCCGAAATTCAGCTTTCGGTGGATACGTCCAAGGAGTCCCAGCTGGAGGATACACTAACGACTTCCAAGGAGTAGTTGTTGATGCAGATCCTCCTGGCAGTAGCCGATTGGCGCCAGGCATTGAATCCGGCCTAGGGAGACCTAGAGAAAGCTACGGTTCAACAAATTCAAAAGTTGGAGAAGCTGGTTTTAAAACTACGTTTGGAGCTTTCAACGATCGCAATGTTGGTCCTGGTACAAGAATAGCACCGGGTTTTGAATCAATTGTATCAGGATCAGAAGGCGCAAATGATTTCAAAATAGGCGATGCTGCATATAAAATAGCTCCTGGATTCCTTACTAATGAATTTCTAAAAACAAGTGCTGAAGAGAGTGATACACGAAGGAAGGAGCAAGATGCTGTTAATTGTGCTCATGGTGAGTTTATTACATTTTTCTTGCCTAAGCAAATTGTACACGTTGCAGGTCGTTAAATATTCTCAGTCTCAGCATTTTAGACTTTTGTAATGAAAACCACAAGTGACACCTCTGAAAATGATCTTAGTATCAATACCAGAGTAAATAACAGAAAATTCGTTAAGGATGTTTACCCTTTCGAAAATTGAAACTAGTACCCTTACACCCTAGTATTTGGCACGTTTGAATTGGAATAATAAAATTTAATACCTGATTCCACGTTATCCCACCCCATATCACATCCTAAAGACTGGTAATACATTAATACAACCTCTAGTGATGCAAGCATGCATAGGCAAAGATAACTTATTTTCCGTCAGGTATGCATGCCTTCGGTCTCTTTGCCCTCTTTAGACAATAAAAAAATACATAAACATCTAAAAGCATGTCAAATTTCATGCCTAATACCTATTAGGCAGCTGTAACATAGCAAAATAAACACCGAAGTGAGACCATAATTATTCCTTTTCACCTTTAATACATCGAAAATATAAAAAAAAACAGATTTAAAATTATTAAAAACGACGCCATAAAACCATTTATTACTTGGAATTCAGCCACAATGGCCTTGAGACTTACAATAATATAGAGCTCTGTAAAGAGCATAAACCAATCTTAGAAAACTGTTAACACATAAATAGACATATAAGATGTCACCGCGGTAAGTTCAAAAGGGAAACTTCATATTGACAAACAGTTCTAACTGTTCAAATCAACAACCTATTGTATACTGACAAATGTTCTCTATTACAATAATGCCCTGATAAATGATCGTAGACTTTCATTTTCATTCGCAGGCTCTTACGACGCACAGAAATACAATAAAGGCAATTCGGAGAATCTACCACACAATGAGAATCATCATTTTGGAAGCATACATGGATCAATTGGGACTATCAATCACAGCACACAGTTTAACAATAAGTTTGGTAAGCCTGTATCGAATCAAGTGTATGAAAACCATCAGATTGTTAATAACGCAGGCACTGATCAAGTTAATAATGTATATAGTCCTATTGCCATTAGTGAGATAAATAAAGAATCTAGTTTGACTTCATACGGTCAAATTCCTGGAAGTACACCACCCGTAATAAGTGTAATCAAAGCGACCAGTCAGTCTAGTGGTCATATTAGTCAAACTGGAAGTACCAGTACACATACAAAAGATTCTTCTGATAACATAGTAAATCAAGTAGTAAAACCATTCTCACCGACGACTTTCGGAGGGGGGATTACAAGTTCGCTGGTATCTGAACAAACTGGAATATCTTCTACCCAGACTGGAGAAGTAAATAATTATAATAACCTTTCAGTTAATAAAGAAAGTTTGGGCTATCAATATAAGGTCCCGCATGTCATATTTGATCCTCAAAAATTTGACGGATATTCTCATTTTAGAGAAACTAATATTCAAGGAATTCAAAACGGGAAAATTACCTCCAAACTTGTAGATAAGGGAGAATCTACTGTCAATCAAGGTTTGCTAAATATTCAAAAGGTACAAACTCACTCGGTTCAATCTACTACTAAATCAAAACCAAATACAAATGTTAACGTGAATAATGTAGTAACTCAGACCACATCTCAACTCCAAACTGATAAAACTAGACAAATGATTAAGCCAACTGATATTTCATCAACAGGGCTAGCCACTCCTTTTACTTCTTATGCTAATATACAGTCGAGTGAAGGAGTTTTAGGAATAAATGCAAAAGATTCAACAACGAAATCTCAACCAGAAACGGCTACTGGTACTCTTTCTATAGTTCCAACAAAGCCTTTCTCGACTTTTACTAAGTATCACAGCTCATCTCAAACACAAACACAGTTATCCAGTTTCAATTTTGAAAGACCTAATAAATATTCACACACATTTGAAATTAATAAACCTATAAATACATTGCCATCACACTTTTCTGCTTCCAAAACTTCATTTGCTGGAAGTGCGTCTTCCAGCTATAATCCTAACAAATTCACTAGTCATTTTGATAACACTCAATTGAATGGACAAGCTATTTCCTCCGCAAAGCCAGTAGAAAGTGCCCTAACAGTGCTTAATACGAACATGAAAAACAGTGGTGAAGTTTCTAGTTTACAAATTTCAACTCAAACAAATTTACCTGAAACTAGTATAGATATTTCAAAACATGTATCATCAAAAGAATCTTCCTCACAATTTTTGGAAACATCATCAGAAGTATCTGCACCAGCTCTATCTCTAAATTATCTCATTCAAGAAGGTAATCAGGAACACAAAGAATCATCAGCTGTGGATATTAATTCTAATATACAAACAGCTACTGCATTTGTTTCTACTGGTTTTACAAAACCCCAAAACATCGATGGTAAGCACACATCGAGTAGTGCTAAGCACACGCAAATTCAAGGTTCTGACCACTCTTATTATTATGATAAGCCTCAAAAACCTCTGGTGATTCCAACTAAATCAAACTATGGTACATTGGACATTGCTCAAACTGGAACTCAGATTTCCACTACAAAATCTGAAAATGTCCAGTCGCAAACAAATTCAAAAGAATCTGAACAGAATATTCAAAATCGAAATAATTTTGGACATATTTCTCAAATTCAAAGCACTCAAACCGGAATAAGCCTCGAAAACACTCAAACACAAACTGAGCAGACTCAGTCGGCCAAACCTTCTGTTACTCATAATATAAAAGAAACTGGAATTTTTCAAACAAAATTTGGAGGTCCTATGATAAAACCTCATTATGATCAAACTGCACAAACTATTAGTTCCCAGTCAGGTAATATTATTTCAGAAAACATAAACCAGTCTCAATTGCAAGATACAAAGGTTGGAATAACTCAAACTGACATAAATAACTTACAGACATCAACAACAAGTTCTTCAATGTCAAATAGTCAAAGTGCAGTCCAAGCCAATTTGCATACTATCAAACCGTTCGCTGATTCAGCTGTACAGCAGAGTGGAACTTCTCAAACAAATGTTGGCATTCAGTCAACATCGCCGGAGTTTATACAGAGCCAGATTCTGTTTCCGGCACCTAAGCAAACTATTACTCAACAAACTACATCTGAAATTACACAAAATAAATTTGGTGTGACACAATTTGGTGCTCAAGTTAAGCCTTCTGTCCAGTCGCAACAATCTTTAGGCGAAAGTTATGAATACAAGAAGCCTGACGTCAAATTAACATTTGATAAAAATACAGGTACATCCACTACTTCAAGTATACAAGAGATAAAGCCTGAAGTTAGCCAAACCAGTTTTGAAACACAAACTTTTACCGCTACTCAATTTGGAGTTACACCCCCTAAGCCTCAAGTTTCTCAGAGTCAGTTTGCATTTCAGCCAGCCAAAAATACTTTTCAACAGACAATATTTGACAACACTCAAAATAAGTATGGTTTGACAAATTTTGGGACTCAAAACTTTAAACCTTCTTCTGTGGGTCAATCGCAACAATCTACAGGACAGCTATACGAATACAAAAAACCAGAAATTGTAATAACCAACAAAAATACCAATACTGCTACAGGACAGGTCAGTGAATCTCAACCGAAAATAACACAAATTAGACAAACATCACTACCAACACCCCAACCAGTACCAATTCCATCAGTACAATTACAAACTGAGGCTGAAATCACTCAGACGTTGAACGCTCAGAATGTGGCTACTTCTGATTTCCAGACCAGTACTCAATTTGAAAAGCCCCAATCTGTTCAAGTCAATTCTGGAACAGAGACATTAAAGCCTGAATTCAATCAAACACCTCAAAAGAGTACTCAAACATCTACAAGCACTGAAACAATTCATACCCAGATTGCTCCTCAACCAGTTAAGATTAATTTTGAACAGTCTACGTTTGGTATCACTCAAAATAAATATGGTTTAACCCAATTTGGAACTCAAAAATTCAAGCCTTCCACTAGCCAGTTACAGCCCTATACTGGACAACTGTATGAATATAAAAAACCAGTAGAATCTTTTACAAACAACAAAGATACTGTAAATCAATTTCAATCACAATTCACTGAAGTTGTTCAAACACCATCCCTAATTCCACATGTCAGTCAAGTTAAACCAGAGCAACTATCAATTACATCTCAAACTGGGACTACAAGTACTCAAACGTCTATTACTCAGAGAGTACCTTTTACCTTCCAAACAAGTTCTCAATTTGGAAAAAACCAGTTTGGTCAAACCAATTTTGGAACACAATCATTTAAACCACCATTTGGTCAGACATCTCAAACGAATACTGCAACTACTGGCTCTCAATTTGGAGTTGCAGCAGTGAAACCTCAAGTCGTGTCTCAATTAGATAAAGTAACTTTTGGGCAATCCACATTTGACAGTACTCGGAACAAATATGGTTTAACACAATTTGGTGCTCAAAAATTCAAACCTTCTATCACACCTTCCACACAAATCTCTACAGGTGAACTTTATGAATATAGAAAACCAGTACAAACTCTAACACCTAGCAAAGAGACGAATATGTTAACCGAACAGGTAACCCAAACTCAATCTCAAGTTAGTCAAACATCGTCTTCAACTCCACAAGTGGTTCAAGTTAATCCAGCTCAATCGATGATCACATCTCAAACTGGAGCTACACCTACTCACACGTTGAGTAGTCAGAAAGAATCTGCTTCTACCTTACAAACTAGTTCTCAGTTTGGAAAGCCTCAATGTGTTCAAAACAATTTTGGAACACAGACTTTTAAACCAGGATGCATCCAAACATCTCAGTCAAGTACTGCAACTACAAACACTCAAACAAGTCAGATCCAGGTTGCTTCACAGCTACCTAAAATTACTTTTGGGTCATCAGCCTTAGCTAGCGCCCAAAATAAATATGGTTTGACGCAATTTGGTACCCAAAAATTCAAGCCAAGTCAGTCACAGGAATCAACTGGACAGCAATATGAATATAAAAAACCAGCTGAAATTGTAATAACTAACAAAGATACGGATACAGAACAGATTAGTAAATCTCAATCAGTACAGCAAGCCGAGGTTATACCTAATCAGACGTTAAATATACAGAAAGAATCTGCTTCTACGTCTCAAACAAGTATTACTTCTACTAACACTCAAAAAATGCAAGGGACTCAAATCGGACAAGTATCTGACACCCAAGTAGTTTCTCAACCAGTTGCTGCTATTTTAGAACAATCGACATTGATTAAAGATACTCAAAATAAATTTGGTTTGGAGCAGTCTGATGCTGAGAAACCAAAACCTTCAATAGGTAAGTTACAGGAAACTCAAGGAACACTTTATACTAATAGAAAACCATTTGAAACTATAGAAATAAATAAAGAAACACAATCTGACCTAATTATAAATAAATTTAATAAACAAGAAATATTGCACACTGCATCTGGAACATCTCAAACTACATCAGGAATAAACAAGCAAGATTCTGGTAACTTATACGTAGATAATAATCCATCTATTGCTTTTGTAACAAATGCAGGTTCTTCTATTCAAGAAGTAAATAAAGTTAACCAAATACAAAATACAGGTGGTGAGAAAACATCTACTGAAACACAAAAAGTTATCCCAACACAAGTAATAAGTGAACCTCAGACTGTAAGAATAGTGACAAATCAGCCAATAAAAGCTGAAAGTAGCGTTTATCAAACTAAACCTTCTCAACAAATATTGCAAACAACATCAGAAAAAGCCGAGATTACTAGGACAGAAGAAGAAGTAGGGCTTGAAATAAAGAAACCAATTAATATTCAAGAAACTCAATCTACAGTAGAGCAAAGTCAATTGACCAATAACGTTAATAAATATATATTATCTGTAAAACCTGAAATTGGAAATAGTACTCTTGAAACACAAGTTAATGAAACTGAAGTTGGACTGACGGAAAATAAATTTACATTTGATAAGCCTACTATGAATATTGTAATTGAAAACAAAAGTTCAGTAATAAATAATATTCAAAATACACAAACACTACAAAGCGGAATACAAGATAGTAAAGTTAATCAAGTGCAAACTACAAGTCAAACTCAAAGTGCAAATACACTAACGAATCCTAGTGCTTTAGGAATTTTATCGACAAAACCGTATGTAAATCAGAATCAAATTGGCATGCAACAAGACATTTCTTCTTTGGAGCAAATCTCACAAGTAACTTCAGGAGCGGTTGAAACTTCATCTTCACAGGCTCAATCAGTTACACCTGTTTCATGTGAAACTTCAAAGGGCGAAGATATTAATAATAAACAATCCATTTCAACAGGAACGATTACCAATCAACAAGCAATTAGTTATAATACTCAGGACGGACAAAGTAATCTTCAACAAGTTAGACCAACCACGGAACAAAACTCATTTGGAAATACTCCAACAGGATTACCGTTTGGATATGAATCGACCGAATTTAATTTTGGACATCAAAACTATCATTATCCAGATTTCCATCATCAACATGACCATCCTTATCCTCATGATCACTCTTATTTCCATGGGCATCCTTATCATCATGATTACCCTCATCCACATCATTTTCCTTATCGCCATGAATTCCATCATCAACATCATCATACAGGTCCCCCTGGTTTTGGTTTTCATAATCATGGATTTGAATCGCAATCTGGATATAGGCATAACAAACCTTTTGGATATTTTGATAACGGCTATACAGAAAAAAATCAATTCGAACAAAATCGCTCTCCATTTGGAAAATTTCGATTTTTCAATGAACCTAATAATTTTCCTAAAACATTTGAAACCACTTCTAGTAATGCAGTAACTACAGGTTCTGTCACACAGACAAACAATTTACCTAGTCAAGCTCAAAATAAAGTCATTTTAACACAAAACCCAACAATTGATCAAATAAAAGAACAATTTGATAGCACATTTTCATCTAATGCTCATACTATTATTGAACCAATGAAACCTACAATTATAACCACGGGATCTAACGCAGAAGATGGTGCAAGTATATCTACAGTAACCGGTGCTGAACCACACGTACCCTTCGGTAAACCTGCATTACATAAATTCGGTGGCTTACTTAACTCAAACGCTGATGCTACAGTTCAAACGGCTCCATCTTTATCTATAGCACAAGCATCAACAAGACCAAGTTCTACACGACTCAAAGGTATTCCAAAGCAAGACAATCCATCAAATGCAATAGCCACAGCTCAATCTAGAAATGCTTTTGGTCAAACTAATTTTGCAAGCGCTATAGCTACAACTGGCCCAGTGTTACCTCAATTCAATACTCCTGGAGGCCGGTTTCAACCTTTTACTACATTTGATGGATACCCAGCCAGCGCTGTAGCAAAGGCTGTATTTGGGCCACAAGTTGGTGTAAATCCTACCCAAGCCACAACTGGAGTACCATTTTCCTCTAATGCCTTCGCTAGTACAACTAAGGATAGTTCGTTTGCGTCCGGTTTCGTGTCAACTACTCCCGCGACGAGTACTATTTTTGGTGCCAAAAAAGGGACAGCGAACTTTGGTTCTGAGCTATCCACACCAGTTTTTGGGGAAGTTAACACGGCGAAACCGATATACGATGGGAAAAGTTATATTTTTGGGTATCCCCGCGATCCATCGAAATTTGATGAAATAACAGGTTACCAATACTAAAATGTGCCATTTATTAGATTTTTAAATTTAAGTATAGTTTGAAAATATTGAGTGATGAATTGCATTGCAGATGATAGTAAAAGTTGATTAGCAAAATTATGTGCGAATTTATCTCAAAGACAATTAAGCCAAGTTTTGTATGTTCAATATACAAATAGTTCATGTACGAAATTATCCATTAAAATTACAATAATAATTACTTAACAATAAAAAAAATTATACTATGATGTGCGTTGTCGTATTAATGATGGCATTTCTAGAGTTATTTGATTATAGATATGCCAATTTGACTTAAGTTGTTAAAAAATTCCAATTATTGTTGTAATGTTTATATTACAATTTACACAAAATAATCAGCGTATTGTTAAATAAGATATTATATTGTATTCTAAGCTAAATTCAGTTAAGTAGTAAAATATGGCTTATAAATTAACAAACTGAGTTTGAAAAATGGTTATAAAGTCAGTAATTTTAAGCGTTTTATTATAATATTGTATTAATAAAAATATAAACCTTGAACTGTTCCATCTTGTTCATATAAATTATGAAATAAATCATTAAAAGCAAACATTGTTTTACTTCAACATTACACAAAATAACTACTATCAAATCAAATATATATAATAATAGCAGCCCATAAATGTCCCACTGTTGGGCTCGGGCCTCCCATTATAGGATAACGGACAGTATACCCGCCACGCTTGTCCAAGGCGGCTTGGCAGGTTTGACACATCGGTTATCTCGATGTGCAGGTTACATCACGATGTTTTCCTTCACCGTTATTAGCACGTGGTAATCGTAACAATATGCACATTAGGTCACAAAACTGCCTAAGCGGTGCATGCGTTTCGGCCAGGATCGAACCCGCGACCTTTGGGTCTGGGACGCGTGCGCTAGCCATTACGCTACCACGACTTATATCAACGCTACGCTACGCTACGCTATCACGACTCAAATCAAATACAATTTATGAAATCAGTAATTATCAGAAAAAAAAACTTGAGAGGTGTTAAGGGACACCCGGATGGAACGAAGTGCCTTTCGATTAATTAGTGAAGGAATTGTAATAAAATTTGATTTTTATGTACAAAAAACCTGTATACACTCAACAAAAATAATCGTCGCGACACCACACTGTTCAATGCGAAATAGAAAGACGAAACGAAAATAATTGGCTTGCTTTCTATGAGAGAGAGAGAGACAGACAGAGCAACACGCGCACGCAGCACGGCTTACAACTATAGCAAAAAGTGTCGTTACAACTTTTGGTCTTAATTTTTTCCGTCTAGCCCCCTTTCGCAACGCGCGATAAGGAACTTCGTTCCAAAATATCTGTATTTTGTTACCTATACCTACATGGCAATGTACATACTTCCTGTATACCTAAGTCGATCATAGTTATATTCTTTACGCCGTTCTTTACCTAATAGCTCATAAATATATTCTTTACGCCGTTTATGGCAACGGCATTCACCTACAAACATATTTTCAAGCCCGCACAGTAATTTTTCAAAATCAAAATAGATGAAACACGTACGTGTCTATATATGACGGTTACACTCGATTTCCCTGAGCTCCAGTCATTAGATCTTGACTTGGTGACAATGGGACCATCTAAATGTATTCTTACAAAACACTTGAAAAATTTATTTCTGTATACGTCATACGCCGTGTCCATAGTCACGAAGAGTGCACGGGGAAATTTCTAGAGTGAACATCGCTGTAATATAATGCACATTCGACGCTGGAAGCGACGTCCAATGTCGATTGATACTAGACGCCGTTTTTAGCACCTGTGGCAGATCACAGCCACAAGCAATAGCCCTTTACAAATGTAGTAAGCCTCGTTCGACACACACACAAAAACAAATTCAGAAAAATCGGTCCAGGTGATTAGGAGGATTCTAGAACCGATCTAAGCGCCACCTAGCGGTTCTAATTGCGAATCTAAACCATCCGGGAACCCACTCAAACACACAAAAACAAAATCACCAAAATCGCTCCAGGTGATTAGGAGAATTCTAGAACCCGATCTCAGTGCCACCTACTGGTTCTAATTGCGAATCTAAACCATCCGGGAACCCACTCAAACACACAAAAACAAAATCACCAAAATCGCTCCAGGTGATTAGGAGAATTCTAGAACCCGATCTCAGTGCCACCTACCGGTTCTAATTGCGAATCTAAACCATCCGGGAACCCACTCAAACACACAAAAACAAAATCACCAAAATCGCTCCAGGTGATTAGGAGGATTCTCGAACCCGATCTCAGCGCCATCTACCGGTTCCAACGGGATAAAAAGTATCCTATGTCCGCCTTCTGGTTCTAAACTAGCTCCCCACCAATTTTCAGCCAAATCGGTACAGCCGTTCTTGAGTTATAAATAGTGTAACTAACACGACTTTCTTTTATTTAAATAGATATTTATCCCCTTACCTTTCGTTGTTGTAAAACCAAAACTTTTGACCTGGCTGTGTACACTTGATTATATACAAACGAAAAACATTTTAACTATTAACCTATAATAAAAATTTATTTAGGTATACACAACACACACACACACACAAACCTCATACCCACTCACACATGCGCTCATATTCACTCACACAAACACACGACGCGCGCTCATAGCCGCGAATGACACTTGAGTTCGTTATTTTTTGTTATTTTCTATGTTTAGTTTTAAGTTCATTATATTTGCAATGTAATGAATGCATCCTGTGCTATATTACTATTATAATAATAATATACTTCATTGACTCATTGTCTTGTGCTGGGAGTTGTCACTGCAGCACAGTTTTATACTTTCGTAGTGCAACAAACTGTTCTGTCATTATGTAAATATGTGTTTATTTAGATTAATAAAATATTTATTATTTTACAATAATATATTCTATATAACACAAGCATAAATTAAATACAGCGGTAAATGTAGTTAAAAAAAAAACACACAGGCAAAAAAGTGCTAAACCGAAAACGAACAACGAAAGTTGTTTGAGAGTAGGCCCCTTTGTAACAAACCATGACCTTAATGTTGGAAATGTTCCTGGATGTATGTTGCCACTTGTTAGGTTACCTATAATAAAACCGGGGGGCCTTTAGTTTGCTAGGAGAGCAAAGGACCTTCTACCCCCGCACAACGAAGTCGGGTGTGTTCTCCCAGGGCACACTCCAGGCACTTTATTGCGCTGGATCGACTGGGCGTAACTATGTTCTACATCTCAGCCTTTCCAACACAAACAAAAGCGCAGGGTCGACAGGGAGGAGGGGGTTTTTAGTGGGTATTGGGGTTGCTCGCTCGTGCAGCAACGCTCTGAGTCTTCCACACTATTCTGCGACGTCGATCGCGGACGGAGCACTGCCAAGAGCATACTATTGCTGCAGTGTTATCGCCCCCGACCGACGCGTGTCGTTCCCCTAGCAACGACCCAGTTTGTGCGTAAATCGGTTAAGTATTTTCCCTCGGCTCAAAAAAAAAACCTATAATAAAACCAGTTGCTTTCATATTTATTGTACCATAATAATGACTTTTACAAACCAATTTATGTAAATAATCACATTTTTTTGCTGCTGTGTTAGATCCTGGAGAATATGACGCAATACGCCGCCATATACCATAGAAATATTTTTAAACGTAGCCAGTTTATAGTCAATTAAGGATTGATTGACGATATTAAAAAAATATAATCATAAATTTTAAATGGCATAACGAAATATAAAACGCATAATTCACCAAAGGTCCGTATTAGTCAGGATAGAAAACTAGAAATGGTAATAAAACTACCTTTTAACGGTTTTAATCGCGGTAATTTATTTGATTTTTATTATTCTTGCGCCGCTTATTCTTTTCAAGCCACAACATGTAGCGAAGCGGTGGTAAATTAGATTACGCTCCCATAGAGTAAATAATAACCATAAACAAAATTAAAACTAAATAATTAAAATGAACAAGTTGGCGGTAGGCTAAATAAAACTTTACAGACATAGCTATTTGTGGACAAATAGTTTTTTCTGTGTTAAACTCGTATAAATTCTCTATTTCGCCATTGCTGGCGAGATAGAGAAAAATTAGAAATATATTTAAATTTTAAAGTTCATGTTTGGAACGGTGTGAAAAATGTGCTTTATAATAAGTCAATTGTATCTCAATCTGCAATGTAAAATTACCTAAAATATAATATTGTTGAATTTAAAATCCGGAGTTTCCTTCGAGTATCTGAAAGACCACGGCACCTTGGTACCTAACAGCTTTTTCTCCATTCTGAGCAAATTTCTAAATGTTGGTAAGGATTTGACCTCTCTGACAATAAGAGGCAGCATATTCTAGTATATTAAGTTTGACAGCCTACACCGTAAAAGAATTATCATAATAGGATGAAGTGTGTGCAGGCGTCATAAGTGTTCGATACGTATCAGAGCGCAAATTGTGGGCAGATTGTCTGCCAGGTGGTAGGGCATTTACCCGACTGGATGGCTACCACCCCTGGTCTAGAATATGTCGCCATAACAACCTCGAGTTGTGTTCCGGTATTAGTGACCAGGCTCCAATCTCCACTAAGAGAGCAGCAGCGCATTGGTAGCACATTTGGCTTTGCAAATGTCCATAAGTGAGTCATCTGCCTGTCTGATGAACTCCTGCAATAAAAAAATAAATAAAAAAAAGAGGCGAAGGAATTTAAAACGTTCCTTAAGGTACTTGGGACAATTAGAAGCAATTTATTTATTTAATTATGGAAAACCTACAGCTAAACACAATTTGATTAGAAAACTATGATTAATAAAAGAAAGCCAATGACAGGTTTTCACAAATAAGCTATTGGTTAAAAGTAACATGCAGATGTAAAAAGGCACCGAGATGCTTAGTCACTGTTGAAAAATTTAAGGCTCAGACACCGCTTGGCTGCTGAAATGCTGATTGCAAACGGTTCGATGTCATCGAATTTACTTACATTATTTACATAATTACTTGCTCGCACTAGAAATGAGTTTTGTCTGTAGTTAGTAAAACTTAAAGGTACATTTATGGGTTGATTAAATCGTATGGATAGATAGATAGATGACACTGAATTACATGAATTGGTTCCTCCCTCACCATTCTACCACCGGACAAGCAGACGTACGCACTCATGCCACCGATATATGGTGGAAATACCAACGAAGCGGACGAAACGCTATGCTTCCTCTTTCATCATACGCACCGCTGAAGAGTGGAACTCTTTACCGTCGTCTGTTTTTCCTGAAAAATATAATCTAGGTGTCTTTAAGTCTCGCGTGAACAGGTATCTTCTAGGTAAGCGTGCTCCACCTTAGACTGCATTTCCACCTGACGTCAGGTGCAATGTCAGTCAAACGCGAACCTATTCAATATAAAAAAAAAAACTTTATTGCTGACCAAAATAAACAAATACAAAAACAAAATGTATAATTACTTCTTGGCAAAACAACAGGCGGTCTAATCGCTAAAAGCGTATGGACTTCGCAGGAATATTAAACTGGACCTTACTTAGAAGATCTGGACAATCTATATTGCAGGAGATAATTTTTAGAAGAAGTAGAAAGTCAGCAATATCCCGTCTGACTTTAAGTGGCAAGAAGTGAGAAGTAATATATATTTATAGCAGTTTCTTTCATTTTATGCGTTTTATTTATTTAAATTGTGTAAATAGCACTTCCTCCAAAACATATATATTAATTAAAAACAGATTATTTATAAGTTTCTTCATTAAAAACATGATACTTGAAATACACGTGCAAAATGTCAATTAATATATTTTGCACATTTGTTAGCAGCCTTAGAATTTGTGACTTGATTCATTTCTAAAAAAACAGATATTTACCATTAATTTATTAATTATTCCTTGTGGCGTCGTAATTAAAATTTTTAATATGTTACTATATTTTATTTTAGTGCTAATAGCTGGCAAATAATCAGGTGGCCCACTTGATGGGATATGTTCACAGACGCCTATGGAGCTGTGCAACATCAGGGACGTTAAGAACGCATTGCTGGCCGTCTAGAAATTTTATAAAGTATTTTTTTTTGTTTTTTTATTGCATGAGTTCAGCAGACAGGCAGACGGCCCACTTGATGGAAAGCGGTTACCATCGCCTATGGACATTTGCAACACCAAAAAACTCTTAAAGAAGACTGGAACCTGGTCACTCATGCTGGAACACAACACAAGGTTGTTATGGTGACATACTCTAGACCAGGGGTGGTAGCCATCCAGTCGGGCAAACACCTTACCACCTGGCTGTGAGTTGTTTTGTCGCCTCTTACGAAAGGCCGCCCGGCTGCAGGAAATTGTATTCTTTCTCCGTTCCTGCACGGTAGAAACACTTTCTATGTGTGTATAAGCATATTGGACAATACAAGAAAAATTAAATTAGACATAGTTTATCAAAAGCCAGCGGTTAACTAACTCTAAACAGGCCCTAACGCAGCAAATGCTTGATAATAACAAACGCTGGTCTTTTTTTTTTTGTTTTGAGGCGAGGGAAGATGCTTAACCGATTTACGTACAAACTGGGTCGTTGCTAGGGGAACGACACGCGTCGGTCGGGGGCGATAACTCTGCAGCAATAGTATGCTCTTGGCAGTGCTCCGTCCGTGATCGACGTCACAGAATAGTGTGGAAGACTCCGAGCGTTGCTACACGAGCGAGCAACCCCAATAGCCACTAAAACCCCCTCCTCCCTGTCGACCCTGCGCTTTGTTTGTGTTGGAAAGGTTGAGATTTAGAACATAGTTACGCCCAGTCGAACCAACGCTGGTCTTGCGTTAGTGCCAGGCAATAACGTTACCTTCACAGAAGAAAAAAGCTAACTACAATTTATATATTTATTTAATTTCCCTAAGATAATCATGTAGCGTAGCAAGTCGTGGTAGCGTAATGGCTAGCGCACGCGTCCGAGACTCAGAGGGCGCGGGTTCGATCCTGGCCGGAACGCATGCACCTCTTTGTCAGTTTTCTGATCTAATGTGCATATTGTTACAATTACCATGTGCTAACAACGGTGAAGGAAAACATCGTGATGCAACCTGCACATCGAGATAACCGATGTGTCAAACCTGCCAAGCCGCCTTGGACAAGCGTGGCGGGTATACTGTCTGTTCCCCCTATAATGGGAGGCCCGAGCTCAGCAGTGGGACATTAATGGACTGATATTATTTTATTTATATTATAAGATAATCATGTAATTTGTTTGTCTCGTATAAACCTAAATTCCGGGTAATACCAGTCTCTATATGAAACCGGATTTTCCAAAATAAAAAAATATGTTAATACTCAAATATGCGGAAAATACATATTTACCAAGTTGAATGCGGTTTCCCGTTTTTTTTTTAAATTTAAATACCACCGACAACTTGTTAAGGTCAAGTCAGTTGTGACATTTTAAAACCAATTAACTGATACCTATTGTCTTTTAACCGCGGATTCCTATATCGTGTGATCAAGCCGGTCCAAGTGCTGCAATTCAGATAATATTATTGAGCGATTCTCATTATTTTTTTTACAGATAAAAAAAATAATTTTATTTATAAATAAACTAAAAGTAAACTATAATATACAAACTAAAATTAAACTATAAAATCTTGTACCAGACCGCTGTCAGTCGGAAACGTGCCCAAGAGACTGGCCACATTGCGCGCTAATGCGTTGCCCGAGGTATAAACCAGTCTTTTGGTCACGTAAGACATCCACCAGACGTTTGGCTATGTCTCGATAAACTAAATAAAATTATACAAATTCAAAAAATACATTCACTCACTATTTATTAATCAAACTTAATTCTAGTGTTTACCCTGTTTTTTTTTTAAGTATATTCTCGTCATATTAAGCAAGTTATGTTTGCCTTGTATATAAAAATCAATGCCACTTTTCGTTGTAATTTTATAACTTGAGAACGACTTTACCGGTTTTGATGAAATTTTGTGCGTGTGTTTGAGTGGGTCCCGGGATGGTTTAGGTCCACAATTGGAACCGGTAGGTGGCGCTGAGATCGGGTTCTATAATTCTCCTTATCACCTGGAGCGATTTTGGTGATTTTGTTTTTGTGTGTTTGAGTGGGTTCCCGGATGGTTTAGATTCGCAATTAGAACCGGTACGTGGCTCTGGGATCGGGTTCTAGAATTTTATTTTTTAAAGGCAGGCAACGTCTGCCGGGGCCGCTAGTTTAGTATAAGACCATTACCATGTATATTTTATTTAAGCATATCAATGTATCAGTTGTTGGCAAGCTTAATAAAATAAAAAAAAGCTTGTGCGCCTCAGGCCCGCGTAGTCCCAGTCTCGACCCCAAAAGCCGCAAATATGTAGCCATTTCTGATGGCTGAGTATGTGCGGCGTTTTAGGGACCTCCTGTTGTGCAGCATTTGTACCGGCAGACATGCTGGTGGCTGGAAGATGGGACGCTGCCAAAGTATCGACGCTCTCTTCTCGTTAATTAATGTTCTTTTTCCATAATAATAAGAAAATTGCAACCGGTATTTCAATACAGGTAAACCGGTTTTAATGAAAGCTCACATAATACGTAGCGTCTGCTGACCAGGTAACAGAGGTCAAGGCTAATTGGACAGAACGTGTTCTGAGTTTAAAAAACAAATAGCTTTGCGTAAGAGGCCTTTGACACTTTATTCGTAATTTAAATTATCTATATATTAATACGTGAAGCAAAAATGTTGTACCCCTTTTTACGAAAATTGCGCGGACGGAGCAGTATGAAATTTCGCACACTTATAGTTTATACAGAGAGGAAGCCACGAATGCTATTTTTTTTTAATTATGCCTAAAAAATACATTAAATCAATAAAAAAATCATTACACACACTACCTTTTGTTTATTGTTCGAGTAAAATAACAGTGTAGCCTTGGCGAAATCTGTGATCATAGAAGTCTTTGACAGGTAGTTTTTGGCGGGAACTGAAAGGGGACGTTGTGCTGTGCAGTTTTATTTTCTAAAAATGTGTAAAATTACTCTAAAATGTACAATAGTTGTAGGATATTGATAGTTTTTGAGTGGTAATTATGTTTTTGCGAGAAAGGTGAACTACATAGCCAAATGTGGCCTTTCGAGTTTTCACAAGAACTCCGTTGAACGACGTCGATTGTAGCCTGCAATACAACGGCGCCTGGTTTAAAGGCCTAGTTGCCAAGCCTTAAACTTTAAAAAAATTCTTTGACAACAAATTATTGTGGTCGAATTTCCAGCACAGGCGACCACTAATTTTTTTTAACTCATAAATTTATTGCTGTTATACTTTTAGGATTCCGTTGCAATTTTGGAGAAAATTACAACCTTTTTATCTGTGCAGGAATGGAGAAACAATACAATGTGTACGTATTGTACACATTTTACATGTGTACACGCATATAATATGTAACCACAGCCAGGTGGTAGGGTATTTGCCTGTATGGATGGTTACCACCTCTGGTCTAGAGTTCTAGAGTATGCCGCCATAATAACCTTAAGTTATGTCCCAGCATTAGTGGCCAGGTTCTTGTCTCCCTTTAGAGAGCAGCAGCGCATTAGTAGCACCCTTCGTGTTACAAATGTCCGTTCCAACGGAAATGTTGTGTATTAAATAAAAAGATAATTATTAATTAATTTCTTGTTTTATTTAAAAAAATTTTGAGCACATCCGTTTTACAAAAAATAGCAGAAAGAAGAGAGAGCTACTTAGGCGGATGTTTGTAATTAACAACGAAATACACAAATGTCATTCGTTGATTCGAAATTCGCGCCTTTTTCAATGTCAATCGATAGAGAGAAGAGAATTAATGCTCTGTATTCAACGGCCACTTCAACCCACCTCTTGAGATGGGTCGTTGTGAGCGCTGTGTGATCGAAAATGATGACGTCATTAGTTACGTTTTCGCCACGACCATAACGACCGTGGTCGCCATGTGCAACGGTGGACGAAGCATTTTGGGCGTTGTGAGCCACAATGTCTCTCGTCACTCTTTATTGTATCTACAGATGGAACGCATCTTTAAATAAAGTTCCATTGTGTTTGATAGAGAGCGAATTAAACGTTTGGATATATTCAAATTAAATTCTACGTTCGGATACGATACTAAAAATCATAAAAACCAGAACCAATTCAGTACTTTCACGAATATATTTGCAAACTGTGTACTTAGATATATACACAGCTGCAAAATGATTCAGAGCAATAATTTTGTTTTTGGGCTGTGCGATCTTCAACTCTTAGGAAGTGACCGGTAAGTATTCTACACATATGTACAATAGTGCTGCCACCTAGTGCTAAAATCCGTGAACTTGTACATTGCTTTTATTTGATAAAAGTTCTGATTACAAAAACTAGATGGCGTAGCAGTCAACTTATAAAAATAATTTATTTTGAACGTAATGAATAATTAGTTATAAATGAATGGGGGCGTAACTGATGATATGTGATATTGTGGGCCATATATTATTAACAACATACGATCAAAACTAGGACATTAAAGACAGGTTATTAAAAGTTTTATGAAGTAAACGAATTAAATTGACATCGAATCTAACTAGATGGCGTTGTATATATTTAATTAATCCACATTTAAAATTATATTTTTTATCGATGCAAGAACGGAGAAAGAATACAATTTCCTGCGACCGGGCGTCCTGTCTCAAGGGGCGACAAAACAACCCATAGCCAGGTGGTAGGGTGTTTACCCGTTTAGACGGCTACCACCCCTAGTTTACAGTATGCTGCCGTAATAACCTTGAGTTGAGTTCCAGCATTAGGGGCCAGTTTTCCTCTTTCTGCGAGCGCGTTATACTTGCAAAGGAGGTAGAGCGGGAGCGTGAGCGCATCACTGCTCCGCTCCCGCCAAAGAAGGACGCGTCGGCGCCGAAAGGCTAGCCAGGACCTTCGGTCACCGTGAGCTTGCCTCAAGGGGTATAGAGATTCTCATTCACCTGCAAATGTCGTCGAGATGGGGGCGCGAGTGTTCCGCGCGCGATCACCTCCCGTGGGGCGAGTTACAGACCGCCCCACGCCTAGAGATCATGATGATGCCGGGGTTAAAGTAGTTCCCCGACAGTGGAAGAGGTCTCGCGAGGCCCATGCCTGCCAGGGCTGCGGAGAGGTTAGGTTATATACCCGTAGCCCTGGCATAAGGCGAAGGACGGGACACCCAGGGGTTTTAGTGGATATCCCTAATCGGGGAGTAGCAATATCATGGTACCAATTCTGACTGGGCAAGCGAGTACCACCCCCGACCTGGCGAATCCCACACTAGGTCGCGAATTATCCCCCCAAGGTTTCTGCCCTTGTCGCGGCTTAGTCCTCAAACGGATTTCCCCTGGCTAAAAAGAAAAATAGGGGCCAGTTTCCAGTCTCCCCTTGAGAGAGCAGCAGCGCATTTGTCCATAGGCGATGGTAACCGCTTAATATCAGATGGGTCGTCTGCCTGTCTGCTCGTGAAATAATAATATATAATATATACATAGGTTCATATTAATGGATTATTGTTTATATTTATTAAATTATCTTATATATTACTATTTATTAATTATAAAAAATAATACGGGTCCGAATGTGGGGCCACTAAAGTGATAAACCACAAACCTCTCCACCCAGCTGAGATGAGAATGTTGAGATGGATGTGTGGTGTTACAAGAATGGATAAGGTGAGAAATGAGTACATAAGGGGATCTTTGAAAGTTGCACCCGTGACTGAAAAATTGAGAGGAAGAAGATTAAGTTGGTATGGGCATATAATGAGGAGGGATGAAAGTCACGTGACAAAAATAATGTTATACTACAAGATGGATGGGTACAAATATAAAGGTAGACCAAAAAAAAATATGGATGGATTGTGTGAAGGATGATATGACGATTTGTGGTGTGACAAAAGATGTATGTCAGAATAGAGGAGTGTGGAAGGAAAAGACATATTGTCCCATCCCAATTAATAGGGATATGGTGAAAGAAAAGAGAATAATACTATTTATTAATTAATAAATTAATTTATTTGACGAGTGCTGGTTTAAGAACTACCGACCTTTGTCATCCTTCCTATACTCCATCCAAAGGTTGTCCGGTAGAAATCGCCATGGGCGATGAGACCGTCGATGATGATACTTGTATAATATTCTTGATTTTATGTAGCACTTTTGTACAATAAAGTATATTCTATTCTATTAAATATATATATATACATGCATACATACATAACTTCACGCCAATTCCCTTGCGGGGTAGGCACGAACAACAGAGCGCCATTCAGGCTTATATATATATATATATATATATATATATATGTCCGCGATGGACTCCTAAACTACTTGATCGATTTTAATCAAATTTGCACACCGTATGCAGTTTGATCCGACTTGAAAGATAGGATAGCTTACCTTTGGACCCGGTAGGTGGCGCTACAATCGGGTTCTAAATTTTATTTCTTCAAGGCAGAACAACGTCTGCCGGGACAGCTAGTATATATATATATATATATATATATATATATATATATATATATATATATATATATATATATATATATATATATATGTATATATATATAGACATAACAAGTGATTCCGATGTTTGAAAATGTACCTACCTATATTGTAAAGTATATGCATTTTAATATTTATTTTTAACATAGTGCTAAGACTTATTTTCGGACCCCACTTATATGATTATGACGGCCTTGCCAAGTACTCTCTGAGAAACATGACTGTGCCACACACTAGCAGACAGACAGACAGACAAACATAAAGAACTATTATATTCTCTCTGCATTTCCGTCATATTGATTGTGGAACCCTAAAACTACTTAACTACTTGAAGCTTCAAAATAACCGATATACCTAACTATAATAATGTATCACGAATTCGTGTGCTACATGACCTGCAATGTCGCGTCGATCGCCTTATTAATTTTTGGGAAGATCACGCACATTCGAAAGGATGTAGTTTTTAATTTCTAATATGGTAGGTTCCATACAAATAAAAATTAAGTTCCACTGGACATCATTTCTTTGAAGATCTAATAATAGCAAACCATAAACGTCCCACTGCTGGGTTCCGTCGTGCCATTATAGACGAAACAGACAGTATACCCGCCACGCTTGTCCCAGGCGGGTTGGCAGGTTTGACTCAGCGGTTAGCTCGATGTGCTAGTTTCATCACGAGTTTTTCCTTCACCGTTGTTAGCACGTGGTGATTATAACAACATGCATATTAGGTCAGAAAACTGACTAAGCGGTGCATGCGTTCCGGTCAGGATTCGAACCCGAGCCCTTTGAGTTCTAAACGCGTGTGCTACCCATTACGCTACCACATTGTTTTAAAAATATAATACAAGTAATTTAAAAAATTAAATCAACATGTTATCCCTGTCTAATGGCGGGGCTTCACCTGCGATAATATTAAAGATATTCACTTATTAACTATGGCTAAATACCTCTTATTTATAGAGATAAAAGTAACGCCGTTAACAAATAGCCACATTAACGTATATACATACATTATCTGTCAATATGTAACGTTATTAACAATTAAAAACACCAAATCTGCGTAAAATGGTCTACATCTGTAACATTATCAGAGGGCCCCACCGTAAGGAAAAAAAGCGGAAAGAAACTCCTTAGTGCATAGTGCAAAATAAGAGAACAAAATTACCGTCGTAATAGTGAAGAGATATAATAAAAATTGATAGTGCATTAAATTATTATACAGTATGGTTCTTACGAAAGCGTTGATTTTTGTACAGACTATGATATTAGGTGAATTAGATATAAAAACGGCGACGTGCTTGCGTTGATATTTAATTCCCAACTGAACAAAGTTAGACACAAAAATATAATTTAGTACATTACGTAGACCAAACAAGTATCTCCATAAATTCCTAACATGAACAAAATCTAGCATTTTAAAAAAGCTTACTTTAGAGTAATTTTACACATTTTTAGAAAATTAATTTCCCGCCAATAACTCTTCTTCTTCTGCGGCGGTTTCCGCAATTCGACGACGAAGCGCCTATTTTGCGTGCGAGGGTGGATGAGGGTTTACTCCATCCAGCCCAGCTCCTCCAGGAAGTCCACCAGCTTCTTGACGTTACTGAAGACTTCTCGGAGGCTACCTGGGGCGTCCAGATACTTCGCCCTGTATTGGGCCACCTCTCCGCATTCAAGCAGGACATGGGCGGCTGTTTCTTCTTCCTCCAAGCATGCTCTGCACAGGGGGCTGTCAGTGACACCTATATTAAAAAGATGTCTGTTAAAATTGCCATGTCCAGTGGCTGCACTAATAACTAGCCTCAGCCGGGCCAATAACTCTTTATCTTATTTCATTGCGAGATTATCCCCAACTTCTCTCTTCGGGCGTTTTTAATTCGTACGCTTTGCGCTAACATTTCATACATTAATCATATTTTAAAACAACATAAAAATAACAGCACAATAACACTGGCAACACGAGTTAAATGTTGATAATAACGATTATGACCAAAAATCATTATTAAATTTTTTAATGACGCAATGTTTCGTTTTGTATGGATGTAATTGTCATTAGAATAATGACGTGTTTCATTGTATGACCTATTTCATTAGTGTTTTAAAATTTTCGCGTCTGATACGTGCAATTAATACTTAACTTAAATGTCAGAATTGATTGTTTTAACATAATTAACATGCGCTACAAATCAGTAACGGAGTAGTATGGTAATTTTGATTGTAAGGGAAAATAGAAGTTGTACATCGTGGTTAAGGAGGTTTGAATTGCGGCAATCTTAAACTGGTGGATCTATTGCTGGCCAAACGGCCGTGGGGAGACGATGTGCCCGCATACAGGCCTAGGAAGAGCCTCTAGGCGAGACCGGGCTAGCAAATAGTGGTGCCACCTCGTAAAGGGTCGGTCGTCATCGGCCGTGGTCGTGGTCGGACGAAGGACGCAAGAGGATCTAAGTGTGGCGTAGCAATAGCGCCGTTTATCCGTGCAGGAACGGAGAAAGAATACAATTTCCTGCGGCCGGGCGGCCTGTCGTAAGAGGCGACAAAACAACCCACAGCCAGGTGGTAGGGCATTTGCCCGACTGGATGGCTACCACCCCTGGTCTAAAGTATGTCGCCATAATAACCTTGAGTTGTGTTCCGGCATTAGTGACCAGGATCCAGTCTCCCTTAAGAGAGCAGCAGCGCATTTGTAGCGTCTTTGGTGTTGCAAATGTCCATAGGCGATGGTAACCGTTTTCCATCAAGTGGGCCGTCTGCCTGTCTGCTGATCTCCTGCAATAAAAAAAAAATGCTCTTAAGACATGAGGTGCGTGCGGTACGGCTTCGAGAGCGTCCATCGTAAAACAGTAGCCAAGGACAGGATACAGGACCTCATGGCGAAAAAGTAGAGGGAAAAGTTCGTCAGCTTTGTGATAGAAATTGAGAAAAAGGTAGCCAATAAGAATACGGCAATTAATAACGCTGCAAACATATAGTTGTATATATTAATGTTAGAGTTAATAAATGTGGCAGTAAAAACCTACATACATAGCTTCACGCCAGTTCCCTTGCGGGGTAGGCACGAACAACAGAGCGCCATTCAGGCTTGTTCTTACACACCTCACTCGCTTCTTTGACATTCATAGCTCTTGTCATGCACGCTCGTCTGTTCTTAAGGCTCCTGACATCACCTTCTGCTAGTATACGATCAATTTGATCATGGAAGGTGTGTCGTGGCCTTCTACGACTTCTGTATCCATCCACTTTTGCATTGTATATCTGTTTTGTCATTCTTTCATCATGCATTCTTTCCACATGCCCGAACCACCGGAGCATTCCTTTCCTTACCTTCACCCGACACTCTCTTTCAAACCAACACTCTTTCTTACATCGGTATTACGAACGCAGTCTGCGAGCGTCACTCCGCAGATTTTGCGCAGTGCTCGCATCTCGACCGCGTTTACTGTACTTTCCTGCTCTTTCTTCCATACCCAACTCTCGCTTCCATAAAAACATGACAGAATTAAGAACGCCTGTATTTAGCCATGTAAGTTATAAGTATGGAGCATATGTATACAGCAATAAATATAAAGTAGTAAAATAGAATAATATTGTTACGAGTTGCAGGACTCGAATTAAAAAGCGGTTAGAATTATTATACATAAAACAAGTACGATAACAATAGGATGTTTTTCTTAATTGAAATTTTAAACACGAAATAAACGAAAGAAATCCGAATGCAGGAAAGGTAATGTAACAACATTATAAATGTAAAATAGTGAATAAGATTTTTTATATTTTTTATTGTAAATAGGGTTGCGTTTGACCACGATCACGTCGAGTGCCGGACGATGATGCGGTCGAAGATGAAGCACGCTCATCTAGATAGTACCTATTCACACAGACTTGAAGATTCCCGGATTGTACTTTTCTGGAAACACGGACTCTGGTAGTGCATTCCACAATTCTGCCGTACGCAGAAGGAACGTGGAGGCGAAACGTTTAGTACGCACTGGTAGTGTTTCCATTGTGAAACGATGGCGCAAACCAGAGCGTCTTGTGGTCCGAAGATGGAATGGTGTAGGGGGAATCAGGTCAAACAGTTCAACCGCACACTCTCCGAAATGAATCCTATAAAAAACCGACAGACTAGCAACCCGGCGTCGAAGCTCTAAGCTTTAAAGCCCTTGTATTGACAAGCCGGTCGCTACCACTCAACCTCTTGGCTCTTCTCTCAATTGACTCCAGCGCCTCAAGCTGGTATTTGGCTGAGCCGTCCCAAAGGTGAGAGCAGTACTCCAAGCAAGATCTTACTTGAGCACAGCAAAGATTAAGTAGTTGCTCTGCAGTGAAGTAGCGTCTCACCTTTGCAAGTATACTCAGCTTCTTAGCAGCCAGCTGAGCTACACTTTCAATATAGGAGCCGAAATTGAGAGTGGATGTTAAAGAAATGCCAAGAAGCTGAAGTTGGTCGGTTATCGGAATGGGTACATCTCGAAAAATGGGACTTAGTCCAAACTGACTTTTTTCGCCGTAAACAAACATGCTTGGGTTTTAAATTTAAATTGATTTTAATTGATACTAAGAAAATAATGTAAAAAAAAAAATTGTAAATAAGAAAGAAACTAGCATCAAATATTGTAATGGAAATAAGAGATTGGAAAAGAAAAGAAATAAAGAAAAGTAGAAATAAATAAATAGTATCCTAATCCTCTGTCCCTTACAGTAGTTGTGTTTTAAATAAAAGATATAAAGAAGAGGGAAGAAGGCAAAAAGAAAGCGTGAGGTTCTAGTGCCAACCCGACCTGGCGAATCCTACACACGGGTCGCGACCTTTTCGTATGGTCCTTAAATGGAGCTTCCCTCGTATAAAGATAAAAAATGGGGGAGACTCAACACCAACAGTGGGACATCTACGATCTAATTTTTAGTCTATAACTAAGTAGTTTTTTAGACTATACAATAATAAGGTAGAATTCAAAACAATTGTACTCGTACTTAGTAACTAAATAGGGTAGTTTGTTTTTAATTCGCTCTTTCTCCTGACGAACAAGTTGGCCAAGGGCATTTTTTTCTTTTTATCTCCTTTTCTCTTCTTTCCTTGTTGTTCTTTTTTTTACTCTTTTATTTATTACAAAAACTTAAGCTTGTTACCTTTTCTTCTTATTACTAGAATTAATTCTATTACATCTTTTAATATAGGGTAGTGTTGACTATACCTAGGAGCTCGGTTGTTGCACGTGTTATTAAACTCCTAGACAATATATTTAAAAATCTTGTCATTACTGTATTTAATTTAATATTTATTATTCCGACGTTTCGGCCAATTTTCAGTGGCCGTGATCACAGAAGACAAAGATGTCAAGTATATTAAAGTTTTATTTAACCTACCGCCAATTTGTTTATTTTAATTATTTAGTTTTAATTTTTGTTTATGGTTATTATTTACTCTATGGGAGCCTAATCAAATTCACTACCGCTTCGCTACATGTTGTGGCTTGAAGAGAAGAACCGGCGCAAGGAACTCTAGCTGTAATAGTTTTATAGAATATTTAAAAATTAAATATAAATTAGGTTAGGCGCCCATAGAGTAAATAATAAACATAAACAAAAATTAAAACTAAATAATTTAAATTATTAAGTTGGCGGTTTTGTTATAAGTATTACGACTTAACTCTCATTTTACTTAAATGGCCCTAGCAGAACATCAGCTTTATTTATTAGGTTAGGCTAATATATTATAATTTATATATTATATTATAATTTATTATTATATTATAATTTATTATATTATATATAATTTTTATCCGTGTAGGAACGGAGAAAGAATACAATTTCCTGCGGCCGGACGGCCTGTCGTAAGAGGCGACTAAACAACCCACAGCCAGGTGGTAGGGCATTTGCCCGACTGGATGGCTACCACCCCTGGTCTAGAGCATGCCGCCATAACAAGTTTGAGTTGTGTTCCGGCATTAGTGACCAGGTTCCAGACTCACTTAAGAGAGCAGCAGCGCATTTCTAGCACCTTTGGTGTTGCAAATGTCCATAGGCGATGGTAACCGCTTTCCATCCAGTGGGCCGTTTGCCTGTCTGCTGAACTCCGGCAATAAAAAAAAATATATATATTTTTTTAAATCTTATACTAATATATAAAGCTGAAGAGTTGATTTGCTTGAACGCGTTAATCTCAGGAACTACTGGTCTGATTTGAAAAATTCTGTCAGTGTTAGATAGCCCATTTATCGAGGAAGGCTACAGGCTATATCATTATGCTAAGACCAAACTTTTTTTAACTATTTCACGCGGACGAAGTCGCGGGCAGAAGCTAGTATTATATAAAACTATTACAGCTAGATATGTCGCTGAAGAGTTTGTTGCGCCGCTTCTTCTCTTCAAGCCACAACATATAGCTAAGCGGTGGTAAATTAGATTAGGCTCCCATAGAGTAAATAATAACCATAAACAAAAATTAAAACGAAATAATTAAAATTTGTTTTGTTAAAAGTTTTACCATTTAACTCCTTTTTTACTTAAATGGCCCTAGCAGAAAATCAGAACTGGTTGATTTAATCAGCAATCTGCTTAGCTAGAGCCAATTAAGAACTTCATCTCAAGTTGTCTTTTGCTTTATTAGTACTTTCACATTGTATGTATGTAGTCCTAAATAAACATGTTTTTCATTCTATCTTTCTTCTTTAAAACAATCAAAACAGCAATATTCATCCCTAAAATACCCTAAACAAGCAAGTTAACTCACACAAAGATACCGAACACACATCCATCAGTTACAACACGATAATGTTCAGTAACCACGTTTTGTCAAAGGTTACTGTTAAAACGCTTTAACTAACCTACATTCTGTGATAATATAAATACGATGCTAAAACAAAATTTGGCATCAGTGATCGAGTTTACCAACAGCTGACATGAAACTGGTAAATATTGCATTATAAAGTAATATAAAATAACTCACATCAACATTAGAAACTTTCGATAATTTTGAAAAATTCGAAAAACAATATTACTAATAATTTTTATTTTTTTATTTTATTGCATGAGTTCAGCAGACAGGCAGACGGCCCACTTGATGGAAAGCGGTTACCATCGCCTATGGATATTCGCAGCATCAAAGGCCCTACAAATGCGCTGCTGCTCTTTAAAGGGAGACTGGAACCTGGCCACTAATGCCGGACACAACCTAAGGTTGTTATGGCGGCATATTCTAGATCAGGGGTGGTAGTCAACCAGACGGGCAAATGCCCTACCTGGCTGTGGGTTGTTTTGTCGCTTCTTACGACAGGCCGCCCCAACTCAGGAAATTGTATTCTTTCTCCGTTCCTACATATAATTTTGATTAGTTGTCACGTTTGTTTAATTTCGCTTCACTGAGAGTTTTTGGGGCTTTTATACAAAATGCTAGGATACTTTTTGAATTTCAAGTCAAGCGTGCATTTAAATCATTTTCTCGACATAATACTACTGTTACGACTTTTGGTTATTACTATTAAATTTGTTGGTTTTTTAAGGGATGTATAAATTTCTGTAGTAGTATTTCTGTAATTCCAAATTTTTTAATAACATTTGCTTTAAGAGACAATTTTATTTATTTTTACAGCTCGTAGTTATATCTGTGATAGCTTGTAGTTATGCTGCACAGTTGGACAGATCATATCTTCCACCACCAGGTGCTACTGCAGCAGGTGGTGGTCCTGGATCTTTGAACGCTCCACGTGGAGGCCCTGATCAAGGTTTTGGTCCATCGTCCGCTCCTGGACTGAATATTCCCGCTGGAACCCCAGGGTCTTTTGGCCAGCCTGATGCTCAGTATGGTCCACCTTCTGGAGCCCCGGGATCTCCTATTGGGTCCCTTGGTTTTGGTGTCGCTCAGACTACAAAATCAAATGCGCTAGGATCGTATCAATATCAGCCTGAACGTGCTCGAGCTTCCCTAGACAGAAACGCCGAAACTCTAAGATATGACAATAGGATCGATGGTGACACTTTTGCCTATTCCTTTGAAACTTCCAACGGTATTACGGCTGATGAATCAGGAATTGCAACCAACGGTGTTCAGGCTCAAGGTGGTTTTGCGTATACCGCTGATGATGGGCAAGTTTACAGAGTAACCTACACAGCGGATCAAAATGGATATCAGCCACAGGGTGAACATTTACCAACACCGCATCCTATCCCAGAAGAGATTTTGAAGTCGATTGAAGAGAACGCGAGAGCTGCTGCGGCCGGTATTCAAGAAGGTAATTTTGGAAAAAATAAGATAGATAGATAACACTTTATGGCTCACCAAAATGAACAATTACAAAAAACTGCATTAGCATGCTTTACAATACTATATTATACTTCTTTGCATGCAACAAGTGACCTTATTGCTAAAAGCGATATCTTTTAGCCAACTTACCTTAAAAGAAAGTCTTAACTAGTCTGGCTATGTAGGTGGAGCAGAATATAGGACTGTATAATTTAAATATAAATACTTAAATTTATAAACTAAATACATTTGTGTCTACATAAGAATATAGACACATTTTTAGAATATCTAAAATTTAGTTGCTTCATCATCATAATAATTATTCTAGAGTATCCGATTATTAATACTGAGATTGGGTCTGTTTTCTTATGTACGCTTATTGATTACAAATAGACGACGTGAGAATTAGCTGGTTATGCTTAAGCTTTCTTTGCTTAAGATCATTATAAATTGTAATGAGTAGCTCAAAGTAGTGTAGAATATCAGGCCATTCGTCATATTACATATTATACCGAAAAAGCGACGATAGTAGACTAATGTTAAGTTACTATCTCGTTTATCGTTACTCGTAATAACAATATTTATGGTGTGGCAATTAACGTGCTAATAATTACATATCCAAAAATTTTTTCACAAATATACCACCAAATTGTGCAAAATAATTTGCCCTGAAATTGAGTTTGTTTGATGACATGTATTTTTTTCCCTACCACCGGACGAACATGATTTGTCCGGTCTTTTTTATCTTTTGTATTTGAGTACTATTTATTTAATCATTTTATCTTTTTTGCATATTTTTTTCTTTTTTTAAAAGTATCTTTGATCTTTTCAAAAAATTTACATTAGGTCCTTATGTCTATTACAACGATGGCACGTATTAATTGAATCAAAGGTATCAACAAATTTGATGATTATTTCAGATTGTATTATATGGTTACTTGGATATCTTATTATAGTGAGCAAATTTATAATTATGCTAAATTAAATGTAATATTATTATATTTTACAGGCGCCTATGACCCAAATGAAGGTACATCTCTGTCTAACCAGCAATACACCAGCTCCGTTGGCTTTAACCGTGACCAAGGCTACCAATATGACACTCCTTCAGCTGGCATTTCAAGGTCTGATACTGCCACGATTAACTCTTTCCAAGTTAGTCAACAAAGTGGTTCTGGCCCAACTTCAAGTTACCAATACAACGCACCTAGTTTAAGTACTTTATCTGGATCATTAAATACTCAATCAGGTACTACAGGTTACCAATCTCAGCCTACATCTCAATATATCCCACCAAATACAGGCACATTAGGTTCATTAACTGTTAGCCAGGGAACTTTAGGAACAGCTCAACCTAATAAAGGATCATCCCGTCCTAGCAATCAATATATCCCAGCCGCATCTGGTCAAGGATATAACCCTTCAGGATCATCACAAACGGTTCAAATAGGTTCCAGACAACAGTACAATGCTCCTTCAGCAGGACCAACATCAGCACGTCCTGTTCCTAATCCTACTGCTAGTGGTCCATCACCATCAGGTATTGCCCCATCTGGACCTACTGCTGGACCAACTAGTCCCACCAGTTATACCTCAAGCTCGTCCATATCACCTTTTGCCGTGTCTAATAACCCTCCATCAGGCTTTTCACCTTCTGGCCCTACCGCATCAGGACCTTCACCATCTGCCTTTGCTTCCACTGGCCCATCACCTTCCACTTCTGGTTTTGCTCCTTCAAGCCCAACTGCTAACTTAGTTGGGTCTTACACTCCTTCATCGGCTGGTGTTCAAATCTCAGAATACTCTAAAGCTGGCCAGGTAAGCTCTCAGAAAAGTGACGATGGCTACAACTACAACAGACCACAGCCGGGCTTCAGTGACTCCAGGACTCCACAAACCACCCCTGCTGGGTCTCAAAGGCCAACTTCTAGCTCTAACCAAGGCTTCATCATTAATGTACAAAGCTCTACTGGTTCAGATCAAACTCCTCAGGGTCAATACCAACCTAACCAACCATCTGGATCCAGAACTTCGATGACAGCTGCTTATGAATACAACCGTCCTGGGACTCAGCCTGGAGCTCCAGGGACCGCTGGAACTGGTAAATCTGATGACGGAAGGTCTGGAGCCTTCGGTGGGCCACGCCAACCACCAAGCTTCAGCCAGGATGAAGGATATAAATATTAAAACCAAAGCAAATATTAGTGAAATTTAGAATAAAATATAATGTTAAAAAATCGGAAAGTGCATTATAAAATTAAAAAAAAAAACAATGGGACGGATATTTTCATTCGAATGTATGACCTGTAAGCAAGGGATCACTATGTGATTAATTATAATAAATTAATTTTTTGTTAAAATCACTATGGTTTCATTTTTATCGATTACTAACGGCCCCGGCAGACGTTGTCCTGCTCTGAAAAAAAAATCTAGGACTCGATCCCAGCGCCACCTACCGGTTCCAATTGTGGTTTTTTTTTATAATCTCCTCCTCTGCCGGACGAACAAGATATGTCCAGCTTTATTAATCTTTGTTATTTATTTTATTTATCTTTTATTTATATATATATTTTATCTTATATTTTTTTGTCTTTTCTGCATTTTCTTTTTTATGCGTTTCTATTTTGTTCTCTTTTTTATTTTTTTATTTTTATTTTCTTTTCTTTATTTCTACTATCAAATTATACATTTAGGTCCTTATCTATTACATATTTTACTTCTACTATTATTCACTTTTGCCTTATTACTATCTATCTATTTTATCCAATTGTGGATTTAAACCATCCGGGGACCCCCCACCCACTCAAACACACAAAAACAAAATCACCAAAATCGCTCCAGGTGATTAGGAGGATTCTGGAACCCGATCTCAGCGCCACCTACCGCTTCCTACGGGATAAAAAGTATCCTATGTCCATCTCCTGGTTCTAAGCTTTCACCCACCAATTTTCAGCCAAATCGATATAGCCGTTCTTGAGTTATAAATAGTGGAACTAACACGACTTTCTTTTATCTTGATATATATATAATTCTTCTGTACGTGTGTTGACAGTGAACTCCTCCTAAGTGGCTGGTCCGATTTGAATGTTTTTTTTTTGTGTGTGTTCAAGTGGATTCCAGGTCGGATTAGATTCTTAATTGGACCCGGTAGGTGGCGCTGCAATCGGGTTCTAAATTTTATTTCTTCAGGGCAGAACAACATCTGCCGGGACAGCTAGTATATATATAGATAAAGAATCACCATAGTATGTATGATGTATAAACTTTAAAATTCATCAAGATATTCTGAAAATGAGTGTATTCATTTCAAAATGGAATCTTACAGATTTCTTATTAAAAGCTATCAGTCTACCACCGCTTCCAAAGCAATTTTAGTTACTGCTAAAGAAGAAGAACCAACGCAACAAACTCTCCAGGAATACATCTTTAATCCATTATTATTACGTACTAGCTGTCTAGGCAGACGTTGTCCTGCCTTGAAAATAATTTAGAACCCGATTATTTAAATTAATAATAAATGAATTTTTGAAATCCGTCCAGTAGTTTTTGAGTTTATTCGTTATAAACATAAAAATACAAAGCTTTCCTCTTTATAACACTAGTCGTCTCGGCAGACGTGTAAGCTCTTGGTCTCATATCGGGGAAACCATATCATTGTTGGCACAAACTGATTGGAACAACGTCATTTTAAGATATTAATAAATCGTAATATTATTTTTTTAATTTGTAATGATATGATATTATTATCATTGTCTGGCTACAAAATAAAAAACATTTTGATTTCTTTAACATATATGTTCACAAAAACATTTTTAGAAAACAAGATAAAATATAGCTGCTATTAATAAAACTACGTTTTGACGGTTTTAAGCGCGGCATTTTATTTGCATTTCATTCTGACGTTTCGGCCGCTTTTCAATAGCCGTGATCACGGAATATAATAAAAATCCAATAAAATAGCACACTTAAAATCGTTAAAACGTAGTTTGATTATATGTAATAGTCGCAAAAACTTAAGAAAATTATACCTACTATTGTTTGCACTCTACCCAGTAGTTGGCACCCAGTCAAATTATTCAAGACTAGCTGTGTAAGTGACTTCGTACGTAAAAAATAGCCTAAGTTACTCCTTACAACATCAGCTATCTACCGGTGAAAGTCCTGTCAAAATCGGTTCAGCCGTTTCAGAGATTACCCGGAACATCCAGACATACAGAGAAAAAATTTATAAACTGATTTTTTGATATAAGTACCATATATACTTTCATATGTTAGATGGCCTCTGTGGTTGAGCGGGCTAAGCCTTTGCCGGCGTACCTCACTGCAACGCAGAGGCTCCGGGTTCGATTCCTGGTATAGCAAATTTCGGAAACGTATTTTCTCCGTTATTTACTATGGTCTGGGTGTCTGGGATCGGCCCCAGAGTAGTCCATTGTATATTACCCATAACACAAGCGTAACTTGCTTAATTTGGGGATATATAATATGTGTGTTTGTCTGCCGATTATTATTATATGTATTTTAGTAAAATGCTGTTATTTTGACATTACAAACAGACACTTCAATTTTATTTATTTCTATAGATAGAAATTAAAAGTAAGTAAGTGTATTGTGAATGATAGAGTTGGTACCGGTAGACCACAATGTACACACCATGATCAAACAACAGAAGTGTTAAAACGAGGTCAGGTAAAAAGCATATCAAATAAACGTGCATGTATGAAGAGGTTAATGAAAGTAGATGAAGAGAAGGTTGTTTGTCAGGATCGTCGCTAGTGGAGATTTATAGTCTCTGCCTACCCTCATGGGAAACAGGCGTGATAATATTTATGTATGGTAGAAATTAAGAAATCTTAATATCTGTAACATCTCTAATTTTTATTTGCTACTTATCACAAAGTTTATACTGTACAAAGCTATATTAAATTACATATAATCGAATAGAATGCAAGAAAACTTAACTTATTTGTATTGTATTCTACTCATAGTCCCTTAAGACTATAAGTAGAATACTGAGCCTAGATCACCGTCTATGGGTAAGGTGCCCAGAAGGCTGGCTACGTTTCCTCGCTGGATCGCCATACTGATCCGTTGGCCGAGGTAAGCACCAGCCCTCTGATCACCCGAAGAGTCAATGAGTCGTTTCGATAAATTTTGGTAGAGGCTCATGGCCTCAGGACCCCACGGTCCAAGCGTCTCGACAATAATATCTTATATTTCGTAGCTTTGGTAGAATTAATAGGGTGCCAACTACGCTATACACTTAATTTAATTTTTCAATTAAAAAATTATTTGTATTAATTGGTCTAGTCGGGGTTGTCTGGAAGAGATCGCTTTTTAGCGATAAGACCGACCTTTATGTATAATTAGGTATAAGTTTAGTTTGTAAGTTCTTTTCTGTATTGATTTTTACGCTAGGTTGCCTGGAAGAAATTGCTTTTAGTGATTAGGCCGCCAGTTGTTTTTCCAAGACGTATTGCAATTATGCATTTCTTGTAATTGTTTATTTTGGTGAACAATCGAATCCTGCAAAATGAAAAAAAAAAACATCAAACTCGGTTGAGTAGTTTCGGAGTTCATCGCGGTCAAACACTGTGATAGGGGATGTTTATATACCTATATAGAAGAAGATTTATAAAAATTAAACAAAAGAATACCTATATATGCGTGTGTGTGTGTCAAATACATGGTAGTGTGTGTAATGTTTTTTTTATTGATATAATGTATTTTTTATGCATAATTTAAAAAAAAAAAATTAGCATTCGTCGCTTCTTCTTATATATAAAATTCTCGTGTCACAATGTTCGTTCCCATACTCCTCCGAAACGATTTGACCGATTCTTATGAAATTTTTTCAAACCCCTAACATGATAAGGGGTGTCCAACCCAAAAAGTTTTATTTAATTTTTTAGATATTTTATTTTTTTAGGATACAGCATTAAAAAATACATACAACCCTAAATTTTCACCCCTCTACGATCAACCCCTATTTTTTATTTGTTAATTATAAACTTTAATTTTTTGGCAAGATTTTTAATCTTATTTTGTCATGACTTACAATAAAAAAAATATATTACTCTTTTAGATTCACAATTAGAACCGGTAGGTGGCGCTGAGATCAGGTTCTGGAATCCTCCTAATCACCTGGACCGATTATGGTGATTTTGTTTTTGTGTGTTTGAGTGGGTACCCGGATGGTTTAGATTCGCAATTAGAACCGGTAGGTGGCGCTGAGATCGGGTTCTGGAATCCTTTTAATCACCTGGACCGATTATGGTGATTTTGTTTTTGTGTGTTTGAGTGGGTTCCCAGATGGTTTAGATTCACAATTAGAACCGGTAGGTGGCGCTGAGATCGGGTTCTGGAATCCTCCTAATCACCCGGACCGATTTTGGTGATTTTGTTTTTGTGTGTTTGAGTGGGTACCCGGATGGTTTAGATTCGCAATTAGAACCGGTACGTGGCTCTGGGAGCGGGTTCTAGAATTTTATTTTTTAAAGGCAGGACAACATCTGCCGGGGCCGCTAGTCTCTATATTAACTATAAGTGTGCGAAATTTCATACTCCTCCGTCCGCGCAATTTTAGTAAAAAGGGGTGCAAAGTTTTTGCTTCAAGTATTAATATAGGTATAGATGAAAAATATTACAGGCCTATTAATTACATACATTATATACTTCTGTTCATTAAATACAATACATAACATTAATAATATATGATTGTAATTAGGTATAATTTCTTATTATAAAATCGACGCATTAACTTTGTCAAAGTGTATTTTGCATGCCTCACCCGAGGCTAAGTATGTACAGACCAATATAATGCACAAGACCATCTACTATGTATAATTATGTAGTTTATTTTCCAGGCTATAAATTAAGATTAAATATATCAATTTTTTTGTCAAAAAAACCCAACTGTTTATTGGCAGGAATTTGCAATGTAAAATGAAAAAATAAATGTAAAAAATCATAAAAATTATGTATGTAATTGCTACCTAAATATACTTGAAATATAGGTGATGTCAGGAGCCTTATGAACAGACGAGCGTGCATGACAAGAGTTATGAATGTCAAAGAAGCAAGTGAGGTGTGTAAGAATAAGCCTGAATAGCGCTCTGTTGTTCGTGCCTACCCCGCAAGGAAACTGCCGTGAAGTTATGTATGTCTGTGTATGTAGTGAATAATGTTAATATTCAATAGGTTTTAACCTATAACCCAGAGACTATTTCAAATAAAAGGCAAACTAACGCCAATATATAAATCGTGAGCACACGCACCTCGTAACATTTCGTCACAGTCTGCTTTATAGCAATTGTAATTGATTTAAAGCTCTCATCATCCGTGTGGTGCATTCAAAAATATTTGTTAATCTACTTTAATTATCATGTTAAGAAACTAATAATATTCGTGTGCAACACTGCCAGCTTTTTTATTGCATGAGTTCAGCATGTTACCATCGCCTATGGACATTTGTAACAGCAAAGGCGCTACAAATGCGCTGCTGATCTCTTATGGGAGACTGGAACCTGGTCACTAATGCGGAAACACTACTCAAGGTTGTTATGGCGACATGCTTTAGACCAGGAGTGGTAGCCATCCAGACGGGTAAACACCTTACCATCTGGCTGTGGGTTGTTTGGTCGCCTCCTACGACAGGCCGCCCGGCCGCAGGAAATTGTATTCTTTCTCCGTTCCTGCACGGATCAAAAGATCCACTTGCATATAAATTAAAATTTAATTTTACTTCCTATTCTATGTACACCGCTTCGCAACGTGTTATTGCTGTTGAGAAGAAGCGGCAAGAAACTCCCCAGCAACACGACTAGCTAAAAATTGTTTTTCTTTATATTTCTTATTCTATTTATATCTCAAGTAATTTTTTTATAAGTTTTATTCAGAAGTATGTTACAGAATTACTTTTCGAAGAATTAATGAAGTTATAGCAAACAGTGGATGCTCAGTAAGACAAAAACACAGCAAAAAGAAAGAAGAATGTTACTATTGTTATAATATTAAAGAAGATGTACTAAAAGTTGATACTGCCATATATCTCCATTAACAATTCTATGCACTTTACTCAATTTATTATGATATTACATTCTTATTATCCGTCCTTTTAATATTAAAATATTTCTCAAACAGTATCAGCCACTCCACTACTTTTATTTTAAATTGTTTCTTACAACATGACGAGTCCTGCAGTGGAGACCGCGTCTCGGCAAACGTAGTGTAGAAGACCCTTCTGCCTGATGGACCGAAGATCTGCGCAAGGTAGGTAGGTTTAGAATGGTGCCTTCGTCCTGTTTCTACCATCGCACCGCTCGCCATCGGTTGGGAGTTCATCCCCACTTCCTCGAGCCGCTTCGCTCATGTACGCAACGGTTCTGTAGGACGTGTCTCTTGCGTACCGTAGGGATTTGGAATGAGCTCCCAGACGAGGTTTTCGATATGGAGTTTTTAAAAAGGGTGTCATAAAACTTCTTCGAGGCCGGCAGCGCGTTGGTAAGATCTCTGATGTTGCAAACGTCCATAGGCGACAGCAACCGCTTTCCCTCAGGTGGGCCGTCAGCTTTTTTATTATTATTAACAACTACGGACTCTAGTTCCGTACCCTTTCTTACAATTAAATTTAAGAAGTTAGGAAGTTTTACACGCTTATTTGTTACTTTGTTATTGTCTGTGATATTTAATGAATGCATGTTTGTGTTGTGGTGTACCTTAAGAATAACTTATTATATTAATTTATTTTAATTTCAGTCCTAAACTTATACTAATGTAGTGTGTATCTGTTACATGCTGGTGTTGTGAGGAAGTGCATGTGCAGGGTGTGCCTTATGTCTATACCTATATATATTATCCTAACTAGTGCCATCAGCCCTCAGGGCTGCAGGGCCGTCAGCTTGTCTTTTTTTTTTATTGCAGGAGAGCAGCAGACAGGCAGACGGCCCACTTGATGGAAAGCGGTTACCATCGCCTATGGAAATTTGCAACAGCAAAGTTGCTACAAATGCGCTGCTGCTCTCTTAAGGGAAACTGGAACCTGGTCACTAATGTCGGAACGCAACTCAAGGTTGTTATGGCGACATACTTTAGACCATGGGTGGTAGCCATCCAGTCGGGCAAATGCCCTACCACCTGGCTTGCTGTCTACCGTACTCCAGCTATAAAACAGAAAACAGGTAGCTGGTGAGCACTATATCAGGACAACGGAAGACTGGTATCTGTGGCGCAAACTTATGTAGTTCTATGACTAGCAGTGGACAACGGTTGGCTGACGAAGATGATAAAAAAAACACATTTTAGATTATACGTGTCAGAAAGACGCTACCGCCACCCGTAACATTGATTGGTTAACTCTTGATTGGCGCTGATATATTGCGTGACAGAAAACAATCAATATAATACACAATCAAAATAAATTATATTGTTCTATTATAATATCTGTGTAAAGCATTAATAACTATAATCTTGATATCGAAGACGTATAGTGCAATTTCGAATTGTGCATCCATTACCTTGCGATATTAAAACACCTTAAGCATAGGTTACACTGTTGTACCTACTAGTAAAATCTTTAAATTATTAAAATACTAGGAATCCTAAGTTTTACATGTCATGAAAGAAAGAAAATATTTCTTTCATACTTATTTCGCTTGTTTTTTGTGTGTAATTGCGACCAGTTGAAGCTAAAAGCAGATCAGATGGAAGTGAAGATGGTAGTCTATTATTGACTATTTGAAAATAATGTTCCCTTTCAGGCGCTTTGTGTAGACTCATTTTCTTAGATTTAGTCCCACTGCTGGGGTCGGGCTTTCCATTACAGAGAAACGGATAGTATACCCGCCACGCTTGCCCAAGGCGGCTTGACAGGTTCGACACATCGTTTATTACTATGTGCCGGTTGCTTCCCGATGTTTTCCTTCATAGTTATTAGCACGTGGTAATTGTAATACGGCCAGGATCGATCCCGCACCCTTTGTATTTGGGACGCGTGCGCTTGCCATTACGCCACCACGATTCAGATTTAGTAGATTTAGTTAATTAAATATATTTTGTAGGCAACACTTATCAAGGATTTATACATACATACATACATACATAGCTTCACGTCAGTTCCCTTGCGGGGTAGGCACGAACAACAGAGCGCCATTTAGGCTTATTCTTACACACCTCACTTGCTTCTTTCACATTCATAAGTCTTGTCATGCACGCTCGTCTGTTCTTAAGGCTCCTGACATCACCTTCTGCTAGTACACGATCAATTTGATCATGGAAGGTGTGTCGTGGCCTTCCACGACTTCTGCATCCATCCACTTTTGCATTGTATATCGGTTTAGTCATTCTTTCATCATGCATTCTTTCCACATGCCGGAACCACCGGAGCATTCCTTTCCTTACCTTCACCCCGACACTCTCTTTCAGACCAACTCTCTTTCTTACTTCGGTATTACGAATCAAGGATTTATGAGACGAATATTAAAATTAATTAATTTGATCGGTTTTAGTTGTTTTTTAAAATAATATAATTTCAAAAAGAAGAAAATTGTGGCGCCATTTAGTCTTGTAAGAAAGATTTAGGAGCTTATCAAAGTTATATTTTTATTACTAGTTTATTTATATACTTTTCTTTTGTATTTCTTTGTAATTAATACAATCTTGCGACTGTATCTTAAATCTTTTATTTATAAGTAAACAGTAGCTAAGTACTGAGCATCTTACAGTCATCCTACATGAGGCGTAATTTATGCAAATTAAGTGTAAATATAATATTTCGCTACTAGTATATACAATAAAACTACGTTTTAACGGTTTTAAGTGCGGTAATTTATTTTTATTATTCCGACGTTTCGGCCATTTTTCAGTAGCCGTGATCACGCAAGACAAAGATGTTAAGTGTCAATGAGTATTGTTAAAGTCTCTTCAAGCCACAACATGTTGCGAAGCGGTGGTAAAATAGTTTAGGCTCCCATAGAGTAAATAATAACCATAAACAAAATTAAAACTAAATCATTAACTGTAAATATTTATGGAGCAAGTTGGAGGAATTTAGGTCAATCATAAAGACACATAACCCTAAGAAATTTAAAACTAGCGGTCCGGCGCGGTTTCACCCGCACTCTGTCCCGCTCCCGTGGTATACAGCGCCATGTTATATAGCCTATTACACTCCCTGTTAACGTAGCTTTCGAACGGTAAAAGAATTTTTAAAATCGGTTTGATATCCAGAGATTACTCCCTACAACGTCACAAACTCACAAACTTTACCTCTTTATAATATTAGTGTTTTTTTTTGTTTGTTTTATTTATTGCAGGAGTTCAACAGACAGGCAGACGGCCCACTGGATGGAAAGCGGTTACCATCGCCTATGGACATTTGCAACACCAAAGGTGCTACAAATGCGCTGCTACTCTCTTAAGCGAGTCTGGAACCTGGTCGCTAATGCCGGAACACAACTCAAAGTTGTTATGGCGGTATGCCCTAGACCAGGGGTGGTAGCCATCCAGTCGGGCAAATGCCCTACCACCTGGCTGTGGGTTGTTTAGTCGCCTCTTACGACAGGCCGCCCGGCCGCAGGAAATTGTATTCTTTCTCCGTTCCTGCGCGGATAAAAGTAGACAAATAGTGTAGATAAATAGGAACACAACAGTATGTAATCGGCTTTATGAATATAAATAAATAAGAAATATCAAAATGAACCAATAAAATGCTTTCGATATCACGAACTAACTGCGAATCGGTATTTATATATTTATTTTCACAACGTCTCAATTTCGTTGAATCTATTTATGTCTTATGAACTTTAGGTTGTATTTTTATCAAGGTAATAGAAATAATTTATGCACTACAATGCAATGCTTTATGTCGACTGTTTTAAGATAGCAGTGAACTAATGTGAGACTTGGGATTTTGCCATATCCACCAAACCACCCTAATGTTCTTTTTATTAAAGGATAATCCTTGTTAATAATATAATTACCTATCAATCAATAACTCTTTATTGTACACCTATACAAAAATGAACGTAAATACTAAAACTATGTCTAATTATGCACAAAGGGCGGTCTTATCGCTAAAAAGCGATCTCTTCCAAACACCCCAGGAATTAATTGAAATTATAATGGCGATGGTGGTATACATAACATATAGTACGAACTACTTAAATTTTATATATTACATAGATATATACTTAATATACATACCATAAAAATATATATCTACAAAATATATAAATGATATAACATTTGGAGAGCTAAACAGTTTTCCTTCAAGTATAAATCCGAGGGTCGGAGATTTGATCCATTCAGGTAACCCACAAGGATGACTACCACCGAGGGTACTTACGAGTATTAGAATTGAGGCGTCATAGGGAAATACTGTGCTGATGGGCTGGCACCTCCCTAAGACTCTGACATTGATGCTCGATTTTTATTGGGTAGGCATGCTGTCCCACATACATTTTTATCCGTGCAGGAACGGAGAAAGAATACAATTATCCTGCGGCCGGGCGGCCTGTCGTAAGAGGCGACAAAACAACCCACAGCCAGGTGGTAGGGCATTTGCTCGACTGGATGGCTACCACCCCTGGTCTAAAGTATGTCGCCATAACAACCTTGAGTTGTGTTCCGGCATTAGTTACCAGGTTCCAGTCTCCCTTAAGAGAGCAGCAGCGCATTAGTAGCACCTTTGGTGTTGCAAATGTCTATAGGCGATGGTAACCGCTTTCCATCAAGTGGGCCGTCTGTCTGTCTGCTGAGCTCCTGCAATAAAAAAAAAAAAATACACAGTGAGATCTTCCTAGAGGTAAATTGGGGTACGATGCCAGTCCAGTTTCTTAAAAAATGACTCCCAGCATACATCTTGCTAGCTTACTGGCACTTGCATTTCGAATTACGTGCGTTAAGAGTAAACCGAACCCTGGCCAGAAAGCAGACGTTATTTATTCAGTTTACTGCCCTAATGTGCATATTGTTACAATTACCACATGCATTCTTTATCCGTGCAGGAACGGAGAAAGAATACAATTTCCTGCGGCCGGGCGGCCTGTCGTAAGAGGCGACTTAACAACCCACAGCCAGGTGGTAGGGCATTTGCCCGACTGGATGGCTACCACCCCTGGTCTAAAGTATGTCGCCATAACAACCTTGAGTTGTGTTCCGGCATTAGTGACAAGGTTCCAGTCCCCCTTAAGAGAGCAGCAGCGCATTTGTAGCAACTTTGGTGTTGCAAATGTCCATAGGCGATGATAACCGCTTTCTATCAAGTGGGCCGTCTGCCTGTCTGCTGACCTCCTGCAATAAAAAAAAAATTAAAAAAAAATGCTGATGCGAAGGGAAACATTATTCACTTCTCATATTCTGAAAGTATGCTTGGAGTTGCCTAATCACAGGGATAAAAACAGCCCTTTTCATTCCTGGTAAACGATTTTCCCTACTGTCAAAAAAAAATTTTTTTTTTTGGATTTTATGGCTTGGCATTCAATTTAGTTTCTTTATTTTCTTAAACCCATGTGTAGCACAGCTGAACTGTAGGTTATCAGCTAGTGCCATTCAATGGAGTTCTTGTGACAACTCATCTTTATCCGTGCAGGAACGGAGAAAGAATACAATTTCCTGCGGCCCGGCGGCCTGTCGTAAGAAGCGACTAAACAACCCACAGCCAGATGGTAGAGTATTTGCTCGGCTGGATGGTGACCAACCCTGGTCTAGAGTAAGTACCATAACATTGTTTTCCGGCATTAGTGACCAGGTTCCAGTCTCCTTTAAGAGAGCAGCAGCGCATTTGTAGCACCTTCGGTGTTGCAAATGACCATAGGCGATGGTAACCGCTTTCCACCAAGTGGGTCGTCTGCCTGTCTGCTGATCTCATGCAATAAAAAAAAACTCAAAAGGCCACATTTGACTTTACAGTTCATATTTCTCACAAAACACATAATTACTACTCAAAAACTATCAATATCCTACAACTATTGTTCATTTTAGAGTAATTTTACACATTTTTAGAAAATAAAACTGCACAGCACAACATCTTTTAGTTCCCGCCAAAAACCTCAAAATTTTTAAAAATCTATGCGAACCATACATAGGTAATACATGCGACTCATGTCCCAACTTTTTTTACAGACAGTGTTAAATCGCGACATAAAGTGTAATAAAAAAATATCAACAATTTTGTAACATAATTTTATAGCTATACATTACTTTTAACTAAATTATAATTTAATTTATATAAATTCGAGCTAAATATTTACTATCATCAGTGACAAGAAAATACTGGCTGATAGAATGCCACAGACAAAAAAAATACTTGACGTTTCATACGTGACGTATTAAATAAGTTCAGTGCATTTAGATAGGATTTAACGCCTGATTTCATTAGAGACGTAGTTGTTTGTTTTGTCTTCATATTCGAAATGAAAAGCAGAGTGTTAACCTCGGGTGAAAGGCCTATTTAGGCACTCGAATTATTAGCGCTCGCGTTATGCACGTGTGCCAAACCATGTCGTGCCTAAATAGGTCAACTTCATCTCTCGTATAAAAATCTATTATTGACGAAACTTGCATAACCAGATAGCCGATATGTCAAACCAGAGTCCCAAGCTTAGCCGTAGGACGTTTATGTGTTGTTATTATTTCTATTACGTCTACTCGATGACGGGATTGAGCAACGCGGAACATCAGCGCGCCTTCTTCTCAACAGCCTTGGTTCCCGTTTATCACCCGCGGCTGGCAAAGATTATCAAAGTTGTAGTGTAGTATAATTTAAAACAATAAGTGAATTTGAAATTACCTCAACTAAAATGTAATTCTACTTAATATATACTCTGATAATTGACCTGATACATGCAATTCTTGGATGTTACAGAGACCAATTTTATCATTGGGTGTTCGTACATAAGAATACTACCGTGATGTTATTCCTGATTACGTTGAAGTCCATTATAGTGTTACAACCTAGGCGCCGACAAAGACCAATTCCACGTACAGATCTGTAGAAGCACATTTTATTACCTGCTAGCATTTGAAATAATCGTAATCCTTTTATGACCGTCTTCTTTTGTTTACTCATTGTGGAGCAAAGCCTATTGTCATTAGCCAGGTGTTACGGATTATGAGTACAAGCTGATTCTAGGAAATTATGTCAACGCTTATCGGGCGGGCATATTTGTATTTGTGAGGTATAAAACCAGGGCCCGATGGAGAGAGGGGGCAGTTCAGCGACAACTACGAACAAGGCGTGACATGTGTACAATCGGAGATCTAATAGTGACGGAGTTTGCGCGTTTTATTGAATTACGACCTTCTGCATTACGTTTGGATTTGTTGTGTTCGGTTATATTTCTACCTGTGTTATACGTGTTTGTATAGTTTTAATAAACGTAATGCAGAAGGTCGTAATTCAATAAAACGCGCAAAGTCCGTCACTTATTAGATTACCCCTTTTTACGAAGATTGTAGTACACACGTCTCGCTTCGAGTCGTGGTTATCGCTCGACAATTGCCTCCCCCTCCATCAGGGTCATCGTTTTATACTGCACAAATGCAATGTCCCCGTATCTAAGTCGACTTAATCCGCCACACCTGGCTAGCATTACTCGGCTGCAAATATCCATAGGCGATGGTAACCGCTTTCTATCAAGTGGGCCGTCTGCCTGTCTGCTGATCTCCTGCAATAAAAAAAAAACGCAAATATTTTTTTTTAAATTATGCATAAAAATACATTAAATCTTTGACACATACACGCATACATACTCTTTTGTTTACTGTTAAAGTCAAACTAACAGTGTAGCCTTGGCGTAATCTGTTCTTATAGAAGTATAGTGTTTGACAATAGACCCTTAATAATGTTCAAACTTATAATTTAAATTAATTATCGTCGAATTTCGACCACTGGGCGGCCACTAGTACTTATAATTCGACATATGTGTATTCACTGCCCATCTGTCTATGACTATAACTCTACTGTTTCACCGCAAACTTAAATAATTGAATGATACATACATACATAACTTCACGCCAGTTCCCGTGCGGGGTAGGCACGAGCAACAGAGCGCCATTCTGGCTTATTCTAACAAACCTCACTCGCTTCTTTGACATTCATAACTCTTGTCATGCACGCTCGTCTGTTCTTAAGGCTCCTGATATCACCTTCTGCTAGTACACGATCAATTTGATCATGGAAGGTGTGTCGAATTGAATAATAAATGGGAATTATCGCTTATAGCGATCTTGTACATACAAACCCTTGTTTATCCTTTATCTTATAATCCTATCCTATAAATATTATAAACGCGAAAGTCTGTAAGAATGTATGTATGGATGTATGCTTGTTACTGTTTCACGCAAAAACTACCGAATGGATTTTGATGAAACTTTACAGTAATATCGCTTACACATCAGAAAAACACATAGGCTATAATTTATAAAGATACATACATACATACATAACTTCACGCCAGTTCCCTTGCGGGGTAGGCACGAACAACAGAGCGCCATTCAGGCTTGTTCTTATACACCTCACTCGCTTCTTTGACATTCATAACTCTTGTCATGCACGATCGTCTGTTCTTAAGGCTCCTGACATCACCTTCTGCTAGTACACGATCAATTTGATCATGGAATTTATGAAGATATAGTGTAAATTATCCAAAATATAACGATGTTCCATCACCACGCGGGTGAAACCGCGGGCGCATCTAGTACCACTATATATCAGTGTAGATAAATAAGTTTATGCAATTTGTCTCCATGACTATTATGGTCTATCCAACCACAAATGACGTCACAAGAATTTCATGGTTTTTGGCCGCTTCCCCGTTTTTGTCACAGCTGGTCATATCCGTGGTATTCCCTATTGTGACATCATATACTTTACAACTTTTCATCAAGAAATGATTAAATTAAAACAGCAATTCCGTAAATATATTAGACTAGCTATGCCCGCGACGTCGTCCGCGTGGAATTTGCTTTCAAAACCCTCCGATTTTGAAACATTCTTCACTAGTGCTCCGCTTCTATTGGTCTTAGCGTGGTGATATATAGCCTATAACCTTCCTCGATAAATGGGCTATCGAACACTGATAGAATTTTTCAAATCAGACCATTAGTTCCTGAGATTAGCGCGTTCAATCAAACAATATTAGTATATTTGGCTACAACACTAATACTTACATTTTAAATATCGCGTTATCTTTTGAATGAAACGTCCGAATTGAATAATTTAAAAAGTTCTAGAAAGGTATTGAATTTGTCTTGAATATGGAGTAATTTATTTTGATAAGGATTAATACGAAGGTAGAAAATAAAGAGTTTTGAAGCGACGGCATTTTAATTATTTAAAAAAATAAAAGAATACACTTATTGTGAGATAACTACAATAGTTAGACATATGGTTACGCGATATTTTTTGTAGACAATTATATGTTCTGCAAAGTGGTAGTACAATGTTTTGTTCTATAAGGATTTTTTCGGGTCATTTTTTTACACCTTGGGTTACATTATTGAACTTTTAGTAAGGATCCCTAACTTTTTGAAAATATAATATAGCCTATAGCCTTTCTCGATAAATGTACTATTCAACACTGAAAGAATTTTTCAAATCGGACCAGTGGTTCCTTAGATTAGCGTGTTTAAACAAACAAACTCTTCAGCTTTATAATATTAGTATAGATTTTGAAATGTGACGTCACGAAATTTTGGACCCCTCCCACCCCTTCCCACACAATGTCACACTTCGTCGACCGACTCCCCCTTAACGTGTGACGTGATTTATGAATGGCCCCTAAGAATGAAATTTAGAGTTGTTTTGTGTAGTTACGATGAACTATTAAAATAATTAACCGGTTCGCTATATTGAACTAAAAGAAACGTTTCACTTTTCCAACCGTGAATCGGCCAATTAGTTCACTCGACCAGCGCTCAGTGCGCCAGTCACTTCGTGTAGTTCATGAACTATTAAGAACCATGATACGATTGTTAACAAATTGAGATGAATTTTTAAATTATTGTATAATAATAAACGGCAAATTAACAAAAAGGAATGTAAGGTAGTAAGCTAAATAACGATACAAATGCAGCTTAAATAAATAGCATAAAATGTAAAAAATGACAATTTATATAATTAAAAAAGTCCAAGAGAGAGAGAGAAAGAGATAACACTTGATTGTACACCATTACAGAAAACATAGAAAATTTAATACTTTAAAAAAATTCTAAATATGTACAATAGGCGGTCTTATCGCTAAGAAGCGATCTCTTCCAGACAACCCGTGGCAGGAATAACATAGATTCAATTAATAAAAAAAAGGCCGATAACAGCTTAAAAAATGAATTAAGGTATATTATAACAAAAAAATCTACAGTAACCTACTAATTATCCTACCCGTGCAGGAACGGAGAAAGAATACAATTTCCTGCGGCCCGGCGGCCTGTCGTAAGAGGCGACTAAAAAACCCACAGCCAGGTGGTAGGGCATTTGCCCGACTAGATGGCTACCACCCCTGGTCTAAAGTATGTCGCCATAACAACTTTGAATTGTGTTCCGGCATTGGTGACCAGGTTCCAGTTTCCCTTAAGAGAGCAGCAGCGCATTTGTAGCAACTTTGCTGTTGCAAATGTCCATAGGCGATGGTGACCGCTTTCCATCGAGGTCGCCGTCTGCCTGTCTGCTGATCTCCTGCAATAAAAAAAATTATATTATCTTGTTTCAAAAGACTTTTAGAACGAATAGAATTACATACTTGAAAGGAGCGCTCACTTGAATGAGCGAGCAGGCACAAGACTCATTTGGGGAGAAGGTGTCTTCAGTATACTGACACGCACACAGACACTTATAATATAAAAATGGCGATACGCATGAGAGACAAGACGGTGGTCCAACGCCTAATGGAGGGCCAATAATCCCCCTCCTAAACCATCCATCATCATCAACACCAACTGAAAATTTTTCATGTCACAACAATTAAACAATAAATTATAACACCACACAAAGTCACAAACACATAACTAACAATAAAACTTATACACATACTCAAACCTACGCGCACTACCATCGCATTGCATTACACGCACACTCCACAAACAAACCAAGACACACAAAGAGCCTAAAAACTAATAACCCAGGCACAGAAAAGAAAAAAAACAACATACATGGCACTAGATAGGACTATATATAAGTATAGATATAAGGCCAACACTGCACATGCACTTCCTCACAACACCAGCATGTAACAGATACACTCTACATTAGTATAAGTTTAGTATTAAAATTAGAATGAATTAATATAATAAGTTATTCTTAAGGTACACCAAAACATAAAAATGACTACATATTATGTCACATATAGTAACAAAAATAAACAATAAGCGTGTATGGAGTCTCAAATTTTTCATAGAAATTAAGTAGTATAAAAGGGTACGGAACTCGAGTCCGTAGAGATATTAATAATAATAATAATAAAGCCTTGATCGCCACCTTGAAAGGCTCTCGCTTGGTATCTGGTTGAAGGGTCGGATGCAGAAGGCAGCTCCGTTGGACACGGCCCGTATTGTGAGGAGATTCCTGTGTCTGGAGCCTTAACCACCGGTAGCCTGGACCCTAGGCCCCACTGCCGGCGAAGATCAGTTTTTTATATTTTTTTTTATAAATAAATTTGTATTTTTTATAAGAAAAATGTAAAAAATTTGGAAATAAAATATATATGAAAATAATAATAAAAAAAAGTATACTGACATGCAAAAAAATTGTGTCATTTATTAAAATTAATTTCCTTAACAATTTAGATTACATTTTGCATACTTAAACTGCAGGTGCAATGTATATATAATAGGTAATAAAATGTAAAGGTCAAGTTACAATTAAGAATTAGTTTACAAGTATCCGTCTTAATCATCTTAATGCCAAGTTCAATTACTATTTGAAAGTAACTGCTAACTGAATGAAATAATCTTTTAATAGTATTTATTAAAATATATTTAAAACGGCTAGTTTAAAAAAAAATCGAATTCCGATATGATTTTTTCACTAATCGATAGCAAATTTTATGTACATACATACATACATACATAACTTCACGCCAGTTCCCTTGCGGGGTAGGCACGAACAACAGAGCGCCATTTAGGCCCATTCTTACACACCTCACTTGCTTCTTTGACAAATTTTATGTAATATATGTTTGCCAGGTGGTAGGGCATTGGCTCAACTGGATGGCTACCACCCCTGGCCTAAAGTATGTCGTCATAACAACCTTGAGTTGTGTTCCGGCATTAGTGACCAGGTTCCAGTTTCCCTTAAGAGAGCAGCAGCGCATTTGTAGCAACTTTGCTGTTGCAAATGTCCATAGGCGATGGTAACCGTTTCCATCAAGTGGGCCGTTTGCCTGTCTGCTGATCTCCTGCAATTAAAAAAAAAAAAACCTGGAAATCCCGCGGGAATTCTCCCGGGAGCGGTTTGTTTTCACGTAAATAAAATTAGCTCATTCTGACACGGTTTTCACTTAAACGGTAGCCTACATTTTTAAAAAAGAATGCTACAGTACTTTGTGTCCCGGGAATTTCAAGTCAATCGTGGGGGAAGTCGCGGGCATATCATAGTAGTAGTTTTATGATAACAAATAACACATCTAGATTAGCCGGTTCGGCGGCGGAAACTGCTGAATCACTTAAACGGTGCAAATATGCAACTCTCAGTGAGTTATATGTTTGTGCCGTTTGCTTTTGAGACGCTTGGACCGTGGGTCCTGAGGCCATAAGCCTCTACCAAAATTTATCAGAACGACTCATTGACTCTTCAGGTGATCTGAAGGCCGGTGCTTACTTCGGGCAACGGACCAGTATGGCGATCCAGCGAGGAAATGTAGCCAGCCTTCTGGGCAACTTACCCATAGAAGACGGTGATCTAGGCTCAGTATTCTACTTCTAGTCTTGAGGCACTATGAGTAGAATACAATACAAATAAGTTAAGTTTTCTTGCATTCTATTCGATTATAAGTAATTAAATATAGCTTTGTACAGTATAAACTTTGTAATAGGTAGCAAATAAAAATTAGAGATGTTACAGATATTAAGATTTCTTAATTTCTACCATACATAAATATTATCATTTCCCATGAGGGTAGGCAGAGACTATAAATCTCCACTAGCGACGATCCTGACAAACAACCTTCTCTTCATCTACTTTCATTAACCTCTTCATACATGGACGTTTATTTGATATGCTTTTTACCTGACCTCGTTTTAACACTTCTGTTGTTTAATCATGGTGTGTGTTGTTTAGTCATATGTGTAGATACAATATAAATAAGTTATTTTTTTTTAATGTAATAGATTATTCATTGTAAGATTAATAATGATATCGTTTTATTTATAATGACTTTTTAAATTTGAATTTTATATAAAAAAAAAAGAATTTAACTCAGCGCATAGGAACCCTAAAATAACAAGCATGCAACTCCATTTCTATTCCAATCATACAACTGGTATTGCAAAAATAAAATAAATTGTGCAAAAAGTAAAATTTAACTTGAACTTTTCAAATCTCCTACTAACCACTTAAAATGTGGACCAAGGTCCGTTTCTAGACGGAATCGTGACTTCGTGTAAGGATGGGCTCTCTATCGACGAATGTAGATGCCTCAGGCACAGATCGAAGATGAGTGTTAATACGATACCTCTAATTAAGATGTCTCCCGATTATCGATGAAAGATATCCGATACGAATGTAAGGAATTACGAATGTATGGAATATTACTGAATAAGCAATTTTGATGCAAGTATTTATTTAATATTTAATATACGTGTACCCACTATTTGTTTGATTAGATTGGCGGAATCTACTCTTGGTACCATACACTCTGTAATTATCGTAACACACTCACACCCATGTGTACACACACACCCACACGTACACACACACCCTATACTATGCAGACACTTAAATAAATAACAAAATATAAATATAATTTCATCTGAATCCTAATATTTTACAGTTTTACTAGTTTAGGATTCAGAATTTTCTCTGTATGTGACAAATTAGCCTTTAAATACAAGAAATTTCTTGCAGTCGGATGGCTGCCAATGCTAACTGTAACACAGGTTTGTTCCTAGTCCGGGGTCTTGGCAACCACCTGACTTCACAGCTTGCGTTTCTTTGGACAATTCTGTCTTTTTGTACTTTTTACTTGTATGTAACACTAATGTTGTTGTTGGCTATGTAATAAAGATTTTGTATTTGTATTTGTATTTTTTGGTTCATACACCAATGCCAGTGCCAAGCTTGTAAGGAATTCATGGAGATATATTGCAGCATAAAATTTGAATACGTCATGTCATTATTATAACTCAAATATTTTTCTTTTCTTTTATTGTGTCTTGGTCTTATTGAATATGCACTGTTTGCTACAACTCCATTAATTATTCAAAAAGTAATTCTGTAACATACTTCTGTATAAAACTTACAAAAAAAGAACTTGAGATATAAATATCCGTGATTTTTATCCGTGCAGGAACGGAGAAAGAATACAATTTCACACAGCTAGGTGGTAGGGCATTTGCCCGACTGGATAGCTACCACCCCTGGTCTAAAGTATGTCGCCATAACAACCATAAGTTGTGTTTCGGCATTAGTGACCAGGTTCCAGTCTCCATTAAGAGAGCAGCAGTGCATTTGTAGCACCTTTGGTGGTGCAAATGTCCATAGGCGATGGTAACCTCTTTCCATCAAGTGGGCCGTCTGCCTATCTGCTGAACTCCTGCAATAAAAAAAAATAGAATAAAAATTATAAAGAAAAACAATTTTTAGCTAGACGTGTTGCTGGGGAGTTTCTTGCCGCTTCTTCTCCTTAACAGCAATAACACGTTGCGAAGCGGTTTAGGTACATAGAATAGGAAGTAAAATTCAATTTTAACTTATATGTATGACCTTTAAAAAGTATTCTCCAGTGGAACTTATTTTGAATGAAAAATTTTGATTATTTTTTTTACAGCATGTTTTGCTCCTTGAAATCCTTAAATTAAACCTATAGTAGAGGATATGATGAAGAGCGACCCTCACCCATCTGACAATCAATCAAATAAGACATTTTTTTTTTTATCAAATTATACTTACACTAATATATTTTGCCAGGTGGTAAGGCTTTTGCCCGACTGGATGGCTACCACCCCTGGTCTAAAGTATGTCGCCATAACAACCATGAGTTGTGTTCCGGCATTAGTGACCAGGTTCCAGTCTCCCTTAAGAGAGCAGCAGCGCATTTGTAGCAACTTTGCTGTTGCAAATGTCCATAGGCGATGGTAACCACTTTCCATCAAGTGGGCCAGTCTGCTGATCTCCTGCAATAAAAAATAAATAAAAATAAAGCTGAAGAGTGTCTTTGATTGAACGCGCTAATTTCAGAAACTAATGGTCTAATTTGAAAAAATATTTCAGTTTTAGATAGCCCATTTATCGAGGAAGGCGATAGGCTATATATCATCACACTAACCAATAGGAGCGGAGCACCAATGAAGAATGTTTCAAATTCGGGGGGTTTTGAAAACAAATTCCACGCGGACGACGTCACAGGCACAGCTAGTTGATTTATATAGACGCCTATCATAGCTTGCCAATCGAAAAGTGATCATGTCTATTTTTAATTAAGTATTTTTTTTTTCAATAAGCTTCAACTCTTTTGATAACTGAACAAAAGTTTCAAGTGATACTTTTTAACATGGAGAATATGCCTTGATAGGTTTGCCAACTTATTTCTGTTCATGGCTACCTACCAAGCAGATATGAACAGATAAGACATGCATGAGTTGTATTTTTTATTTATATCATAAAATTAACAAAATATTCATTCTGTTAATTCTATGTAGATATATATTATTATTAACAAATTAAATAGCAGAAGGTGATGTTAGGAGCCTTAAGAACAGACGAGCGTGCATGTCAAGAGTTATGAATGTCAAAGAAGCAAGTGAGGTGTGTAAGAATAAGCCTAAATGGCGCTCTGTTGTTCGTGCCTACCCCGCAAGGGAACTGGCGTGAAGTTATGTATGTATGTATGTATGTAACAAATTAAATAGTTTTTAAATTAAATTCACAAAATATTCGGGTGGTTTTAGTATTACGCCAAAAGGAAGGTTTGGACTGAAAATCGACTTTGTGTCGTATATTATGCCGGCACAGCAATAAACCGAGTGCAAACCTTATATCCTGAAAATGAGGTGTACATACATACACACATAACTTCACGTCAGTTCCCTTGTGGTGTAGGCACGACCAACAGAGCGCCATTTAGGCTTATTCTTACACACCTCACTTGCTTCTTTGACATTCATAACTCTTGTCATGCACGCTCGTCTGTTCTTAAGGCTCCTGACATCACCTTCTAGGTGTACAGATTCTCAAAATATGTTTTTATTTTTAAGATACATGTCAGCAATGTATCTACGTCGCTATTTATTCAAATATTTTATTTGTTTCTTTTCTTTCTTTCTATAAGTCAACAGAACGGTGTATTCTGTTAACAAATAGAAATTGTAACATAAGAGAGATAATTTAATTACAAAAATAACCGTATAGGCTTGCCTGCAATAAATCTTTCATGGCATATTATTGCCATGCTTTGAAGACTTCCAAAATAGCCATGAACACTTTTCGATTGGCAAGCTATCATAGGCGTGTTTACAAATCAATATAATTTATTAAAAAATATGTCTCCTCTGGTTATCAGATAGAAGGAGGTCGATCTTCAGCGTCTCTTACGTTACGTCCTAGGTAGGCGGTTCAAAGCGAACGCGATTATGAAGCGGTGACACGCGAATTCAATGCGTGCGGTGCGACGCGGTGGCTATGTCCTACGTGTACGCGAATCGCCTCGCACAGCCACCGACGCCGCCGTTCAGTCATTCAGTGGGCATTGTGCGTTTGTCATGGACCGACGGATACAAATAATATTAGAAAATTCATTTCTTAAATATCAAATACTCAAGAAGTATGTACGGCGAAGAAGTGGGACTAATATTGTATACTTAGAAAGGCATATTTATAGGGAATTTCACAATTTGTATGAGGAATTACGGACTCAACCCTTGTTATTCAAGGAATAATGTCGAATGTTGCCTACAACGTTTGACTATATTGTGCAAGCCATAAAACCGGTTTCCAACATTATAACCAAACAAAAACACGACGGCACCGCATCCAGTTCGCGCGAAAATATCAAGCCAACTGATCGCGTTCGCTTCATTTCGCGCCGCTCCGCACCGCACCCCACGTGCGTTTGCTCACGTAGGCCACTTTAATAGGTTTCGACTGTTTGTTGTTTTCGCGCCGCGCCGCGCCGCTTCGCGTCTAGATCGCTCACGCAGGACGTCGCGTTAGACTATTAGAAAAGAGATGCATACATACATACGCTTGAGACGACCCTGATACATAACTTTCGCTTCAACTACTGTCATTAAAATTTACTTATTTAAAAAACTATTTACATGACTAAAACTACGTTTTAACGGTTTTAAGCACGGTAATTTTTAAAAAATTTATAAATTTTATTATTTAAATTTTTTATTAATTTAAATAAAAAAAAATGTTTATTTAAATTAATAAGTATAAAAATAATTAAAATTAATAAGTTGACGGTAGGCTAAATAAAACTTTAACAATACTCCTTAACACTTGACATCTTTGTCTTCCGTGAGCACGGCCACTGAAAAGTGGCCGAAACGTCGGAAAAACCAAAATCAAATAAAATTACCGCGCTTAAAACCGTTAAAACGTAGTTTTATTATGTATACAAGTCGCGAAAACTTAAGAAAATATTATATTTACCTGACTTCTCTTTAACACTTCTAGTATTTGATTATCTGATCCAATAGCAGAAGAGATTCTGATATTTGTGTACATCGCGCGTCGTCGCGGTCTACCGCCACCAACTCTACCATTCACGATGCTGTCATATACTCGATTTGAGATTCTACTGTCATCCATTCGCTCTATATGGCTTATAATCAGGTCCTTTATCTTTATCTTTTTAAAAAAATTCAAAATAAGATAGATATGATATGCTATATATTAATACTAATTATATAAAATTACAAAGTCATTATAAATTTATATTGCAGATAGTATTTCCTGACCATTTTTGCTTGTCCACTGGATAAGTTCCACTGGAGAAGACCATTTGAAGGTCATATACATATAAGTTCAAATTTAAATTTACTTCCTATTCTATGTACACCGCTTTGCAACGTGTTATTGCTGTTAAGGAGAAGAAGCAGCAAGAAACTCCCAAGCAACACGTCTTGCCAAAAAAAAATTTCTTTATCTATCTTGTTCTATGTATATCGTAAGCTCTTTTTTATAACTTTTATACAGAAGTATGCTACCGAATTACTTTTCGAAGAATTAATAGAGTTGTAGCAAACATTGCACACTCAGTAAGACAAGGAAGGACATATCTTACTATTCATTCACCATCGGTTGAATTTTGATACTACTTGTATGAAGCTTATGTCAAGTTTTAACTGATAGGGCAAATGAACGGTCAGTGTGTGTGTGTGTGTGTGTGTGTGTGTGTGTGTGAGAGAGAGAGAGAGAGAGAGAGAGAGAGAGAGAGAGAGAGAGAGAGAGAGAGAGAACACTTTATTGCACACCAAAATATACAATTACAAAAACAGACCAGAGTTACAATATTCTTCTAGGCAATACAATAGGTGGCCTTATTGCTCAAAGCGATCTCTTCCAGGCAACCTAAATGAACGAAATTTGAATCAGGCGATATAGGCGGTGCAGGAAAAAAGCAATTAATACTTGATACTCAAACTCATTTAAGAAATAAATATACAAATACATACACATATATATATATATACAATAATATATAATATATCTATTAGCATGATTATATTGTGTTAATCAGACATAGCCATTTGTGGACAATTAGTGTTTTCTGAGTAAATTTAAGATCTAGGAATCGGGACTTAAAGAGATAAAAGCAAAATTTGCTACGCTTGCGCACTTGAAGTTATTTAATTTTGTTTAATGTCATTCACATAAGATCTGCTCAAGGACCCAATAGCAATCATGATCAATTGATGCAAATAAAAATATTGCACGCTAATAAAACTTATCAGTTATAGGCTTCGCTAGTTTCAATAGAATTGTATAAACAAACATGTTTTTATTAACCACTCAAATTGATAGTAAATTGATTATAGGAAGTCCGGTTTAGACTATACTTTGATAATGAGTTCAAGACTTCGATGATCTCTTTGCGGTATGTAAAGTTCTGAGTGCTTGCTTAGCCCTTAAGCTCACTAATAGCACATATGTGTCCGCGATGAGAGTGCAGATCGCGTTTGTGCACGTGATCGTTAATTGTGTTGTTGTCTCACTCTGTTTATCATAATAATAATACACACAACATCCAATCCACTATCACTGAAAAAATACGTAAATATACAGAATTACAGGAAGAAGTCAAGAGACTCTGGAATATGCATAAAGTTACAATAGTCCCAATAGTAGTTTCCACCACCGGGGTTATAGCAGAAGATTTATCCTTACGGCTCGAAATACTTGGTCTACCTAAACACATTTACATCTCATTACAAAAAGCAGCAATACCCAATACATGTAGGATAGTTAGAAAATTTCTGCAATTAAATGAAGAAGAACACTATAAAAAATAAAACACCACCATTCATGACACCACGCCCCAAATTAACACTTGGTGTTCACCCGTGTTAATTTGGTATTTCCAGGTTAACCTGAGTCTTTAGAAAAGAATTGAAGTAAAAATAATAATAATAATTTATTTCAGACACAAAGATAGGAGTTGTATGATTTGTATGAAATGGGTATATTTTCTTGGTATATTACGAGATAGTGATAGTGTTAGTCTTGCGGCTTTTTGGTAATATCGATAAAAGGGTGAAGGGTTAATCCAGTCACAAAGCCTCAAAGTTTTCTGACAAAAAATAAACCGACTTCAAGAGTAACTAAGAATCAAAAAATGAAATTTTCCACATGTCAAACATAAAAATTACTATATTGCAATTTTTTTGGTGCAACAATGTTTCTGATTGTTTTTTTTTTATTGCATGCGTTCAGCAGACAAGCAGACGGCCCACTTAATGGAAAGCGGTTACCATCGCCTATGGACATTTGCAACACCAAAGGTGATACAAATGCGCTGCTGCTCTCTTCAGTGAGACTGGAACCTGGTCACCAATGCCGGAACACAACTCAAGGTTGTTATGGTGGCATACTCTAGACCAGGGGTGGTAGCCATCCAGTCGGGAAAATACCCTACCACCTGACTGTGGGTTGTTTTGTCGCCACTTACGACAGGCCGCCCGGCCGCAGGAAATTGTATTCTTTCTCCGTTTCTGCACAGATAAAAATGATGATGATCCTGTTTCTGATGAATGACTTCGCACTAAAACAAAAAAGTAAATATTTAAGCAACTTCTTTCTACAACATCTTGAAGTTGGTGTCAAGTACAATAAGAGAACAACAACAAATTTACAAAATACAGTAATTTGTATGGTTACGTTTGTAGTGGAATACTTACAAGCCAATAGATGGCGCTGTGCAATAATTGATGTCACAAACGTTTCCCGAAACATACAAAGAATATATACAAAATTTCAACTATAACAGAAGGGCCTAGGCCTGCGAGGAACATCATTAGCCTCGCTGGAAGATCTTCCTTTGAGACGGAGGAGCATTCCATCTCACTCCTCCATCCTATATGGGTCACCCCCTACACGTTAAAAGAATATCTGCCTTAAGTATATACAGATAGAGCTAAAATTCATTCGAAATATTTTAAGTTTTATTTAAATAGAAAATTAATACCAACGGGTAAAGAGAAATGTGTTTTATTTCGAATTAAATAAGGTTGAATTCTATGTTCATCTTTTTTATTAGTGTCAGTTTGTTGTTTCTTCGATTTTCAAACAACGATTCTAAAGAAGATTCACTTAAAAAAAAACAACAGACGCATTAAGAACTTCCATTTTTAGAAGTCGGTTAAAAACTAGCATGTGCCAGCGAAATTTCGTACGCGTTCTAACGACGACGTATTTGGTACTGAATCGCAATGGCCGGCAGCCTACATTCATCTAGGATGCAGCCTACGCGAAATCACAGATCGGCCATCGAGAGTCGCTATATAGGCATCGGTTGGGAAGCCTCCAGCAGCTCCGAAATCACGCCACCGGAGGGTCGTTGCCCTCCGAGTTGAAACCGGGGCAAAAAATATTTAGCTCGATACCCCAACTAACTCCACCCAAAGGAGCTGAAGACCTGACTGGGTCATCTATCTCACGGGAACAACTTCATTTATTGGGACGAAAAGTATTTTAAGTCTTAAACCTGGATATCAGCTCTATGTCGAGTTTCATTCAAATCTATTCAATAGTTTTCACGTGATACTTGTACAGCGCGGCATATACAAATTCAAATACTGTATTTTCGGAATCTCCTAGTTCAAAGTATACTTCTTCTTCTTTTGCAAGCGGGCGGTTTCTGCAACTCGACGATATAGCGCTTATTTTGCGTGCAAGGGTGAATGAAGGGTTACTCCATCCAGCCCAACTCCTCCAGGAAGTCCACCAGTTTCTTGACGTCCCTGAAGACTTCTCGGAGGCTATCTGGGACGTCCAGATACTTCGCCCTGTATTGGGCCACCTCTTCGCATTCAAGCAGGACATGGGCGGCTGTTTCTTCTGTCTCCAGGCATGTTATGTACAGGGGGCTGTCGGTGACACCTATATTGGAAAGATGTCTGTTAAAATAGCCATGTCCGGTGGCTGCACTAATAACTAGTCTCAGCCGGGATCGACTGAAATTTAAGTTACTCCTGAAAAAACGCAAGTTTACTCGAGGCATTGTCAGTTTGGCTTGCCTGCAATCCTCCAGGTTGTCCCAAATTTGTAGACGTAGTGCCCTTGTCCTTTGATTTATGTAGTTCCTAAACCAGTCCAAAGACCTTTAGACCTTTTTATTTTGTTTCTTTTTAATTCGATTTTTTATCCGTGCAGGAACGGAGAGAGAATACAATTTCCTGCGGCCGGGCGGCCTGTCGTAAGAGGCGACTTAACAACCCACAGCCAGGTGGTAGGACATTTGTCCGACTGGATGGCTACCACCCCTGGTCTAAAGTATGTCGCCATAACAACCTTGAGTTGTGTTCCGGCATTAGTGACCAGGTTCCAGTCTCCCTTAAGAGAGCAGCAGCGCATTTGTAGCACCTTTGGTGTTGCAAATGTCCATAGGCGATGGTAACCGCTTTTAATCAAGTGGGCCGTCTGCCTGTCTGCTGATCTCCTGCAATAAAAAAAAATTGAACTTGACATTTTTGTAAATACATTGTAAAAACTTAAGCGCTCTACATGCCTCTACATACAGACTTGTTATATTATAGATTCGTGCCAAATACTCTATAAAAAGTAATAACATAGTTCAATAGTTATCCTTGTTACAATTACTTCTATTAACATACAAACTAAGTAATTAAGAACTCTGAATACCAAAACTCAATTAACGTATGTATTACATACGTTTTATTAATACAACATTACACATTAAACTTGGCTTTTGACCTTTATTTATTTTAATACCTGGTAAGAGCTATCAATATTATCGGAAGCTTGTATGGAGCGCAGTAATGACTGCAAGGTCAAGTGATGCGCTCTCCAAAGCTTATACGATTTCTGTACTAGAGGACTGGTTTATGCTGCAATGAACGATTCGTAATTTTATTTCTCACTATGATCATGTAGGAAGAATATTAAAGAATGACCGCGCAATAAATAAATAGATAACTTTTTATTCTACACCGAAGCATAGATAAACAGAAATAGTAAAATACAAGAGATAGTACAACGGACGGCCTTATCGCTAACAAGCGATCTCCTCCCTTGGCAAGGATTGATAGATTTTTAACACTGACGGTGGTGCAGTTTTTTATTTATTTATTGCAGGAGTTCAGCAGACAGGCAGACGGTCCACTTGATGGAAAACGGTTATCATCGCCTATGGAGATTTGCGACACCAAAGATGCTACAAATGCGCTGCTGCTCTCTTAAAGGAGATTGGAACCTGGTCACTATTGCCGGAACACAACTGAAGGTTGTTATGGCGATATACTTTAGACCAGGGGTGGTAGCCATCCAGTCGGGAAAATACCCTCCCACCTGGCTGTGGGTTGTTTTGTCGCCTCTTACGACAGGCTGCCCGGCCGCAGGAAATTGTATTCTTCAGTTCATGAATAATAATAAATGATAAGTACACACATTTCATATAAGTACAAAAAAAATATATACATATATGTATACGTATACGTATATACACTCGTATATATACAAATGACACTACAAAGAATTTAAATAAGTCACATTATTTTAACATTCATAATTTTATATTTATTATTCACTTAAATATAATATAATAGAAACTATGTCTTTATTTATAACTTAATTAAATATTTTAGAAGATCTATTTTAATTAAGATCATTTTAATCTACGTGGTAGAACCAAGCTGGAATTATTATCTTGATTATATATTGTGGCGAATACACGTAGCGGAATATCTCCCGCTTAAGAGTAGAGCTTATACTGCGCCTTAACAAGAGAGTTTGGTACACGGCCCAGCTGAGTGGAAGGGGAGCCTTGGAGGCAAATACCGGTTTACGTGCTGCCACTGCAGTGGGTCATCGGTAGTTCGACGCGTAGATAAAGAAGACACTGGTACAAGTTTCGGAAGCGAGTACCGATGAGTGCGATGAAACTGCGGCAAGGTCTTTGGAGGCGGCGCTATGCGAATTACGGCGTGAGGCTGCAGACGGGTATTGTGGGCAATCTGCAGGCGTCCTATTGAGGAGCACTAAAATTGTCACGCGTGTTGGCAGAGTCACGCGGAAGGAAGAACGGGGGACCCTGGAACGGGCCTCGGAGCAAAGAAGCATGGGGTCATCGAGAGCGGCGCAGAAGGCGTAACAGCAGGACAACTAGTTGGAAAGCATCGGACATCCTCTGAGTGCAACATTGTTGAGGGAGCGCTGGAGTGGTCATGTGCGAAGTAGCAGTCGCGCATGCGAAGGAAGAAGAATCGTCATCGTGGAAGTGCTGTAGGAGTCGGGCGTTAGAGTGAAGCGACGTACACCGGATAAGGAAGACGCCTATGACCGTGACTGTTGTCGAGTGTTTTATTCCGGACTTCGAAAACAACGGACTGAGTGTTGAATGTGAGTTATACTTGCATTGAATTAAATACACATTCTCATTACAAGTCATGGTAGCGTAATGGCTAGAATCAAAGGGCGCGGGATTGAATCCTGGCCGGAACGCATGCACCGCTTATAAAGTTTTCTGACCTAATGTGCATCGTGATGAAACATGCATATTGAGATAAGCGATGTGTCACACCTGCCAAAACGTCACGGACAACCGTGGCGGGTATACTGTCCGTTCTCCAATAATGGGAGGTCCGAGCCCAGCAGTGGGACGTTTATGGGCTGTTATTATACGTTCTCTTTAGATCGGTGTTTACATCCAATCCCGGTACCCACCGCACGAAACAATATTCTTTAGGAAATGATCTTGCATGCTGCCGTCCTTCACAATTAGACGCGGCCCATCGCCGTGCATTATGTTATGAAGTTTTGATTATGCAATAACAAACCTCGGCGCCCATCTGAACTAGATCGATGGAGCACACGCATCACTATAAATATGTACAGAGTCATCAACACGTTATCAGTCATACAAACATCATCTGTTTGATCAGTAGTCTCCTCCAAAAAAGATGAAACTGGTAAGAGTATATTTAAAGAAAGAAACAAGGCAGTTGAAATAAATAGTGCATATCTATGAATTTATAATAAAAGTATTTTCGACATATTTAAATGTTGTAAAAAGTAAATTTTGATGCAAGGACACTTAAATTAGGGTGATTTAGTTAAGTTCACCCTCTCTACTGGGTCCCAAGTAGATAGTTATATATCAAGGATTTAAGTAAATAACGAGGAGAAACGATATTTATGAAATAATGACTCACCTTAAAAATATTACAGATGTAAAAAAATATTTTAAATCAGTGCAATATGGAGAATAAATACAAATTCCTGCTGCTAGGCGGTCTGTCGTAAGAGGCGACAAAACAACGCTCAGCCAGGTTCTAGGGCATTTGCCCGTCTGCTTAGTGATCACCCCTGATCTAAAGTATGCCGCCATAACAACCTTGACTTGTGTGCTGGCCAGTAGCCAGGTGCCAGTCTCCCATTTTGAGACTAGCAGCATTGTTAGAACCTTTGTGTTACAAATGTCCATAAGCGACGGTCACCGCCTTCCATCGTGGACTGTCAACTTACCTACTACTGTGCACCAAAAATAAAAAAAATCTCAACAAAAACACATCTAAATACTTTTGTTAACATGCTTCTTATATAAAAATAAATTCACAAACCTAGAAACATAACAAAACACGTCTTTGCAATTCAATTACTGATTTTACTTACAGATTTACATTGTAATAACCATTGCAAATCTCTTAAATTACAGTTCATCATATTAGCCGTGACTGCGTTGTGCAATGGAGCTAAATTGGATCGAACGTACCTTCCACCGAATGCTCAGACATCTGGTGGATCCGACTCTATTCTCCTAACCCCACTATCTCAACAACCTTTGCAAAATGCTAGGAATTTTCCGTTAAATAGCTTCTCAACGAACGACCAAATTGGAGCTGCTGGATTTGGTCCAACAGACCAAAGCAACGTTTACTCCTCTAGTGTTAACGGAATCCAAAATGCTCAATACCAAACTGGATTCAACAATTTGGGTGGTTATGATAACAAACCTGAAAGAGCTCAGGCTGCCTTCGAAAGGAATGCTGCTATCCTTCGTCAGAGCAATGAGAACGATGGTGATAAATATTCATATGCATATGAAACTGAAAATGGTATTTACGCCGAGGAAAATGGAGTAGCTACGAACGGCGTTGAAGCTGAGGGTGGATTTACTTACACTGGCGATGATGGCAAAGTTTACTCTATCAGGTAAGGAATGTATTTTTTTTATGTTTTTGTTCTATCTGTGTTGACGGCCTCTGTGATTGAGCGGGCTAAGCCTTTGCTGGCGTACCTCACTGTAACGCATCCGAGTTCGATTCCTGATATAGTAAATTTCGGAAACGTATTTTCTCCGTTATTTACTATGGTCTGGGTGTCTGGGACGGCCCCAGAGTAGTCCGTTATATATTACCCATAACACAAGCGTAACTTGATTAATTTGGGGATATACAATGTGTGTTTGTCTGCTGATTAAAAAAAAAAAACTGACAATTATTCAGTCTTAAATGCTGCTAATGTTAACTTAACTAAATAATTAATTCTTTTTTTAATTATCGTCAGATTTTCCAACTATCAATATATTGTCTCGCGCAAAATACCAAAAAATAATCAACCACATCAGTGGACATCAATCCGCTCGTGGACCTATTCATAGTGATTAATTAAATAATTATATCTTATTTTCTACATTTCAGATATACTGCTGATCAAAATGGTTTCGTACCTCAGGGTGAGCACCTCCCAACACCTCCACCTGTCCCTGAAGAAATCTTGAAAGCTCTTGAGCAGAACGCCCGTGATGAAGCAGCTGGAATCTACGACGATGGTAATCATTATTATTTTTATTAAAAAAGTTAAAATTGCGCATACTTTATATTTTGAATGTTGCCCACTTGTATTTATGTTTAGCTTATAAAGCAAATAATTTCGCCTCCAAAACAGACTATCACTAACTTATACATTAATACAAATATTTTTCTTATAGGCACCTACAACGAGGCCAAATATGCCAACGAAGATGGACAAGGTTACGATTTCAATGCCAACAACAACCAATATTCCAACTCAAACAATCAGATCAACACCGACGCTATTGTAGTCAACTCTGCCAATCCTTCTGGTCCCAGAACTAGCTTTGGCACACCTGTAGCTGGCGGCATCACTCCAGGATTTGGTAGAACAACTAACTTCGGCAACACCGCTCCTGATTTTAACACTGCTGCTGACTTCGGCAAAACTAGCCGAACCTACGAAAACAGAAACCCTGTTCCTTCTTTTGGCACCAAGAATCTTTCTTCTGGTAACAACGCTCCTTCTTTCGGTTTCAATTCTCCCTCTTCTGTTGCCAGTTCCCTTTCTTTCAACAGTAACACACTCGCTGTTCCCACACCTGCTTTCGGTAGATCTGGTCCAGCAACTTCTCCTGTATATGGTCCACCCACCGCTTCTGGCATATCTACACCTGGTTTCGGCAGGACAGTACCTACTTCTGAAAACAATTCACCAGCATTCGGGCAAAGGACTGTAGGAGTTTCAGCTACTTCTGACAATATCAGAGCTGATATACAGAAAGCTTACCTACCTCCTTTCCAGAGGCAGACCAATCAAAATGGAAGGATGCAAAGCTTTAACGAAAAAGATGGTTACCGGTATTAGAATTTATTTTGTTGGCCTATTTAAATAAATTTTTTGAATGAAGTTTTATCTGGCGTTTCCTTTCTTTGCCCTGAAGGACTAAAGAGTTCGTTTTCGCAGAGTCATAGTAAAGTAGTCATATAACATGACAAGTATCAACATAAAACTTTATGCTATGTCTAACATTTACCAGTAGGTATATCTAGACACGTGTCAATTTCATTAAGCGATTCTCCAATGACGACCGCTTTAGGCTCTCTGATTTTATTCCTAGTTGTCTTAAATAACATTAAAATGTATATTGAAAAATATACATTTATAATATTTTTGGAAGATACACTAAAATTAAGAAATGTTTTAGTACAATAGATAATTCCTGCTGTATATTAGCATCAGATAAAAAAATATAACAAGTAAAATGTATTCAACTTTTTGAAAAAAAAAAAAAAAAATTATAATATTTTTTTAATATGTGTTTATTATATGTATTAAAAAAACATAAAACATAATATAAATAAATATATGTGAAATAATTATAATAATAATCGGCAGACAAACACACATACTGTATATCCCCAATTTAAGCAAGCTACGCTTGTGTTATGGGTAACATACAACGGACTACTCTGGGGCCGATCCCAGACACCCAGACCATAGTAAATAACGGAGAAAATAGGTTTCCGAAATTTACTATACCAGGAATCGAACCCGGAGCCTCTGCGTTGCAGTGAGGTACGCCGGCAAAAGCTTAGCCCGCTCAACCACAGAGGCCGTCATTCATTCATTAAATAAAATATAATTTACATATTGACCCTATAACTGGAGAGAAATAAAAAAAATGTGTGTAGTTCACACGCAGTAGAAGTGAAACTGCAGAGAATATACTCACAGATAATTCTTCTCGAAATTTTATTAATATAAATATAAATTCCTTTAGCTTACATCCGTCAACATATAATTCCAACTGAACTTCTTAATTATCAATTTCAATTTTTCACTGTTTTGGTCAAAAAAATATTATTATCAGTTTTATTTCGGTCCAGATTGGACCTATGTTTAATCATCGGTCTTATTGACTCTATAATCTGTGCTGCACAATGTAAATTTCATCTCATTCTCTCGGAAGCTTAGTCCTATAGATTTATTATTTATTTGAAATCGCAACGATTTTAAAGAAGTTTCGCTAGAAATTTTTTTTTATGGGAAACCAAAAATTCAGATGAAGAATTTTCCTATAAAATAGTAACTGCGCAAGATTTCGCAGCTAACCATGTGAGATCATTTTATTCTGTGTGAACTCTAAATATATACAATGCTTCTGTATATTAATTTATTAAGTAGGTATTAATTCTGAGAGTGTAAAACGTGATTTAATAAAGTCAAATGTGGCTTAATGGTTAGATGGTGTCAGTGATGATATTTCCATCATTGAGCTTCATTTAAGGAGTAGTTAGATGATTACATGGATAATTGACTAATTAAGATTAATATTGATCTTCCAACTTCCATGATCAAATTGATCGTGTACTAGCAGAAGGTGATGTCAGGAGCCTTAAGAACAGACGAGCGTGCATGATAAGAGTTATGAATGTCAAAGAAGCAAGTGAGGTGTGTATGAATAAGCCTGAATGGCGCTCTGTTGTTCGTGCCTACCCCGCAAGGGAACTGGCGTGAAGTTATGTATGTATGTATGTAAGATTAATATTGACAACATGTAAATTTACATTGTATATTTCTTCGAAGTATAAGTAGCATACAGCATACAGGCTGTCTCCGCACGATTTACCAAAGAAAAGTACACACTGATCCAGCCGAGTATGAAATCAGTACGCTAGCGCCGGTGTGTACACGCAATATCAAAATTTACTATGACGAACGCTCAATTGTCTACGGCCAGCCGCCAATATTCGAAAATCTACGACGGAACAAAAAAATATTGTAAAATTGTAAAACACCAAAATTTAATAATAATAGGTAAGAATTGAAGCTATATTAATGAACCTTTTATACTCGACTCTGAGTGACACAATTGATATAAAAACTAATTATAATCTAAATACGGCAGATAAAGACACATAAAATATTTCTAAGCTAAGCATTTTTCTTGTATTTAGTATTACTAAAAGTATCGACAGTATAGTATAGGGAGAAAATTTTTAGACTTAAAATCTGCGTTACTTTTTATCCGGGGAATCCCGCGGGAATTTTAGTGGGAATTATTAAAAATGGCCAAATTAAAAAAAAATCTAATTCCAATGCGATCTTTTCACAGAGCGGTAGCAAATTTTATGTAATAAAATGTATGATTTTTTTATCCCGGGAATCAGAGGGCACATTTTCCGGGAGCGGTTTCAAGTTGTTCGGGAGCATAAAAGTGACATGCATATCCTAATATCAGATAGCATTATATATATATTATAATCGACTATAGCCTATATTATAGCATAAATCGACTTACCATAGTTTAGATAGTTTTCGTATATCATGTTTCTTATTAAATCTTAAATTATTGAAAAAAATTTAAGTTCAATTCTGTGTTTAGATTTTAAATGGAAGCAAGTAAATATTCAGTAGAATATAGGAACTGGCCGTTAGTGTAGTTTGCGTAGAGAGTTAGAGAGTATGTAGACTATATATTATTATTGAATGAATTTACGTGGACAATGTTGATTTGGAGGCCTTGGAGCCTTGTAAAAAGAGCCAGGAGGCTGGTTGGCAATGACCGTCTTTTTAATGCTCGACTTCAGGGTCTTGAGACTGTTAGTCTTCTACCGGATACACTTCGGGGAGTGTTCCTCAGAACTGCATGAGCTAGTTCTCCCATCCCCGTTTCACCATTGGACAACAAGACAAACCGGTTTTCACCCCCGTTACATGGTGGAAACATCGCCATTCAGGACCAAGCGCTTCGCTTTATCTTTTCTGGTGCGCACTTCCGAAGAATGGAATGATTTGCTGAAGTTTTGTTTTTCCTGCAAATACAATGTAGGTGTTCAAGTCACGAGTGAATATATATCGAGGGTTGAAAGGCTATTTGTTTTAAGCGACATTTTGTGTGAGACTTAATAACACTATGGATTTGTTGTATCCTAATGTCTTAACTTAAAGAAATATAAAGAATTTGATGTTTAGTTTCAATCTATAGATGTTCTTTTTTTAAGTATGGGGTACATAGTTCGTTAGTGATGTGTTTTTCTGGGTTATTTGAAACCAAACTTTTCTCCCGACAAATTTTAAAAATGTCGTTTAAAACAAATAGCCTTTCACCTATCGATATCATCTAGTTCAGGTAAGACAGCGGTCAAACGCGAACCTATGCGAACATAAAAAATATTTAATAGAAAGAAAGAAAATATTTATTTCTAAAAATGCGACACTTATCAATAATTAGTAATTACTCATATACATACATACATACATACATAAATTCACGCCAGTTCCCTTGCGGGGTAGGCACGAACAACAGAGTGCCATTTAGGCTTATTCTTACACACCTCACTTGCCTCTTTGACATTCATAACTCTTGTCATGCAAGCTCGTCTGTTCTTAAGGCTCCTGACATTACTCATATAACAATAATAATTGAATTGTGTGCCACAATTTGCGAAAGGAGGTTGGCACTCAGTATTTTTCTGTGCCGAAACATATTCCGACACAGCACTGATTTCAGTGCCCACCTTCTAAATCACAAGAGTTTTTGGCGGGAACTGAAAGGGGACGTTATGCTGTGCAGTTTTATTTTCTAAAAATGTCTAAAATTACTCTAAAATGAACAATAGTTGTAGGATATTGATAGTTTTTGAGTAGTAATTATGTGTTTTGTGAGAAATATGAACTGTATAGTCAAATGTGACCTTTTGAGTTGTCACAAGAACTCCGGTGAATGGCACTAGCTGATTACCTACAGTTCAGCTGTGCTACACATAGGCTTAAGAAAATGAAGAAACAATATTGTAAACTAAGATCTGGCTTAAAGGCCTAGCTGCCAAACTATAAACCTAAATAAATAATAAATCTAAATCACAAATGTCATGCAATGCGTGCGTTAATACTGAATGAGTTGACGTAGATCGTATCTTATTTTCTAATGATTTTACGTAGACAGTGTCTTACTACTCGATGAATTTACATAAATAGTGTCTTATTACTGGATGAATTTGCATATGTAGATAGTGTCTTATTACAGGACGAGTTAACGTAGATAATGACTTATTCTGGATGAGGGAGCGGAATTGTTCCTCGCACCCCATTCTGTCGCTGCGGGGTGCTTTGCACCCCTTTTTTTTCGAGGCAGGGGAAATATGTTTCGCACACTACCGGGTCCTTTATTAGGGTCTAGACCAAAGCGACGAGAGGTATCACCCACGAATGGAAGCACCAGAGTCATATCGCCGGCTTTGTGGAGACTCGAAGACTCAATACTCCACTAAAACCACTCTCCTCCCATATGCCCCGCGCTTATGGCAGGAAGAGCGTTAGACTTAGAACGTAGTTATGCCCACGCTAACCCTAGCGCATCAGTGCTTGAGAATGCCCGGGGAAAGGCAAACTCACTTCGTCAACAGGGGTGAAGACTCCTCTGCTCCCTAGATCCTAGAGGGTCCCTGCAGCGGTATTACGGGAGGAGATCTTGGGCATATCTACCCGCGAGACGCATGCGCATCTCTTTCCCTTTCTCGTCCTGCGGCCTCCTTTTGAGACATTACAGTCTCGCAGAAGTTGGCCGCACCCACCCAATGATCGTCGCTATGCAGCATGGCTTGCACCAAACTGCCCAGCGAATCGATCAGACCTACGAGGGTCTCGAGTTCAAATCTCTGCGGTGCCCATGCTGCGCACTCGACCAGCGTATAAAACGCAGTGTCTCGTGCGCCACATTGACGGTATTGAGGGGAAGGCAGGTAGCCCGTAATCTGATTCAGATACTTATCGAAGCACCCATGCCCGGTAAGTATCTGCGTCATCCTGAAGGTTTCCGCGAGAGCCATCGCTACAGGTGCGGGCGCACCGTCTCCACTGTCTTAATTCCAGGTACAAGATTTTCCAACTCTCAGTGCTTTGCGCCCTGCGGTGACAATGGACGAGGTTGTTTCAGCCGGCACCTGCCAGGGCTAATGCGGGCAGGCGATAGCCACTTCCCGCGGCCCTGGCTATACGCGATTGGATGGAACACGAGGAGTTTTAGTAAGTATTCCGGCAATAGTCCGGCGAGTCTCCAGACGCCCTCATCATGATCCCCACATGGTGAGCTGTCCGTAAGTGGATTTTTCCTCGTAAAAAAAAGATAATGCCTTATTACTGGACAAGTTTACGTACTTACTGTCAATATATTACCGAATTGTTATTTCTAGTATTCTTTTACTACAATCCAAATTTAGATTAACGGATATTACTAAGCAATTATTTTATAATGGAAACAAGATTAAAATATTTATTACATCAATACTTGTCCTTAACTTGAGTTCGCAGTTCACGGACAGATCTCTAAGTAATTACGATAAGACATTATACGTATTAAGGCTTTAATGTATTGGGAGTATTGATATCGTGAGGCACGCGACCTCCTCTAACGTGTCAAGAGGTATTCATTTATTTTTTAACTTTAACTTTCGCTACGGTTTCGTCCACCTAAACAACATCGTAACCTGTATTCAATATCTAAGGAACCGCTTCTTCTTTTTCAATCAATCGATTTCCACTGCTGGATGCCCAGAGTCTACGCCACATAGCCCGGTCTCCCGCCTTCCTCATCTATCCCTCGTAAGGAACAGCTTAATTACATGGAAATTCATAACAAATCGTGAAAGGCGACAGAACAACCCACAGCCAGGTGGTAGGGTAATTGCCAGTCTTTTTTTATTGCAGGAGTTCGGCAGTCAGGCGGCCCACTTCATGGAAAGCGGTTACCATTGCCTATGGACATTTCTGCTGCACTTTTAAATGAATCTGGATCCTGGTCCCTAATGCCAGAACACAACTCAAGGCTGTTATGGCGGCATACTCTACTCTAACTAATGCTTTTTATTCTACTTGTTTTTACATTTAAACTCGTATATCTAATTTGTTTTATTGCGTAAGTTTACTTTCAACTCCTCAATATTGCTATATTTTATTTCAAACCTCAGTTTCCAGGTTCGACCTTTCCCGGGAATGAACAGGGGTCTATAGTCTAGATTGTCTGAAGGACTACCACCCCGGTCTAGTGTATTCCAGTAAAACAATCTTCTAGTCCGGCATCAGTGGCCAGGTTCCTGGTTCCCTTTAGAGGCCGGCAGCACGTTGGCAGCACCTTTGTGTTGCAAATGTCTAATGGCAATCATCCTTACAAGCTCACTATATCCCAACAGTAAATTATATGCTACAACGAACAAAGCTGGGTAAGATACCCAGCCTGTAGTTAATAACGGAAAGTCCGTTTAAAAAATCTTATACTAATATATAAAGCTGAACAGTTTGTTTGTTTGAACGCGCTTATCTCAGGAACTGCTGGTCTGATTTAAAAAAAAAATTCAGTGTTAGATAGCCCATTTATTGAGGAAGGCTACAAGCTATATATCATCACGCTGAGACCAATAAGAGCGGCGCACCAATGAAGAATGTTTCAAAATCGGGGGGTTTTTTTAAACTTACTTTTTTTATTATTCCACGCAGGTGAAGTCGCGGGCAGAAGCTAGTTTATTATATCCGGAATCGAACTCGAGCCCTATGTGTTCTAGTTTTATTTATTTTTTAGTTGAAGAAATAGCGACGTAATTTCATTCCTTATACATTATTATACACAGAGTATAATTTGAGAATTTGTACACCGCATTTACAGCAAACGAGGTTTGCACTCAGCATATTGCTGTGCCGGAATTATATCCGACACGACGCTGATTTTCAGTGCAAGCCTTCCTTTTGGTGTAAGACCAAAACGACCCGATTTTGTTAAATGATAATAATAATTAATAAAACTAATTCTACCTATGTAATATTAAATTAATAAATCAAATAAATAAAATTTAATAAAACCAACAATAAAATACATTGTTACTTCAAAATTAAAATAAAATACTCGTGTCCGTCGTCTAGTGAACAGACGAGCGTGCATGACAAGAGATATCTATGAATGTCAAAGAAGCAAGTGAGGTGTGTAAGAATAAGCCTGAATGGCGCTCTGTTGTTCGTGCCTACCCCGCAAGGGAACTGACGTCAAGTTATGTATGTCGTTTAGTGAGTTTCGTCTACTTTTACTCTTCTATTCAATTCTAATCTAACACAAATTGTGTTTTCAGCCAATAGCCCATGTTTTCCTCTTCTTTGTTCATAACAAACCTTCGCTTTTCATTACATTTGCAATCGGTCAAAGCCCCGCCTACAGTTGTACATCAATTATGTCACTTTCAAATCGTGGTTGAAACAGTTGTCACCAACAATTATTCGCGGGACATGCAAAAAGTTCAAGGTGCCTACCACCCATATCAACGGCGGACATAAGGCTCGTGTCATATTAATAGCGGCTAAACCGGGTTATGCAATCTACGAAGGGCTTTACTCTAGTCTTGTACTTATATCACCTAACTGAGCGTTCCTTTTTAGTACAATTCGATCATTGAATTATTTACCCTTAATAGTACTATTGGGTTATTAGAACTTTTCAATCTACTTTGTGAGCAATCGAAGTCTGATGGAGCACTGATTGACGCGCAGAGCATCAGCGCTAGACTAGCTTTTGGTAGACGTTTCTTTTAGTACAGTGTGGGGAACCGGTTCTAATTAGTACATCTTTCATGAACTCGAGACTACTTCACTCGTGGTTGAAAGTGTACATGCGTCATCGATAGTGTGTGTGTCTGACGGAACGATCAATTGCGTGCGTACAATAAAAAAAAAAAAGTGTATGTGTCTGACGGAACGATCAATTCATGCAATTCATCAATTCATTCATGCATACGCAGATTCAGGTTTAGCACGAGTAAAGCTTAGTAGCCTAGGTAAATTGCAAGAACTATAATAATATGAATTGCCTATATTTCTGTATTTTATAGAAACGAAAAATGTCTGGATTAGTATGACCTCGATTTTTCAACATGTAAAGTTCTGAATATTTTTCTAATACCAGTCACTTGATAATTAATTGAAAACTTAAAATTATAATTGTTTAAATCGATATTTAAAAAACCTATTTCTATTCTATAATACAATTTTTATCAACTTAATCGTCGTCAGCCATTCGCAGTCCACTGCTGACATAGACCTCCCCAAGTCGGCGCCACACATTGTTGTCCTCTGACTCCCTCATCCAGCGCCTACCGGTGACCTTGCACGGGTCGTCGGTCTATCGAGCTGGCCGGCGTCCGTCACTACGTTTACCGAGACGCGATCCCTACTCCAGGACTCGTCTGCTCCATCGGCCATCGGTCCTGCGGTTTATCATATTAATAGTAATTCTACATTAAATTTTATGTTTTATAAATTAAAAATAAAATTTAATTTGACACCGCACCTGCAGGTACTCTATGCAGTAGCACAATAGACAGCATTTTAATTTGTTTACAACAAAAAAGGTTTTATTGTCTTTTAGTTTTCATTTAATATTTTAAATATAGTAACATGTCATCTTCTATCACCTTCTTATGCACGTTAATCGAAGGCAAAGTGGAAGTAAGGAGAGGGGAGGCAAGACCAAGGCGAGCATTCATGGATCAAATAAAAGAAAAAGTGGGTGTCGTGTCTTACATAGAAGTAAAACAACTGGCCCATAATAGAGAAGATTGGAGGAGGCTCCACCGACAAGAGACATCTTAAATGATAGATAGATAGATAGAACATGTCATATTAAGAAAAGTCATTCACAATAATACATTATAATACAGAAAACCTTTATTTTATTAATTCATTTTTTATTTAAATATTTTTAAAAACTATTTTTCAAATTTCTTCGTCATGGTCTTGCATATGTTAACCGCTCGTAGTATGACCGCATCTCAATAACGAAATTAAACAAAATAAACACAACTAATAACTTGTTTAGGACATGACAGGTACAATTAGGCTTTTGTCACGTCTTTAGCTTGTGTCACGTTCCCAATACGGTCATTAGAGATTAATTTTTGGACAGCTTAATGTATATATAGATTATTTTGTGGGTACACTCGACACATCTCAAGAGAATCCTGTGGCGTGCGATCGAGATGGGTATCTTTTTGGTTGGTGTTTTTTAATTAATTTATATTTCATAGCGAATGGCTAGTGTTAGCTTTTAAGAGTGATATAGTAACTAGTGAATATGTGTTTTCAATGACCGGACCTTTGGACGTTAGGCCGGTATTAGACGGTTCATTTCTGTCTCTCAATTTGGACCATTCAAGCAAAGTGATAAATATATATATATATATATATATATATATATATATATATATATATAATATATATATTTTAGTCTACATTTCATTAAACTGTAACAAACTGCATTATACTATATATTTTGTTGTTGTTATGTGTTGTATTGTCCACCGTGACTTCACTTTCTGGTTCCAGACGACAGAACAGCGCTAGTCCTTGTTGGCTAGCATTATGCTGAGACTGGGTCCAATTTAGGACTTATTTTGTTTTTTCTTTTTCTATTTATATTAACTTAGTTTTTGTCCTAAATAAAATATTTTCTTTCTTCTTTCTTTCTTTCTTAAACATAAACTCGAAACATTCAACGTCAGTGAATTCCTTTCAGTTTTGTGCCTGTCAATTAAATTCGTTCAATTTGGTTGATCCATCTAATATCAGCGTTTAGGATATTTTAGTAATATCAACAAAATTTATGATGACGTATAATCTAAAGAATGCTCAAAAAACCACGCTGCTCTAATACTAGGGCCACATCTGCGATATTATGCGATGATATCTGTAAAGATATATATATAGGCTGTGGCGATGGATGTAATACGTTATTTGTGATACGATATTGTTTTTAATTGATAATGACGTTACATATTTATTAATGGATAATGTATGAATGAATGAATGAATGAAAACACTTTATTGTTCACCAAAAATTAAAACTACGTTCTTAAAACTAAGTACAATAAATGTTGAACAAAGGGTATGTATGTATATTATTATGTAATGTATGTATATTATTGTATGCTAGCTGATGCCCGCAACTTCGTCCGCGTGATGCGCTTTTTTAACTATCCCACAGGAACTCTTTAATTTTTCTGGATCAAAAGTATCCTATATATTGACCAGGGATATAAGCTAACACCATACAAAATTTCATTTAAATCGGTCCCGTCGTTTCGGAGATTAGCCGGTACAAACAGACAGACAAACAGAGAATTCCTTTCCTTAAACCAACTCTCTTTCTTACTTCGGTATTACGAACGCGGTCCGCGAGCGTCACTCCGCAGATTTTGCGCAGTGCTCGCATCTCGGCCGCGTTTACTATACCTTCATGCTCGCTCTTCCATACCCAACTCAGACAAACAGAGAAACAAAAACTTGAAAATAAATTAAATTACTTCTATTTGACTTCTTACGTCCCCCTGACTCGGTTTTTAGCATTTTTTTTCATTGTACAGAAATTCGACCTCTACAGTTTTATTATATGTATAGATAGAAAATATGTTACGGGCAATTTGATTAATCGGGCCGTATTAATATGGACCGATCATTATGAATAATAATCAAGTGCGTCGGCCATTTTGACAAATTTATTACTTAGGCCGACATATTACCTCAGACAACAGACCAGTATGGCGATACAGTAAGGAAACTTAGCTTGTCTTCTGGGAACCTTACCCATAGATGACGGTGACCTAGGCTCAGTATTCTACTTATAGTCTTGAAGGACTATGGGTAGAATAAAATATAAAGAAGTTAAGTTTTCTGTTAATATGTAAAAAAATATATACATACATAACATCACGCCAGTTCCCTTGCGGGGTAGGCACGAACAACAGAGCGCAATTCAGGCTTATTCATACACACCTCACTTGCTTCTTTAAAAAATAAAAAATGTAGTAAAAAAATACTCTCTTTTAACAATTTATATTTTTATGCCAAAGACAATGCTGCTTCAACACCTGAACATCACAAACGGCGCAAATATGGAACCCTGGGAAGGGGTTACATATTTGTGCCGTTTGGAGTTAAAACCTTAGGTCCGTGGGGTCCATCGGCAAAGGGTTTCTTCAAAGAAATGTGTAAGAAACTCTTTGATACCACCCGTGATCAGAAGGCTGGTTCGTATTTCACGCAACGAATTGCCATACAGCGTGGCAATGCAGCCAGCCTTCTGAGCACTCTTCCCTCTGGCAGCGATTTGTTACATACTTTATTCATAATTTAGTTTATTTTTAATTATTTAGTTTAATATTTTATTTCTTTCTTCTTTTCTTTCTTGTATTAATTATACCAAAGACAGACGCTTTGTGATACACATGTATGCACAAAGAAAACACATTGAACACACACATATTGAAATCTATGTATAATAAAAATGAGTCGTAGATAATTATGTAGGAACGGAGAAAGAATACAAGTTGCTGCGGCCGGGCGGCCTGTCGTAAGAGGCGATTTAACAACCCACAGCCAGGTGGTAGGGCATTTGCCCGACTGGATGGCAGCAGCAGCGCGTTTGTAGCAACTTTGGTGTTGCAAATGTCCATATGGACATTTGCAACAACAAAGGTGCTACAAATGCGCTGGTAAAGCAGACTGGAACCTGGTCACTAATGCCGGAACACAACACAAGGTTGTTATGGCGGCATACTCTAGACCAGGGGTGGTCGCCATCCAGTCGAGCAAATACTCTACCACCTGGCTGTGGGTTGTTTAATCGCCTCTTATGACAGGCCGCCGGGCCGCAGGTGGGCAGTCTGCCTGTCTGCTGATCTCCTGCAATAAAAAAAATGTAGGTACACGCATAAAGGAGAACGAAACTCTGTGGGTGTTTGAGTGGATCCCCGTATTGTTTAGATTTGAGATTCACAATTGGAACCGGTAGGTTGCACTACGATAGGGTTCTAAGGTCCTAATACGTTCCTGAACCGATTTTGATGATTTTTGTGTGTGTTTGACTGGGTGCTCGGATGGTTTAAATTCACAATTAGAACCGGAAGGTTGCAGTACGATCGGGTTCTAGGGTCCTAATAATTTCCTGAACCGATTTTGATGATTTTTGTGTGTGTTTGACTGGGTGCCCGGATCCTTTAAATCCACAATTAGAACCGTAAGGTTGCGCTGGGATTGGATTCTACATTTTTATTTTTTCAGAGCAGGATGTCTGCCGGGAACTAGTTTAAAATAAATGTGGCAATCTTATACTAATATATAAAGCTGAAGAGTTTGTTTGTTTGTTTGCTTGAACGCGCTAATCTCAGGAACTACTGGTTTGATTTGAAAATTTATTTCAGTGTTAGATAGCTTATTTATCGATGAAGGCTATAGGCTATATACCATCACGCTAAGACCAATAGGAGAGGAGCACAAATGAAGAATGTTACAAAATCGGGGGTATTTCTTTTAAAACTATTCCACGCGGTTGAAGTCGCGGGCAGAAGCTAGTGATCGATAAAATTGTTTTGAAATCAGCATGTTATTATGATGTACAATTTCTTTTGTCCAACAGTGTAGATTACATTAGTCTTTAAAGAAAGTACTTAGCGTTTTACATTGTGTCAGCAATGGTGATTTGCTTTGAAAAATAGGTCCATTTTTATACTAACAATAGTGATATTAATCACAGATGTAACTCCATTAACATTAATGATTATGTCTGGATCACACAGACGTCGATCCATATAACAAATAAGAACCAAAATAATAAAGGTTCCCAAGATTTATGTAGCGTCTTACTTTAGTCTTTTCTATTTAATATACTTCAAGTGGATTTTGTACCTGATAGCCATGTTATACACGGGCTTCATCTGCGATAACGTTATAGTTATTGACTGGGGCCAAATTATATATCTATCTATTTAATGTTAATAAAAACTAATGATAATAAACCATCACGAAATATAAATTAAACCCATCTGCATGAAAAAGTCAATAATTATTACATTATCCCAGATGGAGCAATACCATAATAGGAGAAACAACAATTAAACCATCTGCGAGCAATTATGTACAATGATACTAATTTTTCTTTCCAGATGATCTTGGCTCTAGGACTTACGGTCGCTGATAAACTGGACCGATCGTATCTACCACCTCCTGGGTCCAAATATGCAGGTGGTAGCCCCGGGTCAATTGATCTTCCTTTGGAATACCCTAAGATAACCTCCACGTCTGATCAAGAGCAAAATCAAAATAAAGGTTTTAGAATCATACCAAAAGCATCCGTTATAAACAATCCTCAATATACGTTTGGGAAACCTTCAGATATTCAAGCTATTGAAAATATTGAAGTGTCTAATGGAATCAGATCAGATGGGATCAATCAATTACCCACAAACGCGTACAAAAATATTGAAAATGGAGTTGTAACTAATAAACCTCAAACGAAAGAAATTGAATATGAAAAAGTGAAAAAAATTGGAGAATTAAATTATCCAGATCAAAAATTAATAAGTGATCCCAAAAACACAGTTAATCAATTGGATTACACTCCTGTACTAAGGACTGGTCAAGACTCAAATGAAAGTTCACTAGAAGATAAAAGCTTATATAGAGGATTACCGTTTAAAAAGCCACAGAATAGTTTTGGGGAAGTTGAAGAAACAGATTATAGACAAAATAACTTTGGAATAAAAGCACCTTCTGAAAATAGCATGTACAAAGATTCTACTATTTATGGTACTCAAGTTATGTACAGGCCTGACACTATTTATTCTGAATATAATAGAGATAGTTCCGTACCTACTTCTACCACAAAACTGATTCGACCTGAAAGTAATTCACCTTATTCATATTCTAATCAAAATTATGAAAATTCACTTAAAATGGACCCAAATGACGTACGTTCACAGACATCTTCAATATTCCCAAATCTTAGTCCCATTTCATTAAATAAACCATCAGCTACTAATGAAAGGGATGATGCTTTATCAACAATAGCTTCCCAAAATATAAACCAAGGTGATGCAATACTTTACTATAAAAGACCAGAAAGACCCCAAGCGGAAGGTGATAGAAATGCGTACATTTTAAAATATGAAAATATTGTCACACCAGAAGGTTTTTCATATAGCTATGACACATCAAATGGTATTCATGCGGATGAGAGTGGTACAGCTATAGATGGTGTTAAAGCTAAAGGATCATATTCTTATACTGACGATGATGGAAAAGTGTATACTATCAAATATACAGCAGATGAAAATGGTTTCAGGCCTATAGGTGATCATTTACCTACGCCTCCACCCATTCCCATTGAAATACAAGCAGCATTAAATCAAATTGCTCTTGACATAGAAACTGGTAATTTAGACGATGGTATGTACATTAGCTACTTCGAAAATCAATTACCACTTTGTATTCTATGAATTTTTAGTATGTCATTATTGCAACGATAAAAATATTTTTTGTTTTCTTACAACTCCATTAATTCTTTGAAAAGTAATTGTATAACAACTGCTATATGTATTTAAAGAAACAGACCCTGATATAGATAAATAATTATGATGGAAAATTTAAAAAAATTGCTAAACGTATTGCTGGGGAGTTACTTGCTGCTTCGTCTCATTTAAACAGGGATAACACGTTGCGTGTTGTGTACATAGAATAGGAAGTACATTTAAATTTTTACTTATACATATGACCTTCAAAAAGTGTTCTTCAGTGGAACTTAGTTTTAATAAAAACTTTTGAATTTAATTTTTAATATTTATTTGCATTTTCCTATGAAACTTATGCATAATAAAATTCAGTTCTACTTATTTAATATAAATTCATATTTGTATTGCAGGTTCATATGATGAAAAGAAATATGGCTATGAAAAACATCAAGGAAAACTGGATCGTTCTAATCCTCGTCTACAATATTCAACCATTATTTCTGAAAATATTCAAGACAGTATTGATTCGAATAAAAAGCCTATTGAAACTATAGGACAAAAACAAAAAGAGAGTGTAAATAATCAAATTGATATTCTAACTACAGAAAGATATCCTAGTACTCGTCCAACTAACCTGATACCTGACACCAATGATAATCGAGCTAGTGTCACCATACCTTATTCTAAAAATAGACAATATCTTGAAAATGTTAGCCTAAGAATGAAAGGCAGACCAATACAAAAAGTTATAATAAATCAAGATAATACTGGACATCCGGAGACTCCATTCAAAGTAACCAGATTGGAAGCAGATATTGTTAATCCAGAATTTATTTCACAACCTCAAGGTTTTAAAACTTTTAATACAAATGTTGATGAAACAAACGAATTTAACCCAAGTGATGAAATTTTAAACAAAAGCGATTCTGAAAAGAAAACTTCTACTAACTTCAACCATTACTTGCCTGAATTCCATCAAAATAAATTCAGTTCTCAAATAAAACCTAAAAATTCAAGTGCTGACATAAAAATCACAGATATCAGTCTAAAAAATAAACCACTCAATGGTGGTGTAGTTGATGTATATACAGTACAAAATACAAATCAACGAGAAAATAATACCCCAAACAATTTTAAAGTAACAATTTCGCCTGATTCCAAAACCGGTTATCCGATGGCAGTTACTGAAAAAAAAATTGTTGGGTCAGTGAATGATAATTTAAAACTAAATGAATATAACGGATACCAGTATACTCCGCCAGATAAAAAAATTACACCAAATCTTAATCAATTAAGTGCTAATGAAAGTGAATATATACCTATAATAAGGACAAATTATGATGAGAGTACTAATAAAAAAATGAAGTCTGGCTTTGATTTACCATCAACAACAGACAATTCAATAACACCAACGGACAAATATTCTAATACATACACTAGTTCATATAGTGATGAAGGAAGTACTCCGCGGTACGAATTAACATCAAATTATTATAGTGAACAAGCAAAGCCAGTCAATTATGATACAAAAGACATAATAAAAACAATATCACCAATTGAATTGGGTCAAACAAAAGTATCACATAATCAAGAATATATACAGAACAAAGACAAAAACGGATCCGGTGTAATTCCACAAGCTTCAGTTAGACCAAGTCAGAAATTTGAATATACACAACCTCAGGAATATATTACTCCAATTTCAGTAGACAAAGTGAGTTATGATGAAAGAAATGTGAATTTTCCTAGAAACAAAGAAAATAATTATGACAAAATACTTCCTACAAGACTTAATAAACAGAACACATCAAATAAGTATAAAAATGATGTATTCATGGGTTATACTTACGATAAACCTAGTTCTTACAACAACCAGCCAATCTACGAAGAAAATAATCCTAGTATATTTAGTGAAACAGACGTTTCCGGTAACAAAGATGTAATTTACCCCAACAATCATTACAATTTTAATAACCAGAAAGACAGTCTATCTCCAGAAATGAATTTCAAAGAATCAGGTGAACCTAATTATTATATCGATGACAATCATAAAATTCCAAACTACAATTTGGTTGAAAATACAGAATACAACGATCAATCTATCAAAGATACTCCTCGATCAGAAGAGCGTACGTTTAAGGAAACACAATATATAGGAGAAAATGTCGATTCCAATAAGCCTGTCATAATACAGCCTGACAAATCTATCTCTTTAGAAACAAATGGCCCCATTGTTTATAACCCAAAAGAAAAAGATATTAACGGATTTGGTTCTGAATATATTAGAACTACAGAAGCAAATCATGCCGACGACCAAATTACAAAGAACCCTACTAGCAAAGACAATGGTATATTAGATGGATCGAGATACATTGGTGAAGTTAGGCCTAAAGTTGATACAAGAGATAGGGTAATTGGAGAAGATTTCAGTGGACCAAAAAGACCTCAAGGCTTTGATCCCGTTACTGGTTATTATTATTGATTACAATTGTAAGTTAACTGTATATTTCTGAAAAATGTAAGAAAGTAATTTTATTTTTTTAATAAAATGGATTAAATCAATTGTTGTAACTTTTTATCACAGTACCAAGTATTATTTATTACATAAAAATGTGGTAGTTTAATTGAGCGAAAATAGTTATTTATGATACTACTGCAGTAAGTTGGTTTTTACAAATGAGTAGACGAATGTAATCTCAAGACGAAGTCGAAGACTAACCATAGTCATGAGTTTGTAAAAACCAACAACCCTACGTGCGTCATACAACGTTTTTCAACACATTTGCGAGAAAACAGTACAATAAATGAAACAAATATAAATATCAGTGGAAAAGTCGCAACAATGTTTGGCGTTTCTAATATGAAAATGGCTCGCATTTGCTAAAGGCGTCACATGCGTGTAGTGAAAATAAGAACTGCATCTATCGTCACATTTTCTCTACAGTATTAAAGTGAGACAAATGTATTGATCAAAAGCACTTCCAAGGAGGTTCGATCATTCGGCTTATTTATTCTCGTAATGTGAAACTCCTTGGTGGATTGTGGTATATTTTTCACCTGAGTATCTAGTTTACCGGACTTTGCATTGTATGGTGCTTAATTTTTATCTTTCGAACAATGTATACAAGCTTCGTAAATTCATTTTTTGAGCAAAATGTGATAAAAATGTTATTTAACGCTAGTTTGAAACAAAAACACCGAGTCCTTAATAATACAGAAGTGTATTTGTTTTTTATTTTATGCATGAGTTCAGCAGACAGGCAGACGGCCCACCTGATAGTAAGCGGTTACCATCGCCTATAGACATTTGTAACACCAAAGGTGCTACCAACGAGCTGCTGTTCTCTAAGGGGAAACTGGAACCTGATCACTAATGCCCGAACACAACTCAAGGTTGTTACGGCGGTATATTCTAGACCAGGGGTGGCAGCCATCCAGACGGGCAAATACTCTACCACCTGGCTGTGGGTTGTTTCGTCGTCTCTTATGACTTATAACTATTTTTTAATGTTTTGGTCATAATAAAAAAAAATAAGGCTTTTGATGAGATGTAAATAAATATGTTTCAGGATTACAATTTGTGTTTTAGTGCGTTATAAAAAGTAAGAAACGAATGCGTCTGATGTTGTGGGTAACAAGCAAAAAATTACCAATGAAGTAAGTCTTTTTTGTATTGTTACGACCTAAACGCCGACAAAAGACAAATTCACACCTGCATACCTGTAGACATTTTGTTACCTTTTCGGCATTTGGACTTCATTTGTTTACTTTGTGTTTAAACTTTGTGATTAGAAAAACAGCCCATTGTGTATTGTAGTCTTTTATGGTAGTCATTAGCCAGGTGTGATTCTAAGAAATTCGTTGTACGCGGCCGGGCAGACATATTGCATCTGGCAGTATAAAGCAATGCCCGAATGGAGAGAGGAAGCGGTTAAGCGATAACCACAAACGAAGCAAGACGTGTGTACAATCGGTAATCTATTTAGTGACGGACTTTGCGCATGTTATTGAATCGTGCATTACGTTTGGACTAGTTGTGTTCAGTTATATTTGTACCTGTGTTATACGTGTTTGTATAGTTCTAATAAATTTTATAGTAATTCCAATGACATTTTAATTCGAGTCCTGTAACTCGTAACAGTATTCTTATAAGATGAGATCTTTATTCTTGGACAGTTTTTAGAGATTGTCTGGTGCTATGGGTGATTTTTCAATTTAAATTTGAAAATTCGAGTCTCTTTTTCGTTTCATCTTCTCGCAATTATTTGGGGTCGCCACAATATGTCTTTTCCTTCCATACTCCTCTATTCTGACATACGTCCACTGTCACACCACAAATCATGATAGCTACGTTCCACATGAGACGAACAAAGACCACGCTTACGACCGCGATTTTTCCCGTTCCATTTGCTTGCGGGTGTTACAATTATAAACTCTAGTGGAACGGATTATGGAGCGTTGAAGTCATAATAATGGGAAACTATCTATCTGTTTTTTTTTCAGTTAAATCTGCAGACGAGCACAAACATTGTAAATCCGCAAGTCACGCTTTGTTATGGGTGATATGCAAGGGACCACTCTGGGGCCGATCCCAAACACCCAGAGCATAGTAATAACAAAAACTTCGTTTTCCGAAATTTACCATACCAGGAATCGAACCCGGTGTCTCTGCCTGCCGGCGTGTTCGGCCCGCTAAGATTTATACCGCTCGACTACAGAGGCCGTAATCTCTATTAGGGTGCTGGTTATTCTATGTGTGAAAGTACAATTCACAAAAAAATAGTTCTAAAAAAACTTCCACAATAAACATATAAGATAATACTTAAACCCCCATCTATATACATACATACATACATACATACATAACTACATGCCAGTTCCCTTGCGGGGTAGGCACGAACAACAGAGTGCCATTTAGGCTTATTCTTACACACCTCACTTGCCTCTTTGACATTCATAACTCTTGTCATGCAAGCTCGTCTGTTCTTAAGGCCCCTGACATCACCTTCTGCTAGTACACGATCAATTTGATCATGGAAGGTGTATCGTGGCCTTCCACGACTTCTGCATCCATCCACTTTTGCATCTATATAAAGTAACAAAATCTGTTTTTATTATACACTAGGGTGTGCCCGCGACTTCGTCCAAGTTTGACTTTAAATTCCCGGACACAGAGTACCGCAGCGTTTAAAAAAGGATGTAAGATATCGTGTTAGTAAAAACTGTGGCGGAATAAGTAAATTTTTATGCACCCGAAAAACTGCAAACTGCTCCCGGGTATATTCCCGCGGGATCCCGGGAAAAATCAGTCTTTTTCTTAAATCAGCGAAAAAATCACATTGGAATTTATTTGTTTATTCTGGCTATTTTAAATTATTCCCAAAAAATTTCGGCTGGATTCGGCGAATATAAAAATGGGCAGATTTTAAGGCTAAGAATTCGCTGTCGATCAGCGAGAACCGCATCGAAATCGGCCCAATAGTTTTTACGTAATTCCCGAACAGACAAGAAATCTAATAAAATGCATCGTGTTCTCCATCCTTTTTAATGTGTATTCCATTTTATTTTATACTTCAATGTACAGACACGGCATTTTTAGAATTTTGTATATTTGTGTGCAATTTTGATTATATATCGGCATGCAACTCAACTCACCGTTCATTAAGTACTGAGCATTACACGTCAATGAAAATTCTTGCAATCAACGCCATCTTGCGACAGCTTATTAAATCATATGTTTCCGTTCTACATTCAAGTGCTGATTGTTATCTAAGCTTATCTGATTTCGTTATACTACTTGCCTATAGATGGAGCTGTAGATTATATTACTTAGATGCCATCCGCATATCGATATCTCGGGGCTCAAAGGGCGTAAGCACCAAAACTCGAGTTTTCAGGAGAGCCGAAAAACAAAATATAAAATATTATTTCGGACTTAACTTTTTTGATTCTTTGTCTAGATAAACCATTCTAAAACCAAAAGTCTAAAAATGTTATGATGCAAAACACTGTTAAATTATATTTCAAATAGATTTAAATGTAACAAAAACAGCTTTCCTATACGACCCGGAAAATTGCATGTTTGGGGCGTTTACACCCAAAAAATCTATGGATGATCAGAGATGGTTGTTTGAATTTGCCTACTAATTCTACCAGTTTATAGACTGTTGCTTTGTTTTCTACAATTGATTAAATATCAAGTAAAGAGAGAAAATAAGGAATTCTTTTCTTTCTTTATTTGCCTATGTAATTTCATACATACATAACTACACGCCAGTTCCCTTGCGTGGTAGGCACGAACAACAGAGCGCCATTTAGGCCCATTCTTACACACCTCAATTGCTTCTTTGACATTCATAACTCTTGTCATGCACACTCGTCTGTTCTTAAGGCTCCTGACATCACCCTCCGCTAGTACACGATCAATTTGATCATGGAAGGTGTGTCGTGGCCTTCCACGACTTCTGCATCCATCCTTTTTTGCATTGTATATCTGTTTAGTCATTCTTTCATCATGCATTCTTTTTACATGCCCGAACCACCGGAGCATTCCTTTCCTTACCTTCACCCCGACACTCTCTTTCAGACCAACTCTCTTTCTTCCTATGTAATTTCAATTTTATTTATTAACTTAGTATATCAATTTATCAACTCAGACAACTAATTGTAACATCTACGGTGTCGTTTACTACCCTCGCGTTTATGATCATTAACATTGGGGGCTATTACGACACAAAATATATAAATATATGTTTTATTTTATACAAAAAAATGGGGTTGTAAACACCATTTTTTGGCGAATTGGAAGACTTTACATATAATGATCGATAGAGGAGAAAACATTAAATAGGTCTGCATTAAAAAGTAAATTTCGCCGAAATAGCGGTTACGTCCTTTGAGCCCCGAGGTATCGATATTACCTCACACCAATTTCTGATACTTCGCCGTCCTTCTCACAGCTGGTCACATTCTTGAGATTCCTCCCTCCCTAGTGTAACATCACATAATTTAAAATATAATGTAAGTAACTCCATATCCTATAATATTTGAAGACATGAGTAGATGAAGGAGTTTTGTGACATTAAAAAAAATACGTTAAAGGAAAATGTAATGTGTAAAATATGTAATGTAAACAGGCAAGGAAACCATATTAGAACTTAAAACAATGCTTTTTGAATTTGATTTTCAAATAGTAAGTAATGAAGGATCGAGCACGGAGAGGCCCGCCCCTTGCTGGGGTCGCGGAAGAAAAGCTCACGCATATCCCGTGACCCCGGCTCATGGCGTCAGGTGGCACCAAGGGGTTTTAGTGGGTATTCCGGCTCCTCTAGCCGGCGAGTCCCACACTCCCCCGCCGAAGTCTGCCCGGCGGGGGGTCCGCAAATGGATTTCCCCTTGTAAAAAAAAAAAGTAATGAAGGAGTTATATGTGTAGCGAAGTGATAGTAAAAGAGCTTTTTAGGCCAATTTATCAATATTTACCTATTGTAACATATCCCTTTCATTCACTCATGTCTTCATTTATATATACGATTAGCGATAAGACCGCCCATTGTGCACATTTAGAATATTTTTAGGCTGTAAGTTTTTCTGTGTCTTCTGTAATAGTGTACAATAAAGTGTTATCTATCTATCTATCTATAAATTTATTCTAATTTTAATACTAAACTTATATTAATGTAGAGTGTATCTGTTACATGCTGGTGTTGTGAGGAAGTGCATGTGCAGTGTGTGCCTTATGTCTATACCTATATATATTACTGTCTTAGTCCCAAAATTTACAACCGAGTTAATAAGTTATTAAACATATACTCTCTTACTCATCGCGAATGTAAATTAAAATGATTAAACTGGCTAATTGAACTTCCTTATGACGACACCGAGAATTTACTAAATTGAAAACACCAGTCTCATAAGTTTGTAACCACACACTCACTCATTCACTTGTACACACATCACACACATACACATCGCATACACACTACATACATATATACATACATAAATATACACACCCATTCACACATCTATGCATTTCCACATACATTACAATTATTAACACGAAAATTTACAAATGTATAAACTTAAAACAATGTTCTTTTTTTAAATTGTATAACAAACGAGTTGTCTGGAAGTGGGTGCTAACAGCTGCAACACAGTATTATACTACAGCAGTTGTTTGCGATACCAAATTGTTTCTGTACACTATGTTAATGGTTTCGAATAAATTCTTTAATTCTAATTCTTTAATTCTATTATCCTAACTAATTCAAATTCATATTCAAAATAAGTTCCACTGGAGAACACTTTTTGCGAAGCTTGGACGCTTACCCTCAAGGAGGAGAACCAGCTTTTAGTAGCGGAAAGGAAGGTTCTCCGTAAGATTCTGGGTCCAACAAAAAGAGAGGATGGCAGCTGGAGGGTCCGAAGTAACCTCGAAATTGAGAATCTCGTGGCCGAGCCTAACATAATAGGAGAAATAAAAGCTCACCGCCTCCGCTGGCTCGGTCACGTAGAACGGATGGGAGAGGATCGCAGCGTGAGGAAAGCATATTTGGGACGGCCGGTAGGTCGGCGTCCGGTCGGCCGTCCTAAATATCGCTGGAAGGACAGAGTAGAGGCAGACCTGTCGGAGCTAGGAGCCAGTAATTGGCAAGAAACCGCACAGGACCGAGAAAAGTGGCATGTTCTCGTTTCGGAGGCCAAGACCCACTTTGGGTCGCTGAGCCAACGGAGTAAGTAAGTAAGAGTAAGTACTCTAGACCAGGGATGGTAGCCATCCAGTCGGGCAAAAGCCCTTCCACCTGGCTGTGGGTTGTTTTCTCGCCTCTTACGACAGGCCACCTGGCCGCAGGAAATCGTATTCTTTCTCCGTTCCTGCAGGGAAAAAAAGAAGTTTATGAAATTGTACACTTGACTTGCGTCTACATACTCGCGCTGCCCACTTCACTCGCCACATTCCTCGCCACTTCTTTCGTCCCTTTCTTGCTTGCTGCCGTGCACCGCATTATATAAACGAGGCAATAGGCAGCTACAATTATCTCAAAACTTGACGAAATCATTAAAACAAAACTTTTTGCTTGTCTATATGTTACAGTATAAGGTCGACATGCAGTCTGTTCTAGGAATGGCTAGTTTATACTAGATTTGCCGAAGGCCTTTCGATAAAACCCGAAATAAATTCCCATTACGGCCTTTGACTAAAGAATTTTTAGTCAAACCTAGAAGTACCTAACATTTTTGTCAAACATCGAAAGTAAAATAATTAGCTCCGGGCTTTGCCTAGTCGATCCTAGAAGCGAATAAGGCAGACTCAGTCAAACGTCGATTCGCACTGCACTTGTTACATGTTTAATGACTGTATAAATTAGTCTCTCTAGGACTACGTTCCATTAGAGGTTCAGAACGACCACGTTCATGACCGCGATATTTCCCGTTCCACTTGCTCGGCGGCGTTACAATCGTAAACCCAAGTAGAATGATTATTTGACCAACCTCTTGACATGGGTCGTTGTGAGCGTTGTGTGATCGAAAATGATGACGTGATTAGTGACGTTTTCGCCACGACCACAACGACCGCGATCGCCTTATGGAACGGCTAACGGAGCATTTTGGGCGTTGTGAGCTACTAATGAAAAATTCGTTAGTCAAAAACAGAAAAACGTCATTTATTTGGACTTTGACTTAGACTTTATGACAGACCTGAGGTTTGACTAGTCAAACCCAGGAGCGCCAGACCTTCGATGTTTGACTATGACATATACATACAGTTTTTGCGAAAACCTTTATGTTCTCGAATCCGGTTCGTTTTACAAGGTCGCAATTAGTGTTGAAGATCTCATCATCATCAGCTTGAAGACGATCGTTTGACCACAATTTGTGTATGGGTTTAATAGCATTTAATCATTATTACTTAGGCTATTTCTTGTGTCATTTAAAGGGCAGTGATCTTAGTACTGATTTGAAAGTTGTTTTTTTATTTATTTAACGTAATCCGCCAGCTTGCCATACACATGCTGGTACCTACGCTCACGTATGGAAGCAAGTGTTGGGTATGGAAGAGAGAGCATGAAAGTAGAGTAAACGCGGTCGAGATGCGAGCACTGCGCAAAATCTGCGGAGTGACGCTCGCGGACCGCGTTCGTAATACCGAAGTAAGAAAGAGAGTTGGTCTGAAAGAGAGTGTCGCGGTGAAGGTAAGGAAAGGAATGCCGCGGTGGTTCGGGCATGTAGAAAGAATGCATGATGAAAGAATGACTAAACAGATATACAATGCAAAAGTGGATGGATGCAGAAGTCGTGGAAGGCCACGACACACCTTCCATGATTAAATTGATCGTGTACTAGCAGAAGGTGATGTCAGGAGCCTTAAGAACAGACAAGCGTGTATGACAAGAGTTATGAATGTCAAAGAAGCAAGTGAGGTGTGTAAGAATAAGCCCAAATGGCGCTCTGTTGTTCGTGCCTACCCCAGCCAAACTTCGTTCGCGTATCCATCCATCCAAACGTCGTAGGTTTGTTAGTGAATAGAAACAGCGACACTAAAGAACATGCGAATGCAGCGTCATCTTACTGATCAAATTTATCTATTTCATGAAAACGACGTCAGTTATTGGGATAAAGAGTATCTTAAGTGACCCGTGGCATAGGGACATATGTAAGCAAGCTTTATGCCGATTTTCATTTAATGGCATACATACATAGGTAGATAGGGGTAGGCAGAGACGAGGACTTTCCACCGGCTACGATCCTGACAAAGACTTTTCTCGCTTCATCAACGTTCATTAAACATGCACGTTTATTTAAAATGCGATTTACACTTCAATCGTAACTATTGTTGATCGAAGTTTTTACATAACCTTTCTTCAAAATATCTTCAATTTGATCATGACGTACGTCGCAGTCGACCGACACCGACTGTACTTTTTTTAAAAAATTTTATTGCTGGAGTTCAGCAGACAGGCAGACGGCCCACTTGATTGAAAGCGGTTACCATCGCCTATGGACATTTGCAACACCAAAGGTGCTACAAATGCGCTGCTGCTCTCTTAAGGGAGACTGGAACCTGGTCACTAATGCCGGAACACAACTCAAGGTTGTTATGGCGACATACTTTAGAAATTGTATTCTTTCTCCGTTCCTGCACGGATAGACTACTACTCACATTACTGTCATATAATTGTTTTGTGATTCTGCTTTCATTCATTCTCTCTAGATGCCCAAACCACATTAACATTCCTTTTTCCACTTGTGTTACTACATCCTCTTACAATCCACAACGTTCCCTTATCACACTGCTTCTTATCATATTACTTACATTAACCTTACAAATACTTCTCAAAGCTCTCATTTCAACTGCGTTTATGCTTACTTTATAATGTACATACTACTTTAATTCTTCTTCTGCCATACCCAACTTTCACTGCCATTAGCGTTAGTACTAACACTCCTTGATGAACAGCCAGGAATGCCCTTATAGATATCTTCCATCATCATCATCATCATCATCCGAGCGTTAAATCCCGGTTGCGTTCGGAGCGATCACTTCGACGCCCAGGGTCCGCTTTCCTACTCTTTCTTCTCCACTTCGCGCGATCTTCGGCATCCCTTGTATTGAGACCATTGGTACGCATGTCATCCTTCACAACGTCAAGCCAGCATTTCTTGGGCCTACCCCTTCGACCGGGACCTGGCGGAGGCGGCATGGCTAGAAATTTGTTCCCCACGTAACTAGCCGGTTTCCGTAAAACGTGGCCATACCAGCGTAAGCGACTCTCCTGCAGTTTGTCTGCTATGTCACGGACGTGAAGGCTGCCGCGGATGCGGGAGTTCCGGACGCGATCCTTTCGCGTGACTCCACACATCCACCGAAGCATATTCATTTCCGTGACACGCAGCTCCTGCTTGTGTCGCTCAAGTACAGGCCACGCTTCACTGCCATATAAAAGAACAGGTCTAATAATGGATTTGTAGACCTGTCCTTTTAACTTAACCGGCATTTTGGGGTCGCAAATGACACCTGTCACCTCACGCCACTTGGCCCAAGCTGCTGATATTCGGGCCTTGACGTCATGGTCGATGTCCCCGGACGCGCTTAGTACAGATCCCAGGTATTTAAATTGGTCCGTGCGCTCGGCCGTGTCCTCGCCTATGCGCACGGATGTGGGATCTGTAATGTTGCAAGCCAAGTACTCCGTCTTCGCCACACTTAGTTTGAGACCGCCGTTCTCAAGTGACTCCTTCCACGCATTCACACGTCGCACCAGGCGCGCCCTGTCCGCATCTGCCAGCGCGATGTCATCCGCATACATGAGTAACCATGGTGGTTGCTCATGTCGGTCTCTTATGCTGTTTGACACTTCGTCTAGTATCACGCTGAACAGAAACGGACTGAGGACAGATCCCTGGTGCACTCCGACGGTTATAGGGAATGGTGTAGTGTCACCAACAGCGGTCCGAACTATAGAATCGGACTCACGGTACATGTCTCGAATAATGTCAATATAGGTTTCAGGCACCCCTTTGGACCTCAGTGCCCACCAGATCATCACGCGAGGAACACAGTCGAAGGCCTTCTGCAGATCCAGAAACAGGAAATGCAGAGGCGTATTCTTCGTCCTGTATTTCTCAATGATGATCCTTAGGGCAAAAACAGGGTCCATGGTACCATGTCCAGGGCGAAACCCATATTGACATTCCGAGACAGTACACTCCTGCCGGATCCGAGAGTCGACTATCCGCTCAAAGAGCTTCATGGTGTGGGACATTACCTTTATACCGCGGTAATTTCCGCACTCCTGCACCGATCCCTTGCCTTTGTAGACTGGAGTGATAACACTCAGTCTCCACTGGCTCGGGATGATTCTGGTGAGGAGTATACGGTTAAAAAGGTTTGTCAAAATGCCCACACCACGAGGACCCATCGCCTTCCAGGCTTCGATGGGGACTCCATCGGCTCCGACAGCTTTCCGATTCCTCATGTGGCGAAGAGCTTTTTGGACTTCCTCAGGCGTTACCGGTGGCACAAGTCCTTGATTCGGAGGGAGGTCCGGTGGCTGCACCTCTTTATCCTTATAGATATCTTCCAACTGTTCATAAAAGAGTTAAGCGCTCCATTCACCTTATTACCTGCTATTTCTCTCCTTTTAATATCACTCTCATGCTTTCTATCTCTTGTAAACATGCATCCTAGGTATAAAACCTCTTTAACTTCCTCAAGTTTTTTATTTCCTATTTGTATGTGTATATACATTATCATCCTTTCATTTCTTTCAAACACCATAACTTTCGTCTTGTTCACATTAATTTTCATACCCTTGTGCTTAGAAGATCGATTCATAATTGTTACCATCTCCTCCTGTTACTCTTTTTCCGATGATATAAGTATAACTTGATCATCGGCGTAGAGTAGGTATTTGATGAGTAACCAATTCGTTCTTAAAATATTTTCACTTTCTTTCAAATCATAAAAAGATTGAACAGCCACGGTGACGCTACGAATCCCTGTCTAACACCTTTTTCGATGCTAAACTATTTAGGGTAGTCGCCGTTGATCCTAATACTTCACCTAATTCATTCACTTTGCCATCGGTTGAATTTTGACTTTTTTCATCACCGTTCTCCTCCGTCATAGACCAAGACAGAGTGTTTCTTTTCTTTTCTTATTATTTTCTACCTTTTTATGGCATATTAGGGAAAGTAAGTGAGGATTCTTTTATTTTATTTTCAAAATCTTATTTTCTATTACAGTTTTTATTACACTTTCTTATTTCATAGTACAACTTATATATATATACTACTCAGTTCTACTTTTGTCTATTTCTATTTAATTCTACATATTTCTACTATTTTCTATTAGCTGTGTTGAATTTTGACATTAGATGCGTATACATCTATAGCTTATGTCAAAATTTAAAATGTCGGTAAGATATAATTTAAAGCACAAGCAACGATGACAATATTTTAAATGTTATCCTTAGTTTGTGAATAAGTGATGTCTAATTAAAATTCTATAGACTATTTATTATCCAATTTGCGTTACAAACTTGCATCACAATATTAACTTTAATGGTAGCAATTTTTATGCACACAACTGTAAAATAAAGCTAGTTGTATGATCTATACTATAATAAAGCTATAAATGGTTCGAGTTTTCATAGCAGGTTTAAAATTTTGAAAAAAAGGAGGGCTAATTCGGCCCAACAGATTCCGAAAATATTTTTTTAAGATTTTTGTCTGTCTGTCTGGCTGTTAAAGCTTCACATGAAAACTACTGAACGGATTTAAATGAATCTCGATATACATCTATTTTATATCCAGTGGCGTATCTTAGGATAACTTATATGTATAACCTTCAAAAAATGTTCTCCGGTAGAACTTATTTTGAATATAATCCGTGCAGGAACGGAGAAAGAATACAATTTCCTGCGGCCGGGCGGCCTGTCGTAAGAGGCGACAAAACAACCCACAGCAAGGTGGTAGGGCAATTGCCCGACTAGATGGCTACCACACCTGGTCTAAAGTATGTCGCCATAACAACCTTGTGTTGTGTTCCGGCATTAGTGACCAGGTTCCAGTCTACCTTAAGAGAGTAGCAGCGCATTTGTAGCAACTTTGGTGTTGCAATTGTCCATAGGCGATGGTAACCGCTTTCCATCAAGTGGACAGTCTGCTTTTCTGCTGAACTCCTGCAATAAAAAAAATATAAACTTTTGAATTTGAATTTGATACTTTTTATCCCGATAAATAACGTCGTTTCCGTGGGATAGACAAAAATAGCGAAAAAGATGGCGCTGCGATCACATCCTTTGAAAACTATTAAACTTATATGATTGAAACTTGACATAGTACTAGCTTATAACCCGAATGAACTCTTAGAGTACATTTTATCCAGAGAAATAACGTCGTTTCTTTAAAATAGATAGCGCTGCAATTGCGATGTAGACAACCCTCGCTGTAATTCAATAACAAATATGTTGTCAAGTTGCCCACATGTCATTCATTACGTATTAGGTACTTCAAATCAGGTTGGCTGCGACTTTTCTTTGTTTTTCTGTGCAGCTATCTACACTATATTGACTTAGTTTCTTTGCAATTGTACTGAATTCAATAAGAAACTAAAGTATTATAGGTTTATATGCATAAAACACCTGATTAAATTTTACTATACGTAACATAGAGCTCTATACTACCTAGGGATTTTCACGCGAGGAATTTAGGTTAGGAATCCAGGAGTAGGAACCAACATGCTCTTTCGCTAACCTCCCCCCGGTTGCCTGCGCTCGTTGTTTGTAGTGGACGTAGCATTTTTTTATCTAAAAGATATGTTTTTAAATTGATCAATGAACATTTGTAGTTTTTTGGGTTTAGTGTGAAGAGAGTTATGTTTATTTTTTTTGTTTTATTTCATGTACTTACAGTCAGGTTTTTTTTAAATTCGTCTGTCTATATTTTAAGTTGTTTAGCAAGCTTGCTTATCTTTTTCATTCGTGCAGGAACGGAGAAATAATACTGTTTCCTGCGACCAGGTGGTCTGTCGTAAGAGGCGACAAAACACCCCACGTCATAGAGTGAGTGGTAGAGTATTTGCCCGTCTGGATGGCTACTACCCCTGGTCTAAAGTACGTTGCCATAACAACCTTGAGTTGTGTTCCGGCATTAATGCCCAATCTCCATTCTCCCTTCAGAGAGCGGCAGCACGTTAGTAGCACCGTAGTATAGTAGGCCGTCTGGCTGTCTACTGATTTCATTATCATTTATAACAGACCTCCTGAAAAAGTAATAAACAAATGTACACATACAAGGTCATTTTTACATTAACATATCGGTTTGTATGAAAGTGATTTGGACTACATTTTTAAGGTTAAATTAATATTGTTATACAATGTGCAACTGGCTTTATATCTGGCGAGTGGAGACTGTTATAAAGGCTGAATCACATCTAATGAGATGAAAGGGCCCGTGGGCTGTGCCAAGGTAAAGATAGCCTTAAATAGGATAAATTATTATACCTGATATTGCGATGGTTACACTCGTTTAGTGATTAATGTTCCATGAATTACTTGAAGTTATATATTTTAACACCTATATATAGTACCTGTCTAATAACGCAGGTCTGCAATAAAAAAAATGTGTGCTTGGTGTTAGACTATGATTTTCTGGCGTATTTCTCCCACTGAACACGAATCTGAAGTCAGAATTAGGGGCCAAAGAGCAAATAATCGTTTTTATATTTTGTTTTTGATTTTTCTCGATCCAATGTTGAGATGGATGTGTGGTATACCACATATCCATCTTGCCAGGTGGTAGAGTATTTGCTCGACTGGATGGCGACCACCCCTGGTCTAGAGTATGCCGCTATAATAACCTTATGTTGTGTTCCGGCGTTAGTGACCAGGTTCCAGTCTCCTTTAAGAGAGCAGCAGCACCTTTGGTGTTGCAAACGTCCATAGGCGATGGTAACCGCTTTCCATCAAGTGGGCCGTCTGCCTGTCTGCTGAACTCCAGCAATAAAATTTTTTTATTCAACCCTAAATTTTCACCCCTCTACGATCAACCCCTATTTTTTATTTGTTAATTATAAACTTTAATTTTTTGGCAATATTTGTAATCTTATTTTGTCATGACTTAGAAAAAAAACTATATTACTCTTTTAGATTCACAATCAGAACCGGTAGGTGGCGCTGAGTTCGGGTTCTGGAATCCTTCTAATCATCTGGAGCGATTTTGGTGATTTTGTTTTTGTGTGTTTGAGTGGGTACCCGGATGGTTTAGATTCGCAATTATAACCGGTACGTGGCTCTGGGATCGGGTTCTAGAATTTTATTTTTTAAAGGCAGGACAATGTCTGCCGGGGCCGCTAGTATATATATATATATATATATATATATAAATGAATCCGTATTTCCCTTGGTCACGCCATTACGCGTGAACGGCTGGACCGATTTCGCTAATTCTTTTTTTGTTGTGTTTGTTATCAGGAGAAAGTTCTTATGACAGAAAAAATTAAGAAAATTGCGCGGAAAATTAGAAAATTTAAGAATACTTAACCACCTTATAAAATTATTTCTAATCTAACCTTAGCACTTTGGACAATATAAACTTTTTTAAAGTAACCTTATGACGTTTGATATAGAATTGACAGAATGCGTGCTGCAAATATCGTCAAAGAGGATGTAAAAAAACTGAATATCGTTTAAAACAGATCTTTCGGTCGGAGTTATTTTATTAATGAAATACATGTAAAATAATTAATTTATGGAAGATGGGGCGGCCGCTAGTGTGGGATGCGACCTGTGTTGACACACTGGCCCCGTCACATCTTCCAATGACCGAGTCAGGGGCTGGCAACGCTGCCGCTTCAGCTGAGGACGTCAAACGGCGCAAATATGGAGCCTTAGCAAGGGGTTACATATTTGTGCCGTTTGGGGTTGAAACATTAGGCCCGTGGGGTCCGTCGGCAAAGAGTTTCTTTAAAGACATATGTAAGAAACTCTTTGGCACTACCCGTGATCAGAAGGCTGGCTCATATTTTGCACAACAAATAAGTATTGCCATACAGCGTGGCAATGCAGCCAGCCTTCTGGGCACGCTCCCCGTTGGCAGTGATCTGCTACATAATGTATTTTAATTTCAATGTCTTTTTTTTTTACTAAATCATTCATTTATTATTTCTTACAAAAAGGATGTAAGACAACTGAATTTCTTAGTGCACATCACGGTTAGTTCAGAGCCATCACGCCTAATATTAAAAGTTCAATTTAATATAGAGTTTTGGTTAGTTTGGATAAACTAACATACACGTTACTAACATCACAAGTGATATATTTGGTTATAAAGAAGAATACAATACTTTTCTTTAATATAAAGTTGAATTTTCGTTTTTGAAAATGCCAGCAATTAGGCGTACAAACTTATGTTGTATATCATAAAGCATTAGAATGATAAACCCTTTTTTTTGAAAAATTTTTTTTATTAATTATACCAATTCGAATTCAATATTCATAGTTAAGACAGGACAACGTCTGTCGGGTCAGCTAGTCTAGTTATAAATAAGACGACCTTCGTCTTGTATTTGTGTCTGTTTATTTTGGACGCATTTTTTCCTAAATTCAAATTACCCTAAGGGTAATAAGTAACATGCAAGATGCAATTGCATTGAACCAAGCTCAAATGTCAAGGGTGGCGAACAAAGGCTCTAGTTTTGCAACCATTTGTGGTCTCCAAAAAGAAGGCACTTGACCTCAAGACCTTAAAAGGGGACTCCAGATCTGATCACGGCTTTATCTGGCCAATCAGTGGTATTGAATAATAGTTCGATGAAAAGTGTTTCGCTGATTTGTAAGGAAAGGTTACGTTGATGACTCGCGTCATCACTTGATGGAAAGAGGTTAATCGTCTTTCAATTTGTATCAGCAGTCTATCAAACGTCACGATGTTTTTAATACAAAATTCAAATAATAGGGTAGTTGACAGATTATAAATTATACTCCGTCCAACAGTTTATTTTATTTTTTTCAATTGGACGTAGTTTAGCAGAAAGGACTCAACCCACATTGTGATCAAAAATGAGTTGTATATACCAATTTACCAGCAATTTTTGTCTAAACTTAAAACCTCAATAACTCAAAAACGACTTTTTTGTGTGTTAGGTTGTTTCTGCTAAACTACGTCCAATTAGCGACGTCCTAAAGCGTTACCGATTTCATTTTGTATAAAAATGAGTTTGTGAATCAATTTTAATCAAATTAGTGTAAGTATGGAATGGGCCTCCTACAGTTTACCCAGAGCGCTACAATATGGGGCTCTTCAAACAGGGCGTAAAAGGATATCTAAAGTCTCAACGAGGATTATTTACTAGCTGATGCCTGCGACTTCGTCCGCGTGGAAAGTTTTTTAACTATCCCACGGGAACTCTTTAATTTTTCGGGATCAAAAGTATCCTATATGTTGACCAGGGATATAAGCTACCACCATACAACATTTCATTTAAATCTGTCCAGTTGTTTCGGAGATTAGCCCGTACAAACAGAGAAACAAAAAAATAGAAAAAAAAAAAATTAGTTCTATTTCACTTCTTACATCCCCCTGACTCGGTTTTTAGCATATTTTTTCATTGTACAGAAATTCGACCTATACAGTTTTATTATATGTATATTAGTTTTTATTGCAGGAGTTCAGCAGACAGGCAAACGATCCACTTAATGGAAAGCGGTTACCATCGCCTATGGACATTTGCAACACCAAAGCTACAATACGCTGCTGCTCTCTTAAGGGAGACTGGAACCTGGTCACTAATGCCGGAACACAACTCAAGTTTGTTATGGCGGCATACTTTAGACCACCTGGCAAAAATAAAGATAAATAAATAAATAAAGATAGATAAATAAAGCAGCCACGGCCTTTTCAAAGTACCCACCAAAAATTCCAAGTACACCGCATAAAAGGATTGTACATTATTATTTCATACAAGTAACAATTTCAAGTATTTTAGTTCGTGCTTCGTAAGGCTATGTGGATTATGCCGCCTGCGGTTGTAAGCATGATTTGGAGCGTTGCAGACTTGCGATTTTAGTTTACTTATCATTCATTAATGGCGACGTAAATAATTTTTTCTCTTATTGTCCACTGTTTGCTACGAATCCATTAATTCTTTCAAATGTTAGTGCCTAACATATTTCTCTACTTTTAAACATGAACCTGAGATACATAAATATAATATTTCAGCTAAACGTGTTTATTGATATAAAACTATAGCTCACATTATTTTTAAATGCTGTGGTACTTTGTGTCCCGGGAATCACGTGGGAATTTCAAGGTAAGCGTGGATGAAGTCGCGGGCATATCCTAGTACTTAATATAATGTTACGAGTGCGGGACTCGATTTAAAAATGCCATTAGAATTACTATATAATTTATTAGAACTATACAAACACGTATAACACAGGTACAAATACAACTGGACACAACCAGTACAAACTGCACGATTCAATAACACACGCAAAGTCCATCACTATATAGCTCATCGAATGTACACACGTCTTGCTCGTATCGTAATCGTCGCTTGACTGCCTCACCCCTCCGTTCGGGCATTGTTTTATACTAAACTATACAATACAACACTCGACCGCGTGGGCTGAATTTTCCAAGAATTACACCTGGCTAACGACCATCATAAAGGATTACAATACACAATAGGCGGCTTTTCTAATTACAAATTTTAAACACAAAGGAAACAAAAGAAGTCCAAATGCGGGAAGGTAATAAATTGTGCTTATGGCAGGCAGGTGTGCATTCACTTTTGTGGGCATGTAACAATAATAATTGAAAAAGTTTGGATGAATGTTTGTTTCTCGATTACGCTAGAATGGCTGAACGGAACTAGATGGAATTTGGTAAAGGGATAAATTATTATAGTCAGGAATAGTACATAGGCTACGTTTTATCCCGGAAAATGTACAGTTTTCGAGAGTTGACACTAACGCGAGCGAAGCTGCGTGAAAAAGTAGTAATTAATATATGTAATATTAAAGTAAAGAGTTATGAATGTCAAAGAAGCAAGTGAGGTGTGTAAGAATGGGCCTAAATGGCGCTCTGTTGTTCGTGCCTACCCCGCAAGGGAACTGGCGTGAAGTTATGTATGTAAAGTAATAAAGCTTTTCCTTTGCTTTCTAGTTACTTTAATGGTTTTATTGAAGTCGACTTTTTATAATTATCAATTAATAATATAATACTAATATTATAAAGAGGTAAAGTTTGTGAGTTTGTGACGTTATAGGCGGTAATCTCTGGATCTACTAAACCGATTTTAAAATTTCTTTTACCGTTGGAAAACTACATTAACAAGGAGTGTCATAGGCTATATACGACGGGAGCGGGACAGAGCGCGGGTGAAACCGCGCCGGGCCGCTAGTATATTATAAAGAGGTAAAGTTTGTGAGTTTGTGACGTTATAGGCGGTTATCTCTGGATCTAATAAATCGATTTAAATAATTCTTTTACTGTTAGAAAGCTATGTTAACAGGGAGTGTCATAGGCTATATAACATGACGCTATATACCACGGGGTGCGGGACAGAGCGCGGGTGAAACTGCGCCGGGCCGCTAGTTTATATTAAATGTTTGTCGACTAACAAACATTTGCGACTAAAAAATCGCAAGTCTGCTCCAGTACAAATTCGGCGTAACGCTCTATCGAAAGGATGACGTCTGTTACGCCATACTATGTAGATCATCGGTGTTTTGCTAGAGTTATTATTAGTGTAGTAAAAGGGGGACGGTAGGGTCAGATCTTAAATGTCGCAACGCAAATTATCGTGTTATTAGAATAAGACGTCGTCTTTATTAGCGTTTCAGCTTGAACTATTCAATTGTTACCTAAGTTCGATGATAGTGATCGTGGTAGACTCACTTTGAAAGTAATTTTAAAAGTATAATATAGTTGAGTCGTTAGTCGTTATTGCTACATTTTTTTATTAATTGTATTTCAATATGATTAAAATTAACTAAATTATAAATAAACTAGCGGCCCGGCGCGGTTTCACCCGCTCTCGGGCCCGCTCCCGTGGTATATAGCATCATGTTATATGGTCTGTGACACTCCCTGTTAATGTAGCTCTGTAACAGTAAAAGAATTTTTAAAATCGGTTTAGTAGATCCAGAGATTACTCCCTACAACGTCACAAACTTTACCTCTTTATAATATTAGTATAGATTAATATAACAAATCGCTGCCAGAGGGAAGAGTGCCCAGAAGGTTGGCTGCATTGCCACACTGTATGGTAATGGTGATTCATTGCGCGAAATACGAACCAGCCTTCTGATCACGGGTGGTATCAAAGAGTTTCCTACAAATTTCTTTGAAGAAACCCTTTGCCGATTGACCCCACAGACCTAAAGTTATTGCTACGTTGAAATTAGTGTAAATAATAATAGTAAATTTAGGGCTCATTTTTGCTAATCACTGAGAAAGAAAGATTTTTTTTTTTAAATCGGCAGACAAACACGCCTATTGTATATCCCCAAATTAAGCAAGTTACGCTTGTGTTATGGGTAATATACAACGGACTACCCTGGGGCCGATCCCAGACACCCAGACCATAGTAAATAACGGAGAAAATACATTTCCGAAATTTACTATACCAGGAATCGAACCCAGAACCTTTGGGTTGCAGTGTGCTACGCCGGCAAAGGCTTAGCCCGCTCAACCACAGAGGCCGTCGATATATATTATAATAATACTACGTAAAACAGTTTTAAGTGCAGTATTTTATTAGTTCAGATCACGGCTACTGAAAGTGTCTCAAAAGTCGAAATAAAACTCATATCAAAACCCATAAAATCGTTATTTTTTTATTGCAGGAGTTCAGCAGACAGGCAGACGGCCCACTTGATGGAAAGCGGTTACCATCGCTTATGGACATTTGCAACATCAAAGACTATAAATGCGCTGCTACTCTCTTAAGGGTGACTGGAACCTGGCCACTAATGCCGGAACACAACTCAAGGTTGTTATGGTGACATGCTTTAGACCAGAGGTGGTAACAATCCAGTCGGGCAAACGCCCTACCACCTGGAAAACCCTAATATATATACTATTATGCATTGCGCAACAGTGCCTAATGTACGTACAGTCTACCCTTTCAGCAATCATCGCCAGGACGGCGTCGTTGCTGACGCGCACCGCTTCCTAATGATGATCTGAAAGCAATCGGTACGCGTCAGGGTAAATGTCACCAATAATATCCCGCAAGGAAGCCGCTGAGAGAGTAAGGGAGAAATCTCCTCTCATTATTTCATAGCAGGGGTCCGCGCATCGTGGAGATGCGACGGGTCCAACCTCTGTTGGTTAAGTGGGTCGCTCTGCATCCCGGGGTGACCTAAGCTTGTTGCGCGGTTGAGCAATGGATGTACCTTCGCTCGTCTTTTCATGTTCTTCCACACAAGTATGAGACGCAGGTTTAGGTTTAGCGGAGTAGTTGGTCCTAGTGTTGGGCAGGACATGATTTTAAAATGAGTTTGTAAGAGTAACATGACATTTTGTACTGATCCAGTACAATGTACCACTTCAAATGAGGCGAGGAGATTTGTATGGTTTGTACCGTGGCAGTACATTTGAAGCGATGAGGCCGGTGAGGCGGTGAGCATCATTCCCTCATTTCGGAAATGTTCGTTAAGAATCGGATGAGATCAGCCTCGGTCATCTCATTTTACTAGTAGTCGTAGTATTTTTGCTATTTCACTTAGTTTAGGATTTTGCCCTGAAGGCCCACTTAAAAATTTAGTTCTGTTATTATCTCGTAGCATATAAGTAAAAATTGTAAATCAAATGTTAAAGTTCAAGGCGGTGGATATGAGAAATCCTTTTTCGTAAGATGGCTGGATGTTCAATCGTGTTCATTAAAAGTAATGTAATGTATATTTTGCCATTATAGTACAGTTCAAGGCCGTAGTCTAGATCCAGTCTGAGACTAAGGTCACTTTCCTATATTATATTGAATCATTTATCATTCTTAAGATCTGACGAACAGAGCTAACAAGCTAAATTACACATATGTTTATACTGTTTCCAAAGGTTTATACTTTTGACGTTTGCACATTTATCAATTTACATATTTCTTGACAGTAAATCCCACATGAAACAAAAGATATCATTGTCGTTCTTTATTGTTGTGAGTGACGTAATAGTGATGTTCTGTGAGTCATTCGATGGTACCTAATCGATTAGAATTTAAAACATGTTCTACTTTATTAGTTTTTGTTTTTACTTTATTACAGAAACTAGCGGCCCGGCGCGGTTTTACCCGCACTCTGTCCCGCTCTCGTGGTATATAGCGTCATGTTATATAGCCTATGATACTCCCTGTTAGCGTAGCTTTCCAAAAGTAAAAAAAAATATTAAAATCGGTTCAGTAGATCCAGAGATTATCCCCTACAATGTCACAAACTTTACCTCTTTATAATATTATTATAGATGACTTATTTAATATATGTAAAATATTATGTTCATTGGATTGATATTTATTATAGGATATAGTATTTTTAAGTTAAATTGATTAAGGGCCGCTTGCATAACGATCGCCTTTAAATAACATTAGTTAATCATATAAAACTGCCTAAATACGTTTTACACAAAACGTATTGACGGTTCTTTAAACGCATTTAGCGGCATCTTTGGCGTTGTGCAAGACGCTAATTGTATTTAAGGGTGTTAAATACGTTTTGTGTTTCTTAAATAAATTTAAGCAACCTTATGCAAGCGGCCCTAAAACTTATTTATAAATGACGTCGATTTTTATAACAAACCGAGTCGGTAACGCATTCTATTCTATTTTACTGCCACTGATTCAGCCAATAATATCACAGTAACAAAGAATGTCAGGTGTGGGTTACTGGCAATAGCAGATAAAATAAATTTTTGGTCGGTTTTCTTTCCTATTGTGATTTCTATTAGCGTTAAACTACCTTATGTTAATCAATATTATAAATTTATATAATATATTCAAAGATTTGAAAGTAGAATAAATGCAGATGAAATGAGAGCTTTGAGAAGTACCTATATGTGAGGTAAGCATGAATGATATGATACGGACTACTGTAATAAGGGAATGTTGTGGATTGAAAGATGTAACAACAAGAGTAGAAGAATGAATGTTAAGGTGGTTTGGGCATGTCGAGAGGATGGATGAAAATAGAATCACAAAACAACTGTATGACAGCATTGTGAATGGTAGAGTTGGCATCGGTAGACCACGACGTACACACCATGATCAAATAAAAGAAATGTTACAACGAGGTCAGGTAAAAAGCATATCAAATAAACGTGCATGTATGAAGAGGTTAATGAAAGTAGATGAAGCGAAAGTTGTTTGTCAGGATCGTCGCAAGTGGAGATCTATAGTCTCTGCCTACCCCCACGGGAAACAGGCGTGATAATATGTATGTGTTAAAAGATTTTTTATTGGCTAGTGCTAAAAATAAATTTATGTTGACAGGGCGCGAAAAATCTCCTAGTAAAATATTGTTACGAGTTACGAGTTGCAGGACTCGAATTAAAATGCCGTTGGAGTTACTATAGAATTTATTAGAACTATACAAACACGTATAATACAGGTACAAATATAACTGTACACAACCAGTCCAAACGTAATGCACGTCTTGCTTCGCTTGTGGCTATCGCTAGACTGTCGATATCTCCATTGGGCCATTGCTTTATACTGCACCGATACAATATGGCTGCCCGACCGCGTAGACAGAATTTCTTAGAATCAGTTCGACACACCTACACAATATACGATACACAATGGGCTGTTTTCTAATTACAAATTTTAAATACAAAGTAAACGAAAGAAGCCCAAATGCGGAAAGGTAGTAAAGTGTGCTTTTATACAATATGATAAAGGGGAGTAATAACTTTTGGGCAGAAAAGGACGTGTTCCAAAGTGACGTCATCTAAGCCGCACTCACACGGCACTACATTAAAACATTACAAAGTAGATTTATTTTACTTCATTATATGGCATGGTTAATATTTGTTTTAATGACTTCGCCTCACAGCAACCTTTCGATGTCTTTCAAAACCGGTGATGAGTCGCGTACTAAAAGCTTTTAGTTAGTGCAGTAATTTTGCACTAAATCAGATCATTGATAACCTACATCACTCAACTTCAACATTGCATAAGCCAATGTTAGGGATGAGTAACTCAATGAAAAATATTTAAATCGTTTAAGTCAAGCTATAATATAATAATAATAAGCACTACGCTGATTTTATCCGTGCAGGAACGGAGAAAGAATAAAATTTCCTGCAGCCTGGCGGCCTGTTGTAAGAGGCGACTAAACAACCCACAGCCAGGTGGTAGGGTATTTGATCGCCTAGATGGCGACCACCCCTGGTCTAGAGTATGTCGCCATAACAACCTTGAGTTGTGTTCCGGCATTAGTGACCAGGTTCCAGTCTCCTTTAAGAGAGCAGCAGCGCATTTGTAGCACCTTTGGTGTTGCAAATGTCCATAGGCGATGGTAACTGCTTTCCATCAAATGGGCCGTCTGCCTGTCTGCTGAACTACTGCAATGAAAAAAAGATTTAGGAATCCTTCTTCTAAATAATAAGTGAGAGATTCTTTCCGTGCAGGAACGGAGAAAGAATACAATTTTTTGCGGCCGGGCGGCCTAAAAAGGCGACGAAACAGCCCACAGCCAGGTGGTAGGGTATTTGCCCGTCTGGATGGCAACCTTGAATTGTGTTCCGGTATTAGTGGCCAGGTTCCAGACTTCCTTTGAGAGTGGCAGTGCATATGTAACACCTTCGGTGTTACAAGTGTCCATAGGCGATGGTAACCGCTTTCCAACAGGTGGGCCGTCTGCCAGTCTGCCGAACTTATGCAATAAAAATAAAAAAATTTTTTTCGAAGCCACCCCTATTCTCTGTCCCTGGTCGTTGAATTCATGTAGTGCAAGGGGTTCAGTCGATTCTGGTAAATAAATAAAAAATCAGCTAAGTGCGTCTCCATAGATGTACAGTTAACATCTAATTTCGTATAAGTATTGTATATGAATTTTTCGGCTTATGTAATTAGTGCTGGCTTTACCTATAGTGCAGGATGTGCAGCGCAGACGGACGTCGGGTCTTAGATAGCGCTGGGTCTTAGGGGGCGGCGGGTCTTAGAGGGGGCGGCGGGTCTTAGGGGGCGCCTAAGGCCGCTCACTACACCTCCGAGAAGCTCGAGTCGCTCGTGGCGCCGGCGCTTTCAAAGACCCTGAGCCCGTGCTATGGCTAGCGCCAGGCGCGGTAGCTAAGCAAGGCGCGCCAAGAGCGCCTCTTATCTGTACTAATATTACAAAGAGGTAAAGTTTGTGATTTTGTGACGTTGTAGGGGGTAATCTCTGGATCTACTAAACCGATTAAAAAAATTCTTTTACTGTTACAAAGCTACGTTAACAGGGAGTTTCATAGGCTATATAACATGACGCTATATACCACGGGAGCGGAGCAGAGCGCGGGTGAAACCACCGCGTCGCTAGTACTCTATACAACAACTTTTGTTTCGAGGTGAAATTTGCCTTAACAGACAGTTCAAGATTATATTGACTTAGTGAATTATTCTTATAATAGATACACTATTGCGTCTCGACATTACTTGAAATTGCACCATTTCAACCCGAACTTTTATTCACTGGTGAAAATATAATTGTAATTATTACATTTTGACCAAGCCCCAGGGTACTTATTGCACTCGGGCGTTATATGGGCTAAGCATTTATTATAATCTCTACTATCGATAATATAATAAAATTCTAAACATGCCGTGTCTATATATTGAAGCAGTTAAAAAAAAAAACAACTGCAATACACTATATAAACGATGGAGAACACAATAATTTTTTTATCTTGTCTTTTTGTTGGGGATTCACGTAAAAACTACTAGGCCGATTTCGATGCCGTTGTCGCTGGTCGACAGCTCTTAGACTTAGTTTTAAGTTTTCTGGGACTAGTTTAAAAAGGCCAGGTTGAAAAAAAAATCTAATTCCAATGTGATTTTTCAACGATTTTCATAGGAGCTGTTTGAAGTTTTTTGATTGCATAAAAATTAGCTTATTAGGATACAGTTTTAACTAAAACTATGGCTTACATTCTATTTTAAATGCTGCCGTACTTTGTTTAAGGAATTCCGCGGGAATTTCTTGTCAAGCGTGGATGAAGTCGCGGTCATATCCTAGTATATTATGATACTATAAATGCGATAATTTGGATGGATATTTGTTACTCTGTCACGCCTTAACGGCCGAACACATCTGGATGAAATTTGGCACAGAGGTAGATTATAGTCTAGATTAGCACATAGGCTATTATTTATCCCGGAAAAATGTCCCGTTCCCGTGGGATAACATTAACGCAAATGAAGCCGCGGCATAATATAATAATAATTCTTTATTGAAGTGTTCTGCCCTAATTTCAGAATATATCTGTAGTGGAAACCTTCTTGTAGGTAAGACATATTTATATTGAAACAATGTTTATGCTGTATAATCTTGATGGATGACATGCGTGCAAATGGTCTAACAATAATAAATACCGAAGACCGCGCGAAGTGGAGAATAAAAGGTCGGAAAGTGGACCCCGGGCTCCGACACTGACTCTCCGAATGCAACCGTGTTATAATATTAAGACGGATGGATGGTTATGAATAAACTGTAAGCAGCGAAATAGGCTTTTCAATTTAAAAATTGAAAAAAAAAATTGTACTTCAAAGTTCCATGAAACAATTTGCTCAGCTATAATGTCCATGACTAACCAATTTAGAGTAAAATAATAATATATTTCACATGATTCACGTAGTAAATCAGTGCTCGTGAGGGTATAAATTTAAATGTTTGACAAAATGCTACCTTCAAAACTGGATGTTAAGGATACTTCTCATTGTGTATAAGCGAAAGCGATAAATTAATTAAAACATAAGGCCACAGAAGAATAACCTACATAGGTGGCCATGGGGCCATTAAAAATTTCTGTAAACCTCTTAACTTCTAAATTCTCTCACTATTTATTATTTAAAACTCATTTAAAACGTGTATCAGGAGTTATATAAACTCTATTTCAGACTAATAAACTCTATTTCAGACTAAAGCACACTCTAAAACAATAATCAGGCCGAAATTTAAGACATATGTAAGCGAAATTCTCTCGCTGCCTTCTGACAGATCGTAAATTTAAAAGTATTCTTAATTATCGTCGCATTGTTATTTCTAGCATTCTAAGCATTTTTAGATGAGTATTATGTCGAATCAGGAGATGTCAGGAGCCTTAAGAAGAGACGAGCGTGCATGACAAGAGCTATGAATGTCAAAGAAGCAAGTGAGGTGTGTAAGACTAAATGGCGCTCTGTTGTTCGTGCCTACCCCGCAAGGGAACTGGCGTGAAGTTATGTATGTATGTATGTATTATGTCTAGTAATGCCCGGCATAAACAACTTTAAACAAACTTTCAGTACATAACCAGACATAAATATGTAATTTCCAACTTCATTCGTTGAAACTTTAGATTACCTCCTTTCGAACTTAACGTTTCTTCCTACTTATAGGTATTTATTATAGTTACACACGCCATATAAATTACTAGCGCTGCTGGCAGACGTTGTCCTTCCTTGAAAAAAATTTAGAACACGATTGTTTAAATTAAATATAGCTTATATTACTCAGGGATAATGTAGCATTCTAATGGTGAAATAATTTTTGAAATCGATCCAGTAGTTTTTGAGTTTATTCCTTACAAATACAAAAATACAAATCTCTCCGCTTTATAATATTAGTAAAGATTGGACGCATGTGAAAGAATATTGTATTAATCGCTTCCGCTTATGTTGCGTGCTCACATCCGAACAATCAATTACAAAACGTGCTTTGAAGCCGTGATGCCTTCAAAATGTGAATTCAGACTACCCGCATATATTTCAAATGCAATTTCTTCACAATACACCAGAACGGTATTTGCTCATTATAATAGCTTTTGTTCGTTCCAGATTTACTTTGGGCTGATATGGTTTTGTTAATTTCGTAAAGGTTGAAATGTATACTTATTTGTTACAGTGTTATTCGTTAGCTATAAAGAAATAATGGATACCTTGGAGTGGAATAAAAACCAAGGTTTTTAGGTAGGTAGGTATTTAGGTACTTTCCTAATAGAATCTATATATATAAAAATCAATTGCTGTTCGTTAGTCTCGCTAAAACTCGAGAACGGCTGGACTGATTTGGCTAATTTTGGTTTTGAATTATTTGTGGAAGTCCAGGGAAGGTTTAAAAGGTGAGTAAATATGAAAAAAATGCTTGGAATATAGTAAAAACAACAATAACGCTTTCCCTTAGAAACTATTCCTACCTGTCAAACATTTGATATTCGTCCCGTCGTTTAGAAATCAATTAAGTTTAAAAGTCGTTCAGAAATTAAATTAAATTTAAAAGTGAAGTTTCATTTCTTCTTTTTGGTTTTGAATGTCAATCGTTTGATGTTCGTCCGGTCGTTCAGAAATCAACGTTTTTTATTTATTGATCCTGAAGCGCTACGAAGTTTACCGAGTCAGCTAGTAATAGATAAACCTTATGGAGCCCTAGGAAACCTAACGCGATATCCTAAACGCGTTTCACTTATATTAAGAATAAATTAGGGCACTTGCCGATGACGTCAGCGGGTCGCAAACTGCAGTCGCGTCAGCAGCAGCAGGACGGCGGCAGGTGGGCTGCCAACCGACGAAGCTTAAGGCGGCACGCGCAGGAACTGCAGCAACTAGGGCGTCGAGCGACAGGGCGCTCAAGACTCTCGAGACGCCGTTCAGGGCGTTGACAGGACGCTCAGTGCGCTGGCAGGGTACAGAGCCAGCGTACTCACGCCTGTGATGAGCCTATCTGCAAGGCAGCAATAAAAAAATGTAAGTTTATAAATGGAGTGATACATACGAATACACAATGACGGCCCAACTAATGAAAGGTATTTTTTATGCTGAAGAACAGCAGACAGGCTGATGGCAAATGGTTACCGTCACCCATAGACATTTACAACACCAAAGATCGCTACCAATGTGCTGTTGGCATTGAAGAAGAGAATGGAACTTGGTCACAACTACCTGAACACAAATCAAAGTTGTTACAGCCGCGTATCCTAGACCAGGGGAGGTAGCCATTCAGATGGGCAAATGTCCTACCACCTGGCTGTGGGTTGTATTGTCGTCTCTGACGGTAGGCTACCTGGCTGCACGCCGTCTCCTCCTTTTGCGAGCAAGTCATGCTTGCTAAGGAAGAAATAATGAAAGAAATGAGAAATGGATGCGGCCATTGGGCCGCCGCCTGTCAGGGCCAGCGGAGGGTCTAAGCCATGTACCCGTGGCCCTGGCATAAGGTCCAATGATGGAACACCGAGGGGTTTTATTGGGTACCCCTGACCGTGGTGTGTCAATAGCACTTGCCCTTGCGGTTCCCTTAGTGTTCCAGATGTCCATAGGCGACGGTAGGTAGCCACTTTCCATCAAGTAGACCAGTTTGCCAATTTGCCTACAAGCAAACATAAAAAAAGTTTAAATTTCCAACCAATACATCTTCATGGCAACGATAATGACAACGTAATTTTAATGTGTTGCTCTCATGGTTAGTTCCACATTCGCTAGATGGCGTTACGGGTGATTCGAATTAAAAATTAAAGGCGTGTGGGCTTTCCAGCGGCCGGTCCTCCACTCTGTCTACAAAATTTATATTCACGCGAACGAAAACGCGGGTATAAGCTAGTTTAAATATTAAATTATAATTTATTCATTTTGTTGCAACTTAAACACCATAAGAATCGAATACAGCCGTCAGCTACTTTATAGTATCGACTTGTTGGTCGCCTTGGTTACGATCCGGTTGATATGATTTGCACTAAATTGATAGCTTATGGACACAAGATAGAAGTTACAATATGACAAATTAGGATTTATCACGCGCAACTAATGGCCCAGAAGGCGGCAGAACGTGAGAGGTAGGAGAGCGCGTACGCGGACCCCATCCGTAGCAAGCGGCCTAGGGGTCGTAGGCGCCGCTACGCGCAACTTCTCCCGTAGCCCATCACAGGGGGCCACGCGGAGCAGCGGGAGATCCCGTGGACTTCCTCCCCTTTAGTGAAGAAGGTACCCTTCCCCGGGGGTGCCCTAAGTGAGAGCCAAGTGTAGGGGTGCCACAGATGTAATAACTTCACCAGGTGGTAGGGCGTTTGCCCGGACTGGATGGCTACCACCCTTGGTCTTAAGTATGTCGTCATAATAACCTTGAGTTGTGTTCCGGCATTAGTGACCAGGTTCCAGTCTCCTTTAAGAGAGCAGCAGCGCATTTGTAGCACCTTTGGTTTTGTAAATGTCCATACGCGATGGTAACCGCTTTCCATCAAAGGGGCCGTCTGCCTGTCTGCTGAACTTCTGCGATAAAAAAAAAACTATGGTTCAGTTCCTGTACCATCCCATAAAAGCGCATAGGAGAGGGGCCAGGTTAGGTTTAGTGGGTAGTCTGACGGTTGACCATCCCCCGTCCCTTTGATCGGAGGCCACGGTGGGCATCCGGCCGATCAGGAGTCCACATATGCCTCGGTGTAAAGCCTCCCTCCCAGGCCCGAGAATGGTGTCCCAAGAAAAGATATTCCCCAATGAAACAAGTAGTTTGATTTTTTATTCTATCCTCAGGACCCGGTTGATAAGCTTTCATTAATAATAATTGACTACATACCAAGCTTCAGAAATTCTACGCTTAAAACAAACCTATTAAACCAGCACTTTTTCAAACATAGTTTGGGTAATTAAAATAAGCAGGGTCGGATTTAGGGCTGCCTCGGGCGGCCAATTCAAAGAGCGGCAAATTCAAACTTTGCAACCAAATACACAAATCATCAGTAACGCAACTTTGACCACTGAGACGTCCAGTACTTTAAGCACATAAATTACATTTCGCGGGGCGCGTAGACATAGGTTTAAAACCACAGATGCACGCGTGTTCATCAGCGAGTGTCTGATGGCTGAAATGATGATGATTACTAAGGTAAAAATATAGGCGAGCGGCGGCGGCATTTTATAGTCTTTGTCCCGCCCTCGAAAAACTTCCAGATCCGGGGCAGAAAATAAGTTACTAGTTTCAAGCTAATTTTGTAGATGACAAATTAATACAATTGGGTATACGACAGTTGCAACAAATTTGAGACAGCTTCTATCCGTGCAGGAACGGAGAAATAATACAATTTCCTGTGGCCAGGCGGCCTGTTGTAAGAGGTGACAAAACAACTCACAGCCGGGTGTTAGGGTATTTGCCCGACTGGTTGGCTACGACCCCTGGTCTAGAGTATGCCGTCATAAGAACCTTAAGTTGCGTTCCGGCGTTAGTGGACAGGTTCCAGTCTCTCCCTTAAGAGAGCAGCAGCGCCTTGGTAGCACATTTAGCTTTGCAAATGTCCATAAATGGGTCGTGTGCCTGTCTGCTGAACTCAAGCAATAAAAATAAAAAAAGGTTTCTTAGTACTTATCTGTTAGATAATAAGGTGGATAAGGCATTTTCTTAAGATAATAATACTTATTAAAATATATCTAAATAGTTGTAGTCTGTCAAGGGTTAATCTTATCGTACTCGGAAATTGAAAGACGCAAAGACACTTTATTTCTGTCTTTCAATTTGGATGAGTCAACCGAAGTGAGCTTGAATCATTCAATGTCATTGAATACCCTCATGTATTTTTAATTCTGTGCCGTTCAACCAAATTGGTTCAATTTGATTGATCTGTCTAATACCAGCACTAATCTTAGACCTTATCGTCTGTTGCGGACAGAGAGCACCCCTTCGACCGAACCGCCGGAGTACACCTTCTCTCCACGCCTCGCATACCGCCGACGCCCATAGCTCGCACTGTTAGCAGCTAGGCGTCGGACTCTCTCTCTGCTATTCAGCATTACATTCTCTATTACTCGTCTATGTATGGTTTTAAATTAATTGTAAATATCAAAATATTTATTCATATAGTCCACATCGAGTCGTATTTGGAAAAATCAACTACCACCAATTTCGTAATTTAATTAATGATACAAAAGTTGCATATAGATTAATGCGAACACCTTTGAAATGTGATGAAGTAATAAATCTTTTAATATCAATACATATAAACATTAGTAAGTAAGAAACGTGAATAAATATGCAAATGAATCATAATATCCTTCACGGCTGTCATCAGACAGTCATTAATCTAATGATATAATGTTTGACTCCACGCCAAACGTTGCATCGACGTAAACAATATTATTGTACAAAGTAACTGATAATACTGTATCTTGGTCGAACAAAAATGTCTTTGTACTAATCGTGCTTATTAAAAAAATATATTTATATAGAATTCCAAATCTCTTCAAAGGTCTTCAAATATACTGTGCCGCTTAAGGCTCCTGTTACCGCATAAAGTCAAAAATAAGGTACAAACGAAACCACTTTTGGTTGGTAAATACTGATCAATAATTTATCAAAATAATTATCGTAAATATTCACGATATGAGACGTAATGTCATTGTTTTGTAATTTTTCTATAGTTATTTTCAGTGAAAATTCTCCAATTTGCCTCCAAGTTGATCCATGATCGATATTTTTTTTTTTTTTTGCAGGAGTTCAACAGACAGGCAGACGGGCCACTTGGTGGAAAGCGGTTACCATCGCCTATGGACATTTGCAACACCAAAGGTGCTACAAATGCGCTGCTGCTCTCTTAAAGGAGACTGGAACCTGATCTCTAATGCCGGAACACAACACAAGGTTGTTATGGCGGCATACTCAAGACCAGGGGTGGTCGCCATCCAGTCGAGCAAATACTCTACCACCTGGCTGTGGGTTGTTTAGTCGCCTCTTACGACAGGCCGCCGGGCTGTAGGAAATTGTATTCTTTCTCCGTTCCTGCACGGATAACATTTTAATATGAAAACATTTTATTCCATCAATTTTTATCAAAACAGGATTAAATATATCTACATCTTTATAAAAGAGAGATATTTGTTTTTATTTTAAACTACTTTATGATATTTGTAATTAAATAATAATATATCTGAAAAATGACCGCGTCTATGGAATCCTCGCTATCGCCCAAAAAAAAACAGTGCGGGGTGATCTTCACAAGGGCTTTGGCGTTGCTATAAGCCTTAAGGAATTCATTTAGTTTTTCTCATTCTTAGCATCTTGGTCATCATCAATTGGCAAATAAAAACTACAATAATATAAGCTGCGCGCTATATGAGTTATATTATACCGAGTGTTTCATTCTCATTAAAAGATACTACAGTTTGCCGATGACTACTTACTATTACTGCATTGTATTACTTACTATTATTGTATATACATGTCTAAAGTATGTACAGTAATAAATTAAAATGATAAATTTATTGCAACTACTATTTATGTAACCTTTTTTGTCAACCCTACTGACCATCGACGCGCGATATCATGAGGGTATCGGCAAACCTTCTGCGCACGGGTAGTATACAGATAGACTTGGTAGAGCCATGCTAGAATAATAATCATGATTACTCGCTGATCCGGCTCGATTGGTGTGCGGTGTGATGCATTGCTTTCAAAGAATATCGGCGTGAAATAGTTATCTTTAAGTCAAGCGTGTTTGGTACGTTGAGTGACACGTTCGATGGCCGACTTCGCCTCCTATACCATCTTCTATCTTCTTCTTATTCTCCTATCCCAGTTCCTCTATCCCTTTCTAAAGGTTAGCAACACGTTGGTTTCGTCCTTGGTGTTGCAAACATCTATAGGCGACGGTAACGACCTATGATTAGGGCTACGTTCCAGAAGGGACTCACAACGGTCACGTTCGCGACCACGATTTTTCAATTATAAACTCTAGTGGAACGGATTATGGGGCATTGATGTCATAAACGACGAAGTACACAAATGTCATTGGTTGATTTGAAAATCGCGCCTTTTTCAATGTCAAGAGATAGAGAGAATTAATGCTCTGTGGTCAACACCCATTTCGACCCACCTCTTGACATGGGTCGTTGTGAGCGCTGTGTGATCGAAAATGATGACGTCATTAGTGACATTTTCGCCACGACCATAACGACCACGGTCGCCATGTGGAACGGCATACGGCGCATTTTGGGCGTTGTGAGATACTAAAGGAACGCGTTCTAGATGAGCTGTCTGCCTGTTTGTCTATTGTCTACTTAACATATCTTATTTCTTAAGAATCCCTCAATAATAAGTAAAAATTTGAAATTTCTAATTTGTTAACGTACGTATATAGTGCAATAAAACATAATAAAATGGATTATATCCCAATTAGTTTTGATGAAGTTAATATACTTATAATTATATATTACTGTCAGCTTCTATAGCTTTTAATAACCATGTTGTAAAATCCAACTTGAGACTTACCGTTTGATTGAGTAATTGAAATGATGATCACTAGTGGCTCTTACACACTGGAGTAAAAACGACCAATGTAAAATACATCTTTAAATTATTAAGATTAGAATGAACTGTAATATTTTAAAAACTAGAGTCTTTAAACCCTGGATAGTAGCTCTATCTTACGTATATACACATTATATTAGGTGTTTTACCTAAATCTTTACTGCTTGCTGTTACTAAGTTCACCATAATAACAAAGAAACTAAGTCTATACAGTCTACACAACTGCGCAGCGAAATATAGAGGTGAGTCGCAGCCAACCTGATTTCAAATAATACAATGAATGACAACGTAGGTATTTGATAATGAATTAAAAAAACTCGATTGCAGCGCCATCTATTTTGCTAATCCGTGTATTCCATGGAAACGACATTATTTATTGGGATATTAAGTATCCTAAGTGTTAACTCGGATTATAAGCTAGTAACATGTCGAGTTTAATTCATCTACGTTCAGTAGTTTCCAAAAAAAATGCGATCGCAGCGCCATCTTTTTCGCTTCTTCCGACTATCCCACGGAAACGACGTCATTTATCGGGATAAAAAGTATCTTAAGCTAGCTCTGTACCGTTGAATCAGTTCAGTAGTTTTCACGTGAAGCTCTAACAGACAGACAAACAAAAATTCGAAATATTTTATTTTTGGAATGTCCTGGTTCGAGTTTGCTCCCCTGATTTTTTCACATTTTTAAACGCAGTATACAAACTCGAACCATTTACAAATTTATTATAGTATATAGATTAAAACTACACAGCGGGCCCTGGGGTTCGGAGTGATCGCTCCGAAAGCAACCGAGATTTAACGCTCGGATGATGATGATAGATTATAACTACACGTGCTAATGTAGACGAATTTATATGAAAATAAAAAATTGTCAAAAAAAAAACGAGAAGGTCGATAAAGTTGTTTATTAAAAAATACACATGTTTTGGCCAGTCCTAAGGCTTATGAAGTACAATAAAAACTTTTTATTGGAGATCCCAACAACGAATTTTACTATATCTCAGCAATTAAAGCGCCAAAAAATCATGAACATGCGATTTTAAATATTGTCGGCGTCATTGCAGGACCTTGCGACTATATTTTTTTGTATTTTATTTCGTCAAAATACTGAATCGATCTGTGTGTATCACGCTCTCACAGAATATAGGCATGAAACGGTTAGCCTTGTGTTAGTGGTGTTTCGTGCGATACGTGAGAGTTCCGATAGCCCCCTTCCACTCTCCTATTCCTCCTCCTTTTCTTATTCTGTCCCCCTATTCCAATTCCATCCTTTCTAACCCATTCCTTTTATTTGAGCTCTCTTTCTCATGCTCCTATTTCATTCGTTTTATCGCATCGTAAAGGCTGGCAACGCGTTGACTGCACCCTTGGTGTTGCAAACGTCTTTCCACTTTCCATGAGCTGAACCGTCTGCTTGTTTGCCAGCTTCACAATACAAAATATAACACAATTATAACAAAAAAATTATGCCTAGAAAACGTAGTTACAAGGTCCCGCACTCACGCCGACGATATACATATTTTTAAAACAGTACCTACTGTGTGTACACACCCTTAGATGATAGTTTGAGAGGTCATTCGTGCGGCGATTAAATTCGAAGTGTAACTTCGTATTCGGGTCGTATTTGCAATATTTAGGATTCATTTAACATAGTAATTATATAGTGCAGAGTTTAAAGTGGCGTCTGCAATATAAGGTGTGTCTAAACTGCCTTATATTAATTTTATCATCCTTCACATTATGATGTTTTCATATAATTATGTTAATGTCTTGCGGATTAATTCATGTTGCTGAAATTAATTTAAAAAGTCGGCCAAATGCTTCTTAATCTATATAGCAGTGGCGTGGACTTTATACAACTCGATTCCCTACCTATAAGATAACCATAGCCTATCTATAAGAAATTAGCGACTTGTGACTGGAAGGTGATGTCAGGAGCCTTAAGAACAGACGAGCGTGCATGACAAGAGTTATGAATGTCAAAGAAGCAAGTGAGGTGTGTAAGAATAAGCCTGAATGGCGTTCTGTTGTTCGTGCCTACCCCGCAAGGGAACTGGCGTGAAGTTATGTATGTATGTGACTGGAAGGTCTGTGAAGTTCTGTTCAAACAAATTATTACTAATGCCTTTATAAATTTTTGTATCTGTGCAGGAACGGGGAAAAATACAATTCCCTGCGGCCGGGCGGCCTGTCGTAAGAGGCGACAAAACAACCCACAGCCAGGTGGTAGGACATTTGCCCGACTGGATGGCTACCACCCCTGGTCAAGAGTATGCCGCGATAACAACCTTGAGTTGTGTTCCGACATTAGTGATCAGGTTCCAGTCTCCCTTAAGAGAGCAGCAGCGTATTAGTAGCACCTTTGGTGTTGCAAATGTTCATAAGCGATGGTAACCGCTTTCTCAGGGCCGTCTGCCTGTATGCTGAACTCATGCAATAAAAAAATAAAAAAAACTTGTTTTTTTCAAGTCCAGTGTGGATAGGCACCTTCTAAGTAAGCGTACACCGTCTTAGAATATATCTTATATCATATTTTAATACTTACTATCCTATTCCGGATGAAACAATTCCAAAAACACAAAAATCATAAAAATTGGCCCAGCCGTTCTTGAATTATAAATGGTGTAACTAACACGACTTTCTTTTATATATATAGATAGTTATATGTAGTAAGATTAAAAAAACCATGCGTATTTAAAATTCGTACTGGTAGTGTGGGATTTATATAATAAAGCAAGTAAAACTTAGAAAAATGTTTTATTTGAATTCAGAACGAAGGTATTCGAAATACAACCTCCATATTTTTATATATACCATAGTGTTTTGTAAGTTATTTTTTTAAATTTCTCGTTGAATTTAAAATGTAATTCGAAATATAGAAATGTAGAAATAAAACAGGTATTTTTCTCTTGATAAAATTATATTTAAATATTAATTTATTTAGAGCTTCGAAAGGTATTGTTAGGCTATATATAACCCAGGCACAGAAAAGAAAAAAAACAACACACATGGCACTATATAGGACTATATATAAGTATAGATATAAGGCCAACACTGCACATGCACTGCCTCACAACACCAGCATGTAACAGATACACTCTACATTAGTATAAGTTTAGTATTAAAATTAGAATAAATTAATATAATAAGTTATTCTTAAGGTACACCACAACATAAAAATCACCAAATTAATGTCACACACAGTAACAAAAATAAACAATAAGGGTGTATGGACTCTAAAATCTCTCATAGAAATTAAGTTGTAAAAAAGGGTACGGAACTCGAGTCCGTAGAGTTGTTCATAATATATATTAAAAAAAAAAGGTATTGTTAATTCGATTTTTTGACTCAAGCTTAAATCCGTCACTGGCCTGAAGACCTATGAAACCAATTTTAATCTATACAGGTATTGCACATTCAATTCGGATGAAATCATGGCGGGTATGTTTAGTCATTTATAAATCTATCAATATTGGTTATATAGTGGCATCAAGATGTGTTCCGGCTTGAAAAGATTGTAACCGGACTTAGAGCGAGGTCGCTTGTCACGGATGTGGGCCCTTCACCATTTTGATGAGGATGTAAGTGATTCCTGGGAAACATATAATGTGACTTTTACATTATTGACTTTATTTTATGCCTGTTGGTTATGGACCGGGAAATAATACGGCACATATTGTGAATACCAGCAGAGTTTTATTCTTGACAATCATACACCAAATACCAAATAATAACCGACACTTTTTTTTTTATTACAGGAGATCAGCAGACAGGCAGACGGCCCACTTGATGCAAAGCGGTTACCATCGCCTATGGACATTTGCAACACCAAAGTTGCTACAAATGCGCTGTTGCTCTCTTAAGGGAGACTAGAACCTGGTCACTAATGCCGGAACACAGCTCAAGGTTGTTATGGCGACATGCTTTAGACCAGGGGTAGCAGCCATCCAGTCGGGCAAATGCCCTACCACCTGGCTGTGGGTTGTTAAGTCGCCTCTTACGACAGGCCGCCCGGCCGCAGGAAATTGTATTCTTATTTTATTATATTATAATGTAATTTAAATATAGAAGACCCTATGAAAAAGGTTATTGTTGAAATGACGAGGTTTATTTCAACAATGCCGAGACTTTTGGTAGTTGAATCACGCTATAATTTCCATTTTTAAATTCAATCGTCATATATAATATTTATTTACTCAAACCTACGCGCACTTCGCATTGCATTACACGCACACTCCACAAACAAACCAAGACACACAAAGAGCCTAAAAATTAATAACCCAGGCACAGAAAAGAAAAAAACAACACACATGGCACTAGATAGGACTATATATAAGTATAGATAAAAGGCCAACACTGCTATTATTACACTTGTACACCAATACGATAGCGTGGTACACATAATACATTATATACACATATTCATTCGTCGTAACATATAATACAGTATGACCAGGTTCCAGTCTCCTTTAAGAGAGCAGCAGCACATTTGCAGCACCTTTGTGTTGTAACACCAAAGTGTTGCAAATATCCATAGGCGATGGTAACCGCTTTCCATCAAGTGGGCCGTCTGTCTGTCTGCTGAACTCCTGCAATAAAAAAAAATGCAGTTCTTGTTAATTCAGTCACAGTACAGATAAAAATGTTAATTTGTTGACATATCTTGTTCAATGTTCGCAAGGCCTGTGTCTTCGGCATTTATAAAAATTCTACTCTACTCTATTCCGTTTTAGTTCCAAATATTAATTTAAAATACCTTCTGCAACAAAAAAATATACTTAGTTCCAAATGTTGCCTGTGAAGAAAACTAACTGATGCCCGCGACTTCGTCCGCGTGGTGCGGTTTTTTAACTATCCCACGGGAACTCTTTACTTTTTCGAGATCAAAAGTACCCTATATGTTGACCAGGGATATAAGCTACCACCATACAAAATTTCATTTAAATCGGTACAGTCGTTTTGGAGATTAGCCGGTACAAACAGAGAAACAAAAAAATTGTGTTCTATTTCACTTCTTACATCCCCCTCGGACTCGATTTTTAGCATTTTTTTTCATTGTACAGAAATTCGACCTCTACAATTTTATTATATGTATAGATTTTTCCTATTAAAGTTTAAAATGAGAGGAGTGCTGCCGTCCGATCGGTGTAGTTGCTGGAAGCGCTGCGAATTTATCACCGGACAGCCGGACGATGTTATATACACTATACGGTTCAGTATGCGGACGGTTTTTGACTGCGTGATTCCGGATGCCACCATGCGGCTAGTCGCAGAGCCAACCGCATATTACGGACCAGCCGGCGTGCGGCCAGCAGGTTCCGCTAGGCTAAGACCTACCATGGCTGCGGAGAGGTCAGGTCATATACCCGTAGCCCTGGCATAAGGCGAAGGACGGAACACCCAGGGGTTTTAGTGGGTATCCCTAACCGGGAGTGGCAATAGCACTAGTTCTGACTGGGCATGCTAGTGCCACCCCTGATCTGGCGAATCCCACACTAGGTCGCGAATTATCCCCCAAGGTTCTGCCCTTGTCGCGGCTTATGGTCCTCAAGCGGATTTCCCCTGGCTAAAAAAAAAGGCTAAGACCTTATACACTATGCGGGAGTAAAGGGTATAAGGCCTTAGCCTAGCGATAAATTAAATAAAAATTGGCGACGGAAGGATCGGCGCTAATCTGAACTCGGCGGAATTTCTGCTGATGTATAGGTAACTTAAAAAACATTTCTAGCGTATTTAGCCGTACTTTCCGAGAGGTATGATCCGCAGGTGTGGCGGTAAGCTAGAGGTTCATTTTCCAAAGTTACTAAAATATTTATTACAATGTTATGATAATATTTTCTTAAGTTTTCGCGACTTGTATACATAATAAAACTACGTTTTCACGGTTTTAAGCGCGATAATTGATTTTGATGATCTATGTATACCGGAACACAAACCAACTTGACTGATAATTTCATTTATTTTCCTTCCTCCCATTTTAATATTAATATAAAATTATTAGAGCTAGGCATCTTTGCTGAAGAATTTCTTGCGCCGCTTCTTCTCTTCAAGCCATAACATGTTGCGAAGCGGTGGTAAATTAGATTAGGCTCCCATAGAGTAAATAATAACCATAAAACAAAATTAAAACTAAATAATTAAAATAAGAAAGTTGGCGGTAGGCTAAATAAAACTTTAACAATACTCGTTGACACCTGACATCTTTGTCTTTCGTGATCACGGCCACTGAAAAGTGGCCGAAACATCGGAATAACCAAAATCAAATAAAATTACCGCGCGTTACAATGTTATGACATGAAATATTTGTAACAAAGTCAATGTTAGGAGCAAATAAATTAATATTTACCAAAAGAAGCGGCACAGCAACAAACAACTTAATAAAGGTTACCACATTAATACGAATCGATAAAAAAATTCCACAAGCATGATGCTATATTGAGCGGCTGCAACACTTATGATAATCGCAATTGCCTTCATTAACATCTGTGCACTTGAAATCGTTGTAAAAACAAGATCACGAACGCATCGTAAAGACTTTAATGTTTTTTAATACGTTTGAATGACAGTCAGTCTAGAATCTATTAAATATTAACTTCACGCCAGTTCCCTTGCGGGGCAGGCACGAACAACAGAGCGCCATTCAGGCTTATTCTTTTTTTTTTATTGCTGGAGTTTAGCAGACCGGCAGACGGCCCACTGGATGGAAAGCGGTTACCATCGCCTATAGACATTTGCAACACCAAAGGTGCTACAAATGCGCAGCTCTCTTACGTGTGTCTGGAACCTGGTCACTAATGCCGGAACACAACTCAAAGTTGTTATGGCGGCATGCTCTAGACCAGGGGTGGTAGCCATCCAGTCGGGCAAATACCTGGCTGTGGGTTGTTTAGTCGCCTCTTACGACAGGCCGCCCGGCCGCAGGAAATTGTATTCTTTCTCCGTTCCTGCACAGATGATTCTTACACACTTGCTTCTTTGACATTCATAACTCTTGTCATGCACGCTCGTCTGTTCTTAGGGCTCCTGATATCACCTTCTGCTAGTACACGATCAATTAAGTAAATCTATTAAATATAAAGGTATAATCAGGTATATAAGTAATAAATACATCATCATGTCAAACGTTGCCTGGAAGAGATCGCTTTTTAGCGATAAGGCCACCCGTTGTACTATCTCTTGTATTGTTCTATATTTGTTTATCTATCCCTTGGTGTACAATGGCTACGTTCCACTGGTGGCTCACAACGGACGGACAAGTTCACGACCGCGTTTTTCCCGTTCCACTTGCTTCCGGGCGCTACAATCATTAACTCTAGTGGAACGGTTATTCGACCCACCTCTTGACATGGGTCGTTGTGAGCGTTGCGTGATCATATATTATGACGTCACTAGTGACGTTTTCGCCACGACCATAACGACCGCGGTCGCCAGGTGGAACGGCTGACGGAGCATCTTGGACGTTGTGAGCTACTAAACTATTACTGTCTTATTTTTGAACTGAAACTTCTTAAGAATCGTTGTGATTTGAAACTCGATGAAACGAAAAAGTGACACTAAAAAGAGATAAACATGCGAATATATTGGACTAAGCCCGCGAGAGAATGAGATAGAATAGATAATATTTAATAATTTAAACACTATGCTCATATAGATAGAGTTGGAAATGTTTTGAAGTTTTTCGTTAATACTTCAAATTTCTTGTTTTAAAGCTTCAATATAACGATAATATACTAGGATATGCCCGCGACTTGGTTCACGCTTGACTTGAAATTCCCGCGAGAACGCAGCATTTAAAAAATATGTAAGCTTCCTTTTAGTGGAATCAGTGTCGCTATATGTTAATTTTTATGCATCCGAACGACTTCAAACTGCTCCCGGGAAAATTCTCTTGGCATTCCCGGAATAAAAAATATCACACATGTTGTTACATTAAATTGGCTACCGATCAGTAAAAAAATCACATTACAATTCGATTTTTTTTTAATTCTGGCCATTTGAAATAATTCCTAGAAAAATTCCCGCGAAATCCCCAGAATAAAAAGTAGCGCAGAGTTTAAGTCTAAAAATTACCTGTTGATCACCAAAAACTGCATCGAAATTGGCGCCGTAGTTTTTACGGTAAAAAAATCACGTGTTCTCCATCGTTTATATAGTCTATTCCAGCATGTTTAGAATTTTATAATATTATAGATTTAATCATACTGGTATACTGTCTGTTCCCCTATAATGGGAGGCCTGAGCTCAGCAGTGCGACATTTGGGCTGATATTATTTTATTAATGTGTGTCTTTGTAGACCACGGGCCATAAAAATGGCCCGGACTTTTGGAGGGCTTGCGTAGGGCCATGGGAAGGCCAACACGTAGAGTTTTTTGCCCTTTGACAAATTTAATGTAAATGTAGTGTGACACTGACCGGCGATTATCCCTGTCTACACCATATAGTAATGCACCCAAGGGCAAGCCCCGGCCAGTGTAGGACTATTGTGGGAAATGAGGACAAAAAGTACCGGGCTATTGGGGTGAACTGCTAGTGGTACTAGAGTTTTGGGAATATGGTGACTATGGCGTCTGCCTGTCGCAATGTTCGGAGAACATGGAAAAATGGGCAGACGGTGACTCGTCACTCCCTACATGGGCCCCAAAAAATGCCATAGAAGGCAGGGGCAACATGGGTGTGAGTGGCTAAGGGGTGTAGAGAAGTGGGCTGCAGGTTCACCGAAGCTACTTCTGACGTGATGCCATTTATTACTTCCCCCCCTGGAAGTTGAGTCTTAGCTTATTATTTTTATTATTATAGATTTAATTAATTATTAACCACATCAAAAACTTTTTTTGGAATTTCCCGCACCCAATAAACACTTGATTGTTCATTATGATTATGGAATTATGATTCTCTCCTTCGCTGCTTGGATGGGTGTTAAACGTTTTTCATAAGGAAACAATTACTTACACGTAAAAACTTAAGCCTTTAAAGCTTTTAACAGTTTTGTTAACATAATTGAATTGAGCTTTTTGCTCAAATCCGGTAGCATTTATGAATCTATATTGCAGTTTTTTTATTATTAAATTGTACATTTTGTACACATTAACTTGAAACATTTGCGGATTAACATAGTTATAACCTTGGCCTGTATTCAAAATAAGGCTTAACATCCACCGAAGCGGAGAGAAGAGGAGTGTAATTGTAAATTATAATTATTAACAGTCTACATGGACTTCATTATCTTGCTCGCGTATTACAAAAAATCTGTTTTTTTATTTTATTGCAGGAGTTCAGCAGACAGGCAGACAATGGAAAGCGGTTACCATCGCCTATGGACATTTGCAACACCAAAGATGCAAACAAATGTGCTGCTGCTCTCCTAAGGGAGACTCGAATATGGTCACTAATGCTGGAACACAACTCATGGTTGTTATGGCGACATACTCTAGACCAGGGGTGGTAGCCATCCAGTCGAGCAAATACCTTACCACCTGGCCGCCCGGCCGCAGGATTGTATTCTTTCTCCGTTCCTGCACGGATAAATATCCCATCAATGTGGACAACAAAAGTACAATGTTCTGTGTACGATTTGTTTCCAGCTCTTTCACAATGATTCCGAGGTCTTTGAGAACTTCAGAGATGTTGCGATTTAGGACACCGTTACATACTACGGAGATTTACGCAAGATCGTTCTCTGCTCAGGCTGTATATCTCTGGAATGCTCTACTGGCAGATGTCCCATCTGTTAAATCTATCCATTCCTTTAACAGACTTATGATGGAGCACTAACTGTATGTATTTTTATGACTAGTCTATTTCAACTGCACGCCAACTCATACATACATACATACATAACTTCACGCCAGTTCCCTTGCGGGGTAGGCACGAACAACAGAGCGCCATTTAGGCCCATTCTTACACACCTCACTTGCTTCTTTGACATTCATAACTCTTGTCATGCACACTCGTCTGTTCTTAAGGCCAACTCTATCTATGTAATTAGATTTTGTCCATCCAAAGGTTGCCTGGATGAGATTGCTTTTAGGAATAAGGCCGCCCATTGTACTACCTTTTAGTATGTAAGTTTATTGTCTATTTTTTTCTCTGTAATTTTGGTGTAAAATAAAGAGTATTGTATTGACCATTTGATTTAAATAAGGTTTCATACATAAAAGCAGAATCTATTTCTTATTCAACTATAATTTCATTTTTATCTTTTATGAAAATGAAAAACATTTTTTTGTGAAATATTCGTATTATAATTGGACGTAGTTTAATAGAAAGGACTCAACCCACATTGTGGTCAAAAATGAGTTGTATATACCAATTTACCAGCAATTTTTGTCTAAACTTAAAACCTCAATAACTCAAAAACGACTTTTTGTGTGTTAAGTCGTTTCTGCTAAACTACGTCCAATTATTATTGAGATTCATACAAGTCAGATTTGTCGTAAGTAAATTCAATCAATTAATATTTTCGAAAATGTTATAAAGTGCGAGTGAGATGACGAAGTCCATGAAAGTAAGTATTAAATGAGCTGGTAAAAAACTAACAATTAGGATTGACTCTCCAACTTGTACTTTATTCTTATATATTGTGAGTTTTTGTTACTACTGGATCACGTTCAAGAACGCGATTTTGTATGTGAATGATTTACCGCCATCTCGTGAATATGAAGGGAAACATTATCGTGTCATATTTTTAATTCTTATTTGACCACCAAATCCGCCAGAGGGACTTTAAACACGACACGCATTGATTGTAGCCGAGATTCATCGCTAGGCGTAGAATCCGTGTCGCTAAGTCATCAATGATGATAAGAACTATTTTCATTTTAAAAATATTAGTATTTCATAAATTAGTATTCTGGTGATTGCAAAATGGTAGAACATGCTTCCAAATATAGTACATACATGAGATAGGCTAACATCTGACAAGCTTAAATGGTCATGCGTCAACTCATCTGAGAGATCTACTATTGCAAGATGGGCTTGTTACTATGAAACAAACAAAGGACTAACTCTCGATCGCAGCTTCACTCGCTTTAAACCCTCTCAATCGAAACTTTTTTTATTGCATGAGAACAGCACACAGGCAGACGGCCTACCTGATGGAAAGCGCCTGGATGGATACAATATCCATAGGCGATGGTAGCCGCCGCACCAAAGGTGCTACCAATGTGCTGCGACTCTCTAAAAGGAGACTGGAACGTGGCCACTAATGCCGGAACATAACTCTAGACCAAAGGTGATAGCCATCCAGTGGCAAATACCCTACCACCTGTATGTAGATTATTTTCTCGCCTTTTCGCGCCTATCCACAGAAAATTGTATTCTTTCTCCGTTCCTGTACGGATGAGAATGACGTCGTGGCTCCTCACAAACTCACAACGTGACGCTGTTAGATTTAGTGGATGTTATGAAAGTCCCACTATTGGGCTTCAGAATCCATTTTTTTTTGGGGAAAGGATAGTATTCCCATAGGCTTATCCCAAGCGTTTAGGTGGGTTTGACACATCGTTATTATTGATGTCGAGGTTTCATCGCGATGTATTTCTGTACTGTCAGCATATGATAATTGTAACAATATGCACAAGAGCTCAGTAAACTACTTAAGTGGTGCATGCTTTCCATTAGGATTCGGGTCATCTAAGAGCGTTAACCACTAAGCTACCACAGAACTTTAATACACAATAATTTATCTTGAATCGATGATTGTATTAGCTGTTTTAGCATGTAGTGTATCGTCATTATAAACAGGGCCGCATTTACCCGGGCGTGCATGGGGTGCGTGGCACCCGGGCCCCAGGAGCAAGAAGGAGCAAGCCGATCGCCATGTACGTATACATAATCTGCCAGTTTCAAACAGACGATATTTAAAAAAAAAATTACTTCAAAAAACTTTAAAATAAATATTGCGTTTTTTTGAAAATGTACCTAACTTTAATATAAGGGAACGTACCCATAGTCTGTGTCCCGTTTCGGGGGGGTCTGGCTTAGGTTTTCGTCACAGCGAAATCTCGCGATTTTTCTAGCTATATTCAGCTATGGAGCGCAAGATACTTGAATATATAGTAATGTTTAAATGTAGTAAATATAATGAAGTTTGTATAAAAACATTTTTTTTTTATTGCAGGAGATCAGCAGACAGGCAAATGGCCCACTTGATGGAAAGCGGTTACCATCGCCTATGGACATTTGCAACATCAAAGGCACTACAAATGCGCTGCTGCTCTCTTAAGGGAGACTGGAACCTGGTCACTAATGCCGGAACACAACTCAAGGTTGTTATGTCGTAACTCGTTGTAACTCAAGGTCGGGCAAATGCTCGGATAAAAATAAAATAAAAAAATAAAATTTGATATAGTAATTTGAATTTATTTCTAGATCTGTTACCTACTTATCATACTAATATTATTTTACACATATTAAAAAAATAAAAGACAATATTAATTTATATTAATTAGAATTTTATTGTATTCTTAACGCCGTCTGTCGAAAATTATAAAACCAATACGGTTTCTGAGATACTTTTAACTGTAGTTTATCTGTTCGTTAGCGCTATCGGTTCAATAACTTATAAAATTGCGTTTCTGATCACACCATCGTACGATAGTTAAACTAGGTTCAACTTAACTGAAGAGGCCCAGTGAGGGGGGCCCACGCCCGCCACGGCACCGCGGAGTCGGGCAGGCCATTTCCCGTAGCCCTGGCATAAGGCGCAGGACGGAACACCCAGGGGTTTTAGTGGGTATCCCTAACTGGGGAGTGGCAATAGCGTGGCACCGGATCTGACCGGGCACGCTAGTGCCATCCTCGATCTGACGAATCCCACACACTCACACAGGTCGCGAACATCCCCCCAGGCTTCTGTGTCTGTCGCGGTTTAGTCTTCAAACGGATTTCCCCTGGCCAAAAAAAAAAAGGTTCAACTTAACTGACCAATATTAGAAGTTTATCTATTCCACACCTTTTGTTTGACGTTTTTGTTTGATGTAAATAAATATTAGATATTCCTTCTTAAATAGATCCATCTGGTGGCGAGTTTTGGTACCAGTTGTAGGTTAACAGTTAACCTAAGTTTATCTATTATTGGAAGAGGCCTCGCGGGGCCCACGCCTGCCAGGGCTGCGGAGGGGCCAGGTCATATACCCGTAGCCCTAGTATAAGGCGAAGGACGGAACACCCAGGGGTTTTAGTGGGTATCCCTAACCGGGAGTGGCAATAACATGGCACCAGTTCTGACTGGGCATGCTAGTGCCACCCCCGACCTGGCGAATCACACACTAGGTCGCGAATTATCCCCCCAAGGTTCTGCCCTTGTCGCGGCTTAGTCCTCAATCTGATTTCCCATGGTTAAAAAAACAAAAAGTTTATCTATTATACAACTTTATGGAATCAATTGTTATTGAACTTATAACTGGTAACCCCAGAAACCGAAACAATAAAAAAAAATGCAGCATAAAATAGATAAGATAGTATATAAGGCAAAAGTGTATAACTATATAAGTAAAACATATGTAATAGATAAGGACCTAAATGTACAAGTTTTTGGAAATAAAGTAAACAAGAAAAAGATAATAAAAATAAACAAAGATAATAAAATAGAAAACGCATAAAAAAAAAGAAAATGCGCAAAAAATACAAAAATGAGACAAAAATATATATATATAAACAAAAGATAAACAAAAAGAAAACAAGGATAAATAAAGCTGGACAAATCTTGTTCGTCTGGCCGAGGAGATGATAAAAAAAAACCTCAGCAACCGGAAAAATGTATAATATCAACTGGACTGTTATTACTGACAACCTATCGCTTATTTGGTGGAACAATGACCTAATTGTAATTTTATAAAAATTACATACATACATAACTTCACGCCAGTTCCCTTGCGGGGTAGGCACGAACAACAGAGTGCCATTTAGGCTTATTCTTACACACCTCACTTGCCTCTTTGACATTCATAACTCTTACTCTCAAACTTATAATTCAGAACAAACGAGCTTGCATGTCATGCAAGCTCGTTTGTTCTTAAGGCTCCTGACATCACCTTCTGCTAGTACACAATCTATTTGATCATGGAAGGTGTGTCGTGGCCTTCCACGACTTCTACATCCATCCACTTTTGCATTGTATATCTGTTTAGTCATTCTTTCCACATGCCCGAACCACCGGAGCATTCCTTTCCTTACCTTCACCCCGACACTCTCTTTCAGACCAACTCTCTTTCTTACTTCGGTATTACGAACGCGGTCCGCGAGCGTCACTCCGCAGATTGACCGCGTTTACTCTACTTTCATGCTCTTTCTTCCATACCCAACTCTCGCTTCCATACGTGAGCGTAGGTACTAGCACCGCGTTGTGTACGGCGAGCTGGGCCTTCTGGCTGAGGTTCGTAGCGCCTAGAACTTTACCTAACGCTCCATTTAAAATGTTCCCCAAATTCACTCTTCTTTCTATATCAGCGGTGTACCTTCCATCCCTGCTAAAAGCACATCCAAGATATACAAACTCATTCACTTGCTCTAGCATAACATCATCGACCATTATTATCCTTGCATTCGTTCTGGTTTCTTCTCTTTCAAACACCATAACCTTTGTTTTCTTCGCATTCAAATGTAAGCCTTTATAAAAATTGAGTTAGGTATATCAAAACACCTATGACAAGGGCCTCGATACATTCGGAGCAATATCACGATATTACATTTTTTTATTTTTTATTTTTTTATTTATTTTAAAAAGTATCCGACAGTATAACCATAAATTTAAGGCCTAACAATAAATAGCAATAAATCTAAACCAAAACTGGATACTTATAAATTAGAAAAAGGAACAGAAACAAATGGTAAGCTACACTACACTAAAATTAATTATTCGATATATCTAATACTGTGAAACTTTTGACGGGAAAACTAAATACAACTAAATCACTAAGTTTAAATACGAACATTGCATTCCATTTGAATCTTATTAATAAGTTTATTAACTACTAATGACTTGGTAATATATATTTAGTATAATTATAATCCTACCTAAAAAGATCAAAAAAAAAATCACTAATCGCTCTCCTGTAAAAATGCAAAACTGGTAATTACGTCAATGTTCTACCAAATGAACGATATATAAAAAATATTACATACATACATAACTTCACGCCAGTTCCCTTGCGGGGTAGGCACGAACAACAGAGTGCCATTTAAACTTATTCTTACACACCTCACTTGCCTCTTTGACATTCATAACTCTTGTCATGCAAGCTCGTAAAAAATATTACTAGGTAGAAAACATGGCACGGCCGAATTGTGGAATGCACTACCAGAGTCCGTGATTCCCGAAAAGTCCAATCCGGGTATCTTCAAGTCTCGTGTGAATAGGTACTATCTAGGTAGGCGTGCTCCATCTTAGACCGTACGTCCGGCATTGTACGTGATCGTGGTCAAACGCAAAAATAAAAATAAAAAACTTCCTAAAGCATTAATTTTTGTTAGTATCAATATTAATTTTATTATTCACGTTGAGGGGTTCATGCCGATATCCTAAAGACGGCCCTGACTATAAACATTATAGAACCTTTTAACCCTAGGTTTAGTGCTGTATCTATAATCATTAATAAATACCGATCAAATGTTGTTGGATAATAAAATCGGAATGTTGGTTACAAAACGAAGGCACTTTCAGTGATGGGCGGTCGACATTTAGTATAGTGTTCTTGAGAATGACGCACGCACGGACCTGCAACTATTTGGCTATTAATAAACTGAGCGGTTGAAACGCCGCGATTTCTATTAATCTCCCACGTTCATGATATAACCTATAAGTCGCGCAAAAGAAGATTTACCGACGAGTATCTAAAACATCGATAACCGCAACCCTTGCTCGCTTAGTTCGTAGTCTTTCCCGATACTCCTTGTGGAGTGTGGAGTGTCATTAGTGGCCAGGTTCCAGTGACCCTTAAGGGAGCAGCAGCGCATTTTTAGCACTTTTGGTGTTGCAAATGTCCATAGGCGATGGTAACCGCTTTCCATCAAGTGGGCCGTCTGCCTGTCTGTTGAACTCCTGCAATAAAAAATTAAAAACCTACAACCTACACCTTTTATCCGTACAGGAACGGAGAAAGAATACAATTTCCTGCGGCCGGGCGGCCTGTCGTAAGAGGCGACTTAACAACCCACAGCCAGGAGGTAGGGCATTTGCCCGACTGGATAGCTACCACCCTTGGTCTAAAGTATGTCGCCATGACAACCTTGGGTTGTTAACCTTGGCATTAGTGACCAGATTCCAGTTTCCCTTAAGAGAGCAGCAGCAGCGCATTTGTAGCGACTTTGCTGTTGCAAATGTCCATAGGCGATGGTAACCGCTTTCCATCAAGTGGGCCGTCTGCCTGTCTGCTGATCTCCTGCAAAAAAAAACCTGGGTGTCTTCAAGTTCCAGTGTGGATAGGCACCTTCTAAGTAAGCGTACACCGTCTTAGACTATATCTTGGCTTCACATCGAGCCAGTTCATGGTCATACGCGAATCTATAGTACTATAAAAAAGAAGTTTCCTAGCGACAGACCTACGAAAAGTTCCGGGTAGAAAGTTTGGCGACGTTTGGAATTTCGCTAATGTGTTGTAGGTTATTTAAAAAATATTGTGAGCGAGCATATTTAGCCGAACTTTCCGCCGCCGAGCGTTCCGCAGGTGTGTCTTTAGACTTAATTAAATGAGCACATATCGCAGTCATTAGAACTTTGAGAGGTCGTCACATTTATCTTGTATTTATAAAACGCATACTTTGCAAATCTACCAAAGCAAATGACAGATTGTGCAGCGCCAAATGTTTAAAGATTTATTGAAAAATCTTAACATAGATTTAAAATGTTGTCAATACATTAAATTAAAATGTCAGATAGTAATTTCAAAATTAATACCAAAATATGAAAGAGAACTGTCATTCATACGATGTCTAACCTTAAGTGACGTTTTTTGAATTTTGTTTCTCAGTCGATCTGAGTATTTGCCGTAAATTGCTTCAGAAACGGCTAAACAGATGTCAATGAAAATTGTTGGGATTACATTTACTTCATGAAACATGTAAAAACTAATTGTACACCTCTGGACGCTACCACCCTGATCTAGAGTATGCCGCCATAACAACTTGAAGTTATGAGGAGGAGGTCCCAGTCTCCCTTTAGAGAGAGGCAGCAGATTGGTAGCACCTTTAGTGTTACAAATGTCCATAAGCGATGGTAACTGCTTTCCATCAGGTGGGCCGTCTGTCTGTTAGCTGAACTCCTGCAATAAAAAAACCAATATGCGTATAACAACTATTATTCTATGCAGAGAATAAACCAGCGTTCCAAACGCCAAGTTAGAAAATTCCATATATGCGTAGGGAAACGGCAGCTCATTGTGACGCGACATTTAAGTACAGAATGTCTGTAGAATGTTCTTGATTTGAAACGGTTCATCCGTGACACAGAACTCATCAATGAAATAAAATATTTTATGTCATACTAGTATATGCTTGCGACTTCGTCCACGCTTGACTTGAATTTCCCACGGATTTACCGAGAAACAAACAACCGCAGCATATAAAAAAACCGAGTTCAAAAACTAAAAAGTATAAAATAACTTAATAAAGATTTTTGACTAAGAATTTATTTAGTTTATTAAGAGACAAAATAATATAAAATTTTCTACATCTTGAAGTCGGTGCCGAGCAAACCATAAAAATTACCTTATACACTCTTATAACAACAAAATGTTGAAAAATATTGTAATTTATATGGTTAACTTGGCATCGACTTCAAGATGTAGCAAATTTTTTTTCTCATTTTCCACAATACTCCTAAGTATTGTGGAAAATGGGAACAACAAAAAGAACTGGGCTATTGGTATTGTGGGATATGTCCCACACCAACTCGCAGTTTACAAAACGATACTAATTTAGAAAAGAAAATAATTAAACAGGCTGAGTAAGGTGAAATCCATGTATTTTGTTAATAGAGTGAGATCCCAGTCACCCCAGACTTACGTGATTTTAGGAAAGATGAAATTTTTGGGATCGGTCGTCTAAAATAAACTTAGAAAATTCAGCCTTCCTAAAATGACGCAAGTTCCCACATTTAAAAAAAAAAGTCTGTCAAAGGTTATGGCCCACAGGAACTGTCTGGCAACTGTATATCTTCGTTTATAACAATATCATATATGACATATGTAAAAACTAGCCTTGCTGCTTTGACGTAAGTTAGCATGGTTTTTTTTCCACCTTTGATACCTGCTACCTGAAAAACGGCCCCGCTTTCAGCTTAGCGAGTATCCATTCCTTTCTAAGTTTATGTTAAACTACCGATCCTAAAAATTGCAATGTTCCTAAAATCACGTAAGTCTGGAGTGACTGGGATCTTGGACCATAATACAATGATAAAAAACAGTCAATAGAATATTTAAAATTTCTTTTCTAAAATACATGCCAGTGCTTTGATGTAGTCTAAACGCAGGTTTTAACAGATATGAACTACTAATGGAGCTAGGGATCAAAGAGGTTATTATTTCTGGCAATTTGAATCTTAGATTTTTGACATGCAATGTATGTAGGCAAAATCGAGCCAAGAATCTTGTATCCAAGCACTACAATAGAAAGCAAGCAGCTCAATATAATTTGTGGGTAATGAATGCCTATTTCAACAATAGGCGCAATTGAATTATGTTTCATTGTAATCAATCCGCAGTATATTATTACTAAAAGGTCTATCCCTACTTACTAAACCGGCAACTAATTGTCTTGTGTGATATTTGAGAATCTTATTTCATACGTATAAAATTTTACACAGGGCTTCACTCGTGTAAACTTCCTAAAGACGTAAAATAAAAAAATGATTTTTTTTGCACAGGGCTTCACTCGTGTAAACTTCCTAAAGACGTAAAATAAGAAAATGAACGAATTTTACACAGGGCTTCACTCGTGTAAACTTCCTAAAGACGTAAAATAAAAAAATGATTTTTTTTGCACAGGGCTTCACTCGTGTAAACTTCCTAAAGACGTAAAATAAAAAAATGAATTTTTTTTACACAGGACTTCACTCGTGTAAACTTCCTAAAGACGTAAAATAAAAAAAAAAGATTTTTTTTACACAGGGCTTCACTCGTGTAAACTTCCTAAAGACGTAAAATAAAAAAATGATTTTTTTTACCCAGGGCTTCACTCGTGTAAACTTCCTAAAGACGTAAAATAAAAAAATGTTTTTTTTTTTACACAGGGCTCCAGTCGTGTAAACTTCCTAAAGACGTAAAATAAAAAAATGAAATTTTTACACAGGGCTTCACTCGTGTAAACTTCTTAAAGACATAAAATAAAAAAAATATTTTTTTTTACACAGGGCTTCACTCGTGTAAACTTCTTAAAGACGTAAAATAAAAAAATGAATTTTTTTTACACAGGGCTTCACTCGTGTAAATTACCTAACGACGTAAAATAATATAATAGAATACTTTATTGTTAAACTGTGTACATAAATAAAGATTATTATTATTATATTCACATACATATTTTATTTTCCAAATTTTTTACATTTTTCTTATAAAATATATACATTTATTTATAAAAAAAATATAAAAAACTGATCGTCGCCGGCAGTGGGGCCTAGAGTCCAGGCTACCGGTGGTTAAGGCTCCAGACACAGGAATCTCCTCACAATGCGGGCCGTGTCCAACAGAGCTGCCTTCTGCATCCGACCCTTCAACCAGATACAAAGCGAGAGCCTTTCAAGGTGGCTTATTATTATTATGTATGTCTTTGTAGACCACGGGTCATAAAAATGCCCCGGCCATTTGGAGGGCTTGCGTGGGGCCATGGCAAGGCCAACGCGTAGAGGCCCTTTGACAAATTTAATGTTAATGTCGCGTGACACTGACCTGCGGTTATCCCTGTCTATACTATATAGTAATGCACCCTAGGGTCATAAAAATGCCCCGGACATTTGGAGGGCTTGCGTGGGGCCATGGGAAGGCCAACACGTAGAGGCCCTTTGACAAATTTAATGTAAATGTCGCGTGACACTGACCAGCGATTATCCCTGTCTTCAAGCCCCGGCCAGTGTAGGACTATTATGGGAAATGAAGACAAAAAGTACCGGGCTATTGGGGTGAACTGCTAGTGGTACTAGGGCTCTGGGAATATAGGGACTATGGCTTCTGCCCGTTGCAATGTTCGGGGAACATGGAAAAATGGGCAGACAGTGACTCGCCACTCCCTGCATGGGGCCCAAAAGATGCAATAGAAGACAGGGGCAACATGGGTGTGAGTGGCTAAAGGGTGTAGAGAGGTGGGCTGCAGGTTCGCCGAAGCTACTTCTGACGTCATGCCAATTCTCACTTCCACCCCTGGAGCTTGAGTCTTAGCTCTAGCGACCTCCACTCCGTGCCGGACAGCTAAGGCAAGCACGGAGTCGGGTGCCTTGCCTTGGCTCCCGGAGTCAGGTACGAGGTGTCGCTACTCACCTAAGGGTTCGCCACGAAGCCCCCCTGCGGGATTATTATTATTATTATTATAAAGGTGGTGGTATAAAGAGAATGAAGAAGCCAACAGTTGCCCCAATGAGAGCGTACAAATAACATTTGTTAGTTACATGATTACAATTAATATTTATGTCATACGTTAATTAATCATTATAATTTTATACAAGTATATTAATTGTACAGTTTTTTTAAATAAAATGTCAGTAATATTTTATTTAATTCTTTGTAACCTAATTTACACTACAGGTTTATTCTAATAATTTAATTAAATTAATTTAGTCAGTTAGCCTAAATAATAAATATAAGAAAATTATGTGTAAATAGATAATATAAAAAAATAATCATATATATCATAACAACCCATAAACGTCCCACTGCTGGGCTCAAGCCTCTCACTATGGAGGTACGGACAGTACCCGGCTTAGCGTTTGTCCAAGGTGGCTTGGCAGGTTTGACACATCGGTTAGCTCGATATGCAGGTTTCATCACGATGTTTTTCGTTCACCGTTGTTAGCACGTGGTAATTGTAACAATACGCACATTAGGTCAGAGAACTGTCTAAGCGGTGCATGCGTTCCGGTCAGGATTCGAACTCGCGCCCTTTGAGTTTGGAACGCATAGCCATACCACGACACGATAAAAACAGTAGTTCCTACGAATCGGGTAGTCTGGTGTAAGGGGTGACAAAACAAACACAGCCAGTTAGTGGAGCATTTGCATATCTGGGTGGCTACCACCCCTGGTCTAGAGTATGTCGCCATAAATGCAAGTATTCATAGACGATGGTAACCATTTTCCATCAGGTAAGCCTTAGCCTGTCTGCAGTACTCCAGGAATTAAAAAAGAGAAGAAAGTCATAGTAAAGACTGGTATTCAAGTTACGAAGAAAATAGAAGAGTAGGGGATTTCCGGGACCTCTAATTTTATGTAATAATAATAAATATTTTTAATAACTTCTTAATTTAATAATGTTACGTGCGGGGGTACGCACTTAGGATTGGAAGGAAATACCACTTTTTTAACAAAACGCTTTTATTAACTTACACAGCCGTACGTAGTTCTTCTTCGCCGGGTTGCTCCTACACGCACAACTAACGCTGCACTGTCCCAACGATTAGATGTCTCACTCACAATATCGTCGCCGATATTGCGTAGACCACCCCCTGCAGCTGCGGTGCTCACCTCCGAATTTACCACGTGTAGCTCGCTTCTGGTCCTCCTCTTAAATTACGCTAAACTTCTCTTTCAATGAACTGCCTACTAAACCCACTCCTAAACTTGTTACTGTCCTCTACTAAACTCTTATTCCAACTCTCTAAGCTCGTCCCTATCTTCTATTAAACTTCTCTTCCAACTCTTTCGTACCGCACTTGTCGCTTCGTTGTCTAAAACTGAACTCTCGTAGTCGCGCCTTACGTTCCTTATATACCCGGAAGAATCTTCTGGAATCCATAATTTAGATCTTCTTTTCGTTATTCTTTTATTTACTGTCTATCCCTTTCTAAACATCTATCTGTCTTTGTCTTTACCTATCAGAATCTTCTACCATTTATTACTACTTCTACAATAAAGAATTGTCTATCTATTCTATCAATCTAACTGGTGCAACATTTCTTGTCTTTGTATGCCGATATATTTCGAGGTCCAATGCCTTAGCACTTTAACCTTGCACCAGGGAATTCTCGTCTATTAAGTTTGATTGCGAATTTCAATAACTTCATAGCGTTTCATAATACAATAGAAACGCCTATGCGAACGACATAATAGCAATAATCATGACGGATGGCTTTGTAATCATTGGCAATTTTAACTTAAATGTTACGCAGACTACACACTTTCTGTTGTCTTTATTTTAAACTAGTAGTGCTTGTTGAGTGAATTGCAAGCGGACCCAAAAAAAAATTGATCGCAGCGCCATCTTTTTGATTATATTCGTCTATTACATGGAAACGAGGATAAAAAGTACTAGGAAGGCCTCGAGCTAATCTTGTTTCGTGTGATGAGCGAGAGCTCCCATAGCCCATTTCCCTCGCCCACTATCCCATGTTTCCTATTCCAATCCCATATCCCATCCCCTCTATCCCATCCCCCTGTCCCTTCAACGGCTGGCAACGTGTTGGCTACACCCCTGGTGTTGCAAACTGTTACGTCACGTACATGGAATAATATATTGCTAAATAATTAGCAAGGTTCTAACTGAGTAGTCCATGTACGTGCCAAAATCTGTCAATACAGAAAACAGAAAGGTAAGGAAAGGAATGCTCCGGTGGTTCGGGCATGTGGAAAGAACGCATGATGAAAGAATGACTAAACAGATATACAATGCAAAAGTGGATGGATGCAGAAGTCGTGGACACACCTTCCATGATAAAATTGATCGTGTACTAGCAGAAGATGATGTCAGGAGCCTTAAGAACAGGCGAGCGTGCATGACAAGAGCTATGAATGTCAAAGAAGCAAGTGAGGTGTGTAAGAATAAGCCTGAATGGCGCTCTGTTGTTCGTGCCTACCCCACAAGGGAACTGGCGTGAAGTTATGTGTTTTACATAGTTTCACGTAGCAGTTAAGATTCCTGTATGTATAGTCTTAAGTTTAATATTAAATTAATCAAGCAATAATTACATAGAGAGTACAATACACGTCGTTTTATTTTTTACTCCCCTCCAGCGGTTGAGTCTAGCTCCTGCGGCGATGGGCGTGAAGTTATGTATGTATGTATGTAAAATCGTGTTACTTACACTATTTATAACTTAAGAACGGCTGTACCGATTTGGCTGAAAATTGGTGGGGAGGTAGCTTAGAACCAAGAAACGGACATAGGATACTTTTTATCACGTTGGAACCGGTAGGTGGCGCTGAGTTTGTGTTACTAATAAATAAATGTTACTATTGTTTTAGTATAGTTATCTTTAAATATATCTATGTAACTTTATTTGAATATAACTACTATCTATTTTTAAATGCTCTGTCTATCGAGTATATTTTTTAAAATATTATAAAATTCATTGATTTTTTTTTTTTAATATATCAACATTTTTGTTGTTGTGTAATTGATTGATATAAGTCTATATCGTACAAAATGACTAAATCGATACTAATATTATAAAGAGGTAAAGTTTGTGAATTTGTGACGTTATCGTCGGTAATCTCTGGATCTATTAAACCGATTTAAAAAATTCTTTTATTGTTGGAAAGCCACGTTAACAGGGAGTGTCATATATACGCTATATACCACGGGAGCGGGATAGAGCGCGTGTGAAACCATGCCGGGCCGCGAGTTTTTAAATAAAATTGCACAGCAATAAATTATTTATTAAGCAATGTTTAGACTAAAATATTTTTTTAATACGACACTATTAGTCAGGCTGATAGCCTGCCTAATGGAAAGCGGTTGCCATAGCCTAATGATATTTGAACTGGGCGTAACCATGTTCTAAGTCTCAGCCTTTCCTACATAAAAAGCGCGGGGCACACGGGAGGAGGGTGGTTTTAGTGGGTAGTGGTTGTTGCCCGTGCAACTTCTCGGAGTCTCCACACAAGCCGGTTGGTTACTGTTTAGATTGCCCCTTAAATTAAGGGAAAAGCCTCCATGATCAACTTTGGTCTAATCCCTTGCAAAGGATCCGGTATTGTGCGTAAATAGCATTTCCCCCGCCTTAAAAAAAAGCGTAACGGTATTTGCAACAGCAAAGGTTCCAACCAATGGCAATTGATGCCGGAACACATTTCCAGGTTGTTATGGCGGCATACTTTAGACCACGGGTGGTATATATCCAGATGAGCAAACCTGTGGGTATTGTGGGTTGTTTTGTAGTATAGAAAGAAGTATTGTAGTATAAAAAGTAGTAGTATTGTAATATAAAAAGAGTAAGAAATAGTATTTTTTCTTCTTTCCTGCACGAGTTACGAAATCTATGTCTATACTTCTATACTATGTATCATATTATAAATGCGAAGGTTTGGACGAATGTTTGTTACTCAATTGAGCCAGAACGGCTGAACAGAACTGCATGAAATTTGGCACAGAGATAGATAATAGTCTGGAATGTAAGCTACTTTTATCCTGGAAGAATGTACGGTTTCCGTGAGATATGTTAACGCGAACGAAGTTCCGAGCAAAAGTTAGTGTAATTTAAAGAAACTAACACAATAAAGAAAATTCAACCCAGCTAAAACTAATTGCTTAATATTACTTATGTATTCTACCCATAGTCCCTTAAGGTTGTAAGTAGAATATTGAGTCAAGGTCCATTACAACATTGTTCAAGTTTATTTATATTTTCAAACTTTTCGAACTAGTTTGATTTTAAGTAATTTGTTCAAAGAATTAGAGAAAACACAAAAAGACGATCTCCTATGCAGAGCTTACCTGAAGGCAGTGCCGCAAATAGCCTTTTATGCGCCCTATGCGAGCTTCTATAACTGCGCCCTTGTTTTTTTTTAGATATTATAGGTACCCTAGCTAGAGCAATGCTATGTATAGGCCTACTTTATTTCATTCAGGGTGATAAAAAAAACGCACAAGAACCTTGGTGTTGGTGGACCAATTATCTAATATTTTGGAAGAAAATTCTATTTTTTTAAAGAACTAGAAAAAAATGAGCGCGATGTTTTGTCTAACTTAACAGACGTTTTTGGTGATACTGGCATGTAGGTACGTATGTGTTGGAATCGAGCACTAGGAGCGCAGCGGGAATTTATCAGGAGCAAACCGGAAAAACAATAGTCCTGCCTGGTGTGGCCATTCTTGCGCCCCCCAAAGTCTACGCGCTGTGCCTGGGCACCGGTGGCACCGCCCTATTTACGGCACTGCCTGGAGCTTGAAGGAACAACCTCCTATGTCTAGCTGGAATAGGACAGTTTGCACTAATAAACTGGCTGCAGTTGATTCTGAAAAAATACACTTTTTTTAACCGATTTTCAAAGTTACATTCTCCTAAGGAATGAATGTCCCAAAATTGTTCTTTCAGTAGAAAATCCTCTAGAAAACTGCCATCCAGGTTTACTGAGCAAAGGAGTAAAATTGAAAAAGCTTTCAAATGTTGTCAGCTGTAACAAAGAAGATTTTAGGACATTTAAAGTATTTGTTATCAGTAGCAGGACGTGCATTTCCTTAGAAGAACGTAGCACATTATATTCTAGCCATCCTGTATTGTATGTGTGAGGACACAAGGTAAACTTCTAAAGATGTTATTCGTGAAAGAAGAATACAATTGATAAATTATCGTTCAGCAAAAAAAAATATCGTAATACTAGTTTCCGACACAGTTGGCGCCACCAGTCCGTTTTTGTTTTTAGAAAACAACAAATGTATCAATCAACGTCTTATTAATAATAATAATATTCATTTAATTGAGACTATGTTCAGAATTTTAATTAAAATTACAAAATAAAGTTAAAAATAAATTACAAACTACACAATATTAAAAACTGAAACTAAATAAACAAGGGAAAAATTGTTAAAGATTTTTCTTCTTTTTATTTAATTTTATTGATCCCAAGCCAATGTCGCTTACCGGGAACGTTCCCAAAATGTATACTTTTTTTAAAAACCTCAAGTCCATTATGAATTGAAAACCATAAAGCTTATTTTTAATTCTATCAAATTCGTGAGATTCATGAACATCTAAATTAAAATGTTGATTTTAATTTCTTGTAAAAACAATAACAGACTGTATTACTTTACTGTATACTGGTATTACTTTTTTGATTTACTTTTTTACTGGGCAAAATACTCATTCATTATTCTTCTTCCGTGGCTGGAGTAGTCAGCCTTTGTAGAATAATATGAGCAGAAGATAGCAAGAGCCATTCAAAAATGCTCGACATGCAAAAAGCACGCAGTCTGCATATGCATTAAGATACAAAATTGTGATGCTACCGGCAAATAACAATTTCATGCCTAAAAAATATTTCAAAATCAAACACGTTCATGATTTTGACAATATACAGGTGCATATTACAGCGAGCAATATCATAAAATAATTTTAAATAATGTTAGTGTATTTGCCTGTCTGAATGGCTACCTGGTCTAGATGATGCCGCCATAACAACCTCGAGTTGTGTTCCGGTATTAGTAACCAGGTTCTAATCGACGGCCTCTGTGGTTGAGCGGGCTAAGCCTTTGCCGGCGTACCTCACTGCAACGCCCTCTGCGTTGCAGTGAGGTTCCGGGTTCGATTCCTGGTATAGTAAATTTCGGAAACGTATTTTCTCCGTAATTTACTATGGTCTGGGTGTCTGGGATCGGCCCCAGAGTAGTCGGTTGTATATTACCCATAACACAAGCGTAACTTGCTTAATTTGGGGATATACAATATGTGTGTTTGCCGATTATTATTATTAAAAAAAAACTGCCCTTTAGAGAGCAGCAGCGTATTTGTAGCACCTTTGGTGTTACAAATGTCCATAGGCGATGGTAACCTCTTTCTATCACGTGGGCCGTCTCACTGTCTGCTGTACTCCAGCTATAAAAAAAAATAAAAAATACCTAATGCTCGTCATTACTAGGAAGCACTTCAATATGCGAGGAAAGACACAAAATTTGACTGCCTCTATGGTTGAGCGGGCTAAGTCTTAATCGGCCCAACACGCTAGAATGCAGAGGCTCTAGGTTCGATTCCTGGCATGGTAAATTTCGGAAACGTACTTTCCGTTATTTACTCCTGTCTGGGTGTCTGTGATCGGCCTCAGAGTGGTTCACTGTATATTACTCATAACACAAGCATAACTTCTTTAGCTAGGGGATTTACAATGTGTGTGTATCTCTGGCCGAAGTAAGAAAGAGAGTTGGTCTGAAAGAGAGTGTCGGGGTGAAGGTAAGGAAAGGAATGCTCCGGTGGTTCGGGCATGTGGAAAGAATGCATGATGAAAGAATGACTAAACAGATATACAATGCAAAAGTGGATGGATGCAGAAGTCGTGGAAGGCCATGACACACCTTCCATGATCAAATTGATCGTGTACTAGCAGAAGGTGATGTCAGGAGCCTTAAGAACAGACGAGCGTGCATGACAAGAGTTATGAATGTCAAAGAAGCAAGTGAGGTGTGTAAGAATAAGCCTAAATGGCGCTCTGTTGTTCGTGCCTACCCCGCAAGGGCACTGGCGTGAAGTTATATATATATGTATGTATGTATGTTTCTCTGGCAATTTTTTATTAACTATTAAATTTAACCGATTTTAATGTTAGTTATGATTAAAAGTGAATCTGACTTCATAATTTTCTTTATACGTGATATATTTTAAGTTAATGAACCATGAACTGACTCTGAGTACTGCGGTGAATGTGAGTACTTAACGTTTATTATTTAATATTTATTATGCAAATTATTGTTCACGCCACGGAACACTGACCAGAGTCGTCGGAGGAACACAATATTGTCGAAATTCAATACAAACTGATAACTTAATACCTATATTAAATTTATGAAGTTTCTTAAATTTATGAAATCGGTATAGTAAGATTTCAAGGTTGGCTATAAAGGCGCTTTTACAATTTGAAAAAATAAAATTACCCCATGGAGCGTCTGACATTTGTACATAATGAAGTATGTATACGAGCTGTCAGTGCATAAGTCGTCATTTTTTGGGAATTTTTCAAGGGTCATTGATTTTTTTTTTGTTAGCTATATTTTTTATTGCCTGAAGCAGGCAAACAGGCAGACCGCCCAACCGACGGAAAGTGGCTACCGTTGCCTATGGACGTTTGCTACACCGCTTTTTATCCGTGCACGAACATAGAAAGAAGCCAGGTGGTAGGGTATTTACTCGACTGGATGGCTACCACCCCTGGTCTAAAGTATGTCGCCACAACAACCTTGAGTTGTGTTCCGGCATTAGTGACCAGGTTCCAGTTTCCCTTAAGAGAGCAGCAGCGAATTTCTAGCAACATTACTGTTGCAAATGTCCATAGGCGATGGTAACCGCTTTCCATCAAGTGGGCCGTCTGCTTGTCTGCTGATTGCAGGAGCAATAAAAAACAAAACGATATCTTATTACTTAACAAACCTCTTCTCTGTGCTCCTCTTCGCTCTAATGTAAACTGGGCCGTATAACTGAAGATCGCTTCGCGTTTCGGCATGCGACTTTTAGTATTTAAGCTCAAATCAATAAATCACTAATAGACGGAAAGATAATGATAATAAAAACTTAAGTTCAGTTAATAATCGTGATAGTTCATTTGCATTTCTATTGAATGCTGGTCACATAAAACATTGGTCGTGATTTCGGATCCCTGATCTACAAGTTCAGATAACGCTTTCCGAATTCTAATGATGCTATGACGTATTTGAACTTCATTAATGTCATGTATTTTTATGATGATGTACCTTATTTATTAGTCATCACTCTATCCGGGAACGAAGAAGGAATATCAATTCTTACGCCTGGGAGGTCTGCTGTATCAAGGGACAAAACAACTCCTAGTCCAGAGTATGTCGCCATAACAACCACAATCTATATTTTATATTATAACTACCTGTGCCCGCAACGTCGGCCGCGTGGAATTTGCTTTCAAAACCCTCCGATTTTGAAACATTCTTCATTGGTGCTCCGCTCCTATTGGTCTTAGCGTGATGTATACTATCCAATGTAATTTGTTCTGAATAAAATGATTTTCTTTCTTTCTTTCTCAATAAAAATATTTTCATTGTACTTCAACATAAAATTAGTAACCTTCCTCGATAAATGGGCTATCCCACACTGAAAGAATTTTTCAAATCAGACCAGTCATCACAACGACCTGGTGTTGTGTTCCGCCATCAGTGGCCAGGATTTAGTCGCCCTTCAAGGCCGGCAGCACATTTGTACCACCAGAGTGTTACGAATGTCCATAGGCGACGGCAACCACTTTCCATCACAGTGTGATCGTCAACCTGTCTGCTATGCAACAAAAAAAATCAAATAGGGCAAGTGCGAGTCAACTAAAGGATTCCATAGAGATAATTCATAGGACTTTAAAAAGGCAATTTAATTTAGTTTTTTGTTGGAAATTAATATTTTAATAGGTACTATTATTTGGTCATAAGACAGTCTAGTCTAGGTTTAGTTTAACAAAAGATTATTTATTTATTTATTTAATTTGTTTGGGAAACATACAATAATTAATATTCTTAAATATAAAACACAAAATTAATACATATATCAATCAAGTTTCCACTAAAAAATTATTTATATAATAAAAATAAAAAATTGGCTCAAATAGTTAATTTAAAAAAAAAATACAATTATACGAAAAATTACATAAATAAAATGTCAATTTAATTTAGATTAGGTCAAAATTGAAAAAAAATGTCACAATAATTACTAACAAAATAGAGATTAGAAAAAGTAAGTATTAAAAAAAAAAGTTTATGTCATTATTCTAAAAGTCATTGGGTCATTCTAAATTACAACATTTTTTTATTTGGGTCTTAAATTGATGTAAGTTACCTATGAATGGATCAATACTAGTAAATAGTGCATTGTATTGCTGACAAGTCCGGTATAAAAACGTGTTTTTAGTATAGTTCGTTTTTATAAGTGGTACTACGAATAAGGATTTATCACGATTTATGATTTATTAGTTTAAAATATTAATAAACCGGCTCGAAAAAGCCAATTTTCAGAAGAGCTATTTGAAATTTTTTATTTCAATGCTTTTGATGTCTGTAATTATTTGGTTAACCTCATCTACCAGGCCACTCAGAAAGTATTGCGAAAAAAGTTTTCATGTACGAGAGACTGGCCAGTTATAATTTTGAAAACATGATTATTTATAAATAAAATAGGTACGTTCCAATTTCAAAATTTCCCTCCATATTGTTTGAGAGCTAATTTAGACTATCGTGTCTCATTGTAAAATGGATCTGCGCCGGGAACATTTTCGCGCTATGATTATTTTCGAGGTTATAAATCGAATAATATGATATAAAATTTTATTTATCAAATAAAGCCATATAGGTATAAATGAGAAGTTCGTCAAAATAATATCAAGTATGTTTCCATATCAAAAGTTAATATAATTACTGTCCTTAAAATAATAGAATAAAATAATACATCATCTCCGTTCTGACTCAATTCGTTATAATAGAATTTTTTCAAACACAGATAACATTAAGATGTGCCATTTTATTTGCCGCTTTTTCACAGGTAATTAAATTAACAGGTTTTTTATGATTCTTTTTTATTTAATTCTGTAGTACAGCATATATAAGTTTTTTTATAAATATTAAATAGGTTTGCGTTTGACCACGATCACGTCAAATGCTGGTTGAATATGGAGCACGCATACCTAGATTTCGGACTGGGCGTAACTACGTTCTAAGTCTCAGCCTTTCCTACATAAAAAGCGCGGGGCACATGGGAGGAGGGTGGTTTTAGTGTGTAGTGGTTGTTGCCCGTGCAACTTCTTTGAGTCTCCACAGAAGCTGGCTTGATTATTGTTCGGATTGCCCCTTATCAAAGGGGAAAGCCTTCATGATCAACTATGGTCTAATCCCTTGCAAAGGACCCAGTAATGTGCGTAAATAGAATTTCCCCCGCCTTAAAAAAAAAACGCATACCTAGATAGTACCTATTTACACGAGACTTGAAGATACTCGGGTTATACTTTTCGGGAAACACGGCCTCTGGTAGCGCAAACAAACCTTCCTAAAGAGCTATAGCAATAGTAATTTAAGAAATAAAAATTGTAACACCTATTAAAATAAGAATTTAAACGTAAAAAAGAAAAAAAAAGAATAAATAAATAAAATGCGATATCCTACCATACATCCATCCATCCACACCCATCAAATCCACCAAACATCCAGACATATTCATCCATTCACCCCTTCATTACCCAAACATCCACCATCCACAAAACACCTACGTAGCAATATTTATTTACCCAGTTAAGCAAGTAGTATTATAAATAAGGAAAAAATCTAACCTTTTTGAATAGTAAAAAATAATAAAAAAGAAACCACTTATCTCGTTCGCCTGAGTCTAAAGGAAAAAAAAAAGAAAAAACCTTCCTAAGGGCGTGATACTAAAACGACCCGAATATAACCCAACCTGGCTACTGATTCCGGAACATAACTCAAAGTTATCATAGCAGGCTCTAGACCTGTAGGCTTATTTACAAACGTCAGGTAAGCTTCCGAACGAAACAATTTGCAATCCGACGGAATTTGAAACGAAGGCATTCGAGAATATGCTTCCGACAGGATTTGTTAATAGCATTTCACGTTCCGTCGGATTGCAAATGGAACGTTTGGCAGCTGCTTATTGGACACGGAATAACTTTGTGAATATCTTTTTCTTTTTTTTTATTGCAGGAGATCAGCAGACAGGCAGACGGCCCACTTGATGGAAAGCGGTTACCATCGCCTATGGACATTTGCAACACCAAAGTTGCTACAAATGCGCTGCTGCTCTCTTAAGGGAGCCTGGAACCTGGTCACTAATGCCGGAACACAACTCAAGGTTGTTATGGCGACATACTTTAGATCAGGGGTGGTAGCCATCCAGTCGGGCAAATGCCCTACCACCTGGCTGTGGGTTGTTAAGTCACCTCTTACGACAGGCCGCCCGGCCGCAGGAAATTGTATTCTTTCTCCGTTCCTGCACGGATAAATTTTTGTTCCTGGGGGAAAAATACGACATAAAATCATAGTCTGATTCCCAGCACACAACTTTTTTATGTGGTACTGTGTTATTATTTAATAGTCGGTTAGTCGCTAGTGAATTAATTTATAAAGTATAATTATATTTTTTTATTTTTTTTTATTGTAGTAGTACAGCAGACAGGCAGACGGCCCACTCTATGGAAAGCGGTTACCATCCCCTATGGACATTTGCAACACCAAAGGTGCTACAAATGCGCTGCTGCTCTCTTAAGGGAGACTGGAACCTGGTTACTAATGCCGGAACACAACACAAGGTTGTTATGGCAGCATACTCTAGACCATGTTATTATAAGGTAGTTAATTTTGAATTAGAAATTAAGTTTGTCATTTCTAAGGGACTCCCAAAGACCATTCCTCCACTCAGTCTACAAAATATTACCGTTGAGGTAATCGCGATCCTCGAAGCCGCGGGTGAAAGCTGATTTATTTGTAAACTAGCTCTTACCCGCAACTTCATCTGTGTAGAATTTAATTTAAATTAATTTGCCCTCCGGTGCGGCGACGGCGGCAGCCTTTGATTTCTTTTTTCTAAAATAACAGTAGCCTAAGTTACTCCTCATAACATCAGTTATCTGCCAGTGAAAGTCCTAACAAAGTCAGTTCAGCCGTTTCAGAGATTAGCCGGAACAAACAGACAGACAGACAAAATTTAAAAAATGATTTTTGATGTCAGTACCGTATACTAATTTCATATGTATTTAGTAATACTTAAATTTTATTTATTTGTCTATAAGAATCCTTTTGAGTCCGACTCGCACACGGTCACTTTTATATTTTAACTCATCTTAACATTTCTTCATTTTATTTTATTTTGTTCCATTTTTAATACATTAAAACGACTTGGCATTAAGTCCTTACGTAAATAAAGATGCGTGATCACTTATAGCTTTAAAAGATCTATTTCGTCATAACAGCCATGAAAGCCTGAACAAATAGATCATTTCAATTATCACCTGTCGATCTTATCAATAGATTGGTTTCCATTTTGTTCGTAATATTTATGACTAAGTTATCATCACGATTTTGATTGCAATAATAATTATCGTTGGATGGAATTTGGTCTTCTTTTTACAGTAGCCTTCAATAAAAAAATCTAAGAAAAAGAAGAGTTAGGCTACTCTTGAAGTCAGTTTCTTCAAAAGCAAAAAATAAAATTTTCTATAACATCTTTAAGTTTTCTACAACTTTTTTGAATAAAAAAATCTGTGTGTATGCAATTCAGAGGCAGTAGAAGTGGAACTTTAGAGAATATACTCACAGATAATTCTTCTCTGACTTTTAATAATATAAATACAATTCTCTTAGCCTACATCCATCAATATATTATAATTCAAAATAAACTTCCTTAAGTATCAATTTCAATTTTTCACTTTTAGTCTAAAAAATATTATTATTAATTTAATTTCGGTCCAAACTGGACTTATGTTTAATCATCGGTCTTATTAACTCTGTAATCTCTGCTGCACAATGTAAAACTAGTATCTCATTCGATCCGTCCAAGCTGTGTGACTCTGGAATGAGTTACCTATTGCTATGAGACAAGCTTTTTTTTTTTTATATATTATAATCGGCAGACACACACACATTGTATATCCCCAAATTAAGCAAGTTACGCTTGTGTTATGGGTAATATACAACAGACTACTCTGGGGCCGATCCCAGACACCCAGACCATAGTAAATAACGGAGAAAATATGTTTTCCGAAATTTACTATACCAGGAATCGAACCCGGAGCCTCTGCGTTGCAGTGAGGTAGGCCGGCAAAGGCTTAGCCCGCTCAACCACAGAGGCCGTCAAGCTAAATCCTTACCGTCCTTCAAAAACCAGGTTCAGAAGTATTACTTTTCTATTGTGTATTCCTTATACTATTATATAAGTGTATGTATGTTTGTATTGTCAATTGTATATACATACATACATAACTTCACGCCAGTTCCCTTGCGGGGTAGGCACGAACAACAAAGCGCCATTCAGGCTTATTCCTACACACCTCACTTGCTTCTTTGACATTCATAGCTCTTGTCAGGCACACCTTGCGCATGTGAGCCTTAAGAACTGACGAGCGTGCATATGTATATGTGTGTATATTAGGGTGGCGCTAAATAACCGGTTTTTTTTTTGTCTCGACTGAAAAAATGTTAGTTTTTGATGTTTTAAGAACTCCCTCCAAAGGACAGCTTAAAAATTTTGTTAAGAGGTCGCTCCAAAATTTTTAATATTTCAAAAATCACCAAAAACTGATTTTTTTTTCTTGTTACGGTATAATGTTGTAGACCTAAAAATAATACGTCTCTGAAAGTTTCACTTAAAAATTTGAATTTTAAAAGGTCGCTCATTTTTTAAATTTTTATTTACTAGTGCATTACGCGCTCGAAAAAATCTAAAGTATATACCATAACGAGAAAAAATGAACGAAAAAAAAATACTATTTGGTGATTTTTGAAATCTTTAAAAATTTGGAGAGACTCTTAAAATTTTTTTGAGCTGTCCTTTGGAGGCAATTCTTAAAACATCAAAAACTAACATTTTTTTCACTCGAGACTCAAAAAAAAAGTATGTTTTTTTGCGCCACCCTTCTGTATATATATATTTATTTTGTTTTTGTACTTATATGTGCTATGTTTATTTATTATTCATCATTATTTATTAACTGCACCACCGTAAGTATTAAAATTCTATAAATCCCTGCCAAGGGTTGCCAGGAAGAGATTGCTTCTTAGCGATAATGCCGCCCGATCTACCGTCTTTTGTCTTTTTCTACTTCTGTTTGTCTATGATTTGGTGTACAATAAAGAATTATCTATCCATCTATCTCACTCTCACGCAGGCTTACTCATATAGATTTATGTGTTTATCTTTTATTAGTGTCGCTTTTTCGTTTCATCGACTTTCAAATCACAACGATTCTTAAAAATGTCTAATGAAAATGAAAATCAGTCCACAATTAACGAAAAAAACATGAGTCAAATTGAGAACCTCCTTTTTATAAAGTCGGTTTAAAATACTAACATATATAAATTGCTGAAATTAAAACCCTTCAAAGTCGAGTATTAAAAACAACAAACAAACACCCACCAGGATCTCATTTTAAACCATCAACAAATAAATAAGGATGTTACTTAACCAACTTAAAAAAAAAACAATAATTCGACACATGTCTAATTCATTGCTATGATGACTTAATACTCAATGATATTTATTGATGTAATAATAACCTATAGACTTTAAAATTTTTTTGTTAGGCTGTTGTGCTCAAAATACACATACATACATACAAGTATAATTATCACGCCTGTTTCCCATGTTCGTAGGCAGAGACCATAGATACCCACTTGCTACAATCTTGACATACATCTTTTGCTTTGTCTACATCACAAAATACACACACTGGCATAATTAGATGAACAGAAAAAACATAAGGAACTGCCAAGTGGCAGGGTATTTGCCCGTCAGGATTGCTACCACCCCTGTTCTAAAGTTTGGCGCCATAACAACGCCAGCGGCCAGGTTAAGCAGCAGCATATTTATAGCACCTTTGATGTTGCAAATGTTCATAGGCGATGGTAACCGCTTTCCATCAGATGGACCGTCCGCCTGTCTGCTGAACTCGTGCAATAAAAAAATCTTCCATCTCTCATTGCATGGAGCGGTATATGATGCGCCCTACGGGAGGAGGGGTGAAAGATTCTTTCCAGTGCGCTGAACACCGGAGCGCCCCTTTCTGGGGTATGTCATGAGCTTCACCATTTTTTTTACCCAGGAGAAATCCGTTTGAGGACCTAAGTCGCCACAAAGGCAGAACCTTGGGGGGATAATATAATTAATTATTAATAATATAGATAATTTATTTTATTATTTAATTTATAAAGTAATTTAAGTATGTGTATTTAATTTATAAATGATGTAGTTTAAGTATGTTTATTTATGATATACCTACTTAATGATCTGCAGCACCTACATCGCCAGATTAGGTTAAACTATTCCTTAAGTTAGGTTGCCTGGAAGAGATTGCTTTAAGCGATAAGGCCGCCTATTGTTTCTACCATGACAATATTGTAATTGTGTATTTTTGTTATTGTATATTTGGTGAGCAATAAAGTGTTATCTATCTATCTGAAAATACTTTATTGTTCGCCACATACACATAAAGTAAATAATTAACAGTCTTATCGTGTCAAGGCAGGAACAAAGGGCGGCCTTATCGCTTTAGAGCGATCTCTTCCAGACAACCCGGGCTGTGGATTGTGTGAAAAGAATCGAGACTGTATGTATAATATAATGTATAGTTTGCCGTGACGTCGCTTTAGGATTATTACCTTAGACTCTAAAGTCGATCATAACATCTTCATCTCTCCCATATTTTTTTTAATTTTTTTATTGCAGAAGTTCAGCAGATAGGCAGACGGCCCACTTGATGGAAAGCAGTTACCATCGCCTATGGACATTTGCAACACCAAAGGTACTACACAAATGTGCTGCTGCTCTCTTAAGGGAAACTGGAACCTGGCCACTAATGTCGGAACTCAACTCATGGATTATATATATATATATATATTTGTCTTATTTGTTTGTCTATTATACTTGCCATTTTAAAATTTTATATATATACTAGCTGTGCCCGCGACGTCGTTCGCCTGGAATTTGTTTTCAAGACCACCCGATTTTGAAACATTCTTCATTGGTGCTCCGCTCCTATTGGTCTTAGCGTGATGATATATAGCCTATAGCCTTCCTCATTAAATGGGCCATTTAAAATTGAAAGAATTTTTCAAATCAGACCAGTAGTTCCTGAGATTAGCGCATTCAAAGAAACAAACTCTTCAGCTTTATATATTATAGTATAGTATAGTATAAGACAGTTTTTTATTCTAGTTATATTGCGAGACCCACATGTTACACAATTTGTTTCTAATCCACCCTGAGGTTGTCTGGAAGAAATTGCTTTTAGTGATAAGACCGCCTATTGTCTTCTGTACTTAAACTTCTTGAATTGTATCTTAATGTTATACAATAAAGTATATTCTATTCTATCAACGTTGGTCTAACAGATCGTCATTTTTGCTCAGCTTAATCCAATTTTTAGGACTTAATATGTATATCTTCTGATAATTTGTGGTTATTTTTTTTATTGTGCTTTATTTATGACTTTTAATGTGTTTAGTTTACTTGTATATGTCCTAAGAATAAACCTGTTTTTTTGTATTGCAGGAGATCAGCAGACAGGCAGACGGCCCACTTGATGGAAAGCGGTTACCATCGCCTATGGACATTTGCAACACCAAAGTTGCTACAAATTCGCTGCTGCTCTCTTAAGGGAAACTGGAACCTGGTCACTAATGCCGGAACACAACTCAAGGTTGTTATAGCGACATACTTTAGACCAGGGGTGGTAGCCATCCAGTCGGACAAATGCCCTACCATCTGGCAAATCTTCTGATACTTTGTGGTAATTTTTTTTTTTAGTGCTTTATTTATGACTTTTAATGTGTTTGGTTTATTTGTATATGTCCTAAAAATAAACCTGTTTTCTTTCTTCTTTCTATAATTCGCGACCCGTGGGTGAGATTCGCCAGATCGGGGGTGGCACTAGCATGCCCAGTTAGTTCTAGTACCATGCTATTGCCACTCCCCAGTTAGGGATACCCACTAAAATCGCTGGATTTCCCGTCTTACGTCTTATGCCAGGGCTATGGGAAAGCGAGAAGCGGTCCCAACTCCGCGTGCCCTGGCAGCTGAGAGCCTCACGCCTCTTCTTCTGCCGGGGGACTTCTTTTATCCCCCGGCAACATACGTCATGCCCTTCACCAAGGTAAACCTAAGTATACCAACTATACCAACCAAAGTATAACAGTTAATTTACCCAAGCTGTTTAAATGTAATTAACATTCGCGTAGTTAATAAGCTTTAATTATCGCGGATGTTGAAAGTTAAAGAAAAAATAACCGCAGTTAACCTTTGATCTTGCAACGCTATGTAATGTTACACATTCGCGTAATATAAGAAGATTCTTTAATTTCAGGGTTGCCAGTTTATTAGAAGGTATAATTTTTATTGCCCGAAACAAGCAAGAAGGCAGAAGATGGAAAATGGTTCCCGCCGTTTTGAATATTATAGTAAACAAAAATTAATACACTTAAATAGCTCTGCCCGCGACTTTGTCCGCGTAATATTTTTCTTTTCGCGGAACCCAAAAAAAGCAGCCTAAGTTATTCCTTACAACGTTAGTTATCTGCCCGTGAAAGTCCCGTCAAAATCGGTCCAGCCGTTTTAGAGCTTAGCCGGAACATGTAGACAGACAAAATATCTAAAAATTGCATTTTCGGAATTTTTCACGTTTTTATTTTGACATTACAAACAGACACTTCAGTTTTATATATATATATATATATATATATATATATATATATATAGATGTATAGAACGGATACAGATTAAAACTACTTTTTGACGGTTTTTTGTGCAGTATTAATTTGATTCATATTTTTATTTCGACGTTTCGGCCACTTTTCTGTAGCAGTAATCACAGAGAACTAATATATCGATCATCTTCAATCCCTTAAAACCGTTATTTTGTGTACTACCCGCAACAACTAAAAAAATAGTATGATTATATTTGTTTTCAAATTACCTTCTTTTTACTTTTTTTATTACTTGAGTTCAGCAGACAGGCAGACGGCCCACTTGATGGAAAGCGGTTACCATCGCCTATGGACATTTGCAACACCAAGGTGCCACAAACGCGCTGCCGCTCTCTGAAGAGGGACTGGAACCTGGTTACTAATGCCGGAACACAACTCAAGGTTGTTATGGCGGCATACTCTAGACCAGGGGTGGTAGCCATCCAGTCGGGCAAATGCCCTACCACCTGGCTGTGGGTTGTTTTGTCGCCTCTTACGACAGGCCGCCAGGCCGCAGGAAATTGTATTCTTTCTGCGTTCCTGCACGGATAGAAATTTACGAAATTTCAAAGTTTTTAAAAAAGAGCCACAATTTTTTTCTTGCCAACAATAAATATTAGTTGCATAAATTGGTTTGATAAAAACAACCAAATCTATTTATTCATATATACGAGTAAGTAGTGTTTTTCACAACAAAAAGGTAATATTTATGTGACATTATTAGATAATGACTTATTATTATTAAATTAAAAAATGAAAACAATTAAACATTAACTTACAAAACTAACTTATGCTTCAATAGCAAACAATTGGGCAAACAAATTCAATGAAAGCCATGTCTTTTTAATATGCTTTTATTAGCTTCATACGCATGTTAGTAACGGAATCTTTCAAGTTAAATTTAATCGACTTCCCGGTTTCCGATTGAGCTGAAATTTTGCACGTATGTGTATATCGCGTGACAATGCAATAATATGGTACCATGGACCTGATCTGATGATGGAGTCGGAAGGTGGCCATAGGAACTCCTGTACTAAACAAGATAGACCCGTCTTGTATGGGCTCGTTTTATTTGTCTTGGCTAGCACTCTGCTGCTACATGATGTGCAGGATCTCAAAAGCGTGTATTTAGAAACCTTTTTTAAAAAAGCTTGTTTTTACATAACGTTCCATTTTATCATAAGAGTGTATTTAATTCTTTTTTTAAAGTTTCCACGGAGAAGGGAATTAAATCACTAAATAATCACTAAAAAATGAAAAATAAATAATAGTAAAAAAAAACTAAAAAAATACGCTTTTATAGAAAATCCAACTAAAAAATAGAAAATAAATTGGAATTAAAAATAGTGTAAGAAAAATGATTTTATTGTAAAAAAAAGCGTGGGGTGTTATAAATATATTATGAACAGATATGAGTAGAAGGGTTATTTTGATAATATCCTGAAAAGCTAACTAAAGAGCCGCAGCTTTACATTGCCGACCCCTGGTCTAGTCCTACCACTCTTTCCAAAGGAGTTTTAGTTACTGTTAAAGGAGGAGAAGCGGCGTAACAAACGCCTCAGCAACGTGTTTTCTTAACATAATATTTGGTATTATATGTAACCAGCTTTTTGCCACGGCTTCGCTCGCGTTAAAAAGGAATACGTATTTTATGAAGTGGGCATGTTATATTTCTTAAAAGGTCGACACAACAAACAACCCATAGCCAGGTGGTAGGGTATTTGCCCATCTGGATGGCTACTATTGCGTCACGTTTCATCCACCAATTTATTGATGTATAATTTAGCACAGTTAAAGACTTCGGTTAATACATGAAAGTGATGCTATGTAAATACCTACTCACATTCCTTCAGGTGGGTCGTCAGGCAGTCCGTTGTATTCCAGCAATAAAAACGGGCTCGCCGACGTGTTGCCGTCTTCAATAAAACAAATCCATATCGTAGTGCAGAGGAAAAATGTAGACCTGAAGTTCCCTCCAATTGTTGTACGCGATATAAACTTTCTAGAAAACAGTTGCATAGTTGAGGGTGGTCAAGGAAATGGGGGTGAACATATAGCCAATGATGAGCAGTGCGGCTGAGAAGGTGAAGGAAGCTCTATTAGTGAAATGAATTAATACACCTTTGAGAAATTTTCAATTCAAATTTTCAGAAGCAAGTGAGGTGTGTAAGAATAAGCCTGAATGGCGCTCTGTTGTTCGTGCCTACCCTGCAAGGGAACTTGCGTGAAGTTATGTATGTATGTATGTATGAGAAATTTTCGTTTGTACGGCCACGTTTTGCGGAAACCGGCTAGTTACGTGGGGAACAAATGTTTAGCTATACCGCTTCCGCCAGGATCCGATCGGAGGGGTAGCCTCAGGAAATTCTGGATTGACGTCGTAAAGAATGATATGCGAACTAATGGTCTCATAATTAGGGATACCGAAAACCACGCGAAGTAGAGAAGAAAAAGTTGGACAGCGTACCCCGGGTTTCGAGGCAAACGCTCCAAATGCAACCGGGACTTAACGCTAGCATAATGATGAATTGAAATTTTGATGAAATTTTTAAGGGCAAAAAATATAATAAAATATTATTATTTTACTATGATCCCATTAACGGAACACTCCGGGATCGATTCTAGATACCCAGACCCAGAAACGGATTTTTTTTTCCGAAATCTACCATTCCAGGAACTGAACCCGGAGCCTCTTCACTGCAGTGAGTATGCCAGCAGAGGCATATCCTATTCAACCACAGAGCCACCACATACCAAAAAAGTACCAATTTATTATATTACACAAATGTAACTTGCTTAGAGATTATGTGCCTGTGTGTGTTTGTCTATCGATTATAATATTATATTATTATAGAAAATACAAATATGGATAAATTAATCTGAAATCTAAAATCTGCGGAGTGACGCTCGCGGACCGCGTTCGTAATACCGAAGTAAGAAAGAGAGTTGGTCTGAAAGAGAGTGTCGGGGTGAAGTTAAGGAAAGTAATGCTCCGGTGGTTCGGGCATGTGGAAAGAATGACTAAACAGATATACAATGCAAAATGATCAAATTGATCGTGTACTAGCAGAAGGTGATGTCAGGAGCCTTAAGAACAGACGAGCGTGCATGACAAGAGTTATAAATGTCAAAGAAGCAAGTGAGGTGTGTAAGAATACGCCTGAATGGCGCTCTGTTGTTCGTGCCTACCCCGCAAAGGAACTGGCGTGAAGTTATACTATATTATTATTATTATTAATAAATTAATATATATATTTGATAATTTAAATAAATGTAAGGACCTAAGAAAGTTGTACCAAAATCTATTAAAAAACTCATAATGGTGGCGACCCAGAGATGCGCCTAGACCGATACAGTGCATTGCGATCCGATGGCCGTGATACCATTTTCTGTCGGCAAAAGCGTTCTAACCTCACGAGTATATAACCCCGGGTCGACTTAACCCATCACAGTTTAACGCGGCTATTCGCAAGGAACACAACGTTCTAATAAATATATTTTATCATATAATAATTAATATAAAAAAAATGAAATTGGTGAGTACTGTGTTTTCACTTTTTTCGCACTCAAAAAACTTTTAAGTTAAGAACTGGATTTTTGGGAAACATTATAGGAGCATTAGTAACATCTGCTTACTACAATATTAGGTTTTAGGACTTTTCATTCCATACAATTTTAAAATTTGACATTAAGCTCAGTCTTAATAATTAGTAATATTTAATGACAGCTCGTTAGACTAATATCCTGCCTTATTATATCCATTTTAGTGAACAACAAATGGGTTAAAAAGAAAATAATCGTTAGAGCACAGTGTCCCAAACTGCTCCACTTGACCCCTAATTAAAAAATATTAAAAGCCCATTTTAATAGAATATTTTTAATCTCCTTTTTGTGTTGATTTTCTGAATGCTGAGGGTTGTGATTTCTTTCTCATGGACTATTTTACCCCATGACTCGGTCTTCAGCACCTCTAATATCGTGGCTGATAGTGGTGCTTGATGTAGACTGTGCGCCCAACAAATATATAAGAGAACGATTCTATAACATTTTATTACTTCTAAATCTATATTGTTTTGAATAATTTTTCATGTTTGTTATTGTAAATGTACATCCCAATTTTATCTCCAGAAGAATTAAAATGATTGTCACAAGTTACAAATTTGATCCATACAGTAATACGTTATAGTGTAGCATATCGAATAAAAGATATTTTAAAACGTATATAAATGCATTTAGGAAACTAGATCATCTCTTAGTTTCGATAATTATAATTAACTAAAATCATACACATGCTATTTTAAGACCCTAGTAGTTCACAGTGAATAATAGTAAAGTACTTCACTAGAAATTTGGGTGGGTACAGCTTTGTCCTCTTTGGGAACCAAAGCACCCAACGTTAAGACGCATCCTAGAAACACCCATTTTATAGTCGATTGTTTTTACCAATGCCTATTTCTAACTTAATTTATTCTTAAAGACTAATTTTGTCACGATAGGTATTTCAAAAGATTTTCTTTAGTTATTTAATATGTCTGTTATTAATAAAATTTCATTGTAAGCTAGTTTCAAAACTCCATCATAATTATATTAAATATATATTAATCTTCCTAAATCTAAAAAAAACAATTTCTTTAACGTCTAATGAATATATTAATCATTCAGTATTCAATTAACGTAAAACATTTAAACATGTTACTAAATATGTAACAAATTTATTATAAATACTAGCAAAAACTTTAAAACACGCAATTAATTTAAAGAGTCTGCAATTAATTCAGAATTAATTAATACAATCCTGGCATATTCTATAATAATTTTAAATGTAATTGAATAAATGAATCATTGCGGCGCATTAAACTCATCATTTGCAATTAAGTTGCCGCTGTAAGAAAAGTAGGGCGTTTGATGAACCGCTTTTTATCGGACAAGGCTTTGAATTCTGGGCTATTAAGCCTAAAAGGATATAGTGTCCTTTTAGGAATCCTCGTACGTTAATCTAAACCTTTCTCAATGACATGTTTATTTATAGTTCCTTTAATATTCATTAGTATAATCAACTGAATGTATGATTTTATATATAATGATTATTTACCTTCCTTTAAGGATATTCTGTTACATATTTTCACGTGCAAACGGTGAAATAAAATATCTAATATATAATATATAAGATGTGTGAAACCCGCACAGTCCACCCTATGGCTGGTTCCTACGTAACGGGCAGTTTATTTGCCTTATTGGCGCTTAAAATCTGACATAAGCCCCAGACAATTAATGTTAAATTCAACCGGTGGTAAAGCAAGTTAATGAATATTAAGATGTTGTGTTCTGGCATTAGTGGCCAGGTTCCAGAGTCGCTTAAGAGAGCAGCAGCATATTGGTAGTACCTTTGATGTTGCAAATGTTCTTAGGCGATGGTGACCGCCTTCCATCGTGTGGGTCGTCTGCCTGTCTGCTGAACTCATACAAATAAAAATATAGGAACCGCATATTAAAAGTGCGGGTAATGCGTCTATTCCCCTGTAAATGGGAGACCCAAGCCAAGTGGGTCGCTAATGGACTGTTATTACTATTATTTAGGGAATATATACATAATCCGTACAGAGAAAGAATATTCATGAGACGGGGCGAGCTTTAAGAGGGCATTTGCCCGTCTGGATAGCCCCCGGCCCTGATCTAAAGTATGCTGCCATAACAACTTTGAGTTGCGTTCCGGTATTAGTTACTAGGTTCTAGATCCACTTAGAGACCGGCAGTACATTACTAGCTACCTTTAGTCTTGCAAATGTCCACAGGCCATAGTAACCACCTTCAGCCACATGGGCCATCAGCCTGTCTGCTATGCTCAAGCAATAGAAAATCGTTAACAATGTATCTATTCCAATGTTAAGCGATTACTTTGTCTAGGATAGAGCATACCTAGAACCTATTTTTTATTTACTTAGGTAAATACTCAGTCACGACTTGAAGACTTTCTTAATTAAACAAAGCTATTTATAGCCCTGATTTTTTACTTTAACTTTTTCCTTGACGGCAATAATACGTCAAGGATATAAACTTAAAGTAAGGATTGTCCTAAAAGGAACGTCATTCTCAGCGTAATGGTGGTCGGTCGACCATCGCTGGTCTTCAGCTGGGCCTATAAGGTATCGTCACGGCACGCCGCAGTAACCCTGTTCTAGATCCCGTGTCGTTCCAATAACATACAATCTTCCGGGAACAGGTTAGGTTTAGTGGGTAGTTCGTCGGATTTCGCTCTTCGTGGTGGGGTATCGGTACCTTAGCAGAGTCCCACACGCACTCGTGCAAGCGGCATTAGGCACTGCATTTGACCTCTCCCCGTATCAATGGCCCGAGTATTTCGCAGAGACATTCCCTGCTTAACAAAAAAAAGATATCATCACGGTAGATATTACACTATAGCGTAAGTGTAATGCTTAAATGCAAAACTGAGTGTATTTACACACAATTTATCAAGTATCACAGATTAAATTAATTGAAGCTCTCATCAAAGAATTTATATGCCTACCTCGATATCTCCAAAAAAAGTAAAAGGTTTAAAATGTTATTTTCTTTTTAGTTCGTGGTAGCCGCTGTTCTTGGGGTCTGTTTAGCAGACCGCCTCGACAACAAGTACCTCCCACCCAGAGGTAGCGCCGGCGCTGGTTTCGGACCAGGATTCAATGGAGCTGGACCTAAGGGTGGATTTGGGGGTGCTGGTGGATCGGGAGGATTCGGAGCTGGTGGAGCAGGAGGCGCTGGTGGATTCGGAGGCGGCGCTGGTGCACCTGGCGCAGGAGGCTACAGCGGCGGTGGTGCTGGCGGATTCGGTGGTACTCAATACGCTGGTAACGCCTACAATGCTGCTGCTGGACAATACAACGCTCGCCAATCTTCCGCTGATGCTGGTGCTCAAATCCTAAAACTGAACAGCGAAGTCACAGCTGACGGTTTCCAATACGAATACGAGACCTCCAACGGAATCCGCGCCGATGCCCAAGGCGTTGCTACCAACGGTGTTCAGTCTCAAGGTAGCTTCGCGTACAAGGGTGATGATGGCCAAGATTACAGCATCACTTACACCGCTGATGAGAACGGCTTCCAGCCCCAAGGTGCTCACCTCCCCACTCCACCCCCGATCCCTGAAGAGATCCTGAAATCCCTGGAACAGAACGCCCGTGATGAAGCTGCTGGTATTGTTGATGACGGTGAGTTTTTTATGACCAAATTTAATATACAATTTAATTGCAGTAAAACACATTTACATACAAAAGTTTCTAATAGACTTAAAAGTCAGTAATCATATTTGAATAAGGATAAAGTTAAAGAAGAATATCTTTGGCTAACTAAATCTAATAATTAAGTAATATTAATTCTATTATACTCTTATCCGTGCAGAAACGGAAAAAGAATATAATTTTCTGCGGTCGGGCAGCCTGTCGTAAGACGCGACAAAACAACCCACAGCCAGGTGGTAGGTTACTTGCCCGTCTGGATAACTACCACCCCTGGTCTACTGTATGTCACCATAAGGACTAGTTGTGTTCCGGCATTACTGACCAGGCTCCAGTCTCCCTTTAGAGAGCAGCAGCGCATTTGTAACGCCTTTGATGTTGTAAATGTCTATTGACGATGGTAACCACTTTTCATCGGTTGGGCCGTCTGCATGTCTGCTGAACTCATGACATAAATAAAGAAAACTACCCGTGATCACAAAAGACGATAACAAACAAAATTCTGACCTAGGCTTAATATTTTACATACTGAGCTTAGATCACAATTTCGCCAAATTATATCAACGCGCTACATAATACAAAATTTAAAACGGAGAAAGAGCAAAATATATTTTTAATAGAAAGAAATAACTCAATAATTGCAGTAAAACGTTTTTACAGTATTTCAAAATGATCATTTAATTCATTCAACATTTAATAATATACACAAAATAAGCTATAAAAATACAAAAACTGTCAGACAGAAAAAATATAATATAATGAGGATGCAAATTAAATTTTCATGCCTAATTTAAACAGATGGCTGGCGTAACAAAAAACTTTTTGTGAAATAAGCATCAAATTTTAAAGAATATCTTTGTTAAATAAATATACCAGAAGATGCTTGAATATGTTTTGTTCAAGCTTTGATAAATACAATCACCTATGATATCCAATCTAACCGTCGTATTCACAGTCTGATAATCTGGTTACGATGATCAGTGAACTCTGAACGGTGACACTTGAATTTCTAGTTTTCAAGGTATGAAAGGAAAGCGAGGACGATGAAGTTAGGTCTGCTGCTCTCTGACTCGATATACAAGTCAGAAATCAGTAGACCGAAGTTAAACTTCTCGAAGTAATCTTATTGTTTTCTCAGAAACTGATGCATAGTTCGGTAACAGTAAAGAATAACATATGAATTTCAAAGTTATTAAGTCTGTGTGTCGAATCAAAAAGCACCGTACAAACATAAAATGTCCTTAGATTCCAATATGAGAACCCAGACATTTTCTCTATCCTATGGTCTCAATCGCTAATTGTGAGCTTTAATCTCTTATAGATTAGCATCCACTCTAATTTTTCAGCCCTATCTGGGGTGATAAAGCAGTTATAGACTCTCCGATCATCCGAAAACTATTTTTTCAATACTTCGATTCTCTTCCATCCATTCTACATTACTCACCAAGTTGTTAGCTTTGATATTTCCTATCACTCTCCGATCAGCTACGAAATTTACTATTTAATTGCTCTAACCCTTAATCTTATATCCCCCTCAACGGAAGCTCCCTTATTCAGGCTTTTCAATCTTTCATCAAGATTGTTCCCATGATCTGAAAATTCTGAAATCTCAAAAATTCTAAGTAAAACATTCAACTAATGGTACAAAGGTCACACAGTATCCTTAATCACATAACCGCATGTCGACCTTGATAATCTTATTAATGTTTGTTAGTAAGTGGTTATAATTTAAGTTGAAAGTGGGACAAATCTTACAACATGTACTGAAAATGATGCATCTAGGCATCTCAGTACTTTCAAAATCAAATAACTGTTTTTATGGCTAATGTATTTTTATGCGTCGCTTTTTGGTTTTTTTGTGGACACGATTTTGTAAGACTGGCCTACACTGACGGTTACGCGTGAAGCATTACAGACGATCATTTTGGTTGTATGGTATTAACTTACAGTGTCAAATGTTACTTTCTGTCGGATAATTATGAAGTTAATGTTTTTAAAAATATTTTAGTTGCAAAGGTAAATATTGGAGGCTTTATACAAGCCTTTAGAAGGACATATTTTGAGATCTATTCAGTTAAATGAGTGTCATCGTAACTGCTTTATGACTTATAAGACTTACTAGTGATTTTTTCAGAATAAACAGTGTGCGATTTGTGCTTTATATAATTTTCTAGTTAATTACATAATAAAGTGGACCTTATAGATCTTATTTTAATTCCAATTTTTTTATATACATAAACAGGTCATAAGTTCTGTCATAAACTCTTCAATGAAACAATTGTATGACTATTGTTGTTTGTATAAAATATATAGAAAATGCTAATATTATTCGAGTAAAATACCTCTGACACAGTTAGAAATAGACAGACGATATTATGATGGCGCTGTTCTATAGTTTAACAAGGGAACCGTAAAGTTAAAAAGTATTTTTATCAGTCGTTATTAAATATACATCTATGCAAAACTTATTCATTGCGATGGCTCATTAATTTCTTACAGAACAAACTCACATTACAAAATTACATGTTTGCAAAACACCTTATTTAAGAACTGTAATTATGAAAAATAATTTCACGTAATTCTTAAAGAATAGCCGTAATTACACATGTAAATTAATAGCTAAGGCATTATTATTTCATTAGTGTTTTTTGTTGGTTAAGTAAAATAAGTAATCTTACTTAATATCTGTTTTGAGAGTTGATTACATTAAGTTGCTAATGTTTATGATGTTAGGTCATTAACAATATTTCTTCTAATGAAATAATGTTTACTTAATAGAATCTGTGGTATAATACTCTAAGCATTAGCTTGCTTAGTTGACTAGAGTGCAAATGTCCCAGGTTCGATTACCAACAGGGTAAATTTATTATCGTAGCTAATGTTCTCTTATTAAAGTTGTTCGTTGATTATTGCTCATAACACAATTGTAACTAGATCAACTTAGGATTGTACAATTGTTTGTAAGTCTGTTGATTTATGTGGTTAGATAGATAGAAAACTTTTTATTGTTTACCCTTTAAGTACATCAACATTATTACAGCTAGAGATTAGAACAAGGGGGCGTCTTATTGCTTATAAGCAATCTCATCCAGACAACCCAGGTTACAGTTCCGGTATCAGAAATGGCAATGTGTGACGATGGTATGCAAATTGGATACAAAATAAATAAAAAATGTGACTAAAATACCTTCTCAACCCTCCATTGAACACTAATAACCATTTCTATTTTAATCTCTAGTGTTTAAATGAAACCGATGAGCGGTTTCCAAGGTGGGAATAGTGTGACATCTTTCATACAAAATTAATAATTCTGCAAATAGAAGTTTTCACTAAAATATTGGTATTTATTTTGAAATCATATGCACACAAAACAACCGATAAAAATATATACGATTCATTTGAAAATTTCCATTATTCAAATTTTGGTTAAAATCCTTAGGAATGTAGGTATCTATCTATAATTTCGCAAACCATACGGTCTAAGTGCCGTTCATAGATTTATATTACCCATCTTTAATCCCTTTTAAATCGCCGACAGTAATTATAAGGCTGTAATTGCTATAGAATCTATTAAGAGTTGCTCAGTAAGTGAACTTTGATCTGGATTAGCTAAAGCACTTTACGGATTTCCACGCGATTCAAATCTGTTTGCATTCAATTAAGGTTCATATCCCACGTGGTATCGTAAGCTTAAAATATTAGTTTATTCATTTTATGTATTCTATAAATGTTTTGTATTGTGCATATATTAAAATGTGAAAATAGCTGTTTGACACCTTGTTTCACACAAGGATATATCCTGGCGAATGGCATAAAGCTATTTTTAGTCTTGATTCTTGAAACCCGTCTTACAGGGGTTGAAATAAGAGGAAAAATTGTATTGGCAACCCACAAGTCGTCAAGCTATGAAAAATCATATTTAGGCTTTTGACGAGAAATACTTCCTTGCAAAATTTATTGCTAAAGATAATAAATTAAGAGGGTAACAAATATGAGTTTTATAATTTATACATTTTCTGTATATGCACTCTTTGTATATATAGTTGATTCAATTATAAATTTTGGTAGATTCGTGGTTAAGGTACCCGACCATCCTCCAATAACGTAGGAACCAACCTTGGCAGGAACTCCTAATAATTTTAAATGTTAATGAGTTACTTTTATTAGCCCTAGTGGTCCATTTTCAAAACTACAATTACAATCGATGCAGTTGTAATTTTATGCTAAATAGACCCAAGATGCATCATACCTATGTTCATTAAGATTACTGTCGTACTATGTCATCATTTATTCCGTATAGTTTATAACAATCAAGCGCACTGTAAGTTGGGTATACTGCGTGCACTACCGGGCCAAATGCTTCTCAGACTCGGTCACGACGCTGACGCAATAAAGGTACCGATCCCACGTCATTTTGTAACTCATCAGCCTCCGGGTGTAATGTATCAGTAATCTGAACTAAGGTGAGAATGTGATGCAAGTTGTTTGCACTGGCCACACTTGAATAGTCCATATTGTTCACCGTCTAATCGATTTGTTCCTTTAGTCCTTCTGCTCGTTAGATTTTTTTTCTCCATCCCTCGATGAATTACATTATCAGGGACTTCTTATTTTACATTTTTACACTCTTTTCTTTTTTTTTTGCATTAATATATAGTTTTGATTTCATTTAGAATTATATCCATTCAAATGTAATTGTTTTTAATTATTAAGGTATCCGTCTATATATGTATTGCCATCAAAAATACCTTACAAGATTGTTGCAATTACGTTACTTATTCTTTCTGAGTGGTAATTTGTGGTAATTATTAATCCTGGTAATTGCTAAAGTCTCTTTTAATACACTTCGCATGATCTTCAATATCCTTCATTATCCGTCTGGTAACTTACCTGTCCTGCTTCGAGACGTCCAGTATCTACTTTCTTAAGCAACCAGCTTTTGATCCAAAAACAGGCTGTAAAAGGGTTGCACAATACATACATACATATTAGCCTCTTAAAACCGTTGGAAAAAATTCCATGCAGCCTAAAATTATAGCATTTAATTATATGGATGATAGTTAAGTCAATTTATTCACCTATGGTCAGCTTATATTGAAGCTTCAAGGAAATATATAAAATAGATTCATTTTCTTACGTACTTACGAAAATAATAAATTTCGCAAGGTGGTTATATTCAAAATTATAATTTGAAGGTACATGTCATGGTGTACCTATAGAATCAAAACTTGTAGACAAATATGTTATTAAAGCAATCAAAGACGAGCCTTTGCATTAGGTTCGGAGTAATAACAGTATATTTTACCGTGGCAAATCATCAAATCTAGACCTTAAATAAACCGTGCAACCGAAATCACATTTTAATAACGGCTCATTCCCACAAAATACCATGCGCGAGCGCATCTCTAATCTAAACCGCTTTAGAGCACGTGAATTGTACCGCCTTGGCGAATTATTGATTACGTCGTGACTACATCTCTTACCGTATTATTGCAAAAGTTTAAACATATTTCAACTAGATACAAATGAAAGGTATTGGAAGTTATTAGTGTCCCTTAACCTGATCAAATCTTAAGATCGTTATTCTTTTTTTATTGCTGGAGTACAGCAGATCGGCTAACGGCGTAATTGTGATGGAGAGTGCTTACCGTCGCCTATGATCATTTGCAACACCAAAGGTTATCAATGTGCTGCCGGACTCGTAGATGGGACTGGAACCTGGAGTCTAGACTAGGGGTGGTAGCCATCGAGTGGGGCAAATGTCCTCTGGCGGTGGGTTGCTTTGTCGCCTCTAACGCCACAGAAACTAGTAATCTTTCTTCACTCCGTTCTGCAGAAACTATGCTCATTTCCTCTCTATCGGGAGCATTTATAAGGATTTCTTAAAAAGTTTAAACTTAAAACTGAGTGTCCTAGTTATATGAAGCCTTCGATCAACAATCAACTATTGTTGATCGAAGTATGAAGCTTATGTAACATAGTTATTTTTTGAGTACTTGTTTTCTTTTTTGATAATTGTCTAAATAAAATTTTAGTTAAATTTTGGAGTTTATATGGTTAGTTTAATATATTTTCAACTTTAATATTTCTCTTTAGATCTTTCTTAAATTGACTAAGACATTTAAGTATCATTAAATAGTGTACTTTATTGCAATTTGTGTTTGATGTAGCAAAGTGATCTTCTAAAGAAAACATGCTTTAAAACTTACATAGAAATGAAACTTACAAAAACAAATTTTTAGAAACCATAATACTTAGATACGTACAACATAATAATAGATGATTTCCTATGTCGCAAAGTTCTCTTACATTCAAGGCAAGGCAACTGAGAAAACCATAATGAATACTATGCTCTATATGATATTACTCTTTAATTATATATATTTCCAGTAAACTGAAATACACAAAAGGATGACCTTTTCACGCTATCGAATAACGCGATCGTTGTACACCACGCCTTAAAAACGTTGCACAGATCGGTCACGAACATCACGATGTGACCCGGAATACGCTTAGTGCAGGACGAATGCTGAATCTTTTTCTATTATTAGTATTAACTTAAATAAATATCAGGCTTCTTAAAAAGGTTGTGAACAGATTTTTAAGGTCTATATGCGGCGCTCAGACAAAATAAAAGTATAGACGGAGCCGTCTTCTAACTAGGGGATTCTGTTTGAGGACTGTCCTCTGCGGGGTAAACGCGGTGATCAGTATTTTTTTTATTGCAGTATTCATCAGACAGGCAGACGGAAAGCGGTTTCCATCGCCTATAGATATTTGTAACACCAAAGATGCTAACACAACTCAGGGTTATTATGGCGACATACTTTTGACTAGGGGTAGTAGCTATACAGTCGAGCAAATACCCTACTATCTGACTGTGGGTTGTTTTGTCGCCTCTTACGAGAAGCCGCCCGGCCGCAAGAAATTGAATTCTTACTCCGTTCCTGCACGGATAGAACTGCAGGGGGAATATCTTGTTTTACGATACATACACGGGCAACAGATACGGGGGAGACCAAAAGCAGCGCCTAATGCCTAATGCGAGTCTTGTACCAAACGGCGACTGGTGTCTCCTCCGAGGAAAGGCCGACAAACTACCAACTAAACCTACCTACGTCCCTTCGAAAGCATATATTTAGAACGTAACAAGATCTACGTCGTTGTTGGTCCACTGTGCCATTCTTATGCGCCGAATGTGGTACTAAACCCCGGGAGTCAGGGCCGTAGTGCCACTACGTACAGTAGAGGTGATTCCACTGATACCAAAATTCGTTCCTGCGCCTTATGCTAGGGCTACGGGAGTGCAGAAGCTCAACCAACTCCCCTTGCCCTGGCAGGCGGGGGCTCCTAGAGCCACATCCACATAGACGGAACATATGTTAACAAAAATGACAAATGAAGTGAAGCATGTTTTTAAGACGTGTGCGAGTATATGTAATACTAGCTGTGCCCGCGACATCGTCCGATATTTTTTTTTCACAGAACCTTAAAAAAAAAGATAAATCAAATTGAAGTGTCTGTTTGTAATGTCAAAATTACAGCTTTCTACTAAATGCATATGAAAGTTTATACAGCACTTTTATCAAAAAATCAATTTTTAAAATATTCGTCTGTCTGTCTGTCAGGCTAGATGTTCGGGATAATCTCTGAAACGGCTGGACCGATTTTGTCGGGACTTTCACTGGCAGATAGCTGAGGGTATAAGGAGTAGCTTAAGCCATTTTTTTTTACTTTTGAAGAGTTTATTAGGGTTTCACGAAAAAAAAATCAACGTGGACGAAGTCGCGGGCACAGCTAGTCTTCAATAGATTTTGACGTGACGCGAGGTGCAACTACGAATGAGCCCAGTGTAACACATTTAAAATATGCAGTATTTTAAACTGTCTAAAACATAAATAGTTTAAATTTCACACAACAACCAAGAAATTAATGACGTGTGAAAACTAGTTTCAAAATACTTTAACACCTTATTCGCTTGAAATAAGGTCTATAGTTATCATAATAACAATCTCATTCATTTTGTAACACCCAAGCAAACAATGGATAGTTTTTTGATAATTATCTTAACTGTGCATTAATTATAAACCTATCAGCAGAGATGCGCCGATTACTTATCTGATAGTGTGAGTTTATTGAGTCATTTGGTCTTTTTATATTTAAGCTTCTATATTATTTAAATTACCTTTTATAAATATGTTTTATAATTTTTAAACTCTAGTATCAGTATAATAAAACTACGTTTTAACGGTTTTAAGCGCGGTAATTTTATTTTATTTTGGTTTTTCCGACGTTTTGGTCACTTTTCAGTGGCCGTGATCACGGAAGACAAAGATATCAAGTGTCAACGAGTATTATTAAAGTTTTATTTAGCCTACCGCCAACTTATTAATTTTAATTATTTAATTTTAATTTTGTTTATGGTTATTATTTACTCTATGGGAGCCTAATCTAATTTACTACCGCTTCGCAACATGTTATGGCTTGAAGAGAAGAAGCGGCGCAAGAAACTCTTCAGCAAACATGCCTAGCTCTAATAATTTTATATAATATTAAAATGGGTGGAAGGAAAAATAAAAGTAATTATCAGTATCTAGTATCAGATTAAATTAAAATATAGACGAAGCCTATGTGCACAAAAGCATAAAATGAAGTGAAGCCCTTTTTTTAAACTTCTGTGCTGTTGTGTGATTAATAGTAATGTATCCACTGGAAACTATTCCATTTTTTAAATATTGACGTCACGTACGTACTGCGGCGCGATCGGCATTCTTTAGCCGGCTTCACTTTGAGAGTCCGAGATTCCGTCTTTCTATTAATGCTCTAACTTTTCTTAGAAAATACTATCCATTCTCTAACATAATAGACAAAAATTCCACTCATATTAAAAACAAATTATTTGTTGGTTATACAATTTTTTTAAAGTCGTGGTTGAAACGATGGTAAAAACTCAATGCTCGAAGTTCGAATCCTGTCCGGAACGCATGCAATTTAGTTAGTTAGTTTAGGCAGTTTTCAGAACTAATGTATATATTTTTATTTTATTTATTTATTTAATTTGTTTAGGAAACATACAATAATTAATATTCTTAAATATAAAACACAAAATTAATACATATATCAATCAAGTTTCCACTAAAAAATAATTTATATAATAAAAATAAAAAATTGGCTCAAATAGTTAATTAAAAAAAAAAATATTACAATTACCGCGTGTTAACAGTAAACGAAAACATCGTGACAAAACCATCGAGATAACCGATGTGTCAAACCTGCCAAGCCGCCTTGGACAAGCGTGGCGGGTATACTGTCCGTTCCTCTATAGGGGGAGGCCCGAGCCCAGCAGTGGGACCTTTATGAGCTGTTACTACTACTACTGTTCCAATTTAACTCCGATAGGTTGTGGAATATCTCATAGTAACACGCATGCACTATAGATGTCAAATTATACATCAATATGCCTTTTTCTAGATACCTACTTTTTATCTCCATACTTAGTTTTGGTCTAGAGCCGCCATAAGTAATATTGAGTTGTATTCTGGTGTCATAGGCCACGTTCCAATCACCTTTTGAAGTTAGCAACACATTGGTAGCAAGGTTGTTGTTGCAAATGTCCATAGGCGACGGTGACCACTTTCCATCAGATAAGCCGTCAGCCTCTCGCTGTATTCCAGATATTTACTTACGATTTTTATATACAGACTTTGTTAACAGCCAACTTAAGACTAAGTTGTTTTTAATTGCTATAGTTCTTAAGACTAACGTTAACTTATTATATACAGTGAAACCTGGTTAAGTGGGACCTGGATAAGTGGGAAACCTCCATAATGGGAACTCATGCTGAGGTCAAACACTTTGGCACTGAATTACCCCTGTTAGTGGGGCGAAGCAAACCTCTATATCTGGGATTCGTTCTTTCGATTTATCATCATAGTTACCTCCAGAACTGAGACAGCGAGTGAATTTTATATGCATGCATACACTGAGATAACATTGTTTTGTTTGTTTACTTACTTATTCTTATTCTACCCGCAAATTTGCACTAAACTGAAATAACCTGCATTCTGATCTCTATTAATGGAACCCTTTGTAAATGAGACAGATATTTATTTATACTTGGATATCTGAGACATTGGGTAAGTGGAATACCTCTAGAAGTGAAACCACATTGCAGGTCCCTTGATGTCTCACTTAACCCGGTTTCACTGTATCTACTACCCGTGCGTAGGAGGTTTGCCGATAGCCTCATGTCACGCGTCGATGGTCAGTAGGGTTGACAAAAAAGGTTACATAAATAGTTGATGCAATAAACTTATTGTTATACTTTACATAAGTATATACAATAATAGTAAGTAGTCATCGGCAAACTTTTTGCATTGGGGTTATACAGAGTAACTAGTATTATAAAAATCAGTATTAATTGAAACAAAAAAAAATCTACTACAATAATTTCGAACGGTAAAATTAAGTTTGTATACCTCAACATTTGCATACAGTTAACGAAATCTTAAAATATTACATAACCAAATCCCAATTGCCAAGTGACCCCTGAATGTTGAAGTCAATCAAAACAAAGCATTAACTATGATGGAAGCGAAATAAAAAAATCTGCACATCATCCTGACAAGCTAATCAGTCATAATAATCAGAAAGTTAATACAATGTTAGTTCATTCGTAACTTACATCACGTTATGCAAATGCTTAATCACCAAGAGGGTAGAGAAGGCTTCTCCTCTTTCACTTTGTATTATCTAATTTTTTCAAAATCAATCTTTTAAAATATGGCTGTATGAACTACTACTATATTGGGGCCGATTCCAGAATTCGTTTCCGAAGTTAACCATACCAGGAATCGAGCCCGGAGCTTCTGCGTTGCAGTGGGGTACGCTGTCAAAGGCTTAGCCCGCTCAACCACAAAGACCGCTACCATAGATATACGGATCCCAAGCCAGTCTTAGTAGTGTAGTGGTTAACGTACTCCGTCCTAAACTCAAGGGGTTCAGGTTCAAATCCTAGCTAGAAAAGCATGCACAACTCATAGCCTGTTACTATTATCTTACTATCTAATCTATCTAAAGTCCATATTTGTTACTCTTACCACGTGCTGGCGGTGAAGGAAAACATCGTATTGACACCAGCAATTCGAAATAACCGATGTGTCGAACCCACTAAGCCACATTGGATACGCCTGGAGGGTACTATATGTTTCACTAAAAAATTGAAAGGCCGGAGCCCAACAGTGGGTAAATTATGGGCTGTTATTATATTTGTTTTTTACTAACTGTTGTCTATGACTAGCTCTTTTTAACCCCATCTGAGATTGAATTTTCAAAAATACTCTAACGAAAAGAATGGCCGATTTTCATATAAACTTTCGGTCCCTTTTTCACCCTTTTAAAGGTTGCATTTTCAAAAATCCTTTCTTAATACGACCTGCAGTATTGATAGAATCCACGTGCAAATTTTCACGATCCTATCTCCATTAGTTTGGGCTGTCCGTTGATATGTTAGTCATTTAGTCAGTCAGTGATGTCAAGTAATTAGATATGTATAGATTTACTGATCTCAAATGACCCTCTATTGGGAACGTTCCCAAAACGCTAAGAGCTTTTCCAAGTTTTTGGCAACGCTACTTGATAAAAATTAGAAACATCGAGAGTAATCTAAAACAGATATTCCCTCAAGGTGAGACCTTCAGAGTACATATAAGTAAATAGGAATGTGAAGTACTTTAACAGTTTTGTACAAGATTGACTTGAATTCATTCACACAGCCTTGGAAGCTTTCTGATGGCACCGTTACCGTTGGGCTACAAAACGCGCGGGTGATCAGTTCAAGACTGGCGGTTAATTTTGGGAGCGGATATTTTAATTAGAAATTGTAATAATATCTTTAACTTTTTTTCAGCAACGTGTCATGTTGATGTTTTATATTACTTTCATTTTAATAATACATACATACATACATAACTTCACGCCAGTTCCCTTGCAGCGTAGGCACGAACAACAGAGCGTCATTTAGGCTTATTCTTACACACCTCACTTGCTTCTTTGACATTCATAACTCATAATATTAAATTTTATATATTTATTTTAATTACTTTATAAACGAGTTCCCTTAAGAGAGCAGCAGCGCATTTGTAGCAACTTTGCTGTTGCAAATGTCCATAGGCGATGGTAACCGCTTTCCATTAAGTGGGCCGTTTGCCTGTCTGCTGATCTCCTGCAATAAAAAAAACGAGTACGTCATTGTATACACACAATTTTGTAAAATTTCGGACTGGTTTTTTTTTTACTCTTGTCTCAATTTGACAAATTAGCACACAAACAGACAATGTTTTCCATTTTATATTAATTAGGAAGTAATATATTGGGCAATTTTAACTTGTAACTGAGCGAAAAGTTCTGTAATGAAATCCGGAATTTTTTACTATAAAACTACTAATAAGGCATACCACACTTTATATTTGCCTGTAAGTAAATAAAAATTAATTCACAAAATCAAGTTTATTCAAATGATTGCGCCTCATAAGTCATTAGTAGCACACCTATAAATTCGCTTCTAAAATATCCAAAGATAATCCTTTGAACAGTATTTCGAGATCATTCCTAACCCTATAATACTGTGGACATCTTATGAAGTTGACGAAGTCGCGGAAGCGTTTTTATAAGTTTCAAACCACTCGTTTCGTTACTCCATGTATAGAATAAACTAACAATGCAGAAATATGCGTGATGTTACTTGCGTAACGTACTTATTTAAATTGGTTCACGAATGTACAAAACCTTTTATAATGGGTTTATAATTGTATGTGTTTTCAAGTCAAAGGTCATATTAGTAATATTGGCTCATTTTTGCGTATTATATATTAAGAACACCATTATTATAAACTTAATTTAAAATTGCAAAAAAATGTCAATATGTCAAGAAAATATTAAATGAATAAAATCTAAAATCTGTAGAAGAGTCGAGTTTGTGCAATGAAATGACTCTCAAAAAAATCAGATGATATAATTTTAAGTGTTTTTTGGCTGTTCAAATGTTACAGTATGTCGACAAAACTACTGAACTGATTTAAATGAAACTCGACACAGCTAGCTTATATCCCGGTGCAACAATCAGGATACTTATTTCTAGATAAGTGATCCCATTTCTGTGGAACTGACGAATATATAATAATAATAATAATCGGCAGACAAACACACATATTGTATATCCCCAAATTAAGCAAGTTACGCTTGTGTTATGGGTAATATACAACGGACTACTCTGGGGCCGATCCCAGACACCCAGACCATAGTAAATAACGGAGAAAATACGTTTCCGAAATTTACTATACGAGGAATCGAACCCGGAGCCTCTGCGTTGCAGTGAGGTAGGCCGGCAAAGGCTTAGCCCGCTCAACCACAGAGGCCGTCAAATATAATAATATAACCACTAGAATATAACCACTGGAAAGCAGCTACCATCGCCTATTGACATTTGCAATATCAAACGTGTTTTAAATGTAATGCCGGCCTCGTAGATGGGGAATGGATTATGGCCCCTAAAGCTGAAACACAACTCAAAGTTGTTATGAGGCATAGACCAGGGCGTTAGCTATCCACTATGAACAAATACCCTACCGCCTGGCGAGTTGGATTGTAAAAACTTAATTCTAGAGATTAACTCATAATTGTCTGTATCTAAAGCCCACGGGCCATAAAAACGGCCCAGACTTTTGCAGGGCTTGCATGGGGCCATGAGAAGGCCAACACGTAGAAGCCCCTTGACAAATGTTATGTAAATGTGGCGTGAAACTGACCGGCGATTATCCCTGTCGACATTATATAATAATACATCCAAGAACAAGCCTCGGCCATTATAGGACTATTGTGGGAAATGAGAACAAAAAGTACCGGGCTATTAGGGTGAACTGCTAGTGGTACTATGAGTCTGGGAATATGGGGACTTTGGCGTCTGCCAGTCGCAATGTTCGGGGAACATGGAAAAATGGGCAGACAGTTACTCACCACTCCCTGGATGGGCCCCTAAAAATGCCATAGAAGACAGGGGCAACATGGGACGGTGAATCTTTAACTCATTTATTATTACAAGATTAACTAATTTGTTATTTATTACCTTTAGTTATTTAGCCAGCAAGCTTTCACAATGTTACATTGCATTAACTTTTTATCTAGGCGCACTTAAGAGACCGGTTGCAGTTTTTTTTTCTACATATATAAAAATGTTACTAAGTTACTTATATACATAAAAGTTACGTAATTGGTAGTGAAAACCGCTCAAAAATCTGTTGCGTGGTTTAGGAAGAGTTAGCGGAAAGTGACTTTGTTAAGATAAAGAAGCAAAGGAATTTGTAGTAATTTATAATTTTGACTTTGTGAACTCAATATTAAAAAAACTGTTTCCAATTGTTTCAGGAACTTACCGCGGTGATGGAGCTGGTGCTGGTGGTTCAGCTGGTTACTCTTCAGGTCCCGCCGGCAGTCGCGGCTCTTTCGGTGGTGCCAGCGGTTTTGGCGGTCATAGCGGTGCTGGCGGTGCCGGAGGTGCTGGCGGTTTCGGTGCTGGTGGTGCCGGAGGTGCAGGAGGTGCCGGAGGTTTCGGTGCTGGCGGTGCTGGAGGATTCGGTAGCCGTGGATCCGGAGGTTTCGGCGCTGGTGGTGCAGGAGGTGCTGGAGGTTTCGGTGCCGCTGCCTCCCGTCAATACCTAGCCCCCAACGCTGGACCCGGAGGTCCCGGATCTGGTAGCTTCAACGCCCAGACCGGCTACAAATACTAGAGTTGCCATCCGTATGATGATTGAGGGTTATGATGTAGGCTGTGCTGACATTCTGACTAAATTAGTCAGAACAGTCTGTGATGAGAATGTTATACTCATTAATATAACTTGAATCAAGTTATCTTCATTTTTTCTTTTTTTAACCGCATAGTAGTCTAATATCTTATTTTGTAAAAAAAAAATATTATTTTCAATTTTCAAATTTCTAAGCACTTTCCTTGATCACCTTAGTCCCTCTGTCATCATATGAACTGACTTTCCACGATGCCATGCTTTAATCGATATTTTTACATCTTCACGCTTTTACCTTTAGGAGAATTACAGTCGAAGTTATCTTTATACATGCTGATTTAATCTTCGAAGTTTGAAGCAACCTGTATATTGTGTAGCTATCTCTTCTTTGCTTTAAAGTTAGACAAAGATACACGATTGTTAACATGTGATACATTATTTTAAATGTTTGCATTGCTATTATTTTTTTAACAGGCGCTTCAGATTTTATATCAATTTATTTTATCAGGTTCACGAGCTTATTCCAAGTCCATATGTTCAAGTCGCACAATTTTTTTTTTAAATTGGCATGTGTAATAGAATGTTTTAAGCTTTGAACTCTACTTAGTGTGATCTCAAGACGTCTTTGTAAAGATACTTCTTTTCTATTTGAAAATGTACCCTCAGTTAATTTGTTTAAGTTAAGTTTTGTATACAGCAATGCAAAGGACCAGTAGTAGTGTAAGATGAAAAATGTATAAAAAAAGTACAATTAGTTTTTAAGTATTTTGTATTAATGTAAATACGATGCGAATCAACGAATATACGACTTAAATGCATTTTTTCTTTTATTTCATACATACATACATAACTTCACGCCAGTTCCCTTGCGGGGTAGGCACGAACAACAAAGCGCCATTCAGGCTTATTCTTACACACCTCACTTGCTTCTTTGACATTCATAACTCTTATCATGCACGCTCGTCTGTTCTTAAGGATCCTGACATCACCTTCTGCTAGTACACGATCAATATGATCATGGAAGGTATGTCGTGGCCTTCCACGACTTCTGCATCCATCCACTTTTGCATTGTATATCTGTTTAGTCATTCTTTCATCATGCATTCTTTCCACATGCCCGAACCACCGGAGCATTCTTTTATTTCCTTTTTTAAAAAGCTCGACTAAATCGAAAAATTTGAAAAAAATTACCTGTATATTAAAAAAAGTGGTAATACGTTTGATTTTCAAATTTCACTTAGTAAACTTCAGTGATAGTGGGAGAATGGTATTTTTTTCATAAAATATTTTGTATTTCAACATACATTGAGATTACATTTAAATTTTAACTTTTTGTTTTGCATAATAGTACAGATAAATTAGCTTCGAGACGTTGTTGCGTTTATAGTAGTGTACTGTCAGCATATAAATAATTTGACTAATACTTTTTATATATTTTATAGGCAGCTACTTAATATGAGACTAGTAATTTTAAAATAAATAATATATTAATATTAAATTTAATTTATTAATACAGGACTTCTAAACTTAAAATTTAAATTTCAAGTTTAGAAGTCCTGTATTAATAAATTGTATAACTATAAATATACAAATACTACTACAAACGCAAAAACCTCTCGAAGCTAATTTACCTGTATAGGTGTTCAAAATACTACAGTTCGAAATGTTAATATTAAATATAATTTATTAATACAGGACTTCTAAACTTGAAATTTAAATTTGAAGTTTAGAAGTCCTATAAATATACAAATACTACTACAAACGCAAAAACGTCTCGAAACTAATTTACCTGTATAGGTGTTCAGAATACTACAGTTCGAAATGTTAATCTATCTATACATATAATAAAATTATAGAGGTCGAATTTCTGTACAATGAAAAAAATACTAAAAACCGAGTCAGAGGGATGTAAGAAGTGAAACAGAACTAATTTAGATTTTTTCAAACTTTTTGTTTCTCTGTGTGTCTGTTTGTACCGGCTAATCTCCAAAACGACTGGACCGATTTAAATGAAATTTTGTATGGTGGTAGCTTATATCCCTGGTCAACATATAGGATACTTTTGATCCCGAAAACTTAAAGAGCTCCCGTGGGATAGTTAAAAAACCGCACCACGCGGACGAAGTCGCGGGCATGAGCTGGTATTAAATATAATTTATTAATACAGGAGTTCTTGAAGTTTAAATTTCAAGTTTAGAAGTCCTGTATTAATTAATTGTATAACTATAAATATATAAATACTACTACAAACGCAAAAACGTCTCGAAGCTAATTTACCTATATAGGTGTTCAGAATACTACAGTTCGAAATGTTAATATTAAATATAATTTATTAATACAGGACTTCTAACCTTGAAATTTGAATTTCAAGTTTAGAAGTCCTTATGACTTAAAATATATAACTATACACTTTGAATTGGGCATGTGGAAAGAATGCATGATGAAAGAATGACTAAACAGATATACAATGCAAAAGTGGATGGATGCAGAAGTTGTAGAAGGCCACGACACACCTTCCATGGTCAAATTGATCGTGTACTAGCAGAAGGTGATGTCAGGAGCCTTAAGAACAGACGAGCATGACAAGAGTTATGAATGTGAGGTGTGTAAGAATAAGCCTAAATGGCGCTCTGTTATTCGTGCCTACCCCGCAAGGGAACTGGCGTGAAGTTATGGATGCAGAAGTCGTGGCCTTCCACGACTTCTGCATCCATCCAAGGCATTTAAATAGAATAAAACTACATTTTAACTGTTTGAAGCGCGGTAATTTATTTGATTTTTATTATTCCGACGTTTCGGCCACTTTTTAGTTTAAAGGTGTGTCGTGGCCTTCCACGACTTCTGCATCCATCCAAGGCATTAAAATAGAATAAAACTACATTTTAACTGTTTTGAGCGCGGTAATTTATTTGATTTTTATTATTCCGACGTTTCGGCCACTTTTTAGTTTAAACCCGTTAAAACGTAGTTTTATTATGTACAAGTCGCGAAAACAAGAAAATATCATCTAAACAGAATTACATAATTTAGTTTATTGCGAAAATCGCGAGCGTATTGCACTAAAATGATCTTCAAGAACAATGTATAATTTTCTACTAGGAATAGAATTAAACTTATGAGATCTAGTAATGCAAGTAGGTCAGTACTCAAACCTCTACACTACAATCTGTGATGTTCCACTATATATAATTCGAGTCCATAGAAGGCATGATGAATCTAATAACCATACATGGATAATGAGGGTCATTTGAGGTCAATACCGTTTTATTTTCTACTTCTACTGTACAATTTATTAAATGTCTTGACGCAACCTGCATATCGAGATAACCAATGTGTCAAACCTGCCAAGCCGCTTTGGACAAGCGTTGCAGGTACAATCTCCGTTCCCCTATACTGGGAAGCCCGAGCCCAGCAGTGGGACGTTTATGGGCTGTTATTATTATTACTTGTACATAATTACTAGTGGCCCCGGCAGACGTTGTCCTGCCTTTAAAAAATAAAATTCTAGATCCCGATCCCAGAGCCACGTACCGGTTCTAATTGCGAATCTAAACCACCCGGGTACCCACTCGAACACACAAAAACAAAATCACCAAAATCGCTCCAGGTGATTAAGAGGATTCCAGAACCCGATCTCAGCGCCACCTACCGGTTCTAATTCTGAATATAAAAGAGTAATATAATTTTTTTTTATTCTAAATCATGACAAAATAAGATTAAAAATCTTGCCAAAAAAAAATTAAAGTTTATAATTAACAAATAAAAAATAGGGGTTGATCGTAGAGGGGTGAAAATTTAGGGTTGTATGTATTTTTTAATGCTGTACCCTAAAAATAAAAAAAAAAACTGAAAATTAAAAAAAAAATTAAGGGTGGACTACCCTTAACATTTAGGGGGATGAAAAATAGACGTCCGATTCTCAGATCTACCCAATATGCACACAAAATTTCATCAGTAACTAACACTGTGACACGAGAATTTTATATATTAGATATGTATTAAAAAAGCATAAAAACGACGAAATATGCATGTGAAATAATATAAATTAAATAAAACATTTTAAGATTTCTAGAGTGCCAACAACGGTCTAACTAGTTTATCCTATTTAATTATCATTTGACACTTCGTCATAGTATAGCTATACTAAACACGTAGAAATTTCAATGCTTTAGGCCTTCAGAAAGTTCAGATTGGCGGTGTGTAACTCCTGAGTGATTAACTCTCGAGATATATATCCGACGCGAAGAGTGATTAGATCTGTATATCACTTGCGTTCAAAATGTGTCTTTATATCTTTAACTCTTTAGTTCATTCCTGTTCCACGCGATGACTATAGATCCGAATGAGAAGAAACTAGACTAGAAAGAAAAGAGAAAGAATGATTAGCCCGCGCACTGCGCATGCGTAGTAAGCGAACGAAGAAACCGAACGAAACGAAGAAACACTATACTTTTATGGTGTAATTTTGTTTTAATGTAATTAATTTTATTATATTTTTTCACTCTATTTGTTTATATATTTTTTATATCAGTTTATCAGTATTCAGTATATCACTCACAGATAATAACTCATCTTGTCTGCAATTGACACTGACACTATTCACTGTAAAGATAAAGAGTTAAAGATATAAAAGAGTGATATATATCTTTGTATCAAAAAGATATATATCACTCTTTTCTTCTTGGTGAGTGATTTTTCCCAAATAATAGCAGCCCATAAATGTCCCACTGCTGGGCTCGGGCCTCCCACTATAGGGCAACGGACAGTATACCCGCCACGCTTGTCCAAGGCGGCTTGGCAGGTTTGACACATCGGTTATCTCGATGTGCAGGTTGCATCACGATGTTTTCCTTCACCGTTATTAGCACGTGGTAATTGTAACAATATGCACATTAGGTCAGAAAACTGCCTAAGCAGTGCATGCGTTCCAGCCAGGATCGAACCCGCGCCCTTTGGTCTGGGACGCGTGCGCTAGCCATTACGCTACCACGACTGAAATTTTATTAATATAAATATAATTCCTTTAGCCTACATCCGTCAACAAATTATAATTTAAAAAAATCAATCTAAAAGGCACTTTACTTCACTAGTGTAAAGTTCAAAATTCAATATACTGTTCCGCACAATTTCCTTTGATCCACTTATAAAAGAATATCTGCGTTAAATATATACAGATAAAGCTAAAATTCATTTGAAATATTTTAAGTTTTATTTAAATTGAAAAAAAAATACTAACGGGCAAAGAGAAATGTGTTTTATTTCGAATTAAATAAGGTTGAATTTTATGTTTTTATATTGTTACGAGTACGGGACTCGAATTAAAATGCCGTTGGAATTACTATAGAATTTATTAGAACTATACGAACACGTATAACACAGGTACAAATATAACTGGACACAACCAGTACAAACTGCACGAATCAATAACACGCGCAAAGTCCGTCACTATATAGCTTATCGAATGTACACGTCTTGCTCGTAACGTAATCCTCGCATGACTGCGGTTATCGCTAGACTGCCTCCCCTCTCCATCCTGCCGTCGTTTTATTCTTCATAAATATAAGAGTGCCCGCCCGTATTGTCGACTTAATTTCCTAGAAATACGTAATCCGCACATTGGCTTAATTATTTCTGCGAACGCCCATAAACTAGCACAATACACAATAGGCTGTTTTTCTAAGTAAACAAAAGAAGTCCAAATGCGGGAAGGTAATAAACTGTGCTTTATGGCAGGCAGTTGTGCATTCACTTTTGTCGGCATGTAACAATATCTTTTTAGTGCTACTGTTTTTTCATCGATTTTCAAATCACAACGATTCCAAAGAAATTTCACTTCAAAAACATATTTGTGATTAAGTATAAAAAACTGATGTCTGGCGGCCAAACTACCGGTGGTTAGGACTCCAGAGACAGAACCTCCTCACAATTCCTGCCGTGTCCAAGAGTGCTGCTTTCTGTATCTGGCCCTTCACCCATCTTCCTAGCAAAAGTCTCTCAAGGTCACGGTTGAGGCTTTTCGCTATAAGACCGTTCACGGTTATATCTATCACAACAATGATCATTGACTCCAGACGCCATATCATGGCGGTAACCTCGTGAGAAAGATTAGTTATATTATTACTGGTACTTTATCGCGGAACGTAACCTACTAAGGCTTGACTAATTTCAGGCTTAGCTTCTTATTAGCTTTGTCTTGTGTTAATGTGTCATTAACAGAACTCTGAGTGCTACCGTCTATAAATCAAAGTTAAACAAGGTACTAAAAGCATCATGTGACTTGATAGGTTCACATTTCGCAAACATCCATTCAGAATATTGTTGTAATTATAACGAATATTGTATAGATATATCGTATGTACGTTGATGCACGATTTTGCAAGCAAGTAGTTTGTCTGTGTATCACGATCCGATCCATTTTGATATGCATAATTAAGTGCATGTTATTCGGTCACATAAGTTATTTGGACTTGAGTTATTTGTTTTACTAGTGATTTTGACCAAGAGTACTGTAGCGATCTAGTAGGCTGAGTAGACACGTGCGCTACGGTGAAGAACGGATCAGATGCGCTGGAGGTTTCAGTGGGCGGCGGCGCGGCGCCGGCGGCGTGATAATTTTAGGCTTTTTGAAGTCAATTTTTAAATGATACTAAGGCCAAAGGAAAAAGTGTATGAGTAGAAACCGGCCATTATGCTACTTAAAGAACATCTAAAGTTACATATTGAAGTAATAAATTATAACAATGAAAATTACAAACGCTATAACATTTATTTCCTAGCAACTTAAGGCTATTAAGTAATAAGTCGTGGTAGCGTAATGGCTAGCGCACTCGTCCCAAACTCAGAGGGTGCGGGTTCAATCCTGGCCGAAACGCATGCACCATTTTATCAGTTTTCTGATTTAACGTGCATATTGTTACAATTACCACGTGCTAACAACGGTGAAGGAAAACATCGTGATGCAACCTGCACATCAAGATAACCGATGTGTCAAACCTGCCAAGCCGCCTCGGACAAGCGTGGCGGGTATACTGTCCATTCCCCCTATAATGGGAGGCCCGAGCCCAGCAGTGGGATATTTATGGGCTGATATTATTATATTATTATACAATTAAGCTCTTAAAACTAATTAATTAAATTTTAAAACAATAATACATAACTTCGTACATGAGCTATATCCGTCTCGTTCCGACCCATCTCTTTCTCTGTCGCTTCTACATTATCTACGAGGCTTAGCAAATTATAGATAGATAGATAGATAGATAGATAGATAGATAGATAGATAGATGACACTTTATTGTACACCATTACAGAAAACACAGAAAAACTTATAGCCTAAAAAAATTCTAAATGTGCACAATGGGCGGTCTTATCGCTAAGAAGCGATCTCTTCCAGACAACCCGTGATTATACCTCTGTTCTTATCGCCTGTTTAGATGGGACGGTGAGCTTCTCACATCGATGTTGTCGTCTTCAACACAATATATGAGTCCCAAATCGCCGTCAGTTGAGAACTTTACCAAAATGCTGTCAGCATTTCCTCGTTGAATTACATACATAACTTTACGCCAGTTCCCTTGCGGGGTAGGCACGAACAACAGAGCGCCATTTAGGCTTATTCTTACACACCTCACTTGCTTCTTTGACAATCATAACTCTTGTCATGCAAGCTCGTCTGTTCTTAAGGCTCCTGACATCACCTTCTGCTAGTACACGATCTATTTGATCATGGAAGGTGTGTCGTGGCCTTCCACGACTTCCGCATCCATCCACTTTTGCATTGTATATCTGTTTAGTCATTCTTTCATCATGCATTCTTTACACATGCCCGAACCACCGGAGCATTCCTTATCTTACCTTCACCCCGACACTCTCTTTCAGACCAACTCTTTTTCTTACTTCGGTATTACGAACGCGGTCCGCGAGCGTCACTCCGTAGATTTTGCGCAGTGCTCGCATCTCGACCGCGTTTACTCTACTTTCATGCTCTCTCTTCCATACCCAACTCTCGCTTCCATACGTGAGCGTAGGTACCTCGTTGAATTGTAGTGCTAATACGCTCCCCTAGATACAGGTCAGCCGTATGTTTAAAAATTACCCATCTAAGCACATAATTTCACAAAAAAAAACATTTCGATAAAAACACGGTATGGTTGTACCCTCTATACGTGATTAATTTTGTCTCTCAAGTAATCTGATATTATAAAACGCATGAAGGATGTCAATGACAACTTGACTGACTTTGATGTAACGAGGTTAAGGAAATACCAAGTTATACCACTAATTGCGATTGCCCCGCAGGAATACACTCACGTTGATAATTGCACTATGACAAATTTTATAGATGCAGTAAAAACAGTTCGGCTTTTTTGCTTAATTAAATCCGTCTAGATTGTTTTAATTAAATACCATTTATAGAGCTTTTATAAAAACTCGGTTCTGATTAAGAGCTTCGTTTGAATGTCAGTCATAATCTACCAACGAACGTGGCTTTTTTGTAAATGAACTTTAAAGAAACGCCAGGAAAGAACTTCTTGTAAACGTGCATGCATGATAATAAAGAAATTTCTCATACCATAGCATACATACATAACTTCACGCCAGTTCCCTTGCGGGGTAGGCACGAACAACAGAGCGCCATTTAGGCCCATTCTTACACACCTCACTTGCTTCTTTGACATTCATAACTCTTGTCATGCACACTCGTCTGTTCTTAAGGCTCTTGACATCACCCTCCGCTAGTACACGATCAATTTGATCATGGAAGGTGTGTCGTGGCCTTCCACGACTTCTGCATCCATCCACTTTTGCATTGTATATCAGTTTAGTCATTCTTTCATCATGCATTCTTTACACATGCCCGAACCACCGGAGCATTCCTTTCCTTACCTTCACCCCGACACTCTCTTACCATACCATAGCAATTATAACATATCACTTGTAACTAGGAATTGTGACCCAGTTGAGAGAGTAGAGTTGGTGCTGGTATACCGTGACGTACTTATCACGATCAAATCGCAGAAAAGTGGCTAGGTAGAAAGCACCTATAATAAACCTGTTTATATGACGAGATTAATTATAGTAGATGAATGAAGCAAGGTCGTCAAGGTCGTCGGCGTCAACGTCATGTCGTGGTCATGGTCGCCATGAAGTCGTGGTAACGTTATGGCTAATGAACGCGTCCCAAACTCAAAAGGCGCGGCTTCGATCCTGGCCGCTTAGGCAGTTTTCTGACCTAATGTGCATATGGATATAATTACCACGTGCTAACAGCGGTGAAGGAAAACATCGCAATGAAACCTGCACATCGAGATAACCGATGTGTGAAACTTGCCAAACCGCCTTGGACAAGCGTGACGTGGCGTGGTCGGTATACTGTCCGCTGCCCTGTAATGAGAGGCCCGAGCCCAGTGGGAGGTTTATGGGCTGTTATTATATATATATATATATATATATATATATATATATATATATATATATATAATGTATAATCAAGGTGGGGAAATCTGTCAGTGGGGAAACTCCATACACCTCTTGTTAAGACAGCATTTGAAGAAGAATGTAAACTGTCGTTTCAGTGACACCTATATCGGAATTTACCAATTTTTAAGCACCCGAACTACAAACCGCTCCCGGGAAAATCTCCGCGGGATTCCCAGGATAAAATGTAGCCCCGAGATTAGGTTCAAAAATTTTCTGTCGATCAGCGAAAATCGCATCAAAACCGACCCATTTGTTTTCACGTGAGTTCCGAATAAACAGACGTACACAAAAAAAACTAAAAAACAAAATACTACACCTTAAAATGCAATTTACAATTTTATAGATAAAATAATTTTTACAATTTACTTAAACTATGAGAATAATTTATAAGTTATTGAAAATAAATTGTAAATTATAACGAAATAGAATGCACAATTACTAAAATTATTAAAAAAAAAATTGTTTAGAAAATGTGTTTTAATTATTTTAATTTAATTTAATTTAAACGGGTTGTCTGGAAGAGATCGCTTCTTAGCGATTAGACCGCCCATTGGGCACATTTAGAATATTTTTTAGGCTATAAGTTTTTCTGTGTTTTCCGTAATGGTGTACAATAAAGTGTTATCTATCTATCTATCTATTAAGACGTTGATAAAAAAAATGATATTTTCTACTGACTAATGATGATAAACAAAATCATATAACTATGCTCCGTCGTATATATAGTTGCCAAGTTCCGTTTCACATAACAAACCTTCACGAGTTCACGACAAAATAATAAAAATAGTGAAACAAAAAACAGCTTAATTGAATTTGATGTGGATGAGTTAATTTGTTCCCGGAAGCATGTGATTTATAATGTATAGATCAATAAGATAATTATTACAATACTTCTGTATTCCTTTTAGTGTTCTATCGCTTAAGACCAAAACCAAAATACCTCTACCGGCATATATAAATATACTCAACGAATACTTAAATAATTAAACAATAAATTATAACACCACACAAAGTCACAAACACACAACTAACAAAAAAACTTACACACATACTCACACCAACGCGCACTACCACCGCATTGTATTACACACACACACTTCACAAACAAACCAAGACACACAAAGAGCCTAAAAATTAATAACCCAGACACAGAAAGGAAAAACAACACCCATGGCACTAGTTAGGTTAATATAGGTATAGACATAAGGCACACACTGCACATGCACTTCCTCACAATACCAGCATGTAACAGATACACTCTACATTAGTATAAGTTTAGTATGAAAATTAGAATAAATTAATATAATAAGTTATTCTTAAGGTACACCACAACACAAACATACATTCATTAAACGTCACACACAATAACAAAGTAACAAATAAGCGTGTACAACTTCTTAACTTCTTAAATTTAATTGTAAAAAAAAGGGTATGGAACTACCGTAGAGTTGTTAATTTAAAAAAAAATATATACTCAACGACTAATTGTAACACCTTCATAGCTTACTTCTAATCGCAATAGATTTATTTGGATAAACCCGCATTTATTTTTTATGCCTCTTTCTCTAGCTAAGACTCACGCTCCAGGGGTAGAAGTGATAAATGGCATAAAGTCGGAAGTAGCTTCGGTGAACCTGCAGCCCATCTCTCCACACCCCTTAGCCGCTCATATCCACGTTGCTCCTCGCCAACCTTGTACGACACTTTTTTGAGTCCATGCAAGGAGTGGCGAGTCACTTCTGCCCATTTATTCCATGTTCCCCGAACATTGCGATGGGCAAATGCCATAGTCCCCATAGCCCAGATCCCAAACAAGCAAGCAGTTCATACTAACATCCAGGAACCTTTTGTTCTCATTTCCTATAATAGTTCTACACTGAACGGGGTTTGTCCTTGGCTGCATTTTATATGGTGTAGACAGTGATAATCGTCGGTCACTGTCACGCCACATTTAAATTTTTCTCAAGGGGCCTCTACGTGTTGGCCTGCCCATGGCCGCATGCCCTCCAAAAGTCCGGGCCATTTTTATGGCCCGTGACCTTGAAATACATACATGTATTAAGTTATGTATATAATCTTCAGGTGATCAGAAAACTGCTGCTTACCTCTGGCAACGGATTAGTATGGCGATCCAGCGAGGAAACGTAGCCAGCCTTCTGGGCACCTTACCCATAGAAGACGGTGATTTAGGCACAGTATTCTACTTACGACACACCTTCCATGATCAAATTGATGGTGTACTAGCAGAAGGTGATGTCAGGAGCCTTAAGAACAGACGAGCGTGCATGACAAGAGCTATGAATGTCAAACAAGCAAGTGAGGTGTGTAAGAATAAGCCTGAATGGCGCTCTGTTGTACGTGCTTACCCCGCAAGGGCACTGGCGTGAAGTTATGTATGTATGTATTTTCCAAAAATGAATTTTAAATATTAATACTAGAACCAAAAACGTATACAATGGACTTATCTACTGATATTGTTATAATCTTAAGCGCGTTTCTATCAGTCTATTCTATCAATAGAAGACCTATTACTACATGACAGCATATCATTAATTGTTCAAGATATAAAACAAATCGTGACTAAAGTGCGAAACGATTGTTTAATGAATGATGAGGCTTTAGGCGTCCGCCATGTTCTGTTTCAAAATTATTGAATATATCGAATGTATGCTGACATTACACGGATCAACCAAATGGTTCAATTTGATTGATTCATCCAAATTGAAAGACATAAATGAAGCGTCCAATGTTGGTTTAATGTCATTTCGGAGCTGTTTTGTTAGATTTTAGAT